>OU452223.1:7267134-7916553 GCA_911728455.2 Marthasterias glacialis
GAAGTATCTATTGCACCACAAATTGAGCATGGCACAAGTACATGTAAAAAATACAGAATTAAAATGCACACAACATATTAGCCTGCTCTTACACTGCTTGTATAATGATTACTTGCTCTGATTTGATTAATAGTATCACTACAGAGGCTTTTGACACAGACAAGATGGCTGCAGAATTCAGTATGATATTTCCACAACATGCATTCACTGTAGGACAGCAGGTGAGTGTTCCTTTTCATGGTTGAATTTTTATTTTAATAAAAATTTTACAAGAAATTGCAATATGTGTGTATGTCACTCTACTTACTTGTAGAGCAACTACATGTATTTGCATATGGCATGTTCTTTGAAATGTGTGCCATTTACACAACCTCAAATGTCATTTCAAAAAAAATATTTGTTTGACCTCATAAGATGTTTTAAATAATAAAGTGTATATTTAAGTATACTAAAATGCTTACATAAGGATAGTTCAGTGAGTTATTTTCTTGGTGTGGTCATTTTAGAATTTATAGTCTATATCATTGAAACATGTGGTCATTTGTATTTAATTCAAATATAGAAAAAGCAAAGGACAAGGAGCATCAATTTTTTTCTGCAGTGAAGCCCAACTTACATACTATCAAATAAAAACGAAAGAATCCAAACAAAACACAACACGCAGAAAAAATAACCCTGACACATGAGTGAATAACATTGACGGAAAATAGAAGCAAATATTGCCTTTCATTAATTTGTTACTGACACAATACAACTGTAATTTCCGTGATATATTTGCAGCCTCTCATACTTAACATCTATCAAAAATATTAAGTACGCCAGGCTTCAAAACTAATTTTTTTTTTAAACGTGTCGTTTCAAACGTCATTTTTGACGGATTTTTAGTGACGTTCGAGATAAATTGACAGAATTTATTGCAAATAACGTTCGGTACTTTTGTTACCTTCGCACAGTCCACATCGATCACACTGAAGATAAGTTGTTCTAGTGTCCAAAATCTAGTGTTCGCAGCGAAGTATTACGGTTGTTTATCGCCTCAGATTAATTAAGAGGGGGTAAGTCTCATGTCAAGGGTCAACTCACGGCAGATCGTAAAATTCTCGAACGTCAGTTGTTTACGTGGACGGACAAAAAAAAAAGACGTCGCTGGAAATTTGAAAGGCGGATTGCTCAGCGGATTGTTGACCAGCTATTGCAGTCGTCATTGCTTCGAAGTAATCCTTATTTATGCGAGTTTATACCATATTTTTTTAGATTCAATGGAATGTTTAAAATTTTTGCTATTCACATGCTTCTTATTGTTGACATTTTGGACGAAAAAAAATGACGTTTGTGACTAGGCGAGTTTAATTTTATTTTTTATTTTTTCAAATGTCAGGTGTTGTTTTCCCCTTGCTGTAATGTATTTATCAACAGGCCCTACTACCCGCGCATGCTAATTTAAAAAATATACCCCTGCAAAGATGAAAATTTAGTCATCATAATATAATATAAAATAATCTAGTAGGTTGTTGAATTGTCCACCTTGACTTAGTTGAAAGGTATTGGTGGTCAATATTGTGTTTGATATTATTGTTGGGTACTTCATAGTTTATTACACTGTATAAATAAACTATTCAGCTTTTACTGATGGAAATATCGGGGTCTGAATTTCAGGCTTTCGAATGGTCCATCTTTTGAAGAAGCTGCCATATCCTCCACTGGCAGGTATTATCGCAGATTTTATACAATAGCGCCCTCTGCTGTCCCATACACAGTGCCCCCCGACATGTATGCCTCATGAGCGTCCTCTTTTCTCTTAGTGGCAGGTCGAGTAGGACGTATTTTATTATTATTTTACCTGTTATTTCTAGAGAAGTTTATAACTAAAATAAGACAATTTAAACAGTCTTGAGTTGTAGAGTTGTGTAAATGTTATCTTTGTCATGTGTCGTGTGAGGTTATTTAACAAAAATAAAATCGTTGGAGAGAACTGGTCCTGTCGCTTAATTGGAAAAGACACCTCCCCCGGACACCGATAGCGCTGCCCTGCTACAGTGTTAGCAGTCAGCAGTCCCCATCCAGCACCAATAGCTAAAGTTTGACCCCCCACTCCCCCCCCCCTACTCAGAACCCTGGTCCCCTCTTCCCCCCCCCCCCCACAAGTGGATTGAAAAAAAAATACACTTAAATGATTAGTTAAATACATTAAATAGCCTCTCCAAAATTATGCCTTTGACCCCTGCTTGCCTCCCCCCACCTCTTAGCAAGTGAAAATGTCTGGTTACGCCACTGAGAAATGGGAATAAAGGGACTTTTTATTAGTATTAGAAATTGGTACTTGTGTTTTTATCTGAGTCAAATTTCAGGCAAATCAACCCCTCTTCCCTCCTTAACCAGTTGCTGCAGGGATTTTTAGCTTTTCTGCATCTCTGCCGAAAAGCCATTGTTTTTGCTCTGTTTTTTAGGTGTTCGGCTACCGGCCGAAGACCTATTGTTATTGCTCTGTTTTTTTTTCTTTTCTGGGTTTTCTTAGTTGCTGAAACTTGTCAGCAAATTTTCTCAAAAAATAAAGCTTGTATGAACTTGAAACTTCCCATGCACAAAGACCTTAGTGAGGAGATGAAACAGAAACTTTTTTGGAATGATGAGGTCATTGATGACGTCATTAAGTTAAATAAACCTTAAATAATTCAAAAAAATAATATCTCAAGAACCACAAATGCTACATTCAAAATCTTTGGGGCATATGAAAGGTCTTGTAATGGTGGACAAAAAACTTGGTCAATATTGTGTGCAAGTTTTTTGTCTATTATGCTATGCTGACGGGCGAAATATTTATTTGTACTTTTTTGATCTTTATGCATGACAGTTTGTCATATAAAACTTCCGGTTTGACAGGAACGAAAGGTCAAATGGGGTCACACCTTGTGCATGGTATCTCGAATTGTCTGAGAGCTTTAAATTGATGTAACGATTATTAATGTTCCATGTTTCATTAATAAGATACATATTTTTGTTGTACAAACTTATACTTCTGGTTTCGACCGGAAGTGAAGGTCAAATGAGGTCAAACTTTGTAAACATTTGTAGAATCGTCGTAGGGCTTTAAAATTAAGTTATTATATTAATACACAAATTTACGTTATTCACATATGTATTTTTAAATAAAAAACTACTACTTCCGGTTTCGACCGGAAGTGAAGGTCAGATGGGGTCACACCTTTAATACTTTAAGACCTTTCATATGGTGTAAAGATCATGTATGTAGCATGTATTATTCTTAAGATACGATTATTTTAGTATAAAACTTCAATTTAATGTAATGACGTCATTGATGACGTCATCATTCCAAAAATTTTGCTTTGTCATGTACACACTGTGGTCTAGGTAGATAGTAAGTTTCAAGTCCGTACATACTTTATTTTTTGAGTTAGCAAAATATTTTTTTTTTTGACCTCGTGTATCAATTTCGTTGTGACGTAGCTATAACGTCATATATCACATTTCTAGAATGCCCGTGAGCTAAAGAAAATATGCATTGAAAGTTTGTTCATATCTTCATTCACTTAGGCTCTAGAGCCCGAAATAAGATGAATTTTTACTTTAACTTCCGGTTTTAACCGGAAATAAAGGTCAAATGGGGTCACGGTGTGCATACAATTTGTCCAACATTTCAAGACCTTTCATATGCACTTAAGATTTCGAATGTAGCATTTGTGGTTCTTGAGTTACTAAATTTTTGAATTATTTCACGTTTATTTAACCTAATGTCGTCATCAATGACGTCATCATTTCAAAAAAGTTTCGGTATCATCCACCCACTAATATCTTTGTACATGGTCAGTTTCAAGTTCAACAATAACAATAGGTTTTCGGCTGCTGGCGAAACACCTAATTAGCAAGCACACCCCGTGCTTAATCAACTTGAATAGGAAACCATAACCAACAAGAATATATCGATTGTGATCAAGGTAAAAACTGACAATAAGGGCATAAAGAATGGGGTGGAAAAGGGATTTTGTTAAAAAAATCCTCTTGCTGAAGTTGTTTGAACATTTAACCGGCCTGGTATGGTGGTATGGCGTATCTGTTTGATGTGCAAATGTGAGCATAATATTATTCATTCATTTTTTATAATAAACTATGAGATTTTGTTCAAATTGTTTGGAAAGAATTCCAGTGTAAACTGTTTAGCTTAAACAAGAAAGTTTTCTCCAAAATGGTTTAAAAGTTTTTCCAAAAGTGTTGAGAGTCATGATATAAAAAGCAACTATAATTTGAAATTGCTTGTGCAGGTTTTATGCGCAACTTGTCAACAAAATTAATGATGTATTTCATGTAATTGTGAAACTGATCTTTACAATGTGTGAAGGCATGTTTCATTATCAGTATAAATAATGGGTACAATGAATAAAAAGAAAGCTCGATCTTTAAAACTGAAACTTTGAAAAATACTGATTTTTGGGGGAAAATACTGATTTTTGTCTTCAGGAAAACTGATTTTGATTGGTGAAGGTTGGCAGCTCTGCATTTAAAGCAAAAATGAATTGTCTTTCTCATTACTTGAGGCTGCCCTCAATTATGATCATAATGGACATGGACATTCATTCATTCTCAATGCTTGATGCTGCAAATTGAGGGCAGCATCAAGCATTGAGAAAGATACAACTTGAAAGTAATTGTTTAGCTACCTTTGCAGTGTGTAGGTGCAGATTTCACGTCAGTCACACATCCAGGTATACATGTAAGAACTGGTTGTAGGCCTCAAGGGACTTACATGTAATTGCTCGAAATACCTCTAGAGTGTATACAATCATAACATACAGTAAATAATTGACCATGTTTGGATAAGATACTGCTGAGAATAGTTTAATGTTTGAAGACCATTCACTAGGTAGTGATGTTGACTAGCATTATCCAGAGTTAGCACATATTTTATTTTGCCCTGATCATCTGTCATTGTTCTATTAACAGACCGTATGGAATTTAAAAGAGGGCTTTCAGCCTAATGTTATAACAGTTTATTTGTTGAAAAAACCAGCCTGAGCAGATGATTTGTCGGCAACCAAAAAGTACCCTTCATGGCCAACGAAGCGCGCAACAAACTTTTTAGGGGGTCATGCAACCTCTCAATATGGACTACCTGATCAGGCCAGGCATGATGTGAGCGCTGTGGCAAGTGTCACCGGGGTGAGGACTCGGTTTCCATGGGCAACTTTGTGCAAGCCAATCAAACATTTTTGGCTCAGTTGTCTTCCCTATCTCCCACCCGCAGGCAGGCGCCATTGCAGGCCCAGCAGATGTGACTAGTCATGCTCCATAGCCCACAACCATTGGTTGTGGTTTGATGGCTCAAGGACAAAGAGATATGCCACACAGGGTAAGCCATACCCCAGAATCTCTGTCTGCACTGAGCCTGCACCCATCTATGTCTATTGACCTCGAGGGAGTTGCTCAGCCACTAGTCTGTGGCCCTGTGCAGCTTTTCCAACATGACATGCCAGATGGCTCTCACATGCTAGAGTCAATTCAACCTTTGCATTGGGGTGATTCAGCTGAGGATGACGAAGAAGTTATTCAGATGCAGTGGCTTTCCATTGCTGAAACGGAGCTCCGTCGGGTGTTACCTCCACTGATGACCGACCCCCCCCACCCCCAAGCCTATCTTCAAGCAGAGAATGGGCTCAGCAATGAACAATGCCCACAGTTTCCTAACATTCCCTGGGGTATTTCTTTCCATCCCACCTTACACTTAGGTACCAGTGGCTTGTGATTTAATGCAATTTTGGGACTCGTTGTTGCATCCACATGTGGGGCACCAGGGGTGGATTTCACAAAACTAGTCCTAACTTAGGACTAGCCCTAACTTAGGACTAGCCCTAACTTAGGACTAGCCCTAACTTAGGACTAGCCCTAACTTAGGACTAGCCCTAACTTATGACAAGTCATACAAGATAGGACTATTTACTCATCCTAACTCGAGATAAGACTAGTCCTAGTGCTTTGTGAAATCCACCCCAAGGCCCATCCTAGGTCTGGCTTAGTGTTTTGTGCATTTGTAGTCATATAGTTGTATTATTGCATAACCACTGCCAAATACCTGGTGCTACTCTATGCAAATGTAGTGGCTCTGCAGGTAAGTAGAGTGACATAGAACCCCCTCTCCCCACAGAAGTGTGGTTAGGTACACAAAGATATACTTGCCTGTGAGCACCCCTCCCTTCTTCCCCGTTATGTTTATATTTTATCTCATTAGTGTTCAAACTGCAATGGTCGAGAAAAGAAAAGGCTCTCAAGGCATGCTGTAGGGCACCTTGGGTAGGACAGCAGAGGGCGCAGTTGTATGAATAAAACTCTTAGTGATAATACCTGCTAATGGGAAATATGCCAATGCCAAGTATATATAGATGGTGGATTCTATTGTATTGATTGAGATCAATTATTTGAGTGATCGTTATACATGTACATGTAGTACTAAACCCTATGATGAAATAACACAACACGGAAGTTCAGATAAGTGTGCTGTCAGACATGGTGGAGTTAAGAACAAAAATTAAAACCACTGGTATTTACATGAAATTAAATCTCTGGTGATTTATGTATTGACAAATCACACCTGCCTGAAATATTTGACATGAGTCTGTCCTTAAATTCAAACCTTCAATTTTAACCAGGATTAAAGAGTTGTGCATTTTGTTTGTGGCACTTGTTTCCCATGTGAGTGCTGTTGCTAGGTGGTTACTTTGGTGGGAGGGCATAATGGATCAGCTCATAATATTTAAACTTTCTTTACCCTCAAGTAAACGTCTATTTTAAGAATTTTAAGTCATGCACAACTAAGAAATGTATCAATGTTTCCTTTTCAGCTTGTTTTCAACTACAGTGGGAAAAAACTTCTTGGGCTGGTGTGTAAAGAAATGGAAGGTGAGATTATAAAGAACCTTTTTCTGCTTCAATCCTCTTTGTCTGGCTCTCTACATGTATTATAATCATTTGAAATAATTCTCATAAGAAAAATTTGTTCAGAATATTTGCCCAACTATACCTACCCCAAAAGACCTCATTTATTTGATGGTGTGCCAGCCAGTAAGTGTTGATAGCCCATTACTTTATGTTCTGTGGGCCCTAGCATTGCCATGTGATGGCAAATCAAACCAATGCATCATGTACTTTATCTATTGGAGGAGGCATGGGAATATACAAATGGTCAACCAATGAAATGATTGAGGTCAGATCACAACACTAAATGATCTCTAGCACTGGAGTCAGAACTGCAACTAAGTCCCAATACAAGCTAGGCTCTTTGAGGTGTATGTATGTGCAGGATTATGGTATGTGGCCATTAGAAGGAGGCTTGTCTAAATAATCTCCCAAGTTACAGTCAAGGTATATAGTTAACTGTTGATGAGGTACGTTAAGTAGCTGATGTGCAGAGGCTCACTAATGTTTGAACAGACCATTGTTGTGTTTACCATAACAGAAACAAGCCAAATTCAACCACAACCTTCTGTGTGGTAGTTGACGATGCTAATAACAAAGCAAAGATGATGTGTCGGTATTGATGGCCAGACAAGGTTTGTGTTTGTGACATTGTTCCTCCTCATCATTGTTGTCATGACTCTGACTCATGACTCTGGTGCGCTTAACCTTGAATACTCTAATAAAAGCAATCAGAGGGTCCGTCATGACAGAAAAGCAAAGTATCTTTAATTACTAACAAACTTGTCATGGAATTTAAAACTTAGTAGATTAATTTAAAGTTTTTATAGTTGTTATGTTCCCAAAAGTGACTTGCCTTCATTCAGCAGCTTTATTGACAATAACAACTGTGATGTACATGTAATTTTCGTCTTGGAGCACTGGTTGCGTGTAAATAGGATAGTCGGTATGAAATACTGTTTTCAAATGAATGGGTTTCAATCGTTTTCAAAATCTGGCATGGACCACTTAGATATATCCTCCAGTCGCTCATATGGGGCTGTCAGTTTTTGTGCCAACTTAACCCTGCGACTCCATTGGAGCTCAAATTACACGTATTCCCTGACTTATTATTGTTTGCAGTACCTTAGGGCGTCTGTGTCACCTTTCCAGAATTTTTTTCAAAATGTTTATCTTCCCACACTATAAAATCATCATCAGGCCGGAAGTAGTACATCTAGACACCCAATCATGAAAGGTTGTTAACCTGACCTTATTTCCAATAAACAATGCACAATATGCCGTACTGCAGTTTGCGGTACCCTAGGGCATCGGTGTAACTTTTCCAGAATTGTTTTCAAAATATTTATCTGAACATATAATTATCTTCTAGAGGGTCTTCCCGTAGTAGTAAATCTAGACACCCAATCATGAAAGGTTACCCTGACGCTAAGCCCCGCCTTTGACACCCCCCCCAACTTCACCCCCAAACATAATACACACACCAAAACCATGCCGCAACTAACAGTCGACTGGTGTTTGATCACAACTTATTCCTAGAAAATATTATTTATAACCTCCAGGCCTCAAGCATTGAGGAAGGAAAAGACCGTAAGTCTACCCACCCAGACATCAAAGGCTGATGAACTTTCAGTATCAAAAGTATCACTAAAGCCCCGCCTTCCCAACCCCCCCCCCCCCCACCATCCCCAGCCCCAATACAGACTTTGGATTGGTTCAAAAGGATACACTAGATGTCAGGCCAGACATCAACCAAGGGTATGACACCATTCATTGATGCTGCGGCAGACCATTATCAGACCACACATCTGGCCTTGTGACACAGCGCAATAAACAACAAGGCCGTATTGCTTAGCACAGGGGTTGAAATAGGACTCCCCCGAGGCATGACTAGCTGATGGCATGTTCTGGTAGAGTGCCTGGGCTGATTTTAACGGGGGATACCTTGTTTTGAAGGGAATCGACTGCTTGAGGAATACATGGAGTTTCAAAATTATTCAAATTTAATTGAACAAGTTATTCAAAAAACACTAAAAACGGACTACCAAAAACAGTCTCTAGGTCCAAACGAGGGTTTTAAACCTGGCATTACTTTTATATGTGTATTGACAATGCGAGAATTAGTGGCATTCAGATTCTATGTAATGGTAAAATCCATGACCATCTATGGAGTATATCTTCCTCATTACAACGGCGAGTATGAGCAAATTTAGCTTAATGCTGAGACTGTTGATTTATTATAATTGATGACTGTGAGGAGAGACCTACTATGATTGTTGGTGATTTGAATGCTAGTCTACCTCCCCAATATAACCTTGGTAGCAACTGGTATTTCAAAAATGCCCTGGTAATGAAAAGTCTTATTATTTATGATTTTTTTGATGTGACAATTATTGTAGTGTTTAAGCTGTTAATTTCAGATACTTTAAATCTAGCAAAATAAATATTGACCATGTCAATGTTGACAAATTTTCATTATTCTGCCCAAAATTGCAAATGCAAACCTCTTAAAAAATTTCACACTAAGAATAGCTCATTTGTAGAATAACAAATGTTTTATTGCCCAACAATTTACTTATTATTTTATTATTCTCATATGACACACAGAAACAAACGTACACTATGAATTGACTTTTGGTATCAGGTTAAAATGCTGTGTTAATTCAAACAACATGGGTTGTTACTAACTGTGCAAAAAACTAAGGAACTACTTCACTTCAATAAATTATATTTGAAAGTAACCCCAACAAGACATGCACACATACCAGGCCCGCATTACTTGGCAACCTGCCATAAACTTTACTTGGCATAAACAAAGGAGGGGGCAAGCACACTTGCCACACCCAACTTCACAGACAAAATAGGGTTACTTATATAGCACATGTCAACTTGGCCTTCAAGGCTCTATGTGATTGCACTGCTTGTACATGCAGTTGCATTACAATTCACCTAATCCCATTGGAAATAGTGGGTGTAAGCAATTAATGTTTCATTAAGGTAAAGAAAGGCCTACTATAAGACTTAAAGATTATTCCATCACTTGTACACGTAATTGGAATCAACATAAAATAGCCCCAGCGAAAAATGGCAGGTGCTACAATGTTAAAAGCTAAACATTTCCTCAGTACTACTCGTTACCACTTAACTTAAAAATCATACGACCCCCAGCAGGACTGGCAGTCCACTTCCCTAGAAGAAATGCCCAACAGATATAAAAATCTCACTAAACAGTGGTGGCATTGACGGGTTGGTGGAGGAAAATTGTTGGTGTTAACACAATTGAAAACTGAACCAGAGTGAGTTCCCGCTCAGATTGATACGTACCATTACTTTTGTTTTACGCAACCCTACCTGATTGGTTGAAAGTATGTGCCCTGCCTAATTTGTATCAAGGTACCTGGCAATTTGGGAAGTTTGGGAAACGAATTTGGCTTAATTTTAACAACCAATCACTCCGGAAGAAAACCCAGAACCGCTGACCCACAGAGGGTTCTACATACTAGGCCGTGAATCTCCATTGAATAATGTATTTTATCAGAATGTGATGAAATGAATTATTTTTTGATAAGAACATTTTATCATTGGACCCACTGTTACAAACACGGCAAAGACACAACAATGAAGGGGCAAAGTCACACATGCTCAATGATGTTTTATGTATATTATGCACATATGGACTGGCAATGAGGGAAATAGTGCACGTATATGCACCCCGAGGGCCTGTGAGTGACCAGGAGAGGGTCCTATTTCCTATCAGGCTTAGGAGAGACCCCTGGGGTACTCGATGGGTTATTGTTCTGAAGTCAGAAATACAGTTATATTTGATACATTGGGAACAATTTGAGAGATAGCTTTCAAACCAATCAAGTGCTATACACCGGTCCCATAATACTCAAGTTTCTGCAAGAGGATCTCATTGTTAACAGTGTCAAATGCTTTTGATAAATCCAGAAGAAAAAAAACATTTCATATTTGTTGTACTCGCATGCATTTGTAACTCTGTGAGGTCAATTAAAGCTGAAGACATTGAATTATTGCTTCGAAAACCATACTGGGTATCGCAAATTACATCAAACTTATTTATGAACTGGACTGTTCTATCATACACAACTTTCTCTAGAAGTTTGGATAAACAAGACAGTACAGAGATAGGTCTGATATTGTTTAAATCAAAATGATCGTCACTTTTGTAGATGTGCATCACTTTGGCTTCTTTCAATGATTACAAGCTATTTAGCACCTGATGCAATGGCTGACTGATCTCATGAATGACTGATTCAACAACTCCTGGGTTGATGTCATCCAATCCTGGAGCCTTGTTGTTCAAAAATGACCTTGCATTTTTGTTTTATTTCATGCTGACTGACAGGTTTTAGAAATAGTGATTTTTGTGTTGGTATTTGTCAGGTAGTCCCGGTAACTGGGAAAAGCTATAAGGATGTTACTGTCCAGTGATGGAGCAATCTGAGTGAAATAGTTATTAAAAGCATTTGCAATTTCACTACGGTCATTTGTTTGCTTCCTGTTGCGGTGAAATGTGTTATTACGAGTCCTGTCAGAACTGACAGGCTTCAGGATTGAGTTGATACATTCCATGTCTCTCTAAAATTGGATTTAGCTTTGGCATTTTTTATCACGGCATTCAGTCTATTGTGGTATAGTTTACAGTTGTTTTCATTCTTCACATTGATAAGTCTAACAAGGAATTTACAGTGCGACTTTTTTTTTAGACTTGATAGATTGTGAAATGCTGTCTATCATCCAGGATTTCAACTTCTCCTGGGTTGAGTTTTCTTAAGGGGAAAATGTTGATTATACAAATTAGAGGCAAATTAAGTGCAACGTGAAAGCATCCCAGTTACCGGGACTACCAATGTTTGGATCATCATCCCAATTAACAGTGGCTAAGTCTTGCTTGAAGCTAGAAGTAGTTTGCTTGGTGATGTTCCTATAGTACTGATAGTACTGATGTTCCTATAGTACATTGTGAATTATATAATGATGTTTACATTTAACTTTTAGCTGCTGACGTTTCCATGCTGAAAGGAGAAAAATCATCACAAAAACCTTTAAAGGTATTTAATTTATTAATTTAATGCTAACTGAGGTATTATCTTACAACACATGCATATATATAATTCCGTAACCCATTTCCGATCAACACCTGTTTCCAATCACCAATTTTGATTCCCGTTTACTGTGAGAAGGGGTCAGATCCACAGGTACCTCTATTTGAAATCCACACTCTTTGCTATTATTATGTGCCAACATGTTGAGAATAAAGTGTCCTGTCGATAGTGGCATCCAAAAGTTTATAAAAATGTCTCAATTTCGGTATAAATCACGAATGCACTATTTTACTAATAATCAGGTGTGTCGAAAAAACTATAGTCTATAGTCAAAAATTTCAAACAGAAGTTTCATCTTGTAGATCAAGTTTCATTCTCTTTCGACTGAAAAATAGATAACGTTATGCTGTTATTAAGTAGGATTGCATGGCATGCCAATATAGCACACACAAAAAATTCTCATTTGCATATGGTGATTTTTCATCATTTATTATATTGACAAACCAAACTGCAAAACATCCAGGAAGTACAGGGGATGAAAGGATAATATATAAAAATATATACAATATAAGTTATATGATGTAAGTAAAAACAGTTTAACTTTAAAAAAAATATTACGACTTTAAAGTGAGAACTTTATATTTTATTAACTAATTTGTCTCACGAACCACCAGTGACAGTGTGGACAATACTTTTACATTTTTGAGACATTGTGCATGTCATACTTGTATCAAAAAACATCTGCTCATTGAACTGATCGGAAATGGGTGACGATGATTGTACACTACAGTACCGCTGAAATGGCTAACAATTTTTCATCAGGTCAGACTGCAACTTCCCTGGATTTCGACAGATTATGAATTAAAAGTGTCTCGTTAAAAGGGGGGGGGGTCAGAGGTGTTAAAAAGTTCCATTTAGTTTCTGTTTCTGAACAATTTTACCGTCAACTGATTGGAAAGTGGTTTCATCAGGATAGGTGGGTATGTTTGAAGACTACTCAATAGTCAAGTGAGCTCAAACATTACCCTAATAATGCCATCATGTTATTTAACCTTGTTGGACTTGAGGTAGTTATTCTTTTTTGTATTATAAGAACTGTTTTTGATGTCTCTATTTCGTCCACCCCCCCCCCCCCCCTGTTTTACAAGTAGTAACAGCCATCATTAGTTAAAATTAATGATTGGATGTAACTCGTGGCTCTTTTATTGTGATTTCATTGCCCTTGGTGTATGATACAGTTGACGCGATGGGGGATGGTGGGGTGGGGGCTAATTTGTTTTTCAATAAATTAATATACTGCATGAATAAATCTTTGTTCTTTAGATTAATATCGGTGTTAGCATGGCAAATACACAAGTACTGTTTGAGAAAGCAGAGTCATCAGTCATCAATCTTATTGGCAAGTCAATGGGGTAAGTGGCAAATTTGTTGTATGGAAAGTTATTTATATGTATTACTATTGTAGCTTTGTATAGTAAGTAGCAAGTTATACACACAATAATGCTTGATACTTGACTGACATTTTGTCACAGCTCGAAACTGGCTTTATTAAATGAATAGGCAAATTGCCCAAACCAAGGTAATTACTGAAAGGCTGTGCAATGTTTGAATGTCAGTAAATGAACAACCGGACATGCTTGCCCATCTCAAAGACAGATGGCTTCCCCAAAGTAACATCATAAACCTCGGGCAAATGGTACAAGACATCACAAAACACGGGCAACAAGTGGCCCACATAAAGTCATGGGCAAAGGGCAGCCCACATTGAAACGGGCAACGAGCAATAAATCTTGGGCAATGAGCGGCCCAATAAATGATGGGCAACGAGCGGCCCACCAATTAAATTACAGGGCTTATCAAACCCCAACAATCGAATTATACAATAACAATTTTTACAGTAAATTTCTTACAGCCATCCTATGCACTTGTGAATTCCACTCCTTGAACCACTGCTTAAATCATGCTTACAATTTCGGCTGTACTTATTGATAACAATCAATACTTGTTGTAAGATTACACAGATTAAGGCAATGCTAGACCTTTCCCAAAACAAAACAGGCTAAACGCACCACAAAAAAGCGACCCATGGGAGAAAGGATGAACCTGCCTCTCGGGGTTGAACTAGGAAAGTTATCAAATCATTTTTAAATGTCTGAATATTCATCCTGAACTAATCTGACCCTTCTGGCAAAAGATGAACTCCATAAAACTGAAATAAAGGAAACAATGACCACCTGACTTGCGGGTGGTGCAAAACTGCTACCCCCATCTGCTCGCTGACAGACCTAGCCAATTGTTAATGGATCGCCGTTTCATTTATAATTTTGACTGGAAAAGCATCCCAAAAAAGCAAGCTAGGTAAGATATCAGACCAAACAAGTTGGGCTCTTGGAAATTGAGCAAAGCATCCCACCTACATAAAAATCGTTGGTGCCGAGATGCACAATAAGTCCCGGAGGAGGCCATGAACAGGCAAGCTCTGCCAACAACCCGCATAGATCACTAAGCCGAGCCCCACCATGGCCATTCCAATGTACCTGCGGAGCACAATGGAGACAACAATGGAGTCCCCTATGATCCACACATCATTACCTGTTCAAGACATCAAATCAGACTTAGTTACAATATTATTTTGCACTTTACCCAAACCTGCTGGGCAAATATATATCTGAACTGCATCATAACACCAGCGGATCATGTCCTTAATATCACTGTAAGGGACACCCAAATCAAATGATGTGTAAGGAATGCGCAGTAAAATGTGTTGCTCCAGAAACTCAGAAAATCAGAAACTGCCTCAAAAGGGCAAAGAAACCGATCATTTGACTGCATTAAACGAGGGGAACTAGTATTGAAGCTGCTGTCATGCCAGTATTACAAAATTAAACATCAGAAAATCGCATGTGTGTCTTCACATTCTTAGGTTTTTTTCCCTGTATTTTATTATTTTTTTCATGCTCAGAAATTTCAGACAATCACTGAAATTGTTGGGACAGTATACCACACCTCTGTACAATGTTGTCAAAACGACGCAAATTCTCAGCAACTGTAATGAAATGTGATCAACTTTGAACTGTTGGTACAGTGGTTTCCCAAGGCATAATGTTTCTGTGTATGGCTTCTTTCTGTGTGGAGCATGGTTGAATGTGGAGGCTGTTTGACTGATTATCAGTGGAAAATTTGATTGTTTATGTTTACCGCTATGGGCCATATATATACACCCCTGTGTAACTCTTTAAACTATGGCCCGTTACCTGGAGATTGGCCTGTTATGCAGGGATAGAGATACACTGTCCTACTTGACAAGGTTGCCTTGGAGGTGCACAGTACCACATCACCCATTGTGGGTACCACAAGTAGCCCTACACAAATCCAAACGACTACAGAAACTGAGATTAGAAATGTTAAAGTGAATTAAGACACCAGGTGGCAGCAGACTTACCGGGTAAGTTCATTGTTTTCGGATATAGTGCATGCTCAGAACTATGCAAACAATGGAAATTTACCTGGTAAGTCTGCTGCCATCTAGCCTTCAAATGTCTCCCATTGCCAATCTGCTAGAAATGAAGCTGGTAAACTCAGTGACTACCTAACATCAAACAACCTGCTGGAGCCAAGACAGTCAGCATGTCTTAAACACCAAAGCACAGAAACTACCCTACTCTGCATCCAAAATGAAAGACAGTTCAGGCATTTCTATTGGTTGAAGGTGGTCACATGACCATGTTTACCTGTTTTAAAACTGTTTTTGCAATTTTATTACGTTACAATAAAAGGGCATTTATGAATGGGAATAAAAGAGTCTTAATCGGCCAATTAAACCTTACAGTGTCGCAGCCGTGCGATAAAAGCCCTCACCTTCGGTTTGGTCCTTTATATCACATGGGCCGCAACGCTGACAGTCTTAAACGGCCGATTGAGACCTTGTCGCCACTCTTTATTCCCTTCACAAGGGACATTCTATAATTTTAGTGTTGATAGTGCTTTTTGCTGCTTTTGACACTATTGATCACAAAGTCCTCTTTCAATGCCCACAGTACAGTTTTTGTATCACTGGGACTGGTTTGATGTGGCTCACATCGTATTTGGGAAACCTTACTCAAACTCTAAAAATTGACGGGTCCTACTCATCCACTACACTATGCTTTTGTGTTCCTCAGGGATCGGTACTGTGTCCAGTAAAGTTTTCCCGATATTTTTTGCCTGCTGCCAACATCACATGCAGGCATATTCTATTACAGAAAATGATCACCATACAAAATGATCGTTACCTACATATGCATTTCCAATGCGCATGCGCACACAATTCCACTGAGAAATAAAGCCTAAGGCATGTCCCAATACACTGCATGCCCCTCAGGACGCCCTCAAGTACTCTCCCCTTTTTTGCAGTGCGCCTATCGAAGTTGTACACATTATTTTAGCTCTCGCTGTCAAGCACACAAACACACGACCGAGCCTCTATTTCGGACACCTCAATACTTATTTGAGAATCTTCATGATGTCTGATGCAAAGATTAAAAGAAAGTCATATCGACGACTGGACGTTACAATTACGTGTAGATCTTGTGGTAGATCGCTCAATGCTTTGGACTTTGACAATCATTCTAGCTGTTTCAGATGTGTTACTTGTTCTCGAGAAAATACCATTGGTCAGTTGGTCAATGGAAAACCTTCACAGACTAGCAAGATCAACAAAGCCAACACATTCCCAGTTCTTCTCCCACTGTCACCGGCCTTGCAGCCAGCAACAAGGACACGAATACCATACCCGTTTCTACTGTGAATGTCTCAACTTCGGGCTTAACTAATGCTACGCAACACAGGATTTCCAGCAGTCCCGCTTCCACGAGTGGCTTGGGTTTCACCCACAGTCACGGCACGCACGTAGGAGGAATTCCAGCGATGTCGACAAGACCTAGCAATCGCATGCCGGAATTCCTGCATCAGACTCGGAGTCGGGTTTGAGCTGCAAAATTCTTTCTTCTGTCCCCTGGCCTCGTGGGCATTTTTTCCCGGAGACCCTCGCAACATCCACAGTATGATTATACCCAAGTTCCTGTCAGAAACCGTGACGATTTGCCTTACTACGGAGTTTCCTCCCATTCTATATCTCCACACAGACACAGAGATGATTTTGGCAGGTCTTTTCAATGTGATCATCGCTCCTCCACACACGATCGCCTTCTTGATCCCGCTACAGATCTCCTTCGCGTAGCTGTTTCGGTTCACCTCCTGGACGGTACGTGCGTTCGAATTCTTTTCTGACTTTTCGGATCAAGATTTTTCAGACTTTCCAAACACTTTGTTTCATGCCCTGAAGTGGGTAGATTGTTAGAATTGTTAGCCCATTCGTCCTTCCTACCGCAGGGACTCTTCACATTCAGCTCAACCACAATTTCCGGCAACACATTTTCCGGTGGATAGTTCCTGTGCAGACATCATAGATGAAGCCTTTAAGAAGGTTTTACAGAAAAAATCTGCCATCCTTTCACGAGAACTGAGCCTTTTCAAAACCAATGAAAATGACAACAATAGCCACCGAAGTAAAGAACAAACTTCGTGCCGGTCACTCCGGTTCTTCATTCGAGAAGAAGTTTTCTTTTTCCGACAAACGATCCAGAGAACTGAGTAAAATGTTGTAAAATGTAGACTGTCACCTATGTCACGGAGCCAAGGTTTCCAGCTTTTCCTTATTACTTTCCGATACCCTTGCTCGTCTTCAGTATACCCTTCTTCTGCAGAACCTGATCTTCTTCAAACCATGTTTAAATTCATGGATGACTGCCTCAGCTCATGCCTTCGAACTTTTGCAATAGGGTCTGCCTTCACCACTTTGGCTCGCAGATCTGTGGTTCTTGACAACATGTTCTGGCCTTCTCAGGGTTCCAGAGAGAGAATTGAAAATCTTCCCTCTTTCTGGTAACGATCTCTTCAACAACCAGTTCGGGGAACCTATGCTGAAGGATGCTAAAAGACTCAAAATCAAAGATAGAATTGACCTACTTCGACCAAATTTACACACAAGTTCTTCATCTCACAAGTATAGTTTGAAGAAGAGTTTCAGCTTTAACAGACAGAGCCGAGGTTCTTTTCAACAAACTTAGCCTAGTCATCACCGTAACCCAAAGATGTCATTCTCAACAGCCCCCACTAACACATACCAGGGTCGATCTACTTCTAATAGAGCTCCGCCCCCCAGATTCCCAAGGGTCCCGACCAAACGGGGCAAATGACTACGAGGCCCTCATGCTTTAGATACCTCCAGCTTCGGGACTGGTAGGGGTCAATTTCTCCCACAACTGGAACCACATCACCTCAGATCGTTGGGTTCTTCAAACAGTTTCTTCAGGGTACCGGTTAGAATTTTCAATCCCACCCCCGTCTCCTCACGAATCCCCTTGACGACCCACACCAGTCCTCACAGACTCCGCACGCCAGAGGTTTCTAGAGGAGGAGATTTCATCTCTGCTGAAGAAGAACGCAATAATATCCCGCCATCCCACCTCATTTCCAGATTTTTCTTCAATTGTTTTCCTGGCCCCGAAAAAAACAAACAAATGGCGTCCGGTCATAAATCTTCGACCACTCAATATGTTCATTCGACCAAAACATTTCTGCATGGAAACTCTTGCCGTTGTTCTCCAAACACTTCAACGAGGAAGGTGGGCCACGTCGACAGATCTGAAAGATGCATACCTCCACATTCCAATCCACAAAGACCATCAGGGAACAAAAATGTCATCGCAAATGGCCTGTCACGAGGAAAGACAATACCTACAGAATGGTCTCTCCATCGCCCCATGGTACAACAAATCTTCAACATCCTCGACACTCCCCACATAGATCTGTTCGCGTCTCACCTCAATTTTCAGCTACCAACATTCTGCACCAGGCATCCCCACTCATAAGCCTGGGCTTCAGATGCACTCAACATCGATTGGACGAACATTCTGGGCTACGCGTTCCCACCAATCTTCCTTCTGAGCAGGGTTCTGACAAAAATAGAGAGAGAGGGATGCAGAATACTTTTGAGAATCCAGAAAATCGTAGCCTGTGTCCAAACTTGCTCTAGCAAGTTGCATCACATTACCCTGTCCTCCAAGCACTACACTGGCTCCCCATCAAACAACATGTTTTAAAAATCCTTTCAAATGCCCATTTGCTTGTTGTTCCATCTGCAAGGATGAAATCTTACGGAGATACAAGTTTCTCAGTTGCAGCTCCCCCCCCCCCCATGGAACAGTTTGCGAATAACCCTTAGAACACAACCATTGCTTCTTTCAGATCACATCTCAAAACTTCTTTTTCAATCAAGCGTATCATTAATTTCCCTAGTGTTAGGAGCTCCTTAATTTAATGCCATTGTTGCAATAAGGAGCAATAAAAACCACAGTTGTCAATCAATCTGTGTGTATGTCTGTTGACCCCAGTGTTCAACACTAATCAATAACTGGACATTTCTGTAAGTTTATTTTTAGCCACTGATGTAATTGTAAGACGTCATGAAAAATCTAAAGGTCATAAAGAAGTTGCTGGAATATCAAAGTCCACAATTGTAGTATTAATTAGAATACAAAAAATCTTTTCAGTGCACTGGCTGAGACAGGACAGGACTTAATACTCAAGACTTTTGAATTGTGGAGGCTTAAAAACTTCCTATGATTGTTGGTTTGTTTTGAGAGAGTTTGTATTGACCGAGTGCAGTGAAGAGCTGAATTTAATTTGAAAGAGCCATTATAGAACTAAAGCTACAGTTCATCATTGGTAGGTTTTTTCTTCCTCGCATTTTTTTGAGATGGAAGGCAGCTTGTGGCCCCATTGTTTCGTCTTTTTCTGGGCATTTGTTGGAGGTGAGTTCGCCCTGACATGAATTGATGAATTTATTAATTTCTAAACATATTTTTGTCACTTCGTAAACAGACCAAAAGAAGACCTGCCCGCAAAACGATGTGCACAAACCACTGCATATTTATTTTTGTCCAGTGGCCTTGGGGGGGGGGGGCAAAGGATGGCAGCTGCGATGATGGAAGTTCTTGGAACAGCAAACCGTCCTAAAATTACATCCATCACATGACCCCAATTTGAACTTGCCATCCGGCTCGACTCAGAAATTAAAATGACAACATAATCAAGAGAGGTACCGTATAAGATGTGCAGCCAATACAAAAAGAACTTTCTGTATATCTCATTTGAATGAAATAGTGTGAGTCCCAACCCTTACAAAGTCCTCAACTGGAGTTTTAAAACCAAACTGAAGTTTTGACATGGTAACTTTGTTAATGTCTGACTCATCAATTAACTTCCAGAGTCCGAACACATAGAGTTTGTGGTAAGAAAAGTTCTAGTGTGTTTTTTCTTCTTCTCCCTCGTGTTTGTCCCCAAACAAATGCATACTTCTTTAAACTTACATACATTGTAAACTTCAAACTTTACACATAGTTATAACTTCACTAGGACATGAAACTGAATGATGTCTTCAGGTGTCGAATTACTTTATATCAGAGTTTATTATTTCAAAAAATAGAAACTCCTGAATTACCAAATGGATTTTTTTACAATCTATATATCGTCGGAAAGGTCTTTGAAAATGGTTAAACGCTTCATGGACATAATTCCAATTTGACCTTGTCTTCTGGTTAAAACGGGTGGTTGAAAATTTCAAAAAGAAACAACTACTTATCATTAAATAACAATTTTCGTCAGCTTGTAGATGTTGGGCCTGCTCAAAGGTTTTAATAAGATGATAACAGTTTGACCTTTACTTGTGGTCAAGAATTGGACATTAAAGCCCATTATTTTTTTTAAATATGTGTGTGTGCATTTAATCGTGTCACACTCGACTATTTTTTTCTTATTAAAAAAAAGAAAATGTTTATTTAATATATTTTTTTAAAATAATTGGTTTTACTTCTTTTTTTTTCTCCCCGTGATTGTCCCCCGACGTACTACACAAGCTCACATAACCTTTAAACTTCACACATAGTTACTTCTTCACTAATAAAATATATCAGTGCAGTGACGTAATGATGGCGTGATCAGGTGAAAAATTGCACATTAAAAATTATATTGTAAAAATCATATCTTCTGAACTACACAGTGGATTTTAACAATCTATAGATCAATCGGAAAGGTCTTCCAAAGCTGATTAAACTGACATGACCCCAATTTGACCTTTTTTTTTTGTTCAAACCGGAAGTTGAAAATTCAAAAATTCATATCTCAAGAACTACAGATCATATATTCACAATTTTGACAGGTGATAGAGCTTTAAGTTTTCAAAAAACTTTTACTTTGAGGCGGCACCATTTTGACCCCAATTTCCGGTCAAAACTTGACTTCAAGTACACTTATGGGAGCACCCAAGAAAGCTTACTCACAAGCGACTAGCTTTTTACAGTTACTGACAATACGTACAACATAAACATCAAATATACACACAAGGATGCATTCAAGACCCATTAATGATTAGAACTGCTTCCAGCTACCGGGCAGGCTCGTTGGTCTAGTGTTAAGACATCTGCTCTAGACATGCAAAGGATCTGGGTTGGAATCCCAATTGTTTAGAAAGTAGTAATCTGATTTGACTTTGATTCCTCTAAAAACAGGAAGTTCAAATGGCACATAGTGTAAAGCTGTCTGTAATGTTTGTTCATTTATATACTGATACATGTCACTTGTTTAGCCACCTAGTGTTTATTATTCCACAAACACCATATTCTTAGTTATTATTATTATTATTATTATTATTATTGTAAGTGTTGTTTATTGTTACATTGTATTATTATTATTATTATTTTATTTAACTTATTTAATGGAATTTGTTTTTCTTCAGGAAAGCTGGGGCAAGACAATCCATCATCAACCCTGATTGGGATTTTAAACAAATGGGAATTGGCGGCTTAGACAAGGTATAGTAGAATGTAATTCTTACCTTCTATTTCTTTTTGATGCAAAAATTTTGCTGCATTTGGGTTTCATTGTTGTCTTGGGCAATTTCATAAATTTTTTAACCAGTTCCGGTTAAAAAAAAATACCTATTCCGCGTCGGAACCTGTACCAACAGATTCAATGAAAAACATAAGAAAATAATTTGACACAAAACAACAGTTCGCTTTCTTGCCACGATCGCAGCAGTGGTTCGGTTGCGGCCACACACACGTATCAGATACACACATGGTTTTTGTGGAGGGTATGGATTTAGTTTTGTTAAACCACTACACGACTGTACATCAGGGTCAACTGCAGTGGGATTTGCACCAACATAAATACAAAAAATTAAAACAAAACAAAATTTAGTATAGTGTTGTGTCAGAACAATGGTGGCAGTTTGTTTACTTTCTAATGAGATTTGAACGTGTCAGATTTTTGTGGGACTTTGAGTGGCGTTGTCAAGGCTTTGATTGGTCTGCAGGTTAGTAGGTGGGTCTTAATGGATCGGGCTATATCTGGTCTCTAGTCTGCTTTAATTAAATGAAGTCGTGAGTGACATTTTTCCATGTTTGTATTTGCTAAATGAATAAAGTCTACTCTCGTTTTCACGTGGATGGTTCACTCACACGGAACCCCACCCGTACAGAGGTAAATAAAAAGGCCAGTTTATTGAAGACATGTAAGTGTTTTTAGTTAATGGAAATTATGTGTATATTACACATTAAATCATTAGCAAGACCTGAGTTGTTGATGTAAATTCCTATAAACTTAATCAAGAAGACTGCAGACTGAATGACAAACATTGACTCAAACTAATACTTAAAGTAGTGTGCAGCACATAGACTTTTCTGCACAAGTTCTATTTGCATTCTAACAAAGGTTATAGAGCGCCGAAGGTGCAAGATGGGGAACTCGAGCAGAAATGTAAAATCCCACTGGCACCGATTCAGCAAGAAACTCTTTTGATACAACAAAAGATCAGTGTAGATCAGTGCAGAAAATGACCATTGCTTTCAGTGGGAAACAAAACATTCACTTGCTAAAATGGCGCCCATGCGTATTTTACTTTCCAGAAAAAGATGAGTTTCAGTTCCCCATCTTGCGCCTTTGGCACTCTGTAATCTTTGATTCTAACAGTCAGTGATGAGCAATACCACAATGCATCTTGTTCGCTGGTACCTGGTTTTATTGCTTTTAAAGTACATGTATTGAAAATGTTTTGGAACCAATCAGGAGGTAAAAACTACAGCACAAGTGGGGAAAATAAACTATGACATGGGCATGAGTTGTAATCAAAATGGGGGTCTAGTAATTCTAATAAGACTGGATAGCGATGTTTTAAACCATCGCACTATGGTTTAAACATGTTGGTTTACATTTGGAGTGTTTAGACATAGGTTGGTTTATTTTTGCTTTATTTTCAGTGTGTTTTTGTTTTGGTGTGGTTTTTCGCAAGCTGAAAGTATAGGATTATGTTACGTTTATCCGGGCATGATATGGAAATATATTTTACACTTGGACTTAAAATTTTTGTTTGTTCAGCTTAAGGGCCCCTTGAAGTGAATATTTGTTAGGAACATATTTTATGCTACTTTCTACTGTATGAAAACTAATTAACATCCCTTTTTGGTTAATTTTCGTGAAAGTGCACTTCTTTAAACATTTGAAATTGTCCATGCTTTTTCGGACAACTGAGGGTGCTGTTCCCGTGATGTCATTTCAGGAAAACACTGATTTTCTGTTGATATTCATAAAATTGGTAGAAAGTATGTAATGTTATGTCTTTGTGAAATTTTGAGTGTGGGGCACTCAAAACCTTAAAGGTTTTGGGTTGCGACTCCCACCCTAAAATTTGTTTATTTCATTATTTTTGTATTTGTAAAGTTCTACAATTAGGTGTTCGGCTAACTGCCAAAGACCTCTTGAGTTTTCAAAACTTTTCACAACTTCAACCACGATCGATTTAAGTGCCTCAAAAAACAATTCCCTTCATCTTGTGTACCTAAGAGGTTTATTCTGTGTACGCTTGTAAGTATTGGAGGCTGAACAAAAGACAAGAGGAGTAAATATGAACTGATCGTCACCTAAACTGATCCCTAGCATATTCTTAAATTTTTTCAGAATAAGGTATGGGGAATAGAAACTCTGTGAAGTGGGAAGAAATGCTACGTTGCCCTCTCTGAAAATGTCGGTTTTAGATTTTGGGATAAAAATCTTTAGACCTTGCGTGTCGGGTAGAGGGGTGATGTGACTGGCTTTGATTTCTGCAATCTCATTGTGCCTGAACAATAAGGCGAACTTCAAGGAAACATAACAAGCTGTTCTGAGTTGCATAAGTGAACAACCATCTACGGCAAATTTATCAAAAATTTTGTTTAGTTGAACTAGGGACAAAGGGTTTTTCTGAACCGGCGGATGATGGAGACCTTTCGTTAAACTGATCAGGAGTTGCTGAACTATGGGTGAATCTATAGGGTTGTTCTTAATGCTCATTAAGGAATGGATCCATTTTATGGCTGAAGCAGTTTGTCGTCATGACACTATCAGATCAGCATGTTGAATTGGTGTGGGATAGATAAGCAGTCATAGTTCCATCGCTTACTGGGAATGACAGGGGGATTTTACAACGAACCAAGCATTGGATGAATTGACGGCACTTATAAAAGTAAGAATTGCATGACCCAACTGATTTTGCTGCTATAGCTTCATGTAACAACTGCTCTTTGGATTCCAAGACTACATGTGCAGAATCTGCCCAAAATGGTTGCTCCACAATAATCTGTGTCAACAAAATACATACAAAAACAATGTGAGTGAAATTATACAACTTGAGAAAAATCCAACTTGACTGCGGCCATTATGCTTTCGAACTCTGGAGAACCTAGCAAGGAATTGGTGTTTCTTTTATGAACTAAAGCCAAATGCCCGGGCATATTGAACATGTCAACAATATAGGGTCTGTATATTGACCAAAGCAATAGCCAAAATGGGCTAGAAGGCCACCATGGGAACACAAGGACCCCCGTTCCATGACAAGCTTGCAAATGAGATACAGACGGAATCAAAGATACCGGTGGGACTAAGAGTGAATTCTCTGCTGATCAATCTTGGGCAAAAGCATCAACAGCTTGTGCACCAGGGTTCCAAAATCTGGAAAAGAAACGAGGCAATTTAGCGTTGTAATAAGTGGCAAAGCAGTCTACAGTAAACAGACCCCACTTGGTATTGATGGATTTGAAAAACACTGTCGATAGGCCCCAATCATCTACATCTATCAATTTGCTGATGTAGTCAGCTTGATCTATCGTTAAGGGAATGAGAGATCCAGTCAACTTCAAACCAGATTAGATTTTTAAGACAAAATTCAAAAAATTTGGTAAACCAAAGCTTGGAGATGACATTTCATGCTCTGTTTCGATAATCTTGGCAGCTGCCTGATTGTCTGTAAACAATTTTGCTCTCGAATTTGAAATGAACGGCACAAAGGAGTGAAGGGCAAACAGAATGGTTTCAAGTTCCCGCTAAGTTGAACTCCGAGACATATCTTCAAGAGTCAAATTTTTGTGTGCCACGTGGTTGCCATTACACAAGATGGCACCCGAGCCGACAGAACTAGCATCTGAACAGATTATCTTATTGACCTTGGCGAAGAAAAGAAAGTTCCTGTTGTTTAGACTACTAGCATTTTGTTCCCAGAAAGTAATTTCTCTGAGGCATAACACATTGGGAGTGACTATTGTATTTTCGTCTTTGTGTAGCGCAATGAGAGACTGACAGTTTCGCGTCATCAACCTGGTTACATTGCCTACAACTGGCGAAAGGGAGATTATTTGTCCAGCAAAGGAGTGGAGATCCATAACTCTGCAATTGGGAGATTGGCCCAGCGAGAGAATGGAAGCAAGAATTTTATTTATTCTACGATCTAATACTTTAAGGGTACCCGAACGTGAATCCCAGATCATGCCTAGCCAAACTATGGATGTGACAGGACACCGAATACTTTTACTTATGTTATAAATGAAACTGGCATTCAATAATTCTGATTTAACATGAGCAGAGAGCGCAGTGGCTACATTTAAGTGTGCGTCGTGAGTAAGGTTAGATCAGGGTACCTTTGTACACCTTCAATAGGCCAGGAAAAGCCCAGAAAATCATGATACCGAGGATCCATTTCTATGTGGTGATATCCAGATTTTAAGTCAAAGGAGAACAACTGAGCATTTGGTTGAAAATACAGAATTGCGGTCTTCCAGTCATCTATTTTGAAATAGTCTTTCTTACCAAACAAGTTCAATCTACTCAAATCCAAGATCAGTCGGGTTTTTTTTGCCGGTGGCCTGGCATACCACTGAAAGGGGGCTAGTGACGTAAGAGGGTGATTTGACCTCCTTGATTCTATTGGAGCTCAGCAGTTCTAAAATAGAGTCGGTAACAAACGAAGGATATTGGGCAGCTGATACATTGTTGGAGAAAAACATGGAAGGAGGATTTTTTAAGAATACTATTCTAAAACCTTCCTGTATAAAAGACATAATCATATTCAGTGCACCTATACGGGACCAGAATTCACTATGAGATCATAATCTACCATTTACTTGAACGCTATCAGACTCTAAGTTAGAATTTTGAACTGTACATGATACATGTATAATATCGATGAATTTGTCGACGGTAGGTTTGAGATTAAGAGGAGGGCGTGCCTTGTGAGTCTTTAGACATCTCTGTTGTTGTAGCTGCGATTGTGGGCAGGAGTTGCTGATATGATTTTGGGGCTTGAACTGACATGTTCCTGCTGACGTGACCGCCGAAGTAGGGGTTAAACCTGAACCTTGATCACTGTTGTGGGAAGCCATCATTGGCAGCTGCAGTGAAGGGCCAGACTGGAAGGGACACTGTCTGGACCAATGTCCAGGCGTACTGCAGGTAAAGCAGTTAGAGCTTGATATACCTGTGTAAAAGAAGATGGAAAAGAAGATACGCAAACAGAAAAAGACAAACGATATGAAGGAGGCCAGGGGTGGGAGGGCTGGAAATGTTAAGATGAAATATAGGAGTACAGTGTGATTTATCAGCAGTGTTTAGCATGTGTGCATGAGCCTGAAGTGAAGGGCGGTGGCCGGGAGCATGGTTAAATACTGCTTTTACAATGGTTATGTAATAGAGGAATTTGGGTAATTGTCTTTCTGTGCCAAGCAAAACTACACTTTCATGCTACTTTGCTACGCTCATACACATGAAAAACAGTTTGGTTTAACGCACCAACACAACAAACAAAACAATTTTTACAAATTGTTATTCTTGAGAAATAATAGTTTATTCAGACAGCATGGGATGTCAGGTTACATGCACGATGATGCATGTTGAAAAAAACAAAACAAAGTAAAATATGTGTACCTCGAAAAAGGCGACCATCAGCAGGATTAGCCGCAGTACCAAACCCATACTGTGTGTCTCTTTTCTTACGCTTATGGCTCTCCAGGTCCTTCAAGGCCTCTTCTTCAGTGATTTTCATGCTCTTCTGTTGCTCTGCAGATAGGTGACCCGATTCTTTTTTCTCTAGCTTGGAAACCGTCACCCAACCGGCCTTACTATTGTCAACAATACGGATTTTCTTTTTATGAACTTCTCAGCTACGAACTTCTCAGCCTCTCAGCCTTCTCAACCTTCTCAGGGTCGATTTATGGATGGCCGACTTTGTTTTGTCAAGAGCTATTTCAATCTTGCCGCAAAATTCGAACTGCATCGTGCAAACAATGTCGCGAAAGGAGGCCCAGGAGTCTTCAACAGAATCGGGCAGTTCACCAAGAGCATTAAAGCGGTTCTTGACCTCAACAGAGTAGTTAGTGGCCACCAGGGGGTCTGTTAGAAGAAGACGATGGTCCGGGCGGCGTTTTGGCAGAGTCTTCTTGGAGAAAGGGTTGATACGGACCTGTGCTACAACAAGTCGGTGGTCTGTATTGGCAGGGGCTTCGGCACCCCGGTAAACCCGGTAGGATTCAAGGCAACTTCGGTCGCTGACCAGTATATGGTCGAGTTCTTTAACAGTACGACCATCATTGGATAGCCAGGTGAGTCTGTGGATGAGTTTGCGCTTAAAGTAGGAGCCTGAGATAGCTAGCCTGTGGGCAAGACAGAAAGACGCCATGCGAATGGAGTTGTCATTTGTTGTACCATGACCGTAGTTGCCAATGACATCTTCAAAGCCAGACCTGTCAGAGCCGAAGCTGCATTGAAGTCGCCGAGGACAAACAACTTGTCGTGGGGTGGAACAGTGGAGACAAGAGAGGAAAGCTGACCATAGAAGGAGTCCTTGTCAACAGCCAACTTTGGTGGGGGCATACACGACAATGAAGGTACTGGCCCCGTGCTGGTGCTTGAGTCTGACAGACGGCAGATTGTCAGATATGGCTTGCCAAGCTAAAATACTGCCGCTGGCCTTCTTGTCGAGGAACGAAGCGACGCCATTGGTCTGACCAGTTCCGCCAGAAAAGATAATGGAACAGTTACCAATGTTCATTAAACCATTGCCTGGAATGCGGGACTTCATTAGAGCCTCAGGGAATCCTGCATGGGCTAGGGTAAGGACATTCCAGGATGTAATTCTTGTAGTGTGACGAAAATTAAGGGTGGCTCCAGCACGAGTCCGAGTTGGTGAGCGACCTTTCCGAGGGCTTTGAGTCCAAATCGTCATAGACGCTGAAGCAGCATGGATAGGTGGACGGAGACCAGTAGAATCAGGGGCTCGAACCCTGGTGCTCGTATTGACTTGATTCATAGGAAGAAGACAACACACCTTAGTCCAAAATGTCATGTGAAAATTTTTTTTTTTAGGACACACGGTTTTACAACTGTCATGACTGTAAACTGTTATGCATTGTAAACCTCTTGAGGGCGCTGTTTACCAGTCAATAGTTTTGGGGTTCTTGAAACTATTTCCTGCTTTGCGAACTATATCCCCCAAATGATGCTTGTCAAGTTCACGGTAGTGCAGATTCTATGCACTAGGTTATATTAGTTCACCCCACGTGACGGTGTTTCAGCCAATCAGGATAAAGAACCAGGGAGAGGTGTGTTATAAAGCGATTTATCAGCATGTTTAGCATGTGTGCATGAGCCTGAAGGGCGGTGGCCGGGAGCACGGTTAAATACTGCTTTTACAATGGTTACGTAATAGATGAATTTGGGTAATTGTCTTTCTGTGCCAAACAAAACTACATTTATTCTAACTCAAAAATTGTTCGTCCAAATTTTACCTTAAATATTTCACCTTAAATATTTTGTCATTAGATAAAATGAATACAAGCTTATATCTGAAATTTGAAAAATATTGACGGTGTCAAACAGAAGTTATGCTTAAAAGGAGCCAGCGTTTTTGCCATTAGTATTCCCCGATAGTGTCAACAACAGTAACACACTTTTGGCATGCTTCCAAGATTCGCATGTGCGAGGCGCACATACACAGTGCTGTTACAAACTGAGACCTTAGTGCCTCCAAGCGTTCTGTAGGGATGCACACTTAATTTCTTCATTTTATTGACACCACATAGATGCTGAACAAAATGGAGGGCAGCAAAGCTTAATGCTTGGATAAAAGGCAATATCAATACTATTTTGAACTGTCATTAAAAGTGTTGTATACTATCAGTTATTTTTTCACTTCATGGCTGAAAAAGACAACACGGCCTTCATCCATGTATTTATAAAAGCCCTCTAATGGTGATTTGAAAAGAAAGAAAGAATTGAAAATGTCGTAACTCTTGTAAGGGCCTTATCACATTGAGTAATTTTTACAGACAATCTGGTGGCAGACAACTGCACTGCGTGGAAAAGGAACACTTCTGAAGCACAAAAACATTGTTATTCCTGAAAATTAAAAAAGTTACTAGTTTTCCCTTCAGGTGTCTAGTTACAATAAATGTATGCGGTTCTTTATATTTCTTAGTGACCTGATTTGACCTCGCTTCCTGCCCAAACCAGAAGTCCCTATGAAATACATATGATAAAGCTCTATTTAATTATTTTGATATTCATATTTAAATGTTTTATTTGATTTCACTTTTAATTTATCAAACAAAATCAAAAACCATGTGTTATACGGTGTCCCAGAGAGACCATTATATTAATTTAAATGTTTCATTCCTCCAAAACCTTCTCCAAAAATATAACTCAAGATTGAAATTAAACTGAACCTTGAAACTGTGCATATACTTGAACCTCAATATGAAGACGGGACATAAAACAATGACGTCATGATGACGTCATCAGATGTCGAGTTACAATAAATCAATGTTTATTAGTTAAATCAGAACTCCTGAAGTGTACAATGGATTATCTACACATCATCACAAAGGTCTTTTGGAAACTATTTAAATGTCTCACAGAAATGACCCCAATTTGATTTTGTCTTGCAGCTCAAACCGAAAGTTGAAGGAAAATTTCATTAAAAAGCCATCATTTTTAGTTCTTTGGTCAGTATAAAACAAGCTTTGAACATGGTTTCAATGTGTTAGTTGTTAATGGACTCTCTGCGTTTTCAAGTTTAAAACTGATGACATCATTACATTAAACAGTGCCCTCTGGTAATAAGTTTGAAAAAAATGATGCTACAACACTAATTGTAACCCGTTTTTGTACATTGTTGTGTGTATTAACTCATCGATGTTTATAAGCAACTCATTACTCATTCCCGAACACCTAATTTTTGTGATGTTACAAAAACTGAATTTCTAGTTTCTTTATTTCTTTGTTTCATTGTTTCTTTATTTTTGTTGGTCATTTTCGCCCTCTGTTTCTTTCTTGATTTGTCTTTACTTCTTTAAATCGTCCTGTGCCCAGCAAAAGGACGTAAGGGAAAGTTCCCGGTAAAAGGACGTAAGCAATTTATGTTAAATTTGTGTTTCAAGAATTACGAGCGGGAAAGTTTGGTAAATTTGTTGAGATGCAAAAGTCATTCTAGAAAGGTTAAATTCTGCATGGGAATGGGGAAACATGTCTTCAGGGTAATTCTAGCAAAAAAACTAACCAAAATGACATATTCTTTATGTCAAGAGCCATTTTGTTGCTTACGTCCTTTTGTTACTGGGACGAACTACTTAATGAACCCGGCAAAAAGGCATAAGGCCTTACGCCCTTTTGCCGAGCATACAACGAAATATTTTTGCATTTCTACATTTCTTTTCAACTTGTGTTTCTTTATATCTTAGTCTCTTTATTTCTGGATTTATGGATTTTGGTTTGTTTCTGTATTTGTGCAGGATTTGTATTTTTTTTATTTCTGTGTTTCTTGTTTCTTTGTCAGTCTGTTTCTTGTTTTATTTATGTCTTTGTTTCAGCTTGGAAATAATACATTATTTGTTATACTGAGCCTACCGGGCAAACCATAGTGGTGCTCAGGAGTACTACATGAGGTTTATATCGCTTGTATTTATTTTATACCGTTATTCAGTCAATCAGTACAAAAAGCAATAACAAATTTCAGAAATTATGTTATTATTACAGAAATAACAAAAGGAGAAAAATTAAAAAAGTGCACATTAGGAGGCCATGTGAATGTTGAAAAATGGCCGGGATGAAGAAAAGTACAATTATGTCCATTTCATATTTTTCTACTTTTATTGTTTCTAGAAAATAAAGTTCTGTAGTATCCGTAAAAAAATTGACTAGTTTGTCTATCTTTTGGCGGTATGATTTAATACCATTATTTCAGTTAGTATTTTTTTGCAGGAGTGATATCATCCCTAAATAACACACTGTTATGACGCACTTTGGTTTTTTTCTACCACATGAGTCATTCCACCAGTTGACAAAGTGTTGTTCCCAAGTCCTGACATAAAAAGAATTCTGTATATACCCGCGGTTCATAGGTAAGAGGTCAAAAGCACACCAAAGAATTAAACAAAATTAAGAAGTGAGGATGGGTTGGAAGGGATATTGCTAAATCATTTGCAATTTCGTTTGGGGTACACTCCATTTTTACAGAGGTGGTGACTTCTTTTAATAGTAAAGCATTTTACAGTTGAAATGTTCTATTTATATTGCACTGAAAACATAACAGTATAGGTTTTATGAGTAATTTCTATTGTTAAGCATGGTTAGTTTTATATAAAATGTGTAACATATCAGAGCAATATTTCAGCGTTGGTGGTGATACCCTTCAGCCCCCCCCCATCCCGTCAGTCGACAAAGGGTCTTTCCCAAGACCTATAAAAAAGTATTCCCTATATACCCTATATACCAGCGACCTGTGGAACCTAATATCAGTACATATATACTTTTAAACCTGCCGCTAGAGGGCGCTATGAGATTTGATGACGTCACCAACAGTTTCTTAAAAAGGTCAGATGTCAAAAAAGCTTGCAGACACAAAAAACGTGTTCAAATTTGCTACCGAATTTGATTTAAGATTTTTATAATGCAACTTCAGTTTGAACCTGATATAAAGGTCAAAGTGGGGTCATGTTAAGCAAGCTTTGTGTAAATTTTCCAGACCTATCATATAAAGAGAAAAATACGGGAAAATGTTATTGAAATGTTCAACTTCCGTTTTCAACCGGAAGACAAGGTCAAATTGTGGTCATATTAGTACAACGTTGTAAAGTATTTTAAGCCCTTTCATATTGCTATAGATTGTGAAAATGACTCAGGTAAATTCAGAGATATGGTTCTTGAAATATTACACTTTGAATGCTGACATTTGACTTAACACGGTAAACATGGGTGGCTGTATTAAAGACTAGCAAAGCGTGGACTGCGCACCTTGAAAAGAGACTAAGGACATCGCTTGGTTAATGTATGTCAATGGGGCATCAGTGTCACACAGCCACGCACACACACAAGTACATGTACCTCTATAATGGCATTGGATTTTCTGCAGCAGTGTGGGACACCCTTGAACTCAGATGGACAATAAATTTGCGTTATTGTCCGGTTTGAACCGGTGGTAAGGGTAAAAATGGTGTCATCTCAATGCAAAGTTTGAAAAGGCTCAATTCTCTACAATCTGATGTAAGAATTGTGATTATGTGATAAGTATTTCTGAAATTATTGATTTTTGAAATTTTCAATTTCCGGTTTGAACCGGAAGACAAGGTCAAATTTGGATCATGTCTTTGGGGTGTTTATGCAGTTTTGGATGAACTTTCCGATGACATATAGATTATAAGAATCCATTGTGTACTTCAGGAGTTAAGGGCGTCGATCGCTACCGAAAAGTGGGGTGAAGAACAGCAGCGTACGAAGGCACTTTCTTTCGGGGGTGTGGTAGCCTAAATTTGCTGACATTATCAAGTGAAAGTAAAAGCACCTTGACATGGGACTCACCAACATGTGGGGGTTCGGGGGCATAGTCTTTTGAGCGCTCATGAGGTTTTTCAGTGATTCGAAGGTTTAAAATGGCCCTCAGATACCTAGCATTAAATGACTCATATTCGAAATGCAAGCTTTGAAAACTAATTTTTTTGCGAATCCCCTGTTGGAGTGAATAATCATAATTTCTAGTGGGGGTCCAGGGGGCAAAGCCCCCGGACGTTCTACGGTTTTAAATTTTTTCAGGGCTAAGGAGGACTGCCAAGTTGCCGAAAATTGACATTTAATTTTGGAATTGAAACTTTGAATACTTTGGACTCGGGACAAATCCCTACTGTTGGAGTTTGTATGGGCAACACTTCTTACGGGGGTCCGAGGGCTTTGCCCCCAGATGTTGTAGGCTTTTAGTGTTTTCAGAGCGTAGATTTCTGCACATTGCAGAGAATATTCAATTTAGTAATTCAAAGTTTGACTTCTCACACTACAAGGAATAAACTAAAATTAGGTAAATCCAGTCGGCAGATCTCTAGGCTTGCTGAATGGTTTGTGTTCAATCTGAGCCCTTACTCGGTAAGTTTGGTGCTCAAATTGCCGACTGTGGCTCTAAATGCCGACTTAAGAAAAATATTGGGGGCGTCACATCCTCCCCCTCCCCACACACTTCCCGGTCGCTACGCCGCTGGGGACGAAAAACATTACGAGAAACAAAAATCCTATCTGAAAGTTTTCGCTCCCTCGTCAAAATAATAATAATTGCTCTGCAGGTCGTGCTCGTATGCCATACAGACAGAAAATGTATAACGGGCGCGTTCATGTCTGGAACAAAACTCGCCATTTGTATGCATTGATTCGGGCCAGAAACAAGCTTGGCCAGAAATAGGCCCAAATAGCATTCCGCGCGTGGTCCATCTTTGTATGCGCTGCCGACAAGGCAATGTTTAATAAACACAAAATCATTTCACCCATTACCATTCGAACGTTATCAGTTCTTTGAAGAAAAATGTATGAAAAACCTGAGACCACTCACGTTTACTTTTCCCGAAATGCTGGCTGTAGATTGCTGCTTTTATTAAGTATATATCTATTTATTTATTTTTTTTGGGGGTGGAGGGGGGATCAAAAAGTGGGGGGGGGGGACATTTGATATGCTATCCCCCCCACTCTAAAAAGTGGGGGGGGGGGGGGGCATGTCCCCCCTGTCCCCCACCAATCGACGCCCTTGTCAGGAGTTATGATTTTTTGAAATAATAAACTTTGATGTAATGTAATTCCAACACGTGATGACGTCATCATGACAGCACAACAACGGTTTTGTCTCCTTGACATACACTACCTATGTATGAAGTTTTAAGGTTGTATGACCTTTGGAAGTGCACTTTTGAAACCGGACGACCTTCGGGGAGAAGAAGAAGAAGAAGTATTAAAAAAAACCAAAAACGAACAAAATCAAGAGGTGTTCCAGGCTGAATGCCCGAACACCTAAAAAACAAAAACGTACAAAAACAAGAGGTCTTCGGCCTTGAGTCCGAACACCTATTTAATGGATTATGGCCCCTAATTTATTAAAATATGTGGGAATATTGACCATGTTAAAATGAACAGGTTTGCCAAGTTTCAAAACATTTTGACTAAAAATACAGAAATTATTGGGAAACATGATTTTTGACAAAAAAATTGAAAAAACAACCAAAAATGCACTCTAGTGGCAATTTTGGACATTTTTTTTACGTCATCACGTAGAACTCAGTGAAATGAACATTTGTGGCAAGTTTCATCAAAATCAGTAGAAACTTTGGAAAATGGAGAGGACTGATAGGCAGCTAATTAATACCCGATATCAGGCTAAAACAGGCTCCCCGCAAGTTCATACCGAAGACCGCTGACAATTGTTTTATTGATGCTTTCAAAAGACCATGATAACTAATTTATTTTATCAGGGTTTCAATGTTCAAAGACCTACACTAAGGACTCTACGGCTACTCAAAGATAGATATTACTACGATGCAAATATGGGGGTACCCTAAAGTAAAGACTTGCCTCTGCCTCTTAAATAATTTTTTTGTTCTCAATCCAGGTTTAGGAGAGGATACATTGTACAACCTCAAAACCCTGACATTTTCAATGCTCTACTGCTTATCATTGTTTAACAGCAAGCGTTTAAACTTTTGTAGCCCAAAAGCATCAAAATCACACATTTTTTACCAAAAAAGTACATATTGTGCTATTTTTTTTGATGAGGAGGTCAGATGGGCCTTAAATTGTGTACCACCTCAAGGCTACCTATGACCCCCATACCCACCAAATTTTTGCGTTGACTACCCACCTTATCACAATCTGCATGGTCATAATGCGGACATGCTCTTAACTGCTATTTAGCTGAAAAACTCCTTGGTATTGTTTGACTCTTGGTAATTTGACCTGTTTAATCAGTTCCCGCCAGGAATCAGGATTATTTTCTTGGAATTGCCGGAATCATTTTATTTTAAGAGTACCTCGTTAAGATTTCTCTGTTGATTGGTTCCAAATCCGGAACCAAGGCCATTTAGCTGAAATACTGTGGCAGGAATAAACAGTTATCCTGTCCATAATTGTTAACTTGATCCTTGTCTCTATCTTCCTCAAGTTAGAGTCACTAAGTCCACTTAAGGGTGATGGACAAGATTTGTCTCGGAGGAAGTATACAGCCAATTATAATTAATTGTAAACCTCTTTATCAGAATACACACAATTCCCTAAAAATAATCACACAGATCGGACACAGATTGATATGACCTTGACCTCAATTTAATTGATTCACAATTACTTCAACTCAAGAAGTTGTGTAAAAAGTATAGTCTATAAGCACTTCTAAATAAGACTAAAGTTATCCACAGTTTATGCAAATAATTACTGCTAACCCAATATTGTGTGAAAGGCAACCCGCACGCAAAGCACTATGCAGCAATTGTACACTAGCCCCCTGGGCCTTGAGCACACAGCTTGGTCTCAGTACAGCCACACAACTCGCTCCGCCAATGCAGCCTTATTGCAAAACATGTAGTTTTCTGCCTCGTACACAGGGACGGCAATCTTCGTGTTGGGTAAACTTAACACAGTACAATTACTCTGGCTGATCGTCTTGTATTCCCAACTGGACGATCGCCCGTACACACAAAGCTTAATACTGCTGCAATTTCTAGCAATGGGTGATACAGGGCAAACCCTTGCACCACTCCGATCAAGCTTGCACAGACCAAAAGTGCAACAAATGCGGTTTGAATTCACCCAGAGGACAAACACTCATGTCGCATTTCCGCGCTTGCTTCTCGCAGGCTTTATCTCACTAAATAACACTCAGAAATGCGCTAGAAAATCATGGAAATTTTTGCTCTTTTAAACGGACAAATTTCTGCTCTGCAACTCCAAAACAGCAGCTTTTAACACACTTTCTCGACTGGACTTCGCATTTCCAACAGCGCAATAAATCATACATAAACTTAAATAATTTTAAATAATAAGGTTATGTGCAAAACAGCCCAACTAAACTTTAACCTTTGCACAGTCAGATATGCACCTGATCTCTAGTGGCCCGAACTGTCATCTTGCACCCTGGTATTGGTGCAATGCCTGATCAACTACGCGGTCACGTAGCACATGCGATGTCATCATCCAGCATCAAGTGGTTAATGGACAAAATCGTTTGATTGGCAATATCAATATCAAAGTAATATCGAATGATCAAGTAATATTGATATATCAACGGACCTTTCTTGCCAGTGCACATCAAGTAAGCACACCTGACACTAAAGTAATTAGGTATTACAGAGAGTTTATTTGAAACCAATTTCCTCCCACCAATTTCGGTGTTAAATATTTAGACATAAGTAATAGTGAGACCTGACTGTTTGTTGACAAGTGTCCATTAAGCATGTTTGTGATTTTAAAAATTAATTACCATATTTTTCTTTGATAAGTACTAATTTTACTGCGTTGCCTATATTATTGTTTCCAATCGACAGGAATTTTCTGATATCTTCAGGAGAGCCTTTGCTTCAAGAGTTTTCCCTCCAGAATTTGTAGAACAAATCGGTAAGTCAACTGCTCATATGTATTCATGTTCTAACCCTTCAAATGTGTTGTAATTACACCTTGCTTTATACAAAAACAATTTGTTTTAGAAGAACATTTGTTGGAAGCAATTATCTAACTTTTTACTTTTGTGCTGTTGGAAATATCTGTAATTGGCTTAAATTTATTGCTTCTTTTTAGATATTTGGGCTATTGCCTGAACACCTCTTGTTTTTATTTTTATGGTTTTAGGTATTTGGTTACTGCCAGAAAAATTCCTGTTTTTATTCTGTTCGATTGGTGTTCGAATGTAGCCTGAAAATCCATTGTTTTTGCACTTTTTTACAGTTTGTTAAAACTTCTCCTTTGATTGTTCGGGAACTAAAACACCCTTCAAAAGCTCTACAACCTTCAAACTTTCACACATAAATGGACCATAACTAGTAGATGATATCATTCTTGTGACAACATGATGACGTCACCTGGTGTCAAATTCAAATTGCCATAACTTAAAGTTTAATATTTCAAAAATTCAAAGCTCCTAAACTGCTCAATGGATTGCACAAGAAACATACTTTATGAAATCGCACAATAAACTTAACAAAAGTTACACAAACATGACTCCAATTTGACCTCATCCTGTACAGGGATTAATCTACCAAGTACCAATTCCCAAGTCCTTCTGTCCAAAAGTTGAATTGATTTTTTTTCTCAGCTTTGTTTTTCAGTTTTGGAGCAAAAGTGGTATTTAATTTGAACATGGTTTCAGTGGATGAAATATTCTTTGTAAATATAAACATAATCAATGACGCCATCAATACGTCACCATGGAATGTTACATTACCACAGGTTGAAATAATAATTATTTCTTTATCTCCAAAAACAAATGTCAAACTGTCATCAACTTTTGAATATTATCTCCAAAAACAGTTGTTAAACCATGGTATTAGACTGTGAATTTTTATTGGTCGAGAACCAATCACGTGACATAATACAAAATGTCATGTCTTCCCCAAAAAGTGATGATGACGGGGTCCATTACCTAGATCATCCTCAGAAAATTCATTTCATCGTCCCCATTGATATGTATATTGAAATTGGCAAATACACCCGAGAAAGAGGTAGGTCATGATGCCCGCTTCCATTACCTAAATCGTTTTCAGAACATTATTTCATCGTCCCCATGGATCCGTACCACCACATTAGCGGTACTACCTGATAAAGAGGTTACTGTGCAACCACTGGTACTATGTACACTACTGTACTTTTGATATGATGCTCACGATAGGGACCAGTTGATACATTTTGGTTGATAAAAAATTTGCAATGGATGCACTTTTGTTGAATTGAATATTGTCGTCTGCAAACTATGTCGGTAAGGGCCTTTTTAACAATCCTGCAATATAATACAATGGCATAACAAAACAATTGTTGTCTGCTGTGATATGTGGTCCATGCTGTTTTGGACACCCTCGGGGCTTCGCCTCGGGTGCCATCTGCCCCCTCGGGTGTCCAAAACAGCATGGACCACATCACAGCACACAACAATTTTATAATGTCAAACTGTCAGCAACTTTTGAATATAAGTAATCCACATCTATGAAAAGATAAGTAGATAGTTTCATGCCAATCACATGACCAAATCTTTAGATATGACAAAAAAAAGTAATTTTGATACAACTTTTGATACAACTTTTGAGGTCACATAAAAACTAATGTCATATGTTTCTTCTGCATGTTTTGTGTTAAAGGTTGGTCCTAAAATGATTGTTACACATGAACAAATGCATTTGTGGATCATTCATCCTTGAGAACATGTTGCTACTTCATTTGGAGTGACGCAGATATTCCTACTAAAAGATCCAATTGTCTTAAACCTCTCTGAATCCTTGGAGTGAATAGCTGATAGTGCTAAGCTGCTTGTACACTGCAGTGAGCTCAGAAGCACTTCACCAGCTGTGTTCCCATTGTACATTGACAATGTAGTCTGTATAGTCTGTGTTCAAGGTGCACACTCTCAATTTGGTGCCATGCTTGGTTAGTCTTAGCCATCCATGCAAAACTTTGTTGACAGTCAAATTGCTATTCAACTCTTTGTATCTCCTGAACCACAAAAGATATGTTTCCAACATTTTTATGCCATGTAAAAGTTCTTGGAACATCATTCAAAATGACAACACTTTGACCTTGTCTTCAGGTCCAATCTACAAAATGACAACACTTTGACCTTGTCTTCAGGTCCAATCTACAAAATGACAACACTTTGACCTTGTCTTCCGGTCCAATCTACAAGAGTAACAAAATAATTTACGCACGCATACAGACACGAACATGTGTGTGTCACGCCACCATCAGCCCCATACAAAAAGGCACGATGTTCCCTCATTTTGCCAACCAGCAGTGTTAAGTACGCACACATGATGTGCAATTTACATATTTTGTGGGAAGGGTCTATAAGGTGTGTATCGAATGGGGATAATAAATTTTGTTGCTATCCCATCCAGTGACGCTCGGTCATGTTGGCTTTTTGTAATTTGAAAATTGCATTTGTAACCATACAGATTCAAATGTGGAAACTGTGCTGGACTAATCCTGCAGAGGTTATTTTAACCAGGGGTGGTGGGGGAATAGTGCAACCAAAATGAGTAATGAACAGTTTTTTCGAGAAAAAGGATATTTTTACAGATCCTTTGGGTTTAGCAATAGCTAGCTTTTGGAAGTCTCAGTTGCTTCCTCATCAGTTGCATGTGGGTTGATAAAAAATAATAAGGTAATTCTCTTGGTACATCTGGGAAGATGTTGGGTTGCAACGGGCTTGGGGAATAACATAGCCGTGAATATGTTTATGTGTTTGAGTAATAAGGCTCTTATCCGTTGTAGGATTATTCAGAGTAAGGCAATCAGATCATCAAGTGTTTCTTGTATAGTTTCAGAATTGTTTGTGAGGGAATGTTGATCGAGTTTATTGTTTGATCCAGTTAGATCTGCGGGTAGTTTAGCTTTGATAATCATTTCCTGTATATTTTTCTCTTTCCTGAAAGCAATGAATGGGGGGATTGGAAAGATTTACGAAAGTGTATCATTGTTCTGTATAAGAGGCCAGAATTTGTTGATTGCCCGTGATATGTTCTTTTTGAATAGTGCCAGGTTGTAGGTAGTTGTGAAGATGAGAGGTATTTGGGGATTATGTGGTACTTCCAGTATTTTGTGAATCAGATTGGTTCGGTTGCGGTGTGAAACTTTTTATATTTGTGTGTTCACATCATTGCTGGTATATCCTCTTGTTACGAGTTTTTCCTTGAAAGTTTTGACTTTAGTGATGAAATCTTCCTCGTTATTAGTGTTTCTTGCATAGCGGAGAGTTTCTCTTTAGATAAAAGCGTTGAACACACGTGGGGGAGAGAGGAAGATTTGTGTAGGTATTGGTATGTTTCTGTGAGTTTGGTATAGACTCTAGTATACCTGTTTCTCGGAAACGTTTGCCTTTGAAAATTGTTAGGTCGAGGTTGTTGATTGAGGAATTTGAGATCTCAAAAGTGAATTTGAGGGTGGGGTGCATCTGGTTCATTGTATTTGTCAGGTTTATGAAACCTTCTTCCTTGCCAGTATAAATGATGAGAATGTCATCTCTATAGCGCCACCAAGTTAGAGCTTGTTGGATGATTTGATTTTCGAGATCATGGAGGGTTATGTCTTATATTTCAGGGCTGGCTGTGGAGCCGATGCCGCATCCGATTTTCTGTAGGAAAAATTTATTTCCAAATGGGAAGCAATTTCTCCCAATTATAAAATTCAGAAGTGTTCGGATGTGTGAGGAGTGTGGTTTGTTAATGGCATGCTGGTGATTGGTATGGTCGAGTGCATCACAAACACAATTTATTGCCTCTGTTTGGCGGACATTTGTGTACATTTAAACAACTTCGATACTTGTGATGAGTACATCTTGTGGACATGATGTTTCTTCAAGTTTGCGTAAAATGTCTGTGGTGTCACGGACATATGTTGGTTGCGTAGTAACTATTACAAGAAGGTAGTCCACAAATTCTGAGACTTTTGCTGTGGGGTTTGTTCAACCACTAATGATGGGTCTATCAATGAATGATTCTCCAGTTTTGTGAATTTTTTGTAGAAAATACATGGTTGGGCAGGTCACGTTTTGTGTGAGTGGGTCAAGGTACTCAGAAGTATGGCGGTTAATTTGTTTTGGTTTACCATTTTTGTGTGAACGTTATGAACCAATTGGGTTGTTTCCTGTGTGGTATCTTGTTCTAGCTCTATGTAGTGCTGAGAATCAAGATGGCGGTAGCCCACAGTTAGATGCAAATTCCTCTGCCTTTGTCATAAGGTTTGATCACGATTTGTTTGTTGTTTTTCAAATGGTTTAATGCTGAGAGTTCGTGCCTTGTTATATTCTTCCTTTGATTTCTCAAACGACAAGTTTGTATGTTGTGGCTTCCAAATAATTCTCAATTGTGAGATTGAATGTAGATTTGGGATGCCAAGTAGAAGGTGGTTTGTAGGGTTTAGATGTGGAAGATTTGTGGTGCATTAAAAATGCAATTCTCAATTTGATTGAAAATATTAATATCACTCAAAAGAGAACAGTGGTTAGGTTTAGCTGGGATTGGAACGAAGTTTAATCCTTTACCCATTATGATTTTCTAGTTTGTAGAAAGATCGATATTGGATAGGTTTGTTATGAAACGTTCATTTTGAGAGGCTAATTCAGTGAGAAGACCAAGTTGTCTTTGTTTGGATTGTGATGAGCAATGGCGGGAAAAGTGTTTTACTTTTCTGTGATTTTTTGCATAGGATTTTCCTTTATTGTATTTGCGGTTTACCATTGTAATTATTGCAAAGTTTATTAAGATATGATGATAATATTTGCTATAAATGAAGCTTAATACTATTAGGAGTCAAGGTAATGGTAATATCTCTTTTTGGAAGTGGTGGTGGTCTTGAAAAGACTGGTTGTGATGAAAGGAAAATCAGTGATTTTCAAGTCCTTTGCGTTTCTGCCCTTTGGTTGGCTGTGAGCGTTTCCTGGTAAAAAAACTGAAGAGCTTGGTAGTTGTTTGTCTCTCTTCAAAGTCTTAAAAATGTTGCTCCAACTCCTTATCTGCTTGGGTCTTGGCTGTGTCGAGTCATTCTTGGACGTCCTTCTTGAACTTCAAACACTCATCCAAGGTCAGCTCTACGAACAAGGTGCATACTTTTGATTCCAAGCTCTTTCAGGACTCTTTGAAAGAGATTTCATAGGCAAGGAGTTGGTGTGGGTGTGGTGGTCTTGGTTGTGATAATATGTACGGCGGAGGCTGTCTGTTTTTTACTGCTTTTGACAGCAAGGTGACTTGTTTGTTGATGTGAGCTTTAGCTGCTATCAGATTGCTGATGTTTCCAGCTAAGGCTTTGACAAAGTCAAATTTGTCTTGTGAGAGTTGATGCCATTGTGTAGAGCTGGTAGATGGTCTTGATTCTCTGGGCAGGGTGTTTTCCAAATCCTTTTCCAAGCGGTTGATCAGTGATCGGTTCCCACAAAGAAAAGATTCGGATGATGTTTGCGAGAAGTAAAAAATGTCTGCTGTGGTGAACAATGGTGTTTTTGATTTTGACTCTGGGCTTTACTCTGAAACTGGTACTTTAGTATGTGCAGGTGAGGAGCAGAGACGGCTTTTCTTTAGACTTTTACTGGCAGACTTGCTCAAAGCAGAAGACATGATTGTAAGTGAAAAGTGTCCAAGGTGGTGGGTTTGTTTATGTCTCCGTTACGGGTGTGTGTGAAGTCACAAGAGCCATAGCCTACAATAGGATGCTCGGGTGTGTTTGTGGGGGTTGCATGGGTGTTCAAAGTCTTCAAGGGATTAAAGGCAGTGGCCAGGGTCCATTGTATGGGATGGGTTTGCAAGGTGGTTGGCCTGCTGTAATAAATGCAGGAAACGTTTTAGTAAGGATCATGTTTTGGAGCTTTTTTGCAAGTCCAAAATGGTAGTAGGTTCCAAAATGTATTTTTATTTTTTGTTATTCTCATCCGATTGTGTATAAAGGATTATTATGGGTGGGATGTAGAAGTTGGGTGTTGAAAAGTATCAATAAAGTACAACTGGTTTCAGCTGTTAAGAGTGACTTGTATCTGATACTTTTTATATTATTTGGAGGTGATGTCGATTGCGTGAACCTGATATAATCCATGTGTCGGATGTATATATATAGGTTAAGATCACTATAATAATATAACAAATCATAGTTGATGGTTGTGGTTGGAGTCCAAGATGGGACAGTAGATTTTTGTTTTAATACAATATACATTGGTTGGTAGTTACTCATCAGTTGCTCGTAAACGAGGGTCGGAACTGTATCGTACGGATGTGGTATGTAGGGTGGTTTAAATTAGGCACAGATTATGTGTAAACTCATGTGGTTTGGTAGGGTTCACAGCAAAGCAACCTGAAGATTCCCCTTCCTTATAAGACAGGTGGGAACTCACAGGCATGCTTGTGTGACCAACGAATCACAGCTGTCCTTTTAGGGGACAGGGAGTACAATAAGAAAAGGATAATAATCGTTGGTGCTTTCCCATCTAGTGAACTTTCTGTATAGCTGCTTTGAATGAAATAGTGTATGAGTCCCAACTTCTACAAAGATACCAATGATGATGTCACTATATTCGAAGGAGCCCTTTTACATTTGTATGTTTTAATATGGTATTTTCATTAAGTTCTGAGTCATCAACTCTATTACAAATTTTACTTCTTTTTCCCTTCTTCTCCCTGACAATTGTCTTCTAACAAAAATACTCTTCCCAAGGTCACTTGACCTACAAACTTTACACATAGAAACCTCTCCAGTGTCGTCACGTTGACATCATCAGGTCTCAAATTGCATTGATTCAAAGTTTGATCATTCAAAAAATCACATCTCCTCAACTACATAAGCTATTTACACAATTTATACTTCATATGAAAGGGCCTAGAATACTCAACAAACACTGAAATTACCACCTTCTGGTCCAAAACAGACATTAAAGTGAAAAACAATTCCAAAGCCACGTTTTTGAGGTCTGTAGTCAATATTGAAGGAAATTATTACATGGTTCCTAGGTATAAAATGACATTTGACCCTTGGCTTCTTAAAACGATATGTTGACAGTTGATGAGGCTCCAAATAGTTTAAAATTGAGCATATGCTGAAATCTTATGGCTTAGAAAGGGAATTGGCAATGAAAGTTTGATGTATTCAATTCAATTCAATTCGATTCTGGTTTATTTGAGAAATCACCAAACAAAAAGTCCAAGGACTAAAAAAGCTAGGTGTGCAACAAATATTTACATTACATTAAGAACATTATGGCAGTACATCAAAAACATAAAGCATATTATAGGAATTAATACATGTATTGTTCACAGTGATGACTTGATTTGACCTAATATTTCCAGTCCAAAGAGGAAGCTCAAATGGAAATACATTTGTATACTTTGAAGAGCTATTTCATTTGTTTTGTGTTCATAATGAGTTGAGTAGTCTTTGATGTTTACCTACTATTACACACTTATGACAATGTTTTACTAAACACAAATTTTTTCCAAACATGTATTTTCTTTAGCGAGAAGATTTTGGAAACTTTGTATTGTCAAAACATTTGTTGGCCTTTAAACGTTTGCCTGAAGTGAACATCTGAAAGTTGTAAGGTCACTAACTTTGATCAATGTGTGTTAAACTTTCTTTACAATTTGTAGGTGCCCAACATGTGAAAGGAATTCTTCTCTTTGGACCACCAGGTAAAACCATTTACTATGTAATTTACTAACTTTTTGACAATAAGGTCAATCATGAACAAATATTTTATTATTTTTGTTGTTTGTTCTTACCTTACTTTTCCTGTAGGAGACTGCAATAAAAACGAGTGCATTTCACCTTAACTTTCTTACTGTCTGACTATTTAAGTCTCTGACTTTGCAAGTCTCACATGTACTAATATTTTCTTATTTCAGGCATGCAACTCTTCCGCGGAAACGCGGATTTCCGCGTTTTTGAAAAAAAAAATCCGCCGTTCATGAAAAATCCGCGTTAAAAAAATAAATCCCGCTGAATAAAAAATTACTTTAAAAAATACAATTATCACGCGAGTTAGAAAAAACACATGCAAGTCATGTACGTGATATCGGATAAAGTCTGGCTCTGCGGTAGTTTACATGTGCAAAGGCATTACACAGTCTAGACACAGACACATTGCTCCTTGTACAGCATACATTCTTCAGAATATGTGCAGAGACTGGTTCGGGAGTTTTTCTCTTAATGCTTCACGTGTTGGGATGCGGCGGGAAACAGACGCCTTGAGACTACTATTTTCTCCAAAAAAACATGCATCGTGCTGTGAAACATACTGTGTTAACTTGAAATAAAACGGAAAGAAAATATAATCATTGGTCGCAATGGAGGCATAGATCTGAAGAAAACTGTCGATAAAAGGCACAAAGAACACAATGGATGGAAATGGAATTGGTTGGAAAAGCAGGTTGACGAAATTCCTCTTGCTGGAGTTGTTCAAAACTTGACTGTTATGATTGCGTGTTTGCTGTGTAAATGTGAGCATTGTCATTCTAATTGTAGTTACAATCATTGCTTGAATTAATATCAACAAACAATGGATCAGGAACAAAAGCATTTTGTTCAAAAAAATTACAGTATGGGTTCTTCCCCATGTGCAATCTCGCCCAAATTGCAGGGGTTAACACGCCGCAATTTTTTTTTTATTTTTTTATTTTTTTTATTTGTTGCATCCAAAATAAAATTTTAGTAGTTTTCGGCCTCAATAGGAGGCCCATTAAACCATGGTTAAACATCATATTGGCAGTTTACATTTAGAAATGCGCACTGAAAATATTTTGCAGTCCACCTGTAAATTCTCTTCAGATTCTTCCCGGTTATGTTCCCGAAAGAAATTTAAGAAGGGAAAATGGGCTTGCCATTGTTCAATGATTCATTCCTCTGTTGGCTCACAGCAATCTGTGTCCATGTCTAGGGCTGAATTTTTGCAGGCTTTTCAATCCATCTCGGCCTCGTTTTCGGCCACGGCAACGGCCAATCTGCCCCACCCGCCCCTACGGATGCCGGAGTATGTCCACTCTCCTTGTTCAATTGTTCAGTCCATCACACGATTGTACTACATGGCATACGAGGCTCGGGACATGCCTCAAACAGTCAGTCTTCCCCAGGCCTCCCTGCCATAACTGAGCATCCATCCCTAAATGGCCTTTGCCTCAGAAATGGATGATCAGTCAGATGAACCTGATCCCATCGCTCTGCTTAACCTGAAATGCTTGATGGCTTGGCCGGCTTCGATATTGGCCTACTCCTCTTTCTCCAAGGACTCGGCCAAGGATGATGATGAGGTGGCCTAACTGTAGCGACTGTCCATCGCGGAAACCGAACTTCGCCTTGTTTAGCATCACATGATCAGGGTGCTACAGCTCCCACATCCTGAGGAGCCCGTAGTTCAAGAAAGCAAATCATTCAAATGATGGGCTGGCTCTGCAGAGGCCCGCAATACTCCGGCCTTCCCAGAACTGCCCCTTGATTGGATGTGTGCCGACTGCATCAATGCCATTGCCATCGAGTCAGCTTGGAGACCCTTCTGGAGACTTGAGCTGGATTACTACTGCTTCCCTTCAGGGGACTTTGACAATTTTTTCAAGCAGCCGATCCTGCCTGACTCCACCAAGGACAAGTTGGTTGCCGATGGCATCCTCATCGGTGAATTCTGCCTTTTCAGACCGCACCCAAACAAACTCAAGGACATCTTGAAGAAGGTGGACTCAGCCTCTCACTTCAGAATGTGATCATCATCTTTCCTTCTCCTCGTCACCGAATACCTTGTTTCCAGATGTGAGAAGGACTCATCCATCCAGACTGATCTACTGACAGCCTTAACTTTGGGCTGTGCAGTTGAACAGTTTACCTGGGTGTTGATGCTTACGACTAAGTCATGCCAGGATAACATTTTGGATGCGCTTTTCTTCCCTTCAAAATTCGCGCGCAAACATTTTGATGCCTTCCCACTCTTCGGAGTTGACCTCTTCACAAGAAAATTCCAGGAATCCATGGAGGTGGAGGCAAAATGGCTTGAGGCTGCCAATAAGATAAATCTTAAGAAACGGGCCACCCCCACTGACCAGTCATCTCCGAAACTAAAAGCTAAGGCAGCCTTTAGAACGCCACGCCGCCAGCCATTTAAAGCTGCCCATGGTGGATTTCTTGGCCTTGCTCTTTGCAAAGACCTGTTTTTGCAACCAGCAGAACCAGTTTTCTGCAGTCGCCAGCCCCAGCAGGACATCCGAGGCACCTGTGCACTACCCCCTAATACTCCAAAGGGTTGGCGTAAGTGAGCACTCATTCATAGGCGACTTCCCGCCGTTAGACCCGTGGGGGGCTGCCTCTAGAACTTTATGGGGTCCGGGTTCATAAGTACCCCTCTTTCAGACACAATTTCTGCTAGACTCATAAAAATGCCTCCCTCTTGGAACCACTCCACCAGGTTTCATGTCAACCTTTTTTGTCGTACCGAAAAAACAATCCCCAGGATGAAGCGAAACTGGCGGGATTCTTTTAGCAGACTTGCCGGAATCTTTTTTCTTGAGGGTACCAAGCTGGCACAAAGAAACCCTGACTTGACAATGCCAAGAGAACAAAGATTCTCTTTATTTTGGATCGTCCATTTTGTTACTTGACCGAGAAAATGTCAAATTTTTGCACCGTGAATTGCATTACATTGGAGTGGTACGAAACACAGAACCATGGCTTGATTGTCGGCTCACTCTGAGTTACCTCCATGCAGCTGAAACACAATGAATGAACAATGGTGGAAGCCTCTTGATGCCTCATAATGCCTCTTCTTGGAACAAAAGGAAAAAGGTCTATAATCACGGATTACACAAAAACCACCTCTCAATAGCCATAGAATGCCAATATATTCACGGCCTTTTTAACCTTGTGTGGGTGAAACGAAGCGTTAGATGTGGAAACGAAGCGTTAGATGTGGAATATGCGAGCGACCTTTGCTCAGGTGGTTCGAAATTACATAATGCCGTCTTTACATGGCTTTTGTTTCCAGTCAGGGGAAACATTTGCATGTATACACGCTTACTGGTTAAATTTGTCGCTGTATCATGGCTTTTAAGTGTACCCTTTGATATTGACATAGCGGGTAAATAACAATTTGATTGAACATTGTAAGTAGTAGCTTCTTGTGGCAGTTTTAAACCAGATTTTTCCAAGTTAAACTACATGTTAATGATAAAAGTACAGTGTGTATGTTATTACGCAGTTGTGCAGTTTTTTTTATATAATGTGTTATATAAAAACAACTGCACAACTGCGTAATAACATACACACTGTACTTAAAAGTACAGTGTGTATGTTATTACGCAGTTTTGCAGTTTTGTTTTTATATATATAACACACCCGAGGGGGAGCTCAAAGCACTTTGTTTTTTTTCCGGCCAAGTATGCAAAGTTACATTTTTTTTAAAAGTATTATAAGTAATGTAATGAGACCTGTTCCTTTACAAAGTAACTCGTAATGGTCAAACCAGGAGCACTGCGGTGAACCCCTTCTCTTTGCGATAAGTGCACTGGGTTCTTTTACGTGCATTACTCAACACACAGAACCTAGGGCTTTACTTCCCATCTGAAGAGCTAGCAATAATATTAAGTGTCTTGTTCTTATCTGCTCGGCCATGACACGTCACTTTCATGGGTCACTTCTGAAATATTTATACCAGAAACATTCTCAAAAACCTTTGATTTGACTTTGAAATTGAAATTTTACCTTAAATGTACACTTCCCTTAAGCATGAAATGTTGAATGTGTAACTGTATGATGTCTGTATTTTTTAGTACATTCATTATGCAGAATTATTTTTTGTTTTTATGTATTTTTGAAAATTAAACTTTTTCCAGCATTTAAAGACCATATTTTTCTGATTTATTTTTGTATAGGCACAGGAAAAACATTGATGGCTAGAACAATTGGCAGGATGTTGAATTCAAGAGAACCACAGATTGTTAATGGTCCAGAAATTCTCAACAAATTTGTTGGTGAATCTGAGGCAAATATACGCAAACTGTTTTCTGCAGCAGAAGATGAACAAAAAAAGGCAAGCATTGTTTATCTTTTATTTATCCAGTTTTTGTGTCCCGTAAATAGACAGTTGGACAAAAATTTTGAAATTAGTTATTTATACTTTAAGTAGAGAAACTTAAACCAACATGAAATAAGTTACAAAATCTTCACCTGAAAGTCCAATTTTATGCACAAAAACCAACCTAGGCACACTTCGATGCAGCTGCTTCATCATTTTCCTTTGGGATTAAAAATCCTTTTCCTGTTAACCATGCAGGATTGTTTTTAGTCATAAAGCAACTTTTTTTTAGCCATTGATAATTTGTTCCATCAATGAAGCTCAGTTTGCACACCCATATTAATAGACATTTAAAGATTTTAATGGCTCGTAGTGCTATGGACTGACAACAAGTCATTATGGAACAGCTGATCATTAACAGAGAAAGAAGAAAGGCCTCATCACAATGACACAAAGACCTCATAATCCATCCTTACAAAATCTTGGCTGGTATTTGAAATTAGCAGGCCTTCGATAAAGGCATTAGACACAAATTTATGCAAAGAGTTAATCCATATTATTTGTGTTTTTGCCCATACAGAGTTAATCTGTTCATTGTTTGCAGTGCCTTTTGCCTGAGGCCACTGAACCATGACCCCATGGACTCTGTGAAACAGTTGCCTTTGTACACGCAATTCGCTAGTGTCTCACTATGAGTTGCCTGTTGACATGATTACTGCAAATACCACACAGAAAACTCAAATGCCGGTATATAAGCCCGCCTCTGTGTGTTGCATTAGATTTTTGAGTATTTATTTGTCCTTCGAAGCAAACTGTATAACAACAATTTTGTACTTAACGGGCACGCTTAGAAGATTAATTTAATAGGCTCCGTAAGCAAGCCGTCTTTGGTTATAAGCGGAAAGCAAGCCAAAAACCACTTACCACCGGGATTTCCTAAACTTGTCCAGGCGACTTAATTTGTTGAATTTCTGGAAACTTCTTTCAGGAGAATATCGTTGTCACAATGAAACCATGAGTGAATCAAGTAAAGACATCAAATGCTATCATCAAATTATTTTTCTCTTCCGAGAAAATGTTGCTTTTTTTGGTGATGTGTCTGCCAAACCTAAGCCCTAAGCATTGACTTGTCCAATGAATACATTCTCTTGTAAAATGGAATGTATCTTCAAGTCGACTTTCGTCGGACCACAACAATGCCAAGCCACACATCACGTTCTCCCCTGGCTGCCCTAATCTTAGCTGCGGAGGCTAGCTCAGTTTCCCAACCCAGCTGGTCCATGTAGGTATAATGTTTGTATAATGTTTGCCCACCTCGAGAAGCTACTCCATATGTGGGTTTTTAAGATGATTTGGCTTGTAGATAATTCTGGATGTCGTACGCAGTGTCCAGCCAATCACAGATGCCTGGTTCTGACAGTTGTAGAGCACCTCATTCCTGACTTTGTCCCTCCAGTTCATGTCCAGAAAAATCCTAGGCATGCGAGTATAGCAGCCATCAAGATGAGCCTCTTGCCTTACAGGGTCCAAGCCTCAGAGCCACAGAGTAGAATGGAATCCATGGATGCATGGAATAGTGTTGGTTTGAGTTTATCTAGCGTCATAGACTTCCAGATATTCTTGAGGTCTTGGCAAGCCCTCCCAAGCCTGTACTTTTGCCATTCGGATGTCCTTGTCTGTTGAGCTGATGTAGGACCCAAGTACTTGAAGTCCTTTTTCACAGCCAGGGCAATGCTGCCCTTGTTGTTGATTTCCACATCCTCGGCAGTGATGTTGAAGCACATGACTTCCATTTCTTGGCATTGAGCTTAAGGCCAATCTTCTTCAACTCTCCTTCCACTCAAAGCAGAATTAGTGCCTTATCCACCAAATGCGAGACCAGAGCCATGCCGTTAGCAAAGTCATAGTCGGTCTCTACCTCAGGACGTACTTGTCTGCTTTTCCGTGGTTGCAAGAGGGGAAACCAAGCTCCTCCACCCTCCTCTCGGAGCATAGCCAACACAGATGCAACTTTTCCAATTTAAATCAGAAATTTTGACTTTAAATTTGTTACTCCCAAAGACGTTCCTTCCCCAAAGAAACTTAAAATTATAAAAAATACATAAATATATATATACATACTTAAAATATAACAAATTTTGGGGTGAACAAAGAAACACTGACACTGGATTTGAACCTGTGACCACCGGCTATACGTACCGAGGCTCTACCAACTAAGCTGTCCAGCCCTCATGTTGGTGGTCTCCCTATTTTATCAATATCATTGTTTGTGGGGAGAGGGGGGGCGTCGTGTCTGATACTACTTGACATTTAAAGTAGAACCCTGAAAACACCAATGTCTAAAAATGACAACCTTGTCAAATTGATGTGTGCACATTGTTAACCTTTTGGACCTGTCAGCAGTTTGCACTTTCTCTGGTAAAAGCAAATTTTCCAGATACCAATAATATATTTTACGGCTGGAAATAAGTTAAGGCATTGACGTAGGACCTGTGAGAAACTTCATGACGATATTCGCCAACGTTTTGCATTTACCATTAAGTTTAAGACAATTTTTCTTCTATTTTTCCAAAATGCTACGCTTTGTAAATCATTAAGATAATCGTGAAGATAATGACATTTTTTATAAAGGGGTTCGAGGAACAAACATCAGTTGGAAACAGAGGGCAACACTTGACAATATCTTTAATCACAGGTAAAAAAACAACCAGTGTCCTAATACGAGCAGGCCAGTGGAACTTTTGAAAAGAGTAATTTAGTTATTGTAGGATTCATATCTAATAAATAACACTTAGCAACAGAGATTTTGCTTGCATGCTTGATTGAAACCCTAATGCTGACTGACTATAACTTTGTGTTAATATTACACTAACCTGGATATGCAGCATATTTTTTAGGGTAGAATTTTGTTAGAACATATTGTTAAAAAGTACAGATTTTACCTCGTCAACATTATAGGGCTAAATACACTTTTGGGCAATGAGGTTACTTGAGCATTTTTGTCAAATGGTCCATTATTAAAGTTTAAAGAAGATTTTTTGTTGATCCCGTCATTGCCAAAGCCTATTGGCAAATTTATTTGATAGTTGTGTCTATTATGTAACAGAGTTAAAAAAGTGTTATGTATTGACCAACAATTTTTAGATTTACTTGTTTTTTGTGCGCTGATTGAAATTATGATTACTGGATTACTTTATGAAAATGACATATTAAAAAAGACAATATGACACCCAAACCATGGTTCTCAAAGAAATGTTTATCAGGCACTGTGTCAGACCCTTCACATCTATGACTCTGCATCTATGTACAGCACAAAGCTGAGCTCTTTAATCAATTATGTTTTACATCTGCATAGCCATGCTCATAGATTTTGTGGGATCAGGTTGGCTCAGTTGTTTCTTTCTCTGCCTTTCACCTCTGACTCTGGTTTGAATCCTGGACCGCAGCCTTGCATGTCGTCTGGGATTTAAACTATTTTTTCTTAGCATCTTCTTTACACAGGTATCTTATGCCCTATTGACCTTTATCATGCTGCCACAATCTTGGTCATGTTCCCTGTAATAAGTAACAGTAATAGATGCTAATATTCATTGTACAACAAGGAACCAGAATATTTGCCCTTCCAGCCTCGGTTTGGGTTCATGATAAAGGTCTATATGGGTTACAGTGCTAGTCGCTCTCTGAGGTTCCCTTGGTTTCATTACCAGAAAGATGAATAAATAAATACAAATTTGTGGCAATGGTGCTTGTTTCCTGGGGATGTGACATTTTGCTTAAATCAAGATACTTTGTGTTGTGCAATGGGCCTTAATTTTGACTGCAAGAGGGCGCCCTTTGGGATTAGTTGGGGGTCAAACCATAAATAGTGTGGTAAACCAGATGCAATTAGACTGCTATTGAAGCCATTAACATACAACTTTTTAGGGAGGGTTTTATTGACAGTTTTTACAATGTAATCAGTGTAAGATACTGGCTCGGAAAATTTGTATTTTTAATGTTTTGAATTATTTGTGTACTTAATTAATTATTTTTTGTACAAAACGCAATCAGTCAAAAATACGGCCTGTCACTTGGGAATCTGTTGACAAGAAAAGACCCATGTGGATATAAGCCTGGTACAATGCAATTGGATGAGTTTCTTCAGTCTTTCAGATTGGTGATGCTTTGTTAACGATAGGAATCACACTATTGTAATTAGGGAATAACAGTGCGAGGACCCGGTCTTCACTGCTTGGTAATGACCGGGGTGGTGGCTGGCCGCTGTTAACGACCAAGCCGGAGGCGCGGTCGTTAACAGCGGCCAGCCACCACCCAAGGTCATTACCAAGCAGTGAAGACCGGGTCCTCGCACTGTTATTCCCATTAATAAATACCTTTTTAACGAAATAAACGGCTAAAATCGTCCATTTTGTAACTTTTCTTTCTCGGCGATACTTTCTTGTTTTGTTAGCCGGTCTTTATATCGCCGTTAATACACCCCCACGTGATCACGTTTTGACCAATCAGAATCCACAAACTGTCCTAGGTATTTATTAATTCCACATAATGCTTCACAACAGTGTATACTAATCTCATACAAACTTGGATGCAAGGTGAAAGCGTGCATTTTATAAACATGGAACACACAGGCACTTTGCCTACAAATTGAATTTATTTGAACTGCACGCAAATTTAAAAACATTTTTTGTATTCTCTTGCAGTGTGGTGTCAACAGCGGACTCCATATTGTAATTTTTGATGAAATTGACGCAATATGCAAGCAACGTGGAACAATGGTAAATATAATTGTCTAAGGTTTGTGACACCAGGGAAAAGCTCTTTTGAGACAGAACTTTTCTTTGGCTATCTTTTTTCTCTAACATTTTTTTCGAACAGAGTTTGTGGCAAAATGAAAAATATCTGGAATCATTAAAATGTTTTGGGGTTTAAAAAAAAAGGTTGTTTCAGCATTGTAATTACCTGTATCCTTATCTATTGTCTAGTTTATTAAAGGAAATTTATTGTTTCAAAGTGTTGAGTGTTAACTCAAGTAACCTTAAAGTACTTCTATAAACCCAATGTTACTAATACTACCACAGTCTTATATAGCGCACGTATCTATGAACAATTTGGTACTCAAGGCGCTTATCATTATTTTTTAGACAGGTTTATGAAGTTTTTGACTAAAAAGAGACCTGTTTTTGTAGCACCTTTAAGAGTTAAAAGGTACTGGGCTGCAGAAACAGGGGGGCAAACCCCCTCTATTAGTGATATTTAACTGGGTTCTTTTGTGTGCATTGCACTACGCTTGGGATCTACGGCTTTATGCCCCATAGGAAGGGCGAAGCAATAATTGTTAAGTGGCTTGCCTAAAGACACAAGTGTCAAAACCGGGATTCAAACCAACACCATGGTGATCAGAGCTTGAGTCCAGTGCACTTGATCGCTCAGCCACAACACGCGAAATGTAAACTGATTATGGGAATACCCTATTTAAGAAAAAAAAAAGAAAAAAAAAAAAAAAGACAATTCATTTTGTGTTACCAACTCTCACCTTTTATTTATTTGCAGAAGCATGGAGATTAACCTTCTGTACTCAGTGGTGCAGTTTGTTGACTGTGTTTACACTTGATCCGGCAAGGGCGATCAAAGGGCGATCAACAGCTAGTGTAAACGCAAGAGCGATCATGATCTGATCCTCCTTTTTGATCCCCCTTCAATGCGGGATCAATGCGGGATCAGATCCTTCAAGCGTGATCGCCCTTGCGGGATCTGATCCTCCTTTGATCGCCCTTGCCGGATCAAGTGTAAACGTGGTCGTTGTTCTTGAGGATAAACTAACTAGTCAAATTAGTGGGGCTACACAGCTGACCACAATGTAAACATATTCACACAATGAAAAGCATGTGTTTTTTCTCAGTTTGGGGCTTCAAGCTCTGAAAAATTGAAATGGAGCATTCCCCAGTGTATTAAGTATATTTATAAAACCATCCTAAACTTACTAAGTATTACAGTTTGCCAGTGGAAAACCCCCAAATCATGACATTGAACCTTTGTAAATAACTGTTTGTGTATGTTCATGTGTATTGTTTAGAGTGGAAGTACGGGAGTCCATGATACAGTTGTTAACCAGCTTCTAGCCAAAATTGATGGAGTGGAACAGCTGAACAACATACTCGTTATTGGTAAATTTCTGCTGTAACTTTATATCAAGAACAATCACATGCCTATATTTATTTTTTATTTACCCTACACCAATAAGCAATGTATACTCAGTGCTTTCCTGTTTCCTGTGGAAAAAACCACAAGCATACTAATCAGGTCTGATTTGAACCCACTACCCCTTTTATTGTAGAGAAGATGTTTTACTATACCACCTAGCATTCCCAGTGACAAGAGATGGGTTAGAATCCTGTAAATTAGCAGCAGGTACCGCAACAATGTTTAAAAAATAAAACAAATAAAACTGATGCAAAAAAACTAATTTGCATTGTTACAGTTTTAAAATTGTATTGTTTTAGACTGGGTTAGAAAAAAGTTGAAAATTATACTGTCGCTAATTGTTCCTCCTTCCAGATCAACTGCTTGTTCAGTTTTTTACAAAGATTGTTATATAAATTGTAAATGTTTGTCTTTTTAAAATTTTATTCAGGCATGACCAATAGACGTGATCTAATTGATGAAGCATTGCTACGACCAGGACGTTTGGAGGTCCAAATGGAAATCGGTACAGCAACAATTTCAATTGAAAATTATGCTTTTAATTTTTTTTTTTTTTTTTGGTTTCTAATCATAAAAACTTAAGACAGTTTAGGCATTCCTATTGGTTACTGGAGCTGTTTAAGACGGTTATTTGAGTCTGGTTTTCTGCTTTGATACTCTAGCACTAAAAACTGTATATGGAGAGTTGCGAAATGACCCATAGTGGAAAGCTGGGCTCCTGAATGTAATGTTACAGCAAAAAATCATTGCAAAACTAGCAAGGTTTGTTGTTTCGTTCTCTGATTTTGTTTCAACGTTTTATTTCTGAACAACAGAAAGATGTTTATGAATGGGAATAAAAGAGTGGTGACTCGGTCTTAATCGGCTGTTTAAAAATCTTACAGTGTGATAAAGGCCCTCGCCTTTATCACGGGCCTTTATCACACAGTCTGCGACACTGACGATTTTAAATGGCCAATTAAGACCTTGTTGCCACTCTTTTATTCCCTTAATAAATCATTGTCCGATCATCTAGCTGTTTCCTATAAAAAGGTATTAGAAACTACAATAAAACCTGGAGCTGAGAATGAGGTCTTTGCTAAAATAACATGTTACTGTTATAACCCTGAACAACAGATCGCCTACAAGTTTCTTAGAGAAAATATCTTAGGTTTAATAAATGCTTTGTGTTTGACCTCATATTAGTATTTTTAAAAACAGGAAAAATAGAATTGCAAAATAATCTTCAGTGCCCATTTGTAACAACAACATCCACTGCAGACACTACACCACACAACAACATACACAATCACAACATAGTGCACTGTTCACCACACTTTGGGACCTCTGTAACAGAACTCTGATCATTCTTCAAATACAGTTGGATGTTTCCCTCTGAAAAGAGGGCACCATACTACTTTTCTGACCTTCTCCATCTACATTTAACCTCTTGATTGCTTCCCTCATCCGCTCAATGTCTTCTGACAATACCAAGGACTAGATCATATGGCTCTAAAGCTTTAGAAGTATATGCAATATTGGTTGTACAATTTTTCCAAACTAGTTTTCTAAACTGGTTTATCAATAACAAATTTATCAAGTAATTCAAATCACCAATCTACCTTTAACTCATCTTATGTTTGTATACTAGGTCTGCCAAATGAAGAGGGAAGAGTGCAGATTTTTGACATTTATGTGTCTAAAATGCGAGAGAACAAGAAACTTGCTTCTGATGTCAACATTGTGGAGCTCGCTTCTATAACAAAGAATTTCAGTGGAGCAGAAATTGCAGGCTTAGTCAGGGCAGCTCAATCTCTTGCCATGAACAGAATGATTAAGGTATGACACTATTTTTGTATGTATTGCATTGTATTGACAGGAATATCACACACATGCTTTTTTTTGCAGACTTTTAAACAAAAGCGACCTGATTTTTTTTACAGCAAATTTATTGGTATGTTAAGGATGTCCTTAATAAAGACTGCTGAATTTTGGGTTGTTAAGGACACAGTCAGTCTGTGGACTGGCTGTCTTAAGTGCACTCGTGCTTGGCTGAGTTAATGAGGCAGGCATAGTTCTTGGCTTTTCGATATGTTAACTTTGCTGATGAATATTTATCACTTCAAAGTTTGATAAAGATGGTTTAAAGCCTCCTTGGACAACTGTTGCTTTTGTTGGAGTTCATTCAAGTGCGCTGTCTGGTTGTCTGCTGGTCTCAGAGTATTTTCAACTCGGGTTTTGTTTGTAGATCTTATCAGTAGGCTAAACCACAGATAAGACTCTGCGGTGAAGAGTGAAACCTCTGGTTTTTTTTTTACCTGAATGCCACACAGATCAAAAGAACGTGATTTAAAAAAGTTAAAGGAAAAAGGGGGGGGGGGATGACAAAACATGTCCGTTAACGTTAGATGTCCAAGCAGAGTATTGATGACATTCAATAGGAAAAATTCAGTTGACAAGTTTACTATTTACATTGTAGTTTGAGAGGGTATGGTGTAAAAGGCAGATATTTAAGTTAAGGATCAACCCTAGAAGCGACTGTCTGTCATGTATATTATTTGATTTGTGTTAAAGATGTTTTTTTTACTTACCACCTGTTTTGTAAATCAGTAAAGTCACAGATATCTTAGCAGGGGGGAGGGGGTGGAACCCAAAACAAAACGCTGTTTTCTCTTCACTCTGACTCTGAGTTGCCTGTTGAGTAGTGGAAGACATCTGACCACAGAGCATGTGAGAATTTTCGCTTGTAAGGCTGATTCAAATCCACTCGCCAAAAATCTAATAAAATGTGTATGGAATTTCTTCACCACGTAAGCAGGGGTAACACTGCCACCCCTGTGTTTAAAATGAGTGAGACTATTGACGGAAAAAGCTTACTGGCTAGTTGGATGTCATAAAGTTTCCAAGCATTCAATTTTTCATCACACTAAAAACTGACCGTTTGCGCTACAAAATCACTAATTTGCCACGGATGACATCATACATCGAAGTGATTTTTGAAGCTTTGTATGGTGTGGATGAGAAGAAGTAACTAAAAGTAGTGATCACAACTACGTACATTAATCATTCATTGTATATCATGATGTCATCTTTTTGACCAGTCACTGCAATCAGTAGCCTCAATTGGGGAGTGATTGGCCTGGTGCTGGAGAAGTGATGCATATGATGAATAAATCAGACTTGTATGAACAAGTGACTTTTTCTTTCCCACCCAATTCCTTAATGCCAGCTGCTTTTTCTACTACCAGCTCAAATTATACAGCTCCCCAGAGGAAAGGCATAGCAATGCTAACTTGTAAAGCAAATCATACATAACACAAACAATTTGGATAAGAAAAACTCAGTCACTTCCACCCTGAGAAAAAAAAACATTTTATACATTGTAAAATGTTAAGAGCTTGTGGCACTAATCAACTTCTGTTGTCAAAAGGCAAGAAATCACTGATCTTACCAGACAATTGGAGGATAATCCCTTGTTGACCATTGGCCGGTTAGCAGAGTCGGCAAAGTCTATGAACTCCGCAGACTGGTTCAGATTAACATACAAAAAGGCCTTTTCTTATATACCTGCCAGTTTGGTATCTGAGGGAGTCTATTATTAGTAAATTCAGCTGCCTCTGCAGACAGTTGACTGACAGTCATTAATGAGGAAGACCTTCAAATAAGGCCGAGATAATCGTAGTAACTAGTCTCCCTCTTTTTCATGGATAATCAAAATTGAATATTAAAAACAAGTTCATTTAATGTCATAAATCATATTTTAAAAACAGAAATTGAAATTGTGATAACAGTTTGCATTCAATTTCCAAATCCTTTATTCAAATTTTGGCAGGCATTTGTCTCTCTTTTTCAGATCTAATGCACATTTTGAAATGCAGGAAAGGCTTGTGTTTTTTCTTCCTTTTACCACAAACCACTTTGTTATTGCTGTATTTGAGGCTCGTTTATATTTAGACTTGTTTTTGCTGCCAACTTACAGTATTTCATATGGGAAATCAGTAATAATATGAACTTACAGTATTTCATATGGGAAATCAGTAATAATATGAACTTACAGTATTTCGTATGGGAAATCAGTAATAATATGAACTTACAGTATTTCGTATGTGAAATCAGTAATAATATGAACTTACAGTATTTCGTATGGGAAATCAGTAATAATATGAACTGACAGTATTTCGTATGGGAAATCAGTAATAATATGAACTTACAGTATTTCGTATGGGAAATCAGTAATAATATGAACTTACAGTATTTCGTATGGGAAATCAGTAATAATATGAACTTACAGTATTTCGTATGGGAAATCAGTAATAATATGAACTTACAGTATTTCATATGGGAAATCAGTAATAATATGAACTTACAGTATTTCGTATGGGAAATCAGTAATAATATGAACTGACAGTATTTCGTATGGGAAATCAGTAATAATATGAACTTACAGTATTTCGTATGGGAAATCAGTAATAATATGAACTTACAGTATTTCGTATGGGAAATCAGTAATAATATGAACTTACAGTATTTCGTATGGGAAATCAGTAATAATATGAACTTACAGTATTTCGTATGGGAAATCAGTAATAATATGAACTGACAGTATTTCGTATGGGAAATCAGTAATAATATGAACTGACAGTATTTCGTATGGGAAATCAGTAATAATATGAACTGACAGTATTTCGTATGGGAAATCAGTAATAATATGAACTTACAGTATTTCGTATGGGAAATCAGTAATAATATGAACTGACAGTATTTCGTATGGGAAATCAGTAATAATATGAACTGACAGTATTTCGTATGGGAAATCAGTAATAATATGAACTGACAGTATTTCGTATGGGAAATCAGTAATAATATGAACTTACAGTATTTCGTATGGGAAATCAGTAATAATATGAACTTACAGTATTTCGTATGGGAAATCAGTAATAATATGAACTTACAGTATTTCGTATGGGAAATCAGTAATAATATGAACTGACAGTATTTCGTATGGGAAATCAGTAATAATATGAACTGACAGTATTTCGTATGGGAAATCAGTAATAATATGAACTGACAGTATTTCGTATGGGAAATCAGTAATAATATGAACTTACAGTATTTCGTATGGGAAATCAGTAATAATATGAACTGACAGTATTTCGTATGGGAAATCAGTAATAATATGAACTGACAGTATTTCGTATGGGAAATCAGTAATAATATGAACTTACAGTATTTCGTATGGGAAATCAGTAATAATATGAACTTACAGTATTTCGTATGGGAAATCAGTAATAATATGAACTTACAGTATTTCGTATGGGAAATCAGTAATAATATGAACTGACAGTATTTCGTATGGGAAATCAGTAATAATATGAACTTACAGTATTTCATATGGGAAATCAGTAATAATATGAACTGACAGTATTTCGTATGGGAAATCAGTAATAATATGAACTGACAGTATTTCGTATGGGAAATCAGTAATAATATGAACTTACAGTATTTCGTATGGGAAATCAGTAATAATATGAACTGACAGTATTTCGTATGGGAAATCAGTAATAATATGAACTGACAGTATTTCGTATGGGAAATCAGTAATAATATGAACTGACAGTATTTCGTATGGGAAATCAGTAATAATATGAACTGACAGTATTTCGTATGGGAAATCAGTAATAATATGAACTGACAGTATTTCGTATGGGAAATCAGTAATAATATGAACTGACAGTATTTCGTATGGGAAATCAGTAATAATATGAACTTACAGTATTTCGTATGGGAAATCAGTAATAATATGAACTTACAGTATTTCGTATGGGAAATCAGTAATAATATGAACTGACAGTATTTCGTATGGGAAATCAGTAATAATATGAACTGACAGTATTTCGTATGGGAAATCAGTAATAATATGAACTTACAGTATTTCGTATGGGAAATCAGTAATAATATGAACTTACAGTATTTCATATGGGAAATCAGTAATAATATGAACTGACAGTATTTCGTATGGGAAATCAGTAATAATATGAACTGACAGTATTTCGTATGGGAAATCAGTAATAATATGAACTTACAGTATTTCGTATGGGAAATCAGTAATAATATGAACTTACAGTATTTCGTATGGGAAATCAGTAATAATATGAACTTACAGTATTTCGTATGGGAAATCAGTAATAATATGAACTTACAGTATTTCGTATGGGAAATCAGTAATAATATGAACTTACAGTATTTCGTATGGGAAATCAGTAATAATATGAACTGACAGTATTTCGTATGGGAAATCAGTAATAATATGAACTGACAGTATTTCGTATGGGAAATCAGTAATAATATGAACTGACAGTATTTCGTATGGGAAATCAGTAATAATATGAACTTACAGTATTTCGTATGGGAAATCAGTAATAATATGAACTTACAGTATTTCGTATGGGAAATCAGTAATAATATGAACTTACAGTATTTCGTATGGGAAATCAGTAATAATATGAACTTACAGTATTTCGTATGTGAAATCAGTAATAATATGAACTGACAGTATTTCGTATGGGAAATCAGTAATAATATGAACTGACAGTATTTCGTATGGGAAATCAGTAATAATATGAACTTACAGTATTTCGTATGGGAAATCAGTAATAATATGAACTGACAGTATTTCGTATGGGAAATCAGTAATAATATGAACTTACAGTATTTCGTATGGGAAATCAGTAATAATATGAACTGACAGTATTTCGTATGGGAAATCAGTAATAATATGAACTGACAGTATTTTGTATGGGAAATCAGTAATAATATGAACTGACAGTATTTTGTATGGGAAATCAGTAATAATATGAACTGACAGTATTTCGTATGGGAAATCAGTAATAATATGAACTGACAGTATTTCGTATGGGAAATCAGTAATAATATGAACTGACAGTATTTCGTATGGGAAATCAGTAATAATATGAACTGACAGTATTTCGTATGGGAAATCAGTAATAATATGAACTGACAGTATTTCGTATGGGAAATCAGTAATAATATGAACTGACAGTATTTCGTATGGGAAATCAGTAATAATATGAACTGACAGTATTTTGTATGGGAAATCATTAATAATATGAACTTACAGTATTTCGTATGGGAAATCAGTAATAATATGAACTGACAGTATTTCATATGGGAAATCAGTAATAATATGAACTTACAGTATTTCGTATGGGAAATCAGTAATAATATGAACTGACAGTATTTCGTATGGGAAATCAGTAATAATATGAACTTACAGTATTTCGTATGGGAAATCAGTAATAATATGAACTGACAGTATTTCGTATGGGAAATCAGTAATAATATGAACTGACAGTATTTCGTATGGGAAATCAGTAATAATATGAACTGACAGTATTTCGTATGGGAAATCAGTAATAATATGAACTTACAGTATTTCGTATGGGAAATCAGTAATAATATGAACTGACAGTATTTCGTATGGGAAATCAGTAATAATATGAACTTACAGTATTTCGCATGGGAAATCAGTAATAATATGAACTGACAGTATTTCGTATGGGAAATCAGTAATAATATGAACTGACAGTATTTCGTATGGGAAATCAGTAATAATATGAACTGACAGTATTTCGTATGGGAAATCAGTAATAATATGAACTGACAGTATTTCGTATGGGAAATCAGTAATAATATGAACTTACAGTATTTCGTATGGGAAATCAGTAATAATATGAACTTACAGTATTTCGTATGGGAAATCAGTAATAATATGAACTGACAGTATTTCGTATGGGAAATCAGTAATAATATGAACTGACAGTATTTCGTATGGGAAATCAGTAATAATATGAACTGACAGTATTTTGTATGGGAAATCAGTAATAATATGAACTGACAGTATTTCGTATGGGAAATCAGTAATAATATGAACTGACAGTATTTCGTATGGGAAATCAGTAATAATATGAACTGACAGTATTTCGTATGGGAAATCAGTAATAATATGAACTGACAGTATTTCGTATGGGAAATCAGTAATAATATGAACTGACAGTATTTCGTATGGGAAATCAGTAATAATATGAACTGACAGTATTTCGTATGGGAAATCAGTAATAATATGAACTTACAGTATTTTGTATGGGAAATCAGTAATAATATGAACTGACAGTATTTCGTATGGGAAATCAGTAATAATATGAACTTACAGTATTTCGTATGGGAAATCAGTAATAATATGAACTTACAGTATTTCGTATGGGAAATCAGTAATAATATGAACTGACAGTATTTCATATGGGAAATCAGTAATAATATGAACTTACAGTATTTCGTATGGGAAATCAGTAATAATATGAACTGACAGTATTTCATATGGGAAATCAGTAATAATATGAACTTACAGTATTTCGTATGGGAAATCAGTAATAATATGAACTGACAGTATTTCGTATGGGAAATCAGTAATAATATGAACTGACAGTATTTCGTATGGGAAATCAGTAATAATATGAACTGACAGTATTTCGTATGGGAAATCAGTAATAATATGAACTGACAGTATTTCATATGGGAAATCAGTAATAATATGAACTTACAGTATTTCGTATGGGAAATCAGTAATAATATGAACTTACAGTATTTCGTATGGGAAATCAGTAATAATATGAACTGACAGTATTTCATATGGGAAATCAGTAATAATATGAACTGACAGTATTTCGTATGGGAAATCAGTAATAATATGAACTTACAGTATTTTGTATGGGAAATCAGTAATAATATGAACTGACAGTATTTCGTATGGGAAATCAGTAATAATATGAACTGACAGTATTTCATATGGGAAATCAGTAATAATATGAACTGACAGTATTTCGTATGGGAAATCAGTAATAATATGAACTGACAGTATTTCGTATGGGAAATCAGTAATAATATGAACTGACAGTATTTCGTATGGGAAATCAGTAATAATATGGTAAAGTGTATTTTAACCTGATTTAAAAAACAACTCCAATTGTGTTCTTCTTATGCTTTTCACAAAATGAAAGAAAGTTGCTTTCCCTTGGGCTCGTTGGTGAGATGGAAGAAAAGAAGTGATACAATTTTAAAAAGTTAATGAAAATTTGCCTTATAAGTTAACTTATAAGTTAACTTAATAAAGATCTTCTGATCAATACATAAATTTAAAAACAGTTATTGGTTTATTTATTTTTTTTTCCACGCAGGCTTCTTCTAAAGTTGAAGTAGACTATGAAGCAGCTGAGAAAATGCAAGTTCAAAAAGAGGATTTTATGGTTGCACTGGACACTGATATCAAGCCGGTAAGTGTACAAATGAACAATTGTTAAACGCTTTGGTTAGAAAACACAGATATTGCCTTGTCAAATTAATTGTGTTGTATGTTTGTTTTTGTTCACTCTAAAAACCATTGATCATTTATCTGAAATTAATTATTATTTACTTTTGATGCCTTCATGCTATAGAGTCTACTCTTGTTCAGAAGTTATGAGATTCTTGTTGATAAAACTTTCTTGATAGGCACAGTCATAGTGAGAAATCAGATCTTACAAGCTCATACTTGTACCCCATTACAAGCAAACATTTATTTTCATCCTTTTGTTGTGAGACAAATAATTTGCTTACCATCAGACTGGGAATGTTTCTGATTTGAGAGCCAGTCAAAAATATGCTAGTAATACCAGTTGGCTTTTCACAGTTGTTGCCGGTAGGTTTTTTTATCTCAAATGTCATTCAGTAGCAAAATTCTAGACAACTGGGTTGCTGGAAGCTCCGAGGTCCACCTGTTTCTTGCGGGGAATATTAGACGGGTCAAGACATGGACCCTGGATGATCCCTTTCGATGGCCACTTGCATTGAAAGTAAGGCCAAGAGTGCCGGCAAGGACAAGCATCAGCTTGCAGCACGCCTAGCTTGAAGACTTCATTTCATGGAGCACAAATTCTCTGGTGAGCTTCAGATCCACCGGACCAGCTTTTCTTGTGAGCAGACCGGAACAAGATGTACTGCCTCATGTCTCTCTAGACCCTGGTCTGTTGACTATCACAGACTGAACATCCCGGGCTGTTTTGCATCTAGTGGTTTTGATTATGCATCAATACACACCCTTCAGAGCAGTGTTTTTTCAGGCTCCACAGCCAAGGCCAGTCCTCTTCATTTGACTCTTCTTTTCATGGCTTATGGGCCGGGCGGCTTATGGGCCAACGTGTCAGTAATGTAAGCCGAAAATTACTGCACTCGCACAAAAAAATTCAAGACGACAATGAAAATGGCAATATGACAAAAAAACTAACCAGAAAACATAAAAGCCTTTAGTTCAGCTATGACAAATGTTGATATCCAATTCCAATCAAAACACGTTAAGCTGATCGAGCTGGCGCTGCTGAAAACACATCGGCGTTCAATCAGATAAATTGCTATCCGCACGCCGACCTGTGCATTGCATGTAAGCAGGAAGTCGCAAAATGTCGGATGTTATCGACCGTTTTGCATTCATTGACGGACTTTACTTGTCTTTGCCGCAATCTTTGCCGTAAGCTGCCGGTAGCGGAGGAAACTTCTGGAAACGTTATGCTGCTGTAAATTCTTGCTTGTATGATGGTCGCTGCAACGTGCACGATCGGAAGACCGCAATGTAAGTTACGCACGCTGGCTGGGCTTGTAAATATCTTGTAAATGACATTACAGATAAGCTCAAAAGTATTTAATGGAAAATACAGATCTGGATTTGGCCACTGTTTCTGTGTTGACTACAGTAAATGCGGTCACGCTTTTGTTCACCTAAAATTAAACCGTGCTCAATGGCCTTTATTTTTGGTCTTTTTCTGAAAAAATACTGCGGCTTATGGGGTATAGCGGCTTATGTGCCGACAACTGAATCTTGCTTTGTAAATTCTTGGGTGCAGCGGCTAATGGGCCGAGCGGCTTTCGGGCCGAAAATTACGGTAGTTTTTTCCACCACAAACGTTATACTCTAAACTTTTACGACAACAGAGTTTTTGATTTTGTATCATTATGTCTTCTATTACTACCGAGAAGGGCAAACCGTCTAGCAAGACAGCTCCTCCTCCTACCGTGGAAAAAAGCAAGAAAACTACTACATAAACCACTTATAACTCCGTTCCGACCTTGCCTTGAGTCAAATGAAGTAGCAGAGCAATCACCCCCGCCTCGCCTTGGATGGGAAATCAGTTTGCTCACGCGCAGTTACAGAGCCATCATGAGCCAGAAATTGGGTAACCTTGCCCTATTTCACAAAACAGCATTCTCTGTCTTTGGCCCCAAGAGTTTCTTGAGTTCCTCAGGCACAGTGGAAAATGTCTCGTCAGCAGCAGCCCACAGCAGCCCAATGGCCTCTAGTTCAACACCAGCATACCCTGCTGCATCTACATCGGCTCTGGCTCTTTGAGCCCCGTCACTTGGGAATCTAGAGCTGTAAATGTGATGTTTTTGCTAACTCTGATGCTGCCAATCAGAACGCCAGTGATGCATCATGTACTTCCGGGTCCGATAGTCATGAGGGTTTCCACAATTCGCACTGTAAGTCCATCGGTACTCAAGTGACTGACAGGGTACTTTCTTGGTGGGAACAACTTTGCACCAACAAGCTTGGACACGAGGAGATTAAAGAAGAACTTTCAAATAAGAGCAAGAAAATTTTTCCAAAGTTCCAGAATTCCCTGGCCATGTGAGATCTTTTAAAGAAGGAATATCCAATGCAAATATGTTGAACATCAAGATCACTTTGTTGAAAGACAATTTGTAGAAATTGCCCCCAAAATTCAGGCAAATTTTGCCAAATCACAATAGTGCATATAAAAATATGCCAAAACCCTGATTTTTCCCCCCACATGTTTCCACATGTGAACACTAGTTTTGATACTTTTGAAGGTCAGATTTATATGATTATTGAACAGTCAAAAGATTGGGAATGAATGTACTTTTTGTTTTACCATTGTTTTTAATGAATGCCTTTTTCTATGCTTTTTATTGAAACCATCAACAAATAAGTTCAATTCTTGTTATGATAAGTAAATGTTTGTTTTTTTGTAATTTGTGATTAGGCATTTGGAGTAAGTGATGAAAGTTTCAGCAATTATATCTTAAACGGTATCATCAACTTTGGTGAGCCAGTAGCCAGAGTGTTGGCTGATGGAGAGCTTGTTGTGCAGCAGACAAAAGTCAGTGAACGAACCCCACTTGTCAGCTTACTTCTGGAAGGTAATTTATTTCCTGTTTTATTTTTTCAGGGTAGGTAGTTTCTTTAGTTTAAAACTACTTTCCTGAAGGACCCTTTATTAATTCACCATTTGCTAGACAGGTGCATCAAATTAAAGTGATGTAATTATTGCGTAGAACGTTAGCCAACTGACACTGATGTGTAACAAGCACTTTATACTGTCTAGGCTACTCAGTACTTTCCGAGTCCTGCTTCTCCACTGGGATTCCAACCCATAACATACATGTAGGAGTGTAACATGCAGTTTTTTAATCCTTCAGCACTTGTGCGTAATTAAATCTGTTTCCAAATACAGTTCAGTCCAATTTTGGAGCTCCATGTTTGAATCCTATGTCCATTCCAGTTGATCCGAAGGAATTTTGTCTAAATGTGTTGTGAGCATGACAGCCTCAATCCAGAATGAACACTAATATGAAGTATATCCATAGCATATGTAGAATATCTCATAAGTATACACCATTAACCATAAACTCAAAGTGAACCTATTACTTCCCTAAATTACATGAATGAAAAAGTAATGTATCCCCGAAAAATACCTGATTTAAATACTGCATAACCTATTCCTCAAATCTCAATCCAACTTAGCAAAACAAGATCTTTATATAAAGGAGATATGAAATAAAACTCTGCGTAGCACTGAGAAATGAGTGGACTGTGGATATGCCTGTATGTGTTGCAACAGGGATGATTGCTGGCAAGGCCAGTGGTGTCATTGGAGACTGGTTGTGGGAGGGTGGAGCGAACAAGGGCTTGTCTGATGGATTGGGCGTGACGGAAAGCACACAAGGGTGTAGAAGTCCTATTAAATATGAAGCTTGTCAGTGGATCAGTCTGCAGCGTGCGATAGTGTTTCTTGACAATGGCACAAACTCAGGTTGAATGGGGATGTAGGTAAGAACCAAGGGGATGTGGTGCTGATTTTGTCTGGAAGATGGGACCAGGGCTTCTTCATGGTCACAGTCCCTCAAAAAGTGATGGCCCCAAAGGAAGTTTCACGCCCAGAGGACAATTCACCTGTGTTTCTGCCAACCTGATGTATTGTTTACCCTGCAAGCAATGTGGTGTCTACTACATTGGCAAGACGATGCGTCGACTGGCTGACCGCTTCATTGAGCACCTTAGAAGTGTACGACTTAACCTTCCGGGACAATCTGTAGAGTATCATTTTTCTGGTCCGGCGCACACATGCATGGACATGTGCGTTTGTGTCTTGACACTAACGTCATCTACTACACAACGCCAGAACATGGAACGCTGATAATGGGTGGTTTGAATGCAGATTTTTCTGCATTCAAACCACCATAAGAAGCCCAGAAGAAGACCCAGTAGGGTCGAAAATTCGGCCAGTCAAATATATTTTTTGCTTTAACTTTTCTTTTTTCTTTTTTCTTTATATAAAATTATATCATCGCTAGATGATAAAACATTAAGACATTGGTTAAGACAATCACACCATTTTCTGTTTCCAGGATTTCTCATCCATTTCAGAAGACACTGTTAGTAAAGTCATCTGACACTCACCCTCCAAATTATGTGACTAGGATCCTATACCTACCTCTTTGTTGAAAAAGTGTCTCTCACCTGTTCTACCTTTGGTAACAAGCATTGTTAACTCTTTCATATTTAATCCTCTTTCGTATTACATCAGCAGCTAAAAATGGTTCATGTGACTCCTGTTATCAGGAAGTTTTCTCTGGATACAAACATTCTTAGAAATTACAAGCCTGTCCGGAACCTGCCATTTATCTCTAAATTAATAGAGAAAGCGGTAGCTAGTCAACTTCAAGACTACCTCACTTCTAATAATCTGCTCAAGCCAATGCAGTCTGCTTAGCGGAAATGCCACATCACTAAAATTGCTCTACTATTCGTTCAAAGTGACATCTTACAAGCCATCAACGACAAAAGATTCCTAGTTTTAGTGTTACTTGACATGTCTGCACATTTGACACAATCCAACACACGATCATCATTCACCCCCTACAGTATACATTTGATATTTCTGGAACTGCCTTGAAATGGTTCTTGTCATACTTAGACAACCGTATCCAATGTGTTAAAATCAGTGAGTCTCATTCATCCAGCACACAACTACGCTCTGGGGTTCTGCAGGGGTCAGTGCCTGGCTAGTGCTGTTTTTTGTTATATTCATCCCCCATGGCTGACATCGTAAGGAAGCATGGTTTGTCTGTTCAGCTCTATGCTGATGATGTACAACTTTAACTGCCATTCACCTCTACAGACGCAGACGATGTGGTTGCTTGCACTAAAGCATGTTTTGCCGATATCAACACTTGGATGGTTTCCAACAAACTCCAGCTTAACGGTGACGAAACCATGGTCCTTAAGTTACATTCATCACATCAATGCTGTCAAACCAACCTACAAAGCGTTCTCATTGATGACCATACCATACCTATCAGTAGCACTGCTAGAAATATCTGGGGTCCTACTTGGCCACAATCTAAACCTCAAGACACACATCAGAAACAATACCGGCATTACCATGTTCCACCTCAAAAATATCAATCACATTCGGCCTATACTCTCCGACAAAACAACAGAACAGCTCATCCATGCGTTTTTGTTTTGTCCTGGTTAGACTACTGTAATTCTCTCTTATATGGACTTCCGGCTTTTATCATCAATCACCAAAGAATCCACAACATTGCAGCCCGTATTCTCACTCGTACAAGGAAATTAGTCCATTAACGGCATAGCACCCCAGTATCTACGAGAACTTGAAACCCCCTACAGGCCAGTGCGTTAACTAAGCACCAGTGATTTGCATTTCCATCTTCTCGACTAAAGGCTTATGGTGATAGAAGTTTTTCTATTGGAGCACCCTGCCTGTGGAATGATCTACCAATTAACCTCAAAACAAATCCTGACATCAGTTCCTTCAGAACACTCCTCAAAACATAGCTCTTTTCCTTAATTTCCTTTCCCAGTGCAGTGAATAGTTGCCTCTTACAAGATACCAGCGCTATATAAGTGTTTATCATTATTATTATAAACACCTCACACAAAAAAAAACTTTCCACTTTTTCAAATTACCGTTATTCTAAAACAAAAAGATAAATCACAAATCTGTAATAACGGACAGATGCATGGTTATGTTACGCACATTTTGACACCTTATTTGTTACAATAACACCAATATTGTTGATACAGCGGTCATTTGAATGCAAACAGTTGAAAATCAAAAATTGCATATAAAAGCTATTGACTAGTGTGTAATTTGAATGAAGCTGAGCATATGGTTGCTGTACATGGAAGCTTCAAGGTCAATTTTTCGAGGAAATCTGTACGTGTTGTCGGTTTGATTGGTGAGGACCACAAAGCAACCGCTGACATACGCAGGGTGAGTAATAAGCGTTTGGTGACCAAAGAACACTTACTGGTGTTTGGAGCGAGGTAACAAAGAATGTCAACAATACCGTCGCTCCCGAGCTGAGAGAAATAAAATCTGTGTTGAACTCCACACGCCGAGCTTGGGGAAAGCAGCATAACTACAACGGACAAAATGTGAAATGTTATAAAGGAGGAGAAGTCGGACACAACAAGAGAAATTGCCTGTTTGGCACGGTGAATGAGTAGCAAGCGGAAGTGTAGGTAAGCCAACCATCCAACAATTATCAGGGAAACTATGCAGAGCCGATCCTACCAGCCAGGGTTCGGGTAGCCAAAGTATAAAACAGTCTAGTTTTAGGCGTGCTGGTAAAGGTGGATATGCTGTTGCTTGCCCCTATGAAAATTCTTGGAAAAAATTTTCAATCTTTTGTGGACACGGGAAAGCCTCATTGTGTTGGAAATAACTGAAGCCGGCAAAAAGATGAAAGTGATTGGAGTCGCAAATGTTTGTTTAAGTATCACAAATTATCACTTGCACCTCTGAGGGATGACATTGTGCTTGGATGTGACTTCATTCACACCAATGACATAAGAATACGCACCCGTAACGATACTCAGTGAAAAGGAGAATGGATCTTGTGTGAACTAGTTGAAGGAAACACACATTGCATGAGAACAGCTGGAATGTCGCCATACTTGCCATAGTGGATTTTTGGAAAATGTGCTGCTAATATGTGCCAGGTCATTGATTGATCCCAGTAAGGACAGAATTCATGTGGAGAATCCGTCACACTCATTGATTGAGATTAAGAAAAGCACAATTAATATTTGTGAATTACATCCTATAGACCAAGTGCAAGAGGTCGCCGCAAGTGTGCTGGATAACATGGATGTGGTGATGCAAACACATCGTGTGTACAGGGTACACAACAAGGAATGTTCTTGTAATGAAGTGGATGTGTACAATGATGAAAACGAGTGAAGCAGAGTGCTCACAATGGATGTCAATATTACTGGACCATTTGAAAGAATTAGACGCACAGCCTTGTCAGAATATACCAGACAGTGAACAATAACTTCAACTTGCTAAGTTGCTGGAGAACATACAAAGGATCGTTTGCCAAAGAATAAGCCGATTTGGGGAATTGTACTACAGTGAAGCACAACATCAATACTGTGGGGGCTGCTCCTATTCATCAGCCAGTACAGAGAACACCACAGGGATTTGAAGGAGAAGAGGAGAAATACTTGAGAGATCAGTTGAATGCAGGGTAGTAAACCCACTCTCTGAGTGGGCATCGCCATTTGTGCTTGTTCGCAAAAAACAGATGACACTGTGTGCGTTGGTGTATTGATTATAGGAAACTTAATGATGTCAAGGTAAAAGACGTGTACCCACTTCCATGAACTGACACCTGCTTGGATTGCCTCGCTGGTGTAAACATGTTCTCCACGCTGGACTTACAAAGCGAATATTGGCAGACAGCAATGAGCGAGAAGGACCAGGCAAAGACAGCATTCATCACGAAATATGGATGAATGTTCGAATACGCAAAAATGATGTTTGGACTGTGCAACTCACCAAGTACCTTTTGACATTGCATGGAACTTATACTATCTTGCCTGCAGTGGAAAACTTTGCTCATCTAACTGGACAATGAAATTGTTCACAGTGCAACATTTGAAGAACATTGTGAACAAATTTTCCTTGTCAGTGTGGAATAGAAGAGTAGCTTCTACAGCGTGTATTCAAAATTGCCTACTGAGTGAATTTGCCACGTTACAAAAGAGCAATACAACTCTGGGTGGTTTGCATTGTTGGATGGACAACGGTGAACACCTAGGGAGGAATACTGCTGCAGCATTCTCTCCAGAGGTAAGGAGATACTGGCTGAATTTGGAGCTGTTGGAACGACATCAGTGGGTACTGTATAAGCGCTGGATTTCGCAGAATGGTCAACCACATAAATTGAGATCATGAGATGGATTGAAGTGTACCCTATCCCAAATCAACAGTCAGAAACAGTAGCAAAACAATTGGTACATGATTTTATCAGACGTTATGGAGCCCTACTGGAAATACACACTGACCAAGGGTGCAATTTTGAGAGTGAGGTCTTCAAAGAATAGATGTAGGAAAACAATAACTTCCCCATATCGTCCTTCATCCAATGGAGCAATTTAATGCCACACTTGTGACTATGAAACAGAGTTATGTGGAAGAAATCAGAGAAATTGGGACAAGCATATTCCTTTGTTAACTGCAGCATATTTGCAGCACTGTGCTACAGGATTTACTCCTAACATGTTAATGATGGGATGGGAGGTAAATCCACCGATTGTTATTATGTACCCAAAACCTGCTAGTGAGGAACACCACCAAAATGTGGCAGAGTATGTGGCTGAAATAAGATAGCAAATGGAAAACTGTCATTCCTAAGCAAGGGATCATCTAGGATGCAGTGCTAAACGAAAAAAAACATTACTACGATATGCCTATTGCTGAAATGAAGTACAACCGCGGTGAACTTGTTTACTACTTAGACACAAGCAGATGGAAGGGAAAAAGTCCCAAACTTCAAAACCCATGGAAAGGACCCTGTGTTATAGTTTCACGTATGAGTGACTGCATCTACAAAATTGGATGCAAAAAAGGGGACAAAGTGTTACATAATGACAGACTGAGCCCATATGCCATGAGTGAGGTTCCTAAGTGAACTAAGCAGCAACAAAATGCAGTGAGAAATCTCTGTACTAACTGTAATAATTTATACAGTGTTGTATGTGACGTGACAACTATGTTTTCAAGGGAAGAAAACGCAGGACCTGGTAACCGCTCAAGGATGTGCGCTCAGGAGCATGTGGCTCCACCGACGTACAGTAGCTGATCAACATGGGTGTTATGTGTATCTAAACTGTAGGGCCTAGCTAATAATAATAATAATAATAATACGCAGTTTTTATATAGCGCTTTATCACACCCTATGGGCGTCTCAGAGCGCTCAGTATTTTTTTTTTTCCTGCAAGGTATGATGAGTTACGTTTTTGAAGTTTGAGACCTGTTCCTTTACATAGCACCATGTAATGGTTCACAAGGTGCTGTGGCGCAATCTGCAGCCGATCAAACCAGGAACACCGGGGCGAACCCCTTCTCTTTGCGATAAGTGTCACTGGGTTCTTTTACGTGCATTACACAACACACGGGACCAACGGCTTTACGTCCCATCCGAAGGACGAAGCAATAATGGTTAAGTGTCTTGCTTAAGGACACAAGTGTCACGACCGGGACCCGAACCCACACTCTGCTGATCAGAGACACCAGAGCTTGAGTCCGGTGTTCTTATCCGCTCGGCCGACCGAAATATGGAAATTAGATTTTAGGAAATTCCTTTCCAGAGTGCTGTGTTAGCCTTTGAGAAGGGGAAGAGAATAATTATTAGCTGTTTCACAGCAAAGCAAAGCGCAGCGAAACAGCTCTCATTTTCGTTAAAGTTTTTTATTTTTTTATTTTTATTTTTCAACAATTTTCTTTCCAAGCGCTGTTTTGCATAGTTCCTGATGAGCAATTGCAATGAAACTTTCCGTGATGAAAGGCATTAGTGCAACAGTGGTCCTAAAACAGTGACGTCATGATGGCGTCATCACCTGTCGCGTGACGTCATCTTAAATACTTTCGTTTTAAATATTTGAAAATCCGTATCAAATCAGCCATAAGAGACCGTAGGTTTCTGTTTGCTGGATTGGGTAGGGATAAATTAGGTCTTCATTTTATTCAGTGTGCGTGACCTCACGTGACCTCAGTCGAAACCGGAAGTGCCTTGTAATTCAAAAGTGGTAACAGTTATGACGTTGCTTTCAACGATGTTAGTGTCTAGCCAGGGTCAGCTTTTAAAAAAAAAATGATGATGTCATAATATACAAGAGCTCCCTCTAGCGGCAGGTTGAAATCTGTTCAAAAATTCACTTTGAGAAGATCTGTGTGGCAAAGTTTGTTGTAATCGCTTCAAAATTTATACACATGATGACCATCAGGTAGCCAACACATGTGTGAAGTTTTAGGTTGATGACGTCATCAGCTGTCACGTGACGTACGATTAAAGATGCACTTTTTGAAGTGGTATATCTCCAAAAGTATTGGTCCGATCACGTTAAAACTTGGCATGTTGTTAGATTCTGGTAAGTTCTTGATTATTGTGAAGTGACGTCATGATGACGTCATCAGGTGATTTTTTATGATTTTTTCATTTTTGGCCCCTTGGAGTCATAAATTGGAGTCAACGGAATATGCTATGATCAAAATTCCTTTTTAAACAGGCTCAATGGATCATAAATGCTCTGAAAAAGAATTGACGTTATCATGACAGCTTGGCATTCGTTCACGAATGCAATTATGTCTAGTTATTTTTTTACTTATATTTTACTGAGATTTAGTTATGATGAGACTTATATATGAGGACAAAATGTTCACCGTTGTCTAATGTTATTTTCAGTGACTCTCAACATAATTTTATTCTGTGCACAGGGAAACTATAGTGGATTTCTGGGTTGTCCTTATTGGATTTTTGTAAATAACTTGATCAATCAGTTGTATTATAGTTTTTCCAGATGAAAGCCTAAATTTGGAATAACGTTTGGTTTGTGGTAAATGGCAATTTTGAAAATTCTGAGTCAGCTCAACCTATGAAAATGGTCGGTAGTTTATGGCTGTATAGAAGATCGATAGTGACTGAAAGAAAATCTGAGAAAGTTTGGCAGTTCTTGAAAAGACAAACAGGGTGTCAAAATCTGAACATCATTAAATCTTTGTATATAGATTGATGATTAATGATAATTGAACATGACTTGAGAGACTGCAAACACCTGACAACCTTTATCTGTATAAATTGTTCATGGTACTTTGTGAAGAGTTCTGCTTTTCAGTCAGCCTGTAAACAAAAGATATTAATTTGTAAGTATAGACTCCATTCTGGAAAATTCCAGGTGGTACCCCAAAGTAATCAAGGACTAAAGTCCTAACCCGTACACTACTTTGAATTGAGAATTGATAAATTAATTGATTGATTTTTTATTCCATGCACATAATGTATAAATTAAAAGATTGTACTTACCTCCTCGAAGTACAACATTTATTAAGTGGGGAAAGTGTTGTGAAATTACACAATGATCAGCTATATATTCATAGATTTATTAGTTATTGATTATTTGTAAATTTAACCTACTTTATGCAGCGGTCTGCTTGCGCGTGCATTGCACTGCACCTACTGTGTAAATTAACCTGCCGCACGCGATGTGAGAACTGAATGTGTTTACGTCACGCAAAAGCTGGTTATTATTACCTAGGAGTCTGTTTTACCAACTTCAAACCCAGTCAGTTGCGCATCTCTGTATCCAAATGCGTGTACGTCTGTTACATGTACTAAGATAAATCATTTGTAACCATTTTGGATTACATGACGGTGCATCACAGCACAGTTTTCGCCATTCACATCATGATTGAGTATATGACTGCGGAAAACCCTCATGTTGGTTTCCTTTCTGAGGACAAGTTAAAAGAGTTTCTTGCTTCAACGTATCTGCTGAGCACACAGAAGAGTGTAAAATACACTATTAGCATTTTTATAGGATACTTCAAAGAAAAATATTATCCTATTCTACAAAGATTTCACATGGAGGTGCGTCAAATAAATAGCAAGGTTTAGACCACCCATACTTAGATTCTGCCTTGTGATTGGTTTAGAGAACATCACATGATGTCTTATGCACGAGTGTGACACACTAAACCCATAGCAACCAATGTACTGAATCAACATTAAGATAGCCGAACTAATGAAAGTAAAAAATGTAAGATGAGTTCAGTTTTGTCGGCCTCCATGGACATGGAAGAGTCTGTAGACAGTTCCTCTTAATCTCACTCCGCTCCAGCAACAATCATACATAGCATGGATGTACTATGTAACATCATGAATCTGCTGTCAGCTCCAGTCAACATCGCCTCATCACCTGGGGCTAGTACTAGTAGTACACAGAATGTGAACATTAATGACTCAAACTGCTCATTTCATTTCCATGGATACAATAGTTGATTTAAGAAGTAGCCTAACATAGCTATTGAGAACCGTTAATGTCCTGCATGGATGAAGATTTACCATCAGCTCCAGTTATTGTGGTACTTCAGAAGGAATAGACAGTAACCAATTGACCAATCCCACTCATCTAAATTTTTCAATGTTCCATCATTTAAATATTTCAGTGTTTCGTCATTTAAATTGTCTTCTTTTTTGCAGGTCCTCCATCAAGTGGAAAAACTGCTCTTGCTGCAACTCTTGCAATGAAATCAGGATTTCCTTTTGTTAAAATATGTTCCCCAGAAGACATGGTTGGATTCTCTGAAAGTGCTAAATGTCAGGCTATTAAAAAGGTGAGTATCATTTAGAACACAGTCAATATGATGTTGGTTAAAATACACACTTTTCACTGGAATGTACAATTTAACAACATAATTTAGATACCAGTTTCAATCTTGAGATTTGACTGCCATTTACAATTAGTTTGCACCCTTATGTATACACAAGAAGAACTCGTTTTGTTGTCACTTGCACTAAAAAAGCAAGTTGATTCACTGACTCACATGTACATCAAACCATGCATGATCATACAAAACAGACTACATGTACATGTAGTGGAGGGACCAAGATAGCAGTGGCTTTTTTTTGGGAATTTAGCTCTACAGTTGTTCAAATCCTACCTAACAGGTCATACCATTTGAGTTCTCATCGAAGGTCAGGAATCTGACATTTTGTATCTTGGAATACCGCAGGGATCCATAATCGGACCACAAGCATTTATCATGTACTCACAACCAGTTGCTCAGATTATCCATTCTCATCTCATTCAGTTTCATATGTATGCTGATGACATTCAACTACACACCACATTTAATCCTAACATCCCGAGTGAGGTGGCAATTGCTCTTAATAGGTTGTCATCCTGTGTAGAGGACATTCACCTCTTGATGACTGCAACTAAACTTTAACTAAATGGCTCAAAGACCGAATTCTTTGTATTTGGCTCACAAACTAATGTGTCAATGTTCAAAAACTACACATACCCCATGGACAGTGAGTGTTTGTCCCCTTCCAATTCAGTGAATGATCTAGGGGTCACATTTGACTCATCCATGGCCATGTCCTCTCATGTCACATCTCCGTGTCAGTCGATTAATTACAAATTGTGCAATATCTTGAGAATTTGTTTCATGCCATGAGAGCTCTGATTCAGTCTAGACTAGACTATGCCAACTCTCTTTTGGCTGGCCACAATAGCTCAGAACTCTTCTGCAGTGGCATAGCTAGGGGGGGGGGCCTGGGGGCACGTGCCCCCCCCCTAATTCTTAGTGCCCCCCCAGGTGCCCCCTCATAAAAAAAACAGATACTTTTAATTCATAAAAAAACATGGTCACTGCCCCCTCCCCCCACTGAAAGGCAATGCTGCCCTGTTCCCCTCCCCTCCCCCATTGAAAAAATCCTGGCTACGCTGCTGCTCTTCTGACTGCTGCTCTTCTGCAGTGTCTACAGGACAGGGTTGCTTTTATAATTTTCCAGGTTCTCCACTACTATGACAACTCCCCTGGTGTCCGGATCAAAAGCACTTTCATCACTAAATCGTCTTACTCCCAAATACATGTACCTCTCTGACACCATCTCACTTTATAGATCACCTCAGCAGGGTTTACGATCAGTCAAAGGATGGTTGGGGAGAGGTCTTTCTCCATATGTTTCCCAAGACTCTGGAACAACCTCCCATCAGATATCAGATTTGCTCCCAGCACACAATCATTTAAACGACACTTGAAGACCTGTTTAATTGATTTTCTCTTGATTAGTTCTTTCATTTTTTTGCCATTTTTTTTCTTCTCGGAATTGCCATAATTATTTTTCTTTGAGAGTACTGATGGTACAAAGAAACATTGACTTGACAAAGCCAAGAGAACAAAGACCCTCTTTAAAGCATAGGGATTGTTGTTTTCTCTGTCGAGAAAATGTCAAATATATGCACTTTGATTTGCAAAACCTTGGTCATGAGCTGTGGCCGGTTTTTAGTACTAAATCTGGACCAATGCTGGATACCTCGTTCACTCTGAGTTCGACTCACCTCCATAAAGACGAGATACAATGAATAAACAACGATGGAAGTCTCTTAATGTCTCAGAATCCTCTTCTTGGAACAAGACGACAAAGGTCCAGAATCAGGGATTGCACAATTACCCCCGCATAATGGGCAAAAATCAGCAAAATAGTCCAGACATCTGTCCTCTTTGTGTGGGTGAAACAAAGTGTTGCACGGTGAGTGCATACTGTGTACACGCTCTAAAAGAAAATGTTCCGGTATTATGATTTTATGCAGAGGCACGTCTAAATGTTGCCCGTTTGCCTGCTTGGACAACATTTGCATGTTTACAGGTCATCCGGCATAAACTGGTTAAATCTGACGGAAGTTTGAGTTACCAAGAATCAATGTGTGAATATTTATTTTGTTGTTTTCATTGTCTGATTCTTCTTCATCAGATCTTTGAAGATGCATATAAGTCGCAAGTAAGCTGTGTCGTTGTAGATGACATTGAAAGACTTCTTGGTGAGTACTCGTTTTTGGAATGTATGAAGCTGATTACCAACATTTTTAATCCCTTTGTTTGTCATGTTTTCAATTTCAGAGCCAAAATTTTTGTCAAGAATTAAAAGTGCTTAGTTTATTATGGTTTTGCTCCAACTAGACTTTGCTATTCACTACCAAACACTCATGGGTTGCAGGAAGGCTTTCCCTTTTTCCCAGTTTGCTACAGACAGTAAAACATGTTTTCTGCTCTTTCCACTTTTATGCCTGGCTGGTGAAGTGGAAGGGGCATGTAGTGTTTGCCTTGTCCTTCTGTGTGTGTATCAGTGTACTTATAGCCTGTTGTTTTTGGACTCCCCAGGTCAATAGACCGATTGCGCGACTGGCTAAAATAACCTCTTTTTAGTAGAATTCTGTTAAATTATGAAACAGAGATGTGATTTAAATTAATGCCACAACATACTACTTTAAATAAAGGGGCAGATTAACTAATTCATCGCTTAACGAAAGTAAAATTGACTGTTTTCAAACTCACTCTGTGTCACGGCCTATGCTTTTACACATATTTTTTCATCAGCTGTATGACGTCATACCCGATAGGGGGTCACGTGACCGCATGTAAACATTGTCGCGCAATCGGTCTATTGTCAAGGTCATTATGGCAAAAACAAAAGAAATGTTGTCCAAGTGAAAACTCAAGAAGGACTTGGCCTATCAACTCCTAACTTGGTGTGTGGATTGGTCTTTGGACATAACTAGACATCAAAATTCACAGTTCCCTGTGAGGACAAGTTTAAAAATGCTTTAATGTTAAATTTCAAAAAACTGTAAATGAAATATCATGAATTTGTTGTTGATAGATGATATCATTAATTTTTTTTTATTTTTTTTTAATTCATCAAAGCAGTGACAATTTACGAAAAAAGATAGTTGAACACTTTACGAAATAAACAATCATAAAAATTGTAATAATTTACAATAAATGAGAAATTATAGTAAACCACAAGGTAAAATCGCGGTTACATGTATGTCAGATTAAAGGGTACCATTTCCTACGATGGATATCTAATTTATCTCTCTTATTGGCAATATAAAATTCAGTTCTCTCCATCATTTTAACCAAGTTGATAAAATTTGCAATTTGAGGAGGCTTGTCATTATACTTACATTGACAAATGTACTGTTTACCTAAAATAATTAAATAATTAATAAAAAGGTCCGGATCATAGATATTATAACCAAACATAATTGAATATTCTGAAAGGACTATCGTAACATAACTAATAGATGTTAACCATTCCTCAACCTTCTTCCAGAAATTACTTACAAAAGGACAAAAATAACACAAATGTTCATTTTTCTCAGGGACCAATTTACAAAAACTTTGCTTTTAAACCACCTAAATACTCAATAAAATTACTCTTAATATTGAACTTAGAAGTAAATTCTTTGTAAGTAAAAAAATTTCCCGAGTCTGACAAGAGATGCCGAATTTTAGAAATCCCTGCGTCAAACCAGTGTCTATAAAAAAGTGACTAACCCTGGACATTAATAAAAGAATTTGATCAAAGAGTCTGATTACCATACTCAAACAATGAAAGGGGAGGCTTATGAGTGAAACGACTCCAGGACAACAAAATGTCGCGAACAAAGACAAACCCAGATTCAACGAAAATTATCAGGCCTCCGACCTGGTGAAGGGAAGAAAGAAATTCTTCCTAGCACCTTTATTCTTGTCGTCCAGAAGCTGCTTCACCCAGGATGCCTTTAATGCATAAAGATGTTGTTCAAAATCAATCATATTAAGCCCTCTTTGATCAATAGTGTTAAATAAAACAGTACATTTAATTTTGTCTGGCTTGTTATTCCACACAAAGGAGAAAAAAAAGCTTATTGATTTTTTTAAAGATCGAATTGTCAGGATTTGGTAAAACAGAAGAGACAAAGGTCAACTTAGGCATAATTAAAGATCTCAAGATAGTAATTCTGCCTTGTATCGACAAATTCCTCATATTCCAAATTTTTTATTCATTCTCAATAGAGGTTTAAATAGGGAGGAAATTCAAATTAAAAAGTTGCTCATCAGAAAAAGAAAAGGTAATACCCAGGGCTTTAAAAGTATTCTTACTCCGCTTCAAGTCTAACTCTGGAAAAAAAACACTTCACTATTTCTACTCCAGCCCATAGGAATAACCTCTGACTTATTCCAGTTAATTGTCAAGCCAGAAACACACTTCAACTCTTTCAAAATATCCAGAACCTTTCCCAACGATTTCTCTGAGCCATCCAAAAAAATTGTAGTGTCATCTGCAAATTGGGAAATTTTAAGAGGCTGACCACCAACTTGAAGACCAGAAACATCTTGGTTATTCCGAATAGCTACAGCCAGAGGCTCAACTGCCAAAATAAATAGATAGGGAGATAATGGACAACCTTGCCCCACTCCCTGTGATTAAGAAAAGAATTCAGAAGAATAGCCATTGTTGATTATGGTGCTTTCAATGTTGGTGTAGAAAACTTCAACCCATTTCCACAAATCCTCACCAAAACAGTAATACAACAAAGCTTTATCCACATACTGCCATTCCAACTTATCAGAGGCTTTTTCAAAATCAACACAAAATAACATACCAGGGATGTTTTTATCTTCTGTGTAATGCAAAGCTTCAAGAATAGTGACAATATTTTCTCCAATGTATCTACCCTGAATAAAACCGATTTGATCTTGGCCAATAAGAGTAGTCAAATGATTCTTAATTCTAAAAGCAATGGCTTTGGCAGCAATCTTATAATCGGTATTCAAAATTGATATTGGCCGCCAATTACCTAATAAGAGAGAGTTTTTATTTTTCTTAGGCAGGAGCGTAATAATACCTCTACGCTGTGAAATTGACATTTCACCAAATTCAAAAGCAAAATTAAGAGCGTCTATAAGAAGAAATTTAATATCAGGCCACAAAATTTTATACAAATCTGCTGGCAGACCATCGGTCCCTGGCGTCTTACCATTTTCAAGAGAATTAACGATTTTTAAAACATTCCTCAATTGAAAGCAAACCTTCACAATCTTTCTTGGCATTCTCCGACGAGACATTTGCATGAGGCTGAGGAAAACACTGGTCACAAAGAACATTATCAAAATGATTGGTTTCAAAAGAGGATTGATAGGAGTAAAAAGGCACGTTCTGCAAGCAAAATCTTTTTTGGAACGGTCTCAACATAATCTTTGATTTTCAATTTTGAAATGGTTTTATTAACATAATTCCGTTTCTCTAAATTAAGAAAATATTTAGTGCTTTTTTCCCCCCTCCTCGTGCCACCTTGCCTCGGAACGAAATAAAATGCCATGAGTTTTATCCTCAATAATACCTTTAAGCTCTTTTTTATTTTATTTAATGCATCGAGACTCTGATAATCATTAGGGTTAGCATGTAAATGAGACTCCAAACTATTAATATCAGTACTCAGCTGCTGCTTGACCCTTTTTTTTTAAACGTTTCTTGCTAGAAGAAAATTTAACAGAGAATCCACGAATACTGCATTTAACCATTTCCCACAGCAAAGCTGGATTACAGGAAGCATTATCTAAGGCTGAGGAATGTATTACTTCTTTCAACTCCTTTAAATAATTGGAATCATTGAGCAAAGAAGAGTTAAGTTTCCAAAACCCAGGACCCCAAGGTTCTGAACCAGTCATAAAAGAAATAGTAATTAAAGAATGGTCTGACTTAAAGCCACTAACAATATCAGCATTGACAATATCAGCATTAACAATATGTGAAATCAAACCAAAAGAGACTTAAAAAAAATCAAGTCTGCAGAAAATAGGAGGTGAATGATTTGAAACCCAGGTGTATCTTTTAGAATCGGGATTCCTGTCACGGCAAATATCTACTAAATCAAATTATCCTTATTTTGAACAATATTGAGGTCGCCTCCTAAAATAATATGACCTTCAACATAATTTTCAATAACATTTCAAATTTCTTGAACAAAGCCCGGGTCATCTTCATTGGGACCATAAATATTGATAAGAGAAATATTATCACCGTCAATACTGACATTCAATAATAAAATACGACCCCTCAGATCCTGCCAAGTATTAAGAATGTCAACTTGGAACGAAGGATTAAAAAGAATACAAACACCCGCACTGTTGGAGGAGAAATGATTAAAAAGGATTTTATAACCCCACTCACTGATCCAAGATTTCTCTATTTCTGGGGTACTGTGGGTTTCTTGGAGGAAACAAATATCAAACGATTTTTTATGAGGCCAAGTAAAAAACTGTCTCCTCTTGGGAAAATTATTCCAACCCCTGGCATTAAAGGAAGCAATAGACAACTTATTAAAATTATTCATTCTAAACAAGATTTGGGTTTACAATGAAAATATACATACAAACTTAACCACATACTTGACGAGATTGATAATAAACTGCTATGATGGTTTTTTGATATGAACACAAAGGGACAGGGCATGGGAGAGGGAAGGGAAGGGGGTGCAGAGAGATGGGGAGTGTTGGGGGGGGGGGCAGGGTAAGGGCAAAAAAAAAAACCTAGTAGATGCACAAACTCTGGGTAACACAGATACCACCCTTGGGACTGGCACAGTAGCCATGCTCCGTTGGGAGCCTAGTAAGAGTATTGGGCTCGGTGACTTCACCCACAGCCCCCAGGCCCCCGCCCGGCCCGATCATCAACAGTCAAGCCAGGGAGGAGGCCTCGGAACTGGGCAGGCGTCGTGACCGTGGCCCCCAAATAAATACCTTAATACAAAAAAGTATATTAAGTATATTAAGTAATGTAAATTAGCACACAAGAAAAAACGCTTAAAATCGATGGCTTAAGTAAAGGTAACTTGATTACCTTGTGTGTCTCTCCAGCGGCCTGCTGCGAAATGGTATCGGACACCTCACTCGTAAGCTTCTTTGACTTGCTTAGACCATTTCCGTTTTTCCATATAGTCGTTCTTCATTAAATCGTCAACGAAAAAATATGATTTGCCCTGGAGAACTGAACGAGATTGTTTGATGATGTTGATTTTGTCCTGGTAGCTGAGAAATTTGATTAGAATATGTTGTACCTTGCCGTCTCTCTTCAAACCATCTCTATGGGCTCTTTCGATACGAACATCCTCTGTGTTGTTGAAGTCTTGAAGTACTTGTTGAGCTATCTGAATACAATCTTCATGGTGATCTTTGGATCTCGTTCGTAAGGGAAACCCACCAATCTGAGGTTATTGCGCCGGGAATGTCGTTCCATCCTGTCCAGCTGTGCATCGAGTTCGTTGATCTTCTTCGCTTCAACTTCCACTTCAGCAAGCTGAGACCCAAGCTCTTCAACCTTGGATGAAACTACATCTATCCGTGCTGATTGAAAGTCCAGGGCTGAAGATATTTCCTTTTCCAACGTAGACACCTTCAGATTCAATTCTTGTTGCCCGTCCAAAACAGGTGACAGTCTAGCCTGAACAGTTCCGAGCGTCTCCCGAACAAATGATTCAAAGTCATCGCTGTGCATCGATGGAGCATAGGCTGACGTAGAAGTCAAGGAACCAGATGCTGTGGTGGAACGAGTAGTACGCAGACTACTTGACTCATGTGAGCTGTAATGCAAAACAGGGGTAATATTGAGTACGTTTGGTGGACAGAGTGACAATGCGAGCCGCTGCGTTTTTAAGCTTCTGGAGCTTGAACAGCAAAATCTGGCGTAATTTGAATAGAAGGGCGTTACCAAAATCAAGACGGGGGGAAATCAAGGCGTGAACTATTTTTTCTGTGGCAGACTTGGACAAACATTTTCGAATAAAACCAATATTTCGTAACTGGTACCTAACAGATCTACAGATATTAGAGATTTGATTAGACATTGTCATGTTTGAATTGAACATAACACCGAGATTGCGACAGGTCTGTGACAAGTTAATTGTGAAGCCAGAAAATGAAATGCAATTTATATCAATTTTACTAACCTGTACTTTAGAACCAAATATGAGGAATTCACATTTGTCAGAGTTCAATTTCAAAGAATGTGCAAGCAGCCAGTTGTGAATATCAATCATGCATGATTCAAGGTGATGAACCGCTCTTTCTGCTGCAGATTGGTTTGACTTAAAGGAAATCATAAGTTGAATGTGATCTGCGTAAATTTGATAGTTTATGCCGTGTTGTACCAAAACCTGTCACAAGCCAATCAAATAAATGGAGAAAAGAATCGGCCCTCCCACACAGCCGTGCGACACACCATAGGTGCGAGGCAAAGCATCTGATCTGAAATCATTAACACAAAAAATCTTTGAGTGGTGTGACAGGTATGACTCAAACCATTTTCATGCCTCGCCCTTAACACCAAATGAACTTAATGTGTTCAAAAGAATGGTATGATTAACAGTGTCGAAGGCGGAGGACAGGTCAAGCAAAAGGAGAGCAGTTGAGTTTCCTCCATCCATTCATTGTAGAATGTGATTGGACACATTCACAAGCAGTGTTTCCACGCTATGGTGGGACCTATAACCTGATTGGAAAGGGTCAAACAAATCATTAGCAAGAAAATATTCCGAAAGACGAGAAAATACAACCCTTTCAAGAGTTTTGAACAGAAAAGGTAGGTTTGAAACTGGTCGATAATTTTGGAGGGAATTGGGGTCCAAAGAAGGTTTCTTCAACAGTGGAGTAACATAAGCGATTTTTAATGAGGAGGGAACATGTGCCTGCTCTAAACTCAAATTGACCAAATTAGAGAGGATGGGAGCAAATGTGACGGAACAATCTTTTAACAATTTTGTTGGAATGGGGTCCAACTGACATGACTTGGGGGGTTAATTTGCGTAAAAGTGATATGATCTCATCAGGGGTAGTAGGTCATATAATATCTAAGGAAGAAGAGGTGATGGGTAGGGGTGGGTTACGTCAAGAGACAGACTGTCGCAGATGGTCTTGACCTTGGTCTGGAAGAAGTGGTTGAATGTAGATGCCATTTTCTTGCCGTCTGTGTGGGTTGGAAGAGGTGATGATTTTTTCCAGTTTAGCAGTTGGTTGGCCACCGAAACGAGCTTCTTAGAATCATCGTGACAGTCTTCAACAAGTCCCACAAAGTAGGAGCACTTTGCCCTTTTCACAAGGGAGTTGACAAGATCATTTTGGGCGCAGAAAAGATCTTTGTCAATCTTGAATCGGCCGTTGGAATGCCATTTTCGCTCGAGTCGTCTTCTTATCCTCTTCTGCGTAGAGATGTCAACATTGTACCATGGACTGTCTACACGGTTCCTGACTTTTCTTGTCTTTGCAGGAGCATGGGCATCAACAAGATTTCCAAGTTCTGAATTGTAGCGATGCACAGCGGAGTCGATACTTTCTGTAGCCAAGTGAATGATGTTGCTGTCAGCGACGTTTTGAGCAAAAGTCTCCCTGTCAATGTCTTTGATGTTACGACAGACATATGTAGACTGGATCCGACGAGGCTTGTCAAAGCTGAACTTCCAGATGATTGCGGAGTGGTCTGAGATGCCGGGTGTGACATGAGGTTTCGAACACAGAGCTCGGTCATCGGCCCGCATCTTGACGACATCGAGGATGTGACCCTTGTCGTGAGTAGGAGATTTTATCAGCTGGTACATGGATTGACTGGTGAGGAGATTGTTGAACTTTTGTGTGTTAGGTGAAGAGCTGTTGTCCAGGTGAATGTTCAAATTGGCTGTAATGACAAAAGGTGGAGTCCTGTACAATCTGCCATCTAGAAAATCAGAGAATTCATCTAGAAATCCGGAGAAGCTCTGACTACCAGGTGGCCTGTAGATTACCAAGATGTCCATGCAGCTGGAGCCATTGGAGATAGTTGCAGACATACATTCAAAACTGTGGTACTTCTCAGTTGACTTGATGACAACCTGGAGATTGTCTCTATACAGGATGGCTACCCCACCACCTCACCTGGAGACTCTTGGACAATGCTTAAAAGTGTAGGAAATAAGGCAAAGATCACCCACGGCTGCATCATCTTCAAAGGTCAACCATGCTCAGAAATACAAACAAAATCTAACTTGTGGTCAATGACAAAATCATGAAACATGGTAGTTTTGTTACGGAGAGATCGGGAATTGAGAGCACCAAATTTCAGGTGCTCTTTAAAGCGATCATGTCCTCCCCTTCTCCCACGATGTGTCCTCTGCCTTTGACATTTTATATTGATCCCGAGAGACACCAGCCAATCCCATACAATGTGGTTTTCCTCACGCCATTTATCAGAGGAACAGCCATCACAAACATTAAGGGCACGAAGAGCCTGACTATCATAGGTGTAATTTGTAGTCAGAGAATCGTCATCAGAATTAGGTCCGTCCTTGAGAGGAAGGCCCAGGGTTGGGGCTGATATCTCCCGATATCAACAGAAGAATACAAAATCTTGTCAAAGAATTTGCATACCGTTGTACTGGAATGCCAATGTACTTTCCCTTAGGCTTAGCCTTAGGTAGTGCAAATGCAGTACATGAATGAGTAGTATAGTACTGGCAAGAGCACACAATAGATACCAAAGATACAACGGCTACCAGAATAGCCAGCTTCATTGTGAAAAATCGCAAAACCGAGACAGTTATACACTAACATGTGAACCAATGATACATGTATATAAGCAAGTGAACATGGCTACTTACAGTAGTACATTGAAGTAGTCATAAAATCCAAAATCCTATCAATATCAAATACATGGAAAATAACAAAGTAAACTTGGCCAAAATGGACCAGTAGCTTCCTGAAGACATACACATTCAGATAATATAGGTACAGAAACTAAACAATATCAAAACAAGCAAAAATACAGAGTAAAGTACAGAGCTCTGTGGGAGGGCTACCAGCAGGCGCGTGCTCAACCAACCCGAAGTAGGTGCCTTTTTTAGCGTGTAATCCTTCAACCTCTTATCTGCAACAAATCTCAAGATTAGAACTGAATTGGGGATTGAAACTCATCATCAGACAATTGAACCTCAATGTGAAGATATAACGACTTCATGATGACGTGATCAGGTGTCAAATTACATTAAACCATAATTGTTAAATATTTAATAATATTGTAACGCCTGAACCCACACAACGGAATTTTTACAATCTTTACATCTTCGGATTGGTCTTGGGAAAACTGAACAAAGTCTCACAAACATTTCCCCATTTTGACCTTGATTTCTGGTTTGAATTGAAAGTTGAAATTAAAAACTATTAAAAAACCATGATTAAAGCTCTGCAGTCATTATTGAATGGAATTTGGACATGTTTTTATAGCATAAAATGACATTTTGTTCATGACCTTCTTAAAATATAACATTGGTGACGTCACCAAAATTTGAACTCCTAATGACGACAAATTTAAAGTTGTATTTTTTTTCTATTTCAAAATTTGTCAAACTAAATTTCATCATTAACATTTTAATGAAAGATAATATAAATGAAAGCGTAACTGTGAAATTTGAATACAAAATCAACTACTAAAGAAGGTGTTGTTTTTTATGCGATAAGAAAAACACATGCTATGGTGTCCTGGTAAGAACATTGTGTATACACTGTCACTGTATTTCAACAAACTCTCCTCTGCAGCATAAATTAAATGTAATGAATTGAACCTTGAAACTCATCAGACAATTGAGCCTCAATATGAAGATGCCAACATTTGATGACATCATCAGGTGTCAAATTACAATAAATCAAAGTGTATTGTTTGGAAAAATTATTACTCCTGAACCACATTGGATTTAAAAAAAAATTGTAAAGTTCTTCAAAACTGAATGAATGCTTCACAGATGTAATCCCAATTTTATCTTGTATTCTTGGTCAAACCAGAAGTTGAAGCCAAAAAAATAAAAAATAAAACAAGTTTAGAATTGTTTTCATTTTTAATTTCAGAATTTCTGCCCAGCTGTATGTTCACAATTTCAGGACAACACTCCAGATGTTTTCTGAAATGGTTATTTAAACAATGTTATAAATCTGCATTTTAAAAAGATTTTGGATGGAATGTTTTTACGGACTGTTTGTTGGCTTAACCTGATCTGTCCCGACAAAGGGCATTGTTATTGAAATGGAAGTTTGTGCCGCTCTTTATGATGTGTGTAAACACACAATGTGTGGCATATTGTTTTGACTTTGCAAATTAGTTATTTGAAACCCCTCCATCATGAATATGCAAACAAATATGAGGATACTTGTTCCACCATCATATAGTACAATAAAAGTTTGACATTTTTGTTTGTATACATACACCAACAAAAATGTGAAACTTTTATTGTACTGTATGATGGTGGAACAATTATCCTCATATTTGTTGGCATTACATTAATTATTGAGGGGTTACAAGTAACTAATTTAAAATGTTTAAACTACTGTAATTGGATACACATTGACTTCAACTTCATACATGCTTTGTAAATATGTGTGTGCTTGTGGACAATGACAACTAAGAAGAAGAAAAAAAATGAAAAAGAAACATTTATTACAGTTGTTTGGGCTGTTGCTTGACCACCTAATAATAAGTAACACTGTATTTATTAAGTAATGTCATAACAGTATAAAGTTTCATTCTGGAACCTTACCTTATTGCAGGAACCTTATTATAAGAACTACTTATCATTTAATCATTTTTTTTTACATCAGCTTGTAGATGTTGAGCCTGCTCAAACTTTTACAATAAGGTGATACCAGTTTGACCTTTACTTTTGGTCAAAACTGGACGTTAAAGCGCAAAATGCTATAAAGGTTCGATTACTTCTTTGTGTGATGCAGGCATCCTACAGTATGCCCTGCATTTTTCCAAGTGTGTTTGCGTGTACCATGGCAGTACAATAAACGCGATGTGATATGGTTTTGTGTAAGCATGGAAGTGTGTTTCTAGGAAAGTTAAATGCACTATACAGGATTGGTAAAGCTGACAGTGCATTGTTCTGTATCTCTTCTTCTTGGTCAGTTGTCACTGAATTGTGCTGCTGTGGCCTTCATTAGAGCCCTCCAACCATCTAATCGCTATGGTGGTAACTGGTGTCTCTACTGATCCGGTCCACCTCGTTATGTCATCTGTCCATCTCATCGCTGGTCTGCCCCTGCTCTCTTCCTCTTCATTCTTCCCTGTACTATCGTCTTCTCCAAACCATCTCTTCTAACCATATGTCCAAAGAATCTCATCTTCCTCAATGCAATTCCCTTTCTGACTTCCATCTCTTTACACATTTTTTGCAAAACCCATTCGTTTGTTTTCTTGTCTTTCCACGATATCCTCAGCAGCCTCCGATAGCACCACATTTCGAATGCGTCCACCCTTTTCTCGTCTTTCTGTGTCATAGTCCATGATTGTGATCCATATGAAGCGATTGAGAACACAGATGCCCTCAGTAGTCGCAGTTTCACGTTTGTATATACACCCCTGCTTTTCCAGATGGTATCCATTTTGATAGCTTGTCTTTTTACAATTGCCAGTCTCTATAAACTCGCTGACTTCCTCGATTGTTTCCCCATCCAAAATGAAATCCCTGTCTGTTTCGCTTCTTTCTTCATCAAGTACCATGATCTTTGTCTATTTTGCATTCAGCAGAAGGCCTTTTTCCTTACTCACTCTTCAGGTGTTTTCCAGCATCGTCATCAATTCACCCTTGCTGTTACACAGCAGCGTATCTTCATCGAAGCGCAAGTTGTTAATCTTTACTCCTCCAATGCTAATGCCACCTTGCTCTTCTTCAAGGACTTCTCGCATGATGTTTTCTGCATATATATTGTATAAGCAGGGGGACAAAGTGCACCCTTGCCTGATGCCTCTGCCGATTTTGAACCATTCTGTATCGACGTAGCCTGTTTGTACATTAGCTTCCTGATCAGCATAGAGCTGACCAATAAGGCCCACTAAATGCTTCAGGAATCCCATCTTCGTCATGTCTTCCCAAAGTTTTACATGGCTTACACAGTCAAATGCTTTCGCATAATCAATAAAGCACGTGTAGAGTGGTACATTTTGGTCTTTGCACTTCTCAATGATGTTCCTCATATTCACTATTTGTCTGCGGGTGTCTTTTCCTTCGACGAAACCTGCTTGTTCTTCAGCGATCTCTTCTTCGTATTTCTTCTTTATTCTGTTGACGATTATCTTCAGCAAAATTTTGCTGGCGTGAACAATAAGGTTGATGGTTTGATGGTTTGAACATTCCTTCTTGTTTCCTGATTTGGGTATTGGGATAAATACTCCCCTGCACCAGTCCCTTGGCCATTTTTTCTGTCTCCCAGATTTGGACACATAGTTTCCACAGAGCAGTGATGTCCTCATCTCCAGTTGCCTTCCATATTTCAGCTGGGATGTTATCCAAACCTGGAGCTTTACCATTCTTTGTTTGTTTGATAGCCCATTCCACCTCTGCTTTCAAAGGTGGTGGTTCTTTTTCAATGTTTCAATCGGTATGTCCTATTCCTCGTCTTGGTTTGTATATAGTTTGCTGCAGTATTCTTCCCATCTCTTTTTGATTTCGTCAGCCTCAGTGAGCGTTGTGCCATTTTTGTCATTTATCACATCCATTCTCACTTTTGACTCTCCAGTTATGTCATTCAGTAATTTGAAAACTTTGCTAGGATTGTGCTGTTCTTTCTCCATTTCCTCACATTTTGCTTCTAGAAACAAAGCTTTGTCCTCCTTTGCCCCTTTTTTGAATCTTTTATTGAGGTCTTGCCATTTCTGTTGATCCCCTGATGATTTGGCTTTTCGTCGTGCGTCCGCAAGATTCAGAATGTTGGTGGAGATCCAAGGTTGTTTGAGTTTCCGTTTCTTTGGGATGTGTCTTTCAGCAGCTTGATTCACAATCTCCTTCATGTTCTCCCACAGTTTATTTGGCATTTGTTCTTCCTCCGCCGATTCTAGAAGTGCAGAGAACCTGTTGGTTACTTCTACTGTCTTGGAATCTGCTCAACATCATATCTTGTTGGTGTTTTTGGTTTCTTCTGGAGTTTCAGATTCATTTTCACTTGTGCAGTCAGCATTTGATGGTCGCTTCCATAATCCGTCTAGTTTTCACATTATCGATTACTGATCGCCATCTTTGCTGGACAAGCACATAGTCAATTTGGTTTCTGGCTCTATCCCCAGGACTAATCCACGTGTACAGTTGTCTGGGGTGGTGTTGAAAGAGTGTGTTGCCAATGACGAGCTCGTTTGCTCTGCAAAAATCAATCAGTTTCTCTCCTTGTTCGTTTCTATCTCCCAGGCCGAATTTCTCTAGAGTATCATTTTTCTGGTCGGTCTGACCAACTTTAGCATTAAAATCCCCTATTACCATGGTTACATCTCTTTGAGGGGTGTTGTCCAGTACGTGTTGGAGTTCATCATAAAAGTGATCTCTATCCTTTTCCGTTGAGTTTGAGGTGGGAATGTACACCTGAACCAGTGTGATATTCACTGAATGTGCTTTCAGTGATGATTCTTTCAGTGATGATTCTTTCACTGATGGGATTGTAGCCAAGAATTGTGTTGGCAGTTAATTTTACTATAATAAAACCAACTCCGCATTGCTTTCGTCCTCTGTCTTTTCCAGAGTATACCATGACACAGCCTTCTTCAGTTGTAAACCTGCCTTGTCCTAACCACCAGTGCTCAGAGATTCCCAGTACCGTGATTTTGCACCTCTCCATCTCTGAAGTTATTGTCTTTTTTGCAGATAAACCTCTGACATTCCATGTGGCTATTGATGTTGATGACCAGAGTGAGCTGCTTCTCTTTTCGTTTGTGGGGCGGTCTGATCCAGAGAGTCCCATTGCAGGCTTTATCTCTAGACTGTCATTATCGCCAGAACTAGTTGGAGTTGTAGCTCTCTCCTCCCCAGTAGCATTTTGGATATCCTCCAGCCTGCATAGCTTTTTTTCGTTGATTGACTTTTGATTGACTTTTATGAAGGTATTCTCGACCTGTAGTAGATGTAGTGGGTGGTCAGGCCCTTCTACATCCAGCTTAGGGGAGTCCGGATCCCCTTTTTCCCAGCTCGTCGGCTCGAAACCGTTGGCTGGTGAGGCGCACTTTATCCGCTCCCTCGAGAGTGACCTTTCACCACTTGGCAACAGCCCAGGGTGTGGAGGCTGTTGGCTCCTGCCTTCCATGGCTAACGAGACCCACCTGCCCAGGATTGGAATCAGAGTTTTCCTTCTCCTAGGTGGGCTGCCTCCCATGGCTAATGAGCCCCACCTGCCCAGAGCTGTCTGGTTTTAAGGCGCCAGAGACTCACCTTCACACCTCTGCCATCGGTTTGAAACAGGGAACGGCGCATGAAGCCAAGCAGTAGGAGTTTGGAGCCGCTGACCATGTGGGATATTTAATAGTGAGAGGTGGCTCAATTCCTCACACCATCCCGGTCATCCTAACCCTTTGGTATGTAGGCATACCCTTTTATCTCATTAAGGTCAAAACCCACTTTTTTATTTATCTTGTGAGTAAGAACTGTATTTAGACTAAAAGATGACCTGCCTATTTCTATTTTATGCTTTCCTAACCATGTAATATGACTGCAATACAAGTCAGTGGGTCCCAGAGAAACCTTCAGAAACTATTCTAAAGCCATTTGTCAAACAGTTTAGTGAATGAGTACCATCAATAATAGTGAATAATGCAGGATCTGGATATGCGTGGCCATTGCATGTGAAGAGCGAATTGTATCCTGTCAACTTTTAAATCTGTTTTTCTGAAACGCAATTTTTTGTAAATAGTGAGGATAATCTTGAAAGATTGAATAGAATGTGAAGGAAAAATGTCAGTGGCTGTCATTGGAGGAAAAGGGTGGCTGCGCAGATTACTTCCCGCCTAGATACAGGGAAGTAGATTTTTTAAATTAAAAAAATACTTCCACAATTTCTGATCTTTTCATAACTTGTGGAAAGGTCTTAATGCTTTATGCAATGTTACTAATATTGGAACATCAGTTAATATTTAAATTTTAGATAATTTGAGCCCATTAACTGTGATATGTAAAGATACATCAAGCGTTCCATCAGCTCGGCCCCGGCCACTTAGTCATGGTGTACAGTACATACATTAACATTGATTAAGAGTTTTCAGAATGTTTTATTTCAACAACCAGTTGCATCTCTGATGGCAGTATGGCCACGCTGGATGTGTGTCACTGGGGAAGCAGTGGTGCTACATGTACTACAAGTGATGTTGAGAACTATGCACGCAACTCATGCAGTTTGACAGCCTGGCTTTAAAGTTAATTAATGGTTGTTATTTTAATTTTGTGGTAAAAAAAATAAAAATAAAAAAATGCTAGAACAGGATTTGAACCTGCGACCTCTGGATGAATGTGCCGGCGCTCTATTAACTGAGCTATCTAGCCCTAATGTTGGCAGTCTCCCTATTTTGTCAATTTCTTTGTACTTGATTGTTGTTATTTTATTATTATTTGTTTCAGATTATGTACCACTTGGGCCAAGATTCTCTAACCTGGTATTGCAAGCACTGCTAGTATTGTTGAAGAAAATTCCACCTAAGGTAAAATTGTTTGAAGTGCAACACATCTAGAGTGATTTGGTCTTCAAGTACTTGAATTTTAATGTCAGTGCTTATTAATACTATGGCAATATTTAGCATTAATAAATATACCTCAGAGAGTCGTTTGCACAGAGTCTGCTGTGCACATGATCCCCATTGTTCTATATCCACGACATCAACGTTGGTACCACAGCCCATCACAGTCGTCAAGTTACACTGAACCCAGCGTTTTTATTAACACTGGACATTATCTGGCGTATTAGTTTGTATAGGGTCCAACCGAGTGAACGCTCATGTGTTGTTTGACTCTGTGTAATGCCTTACAAATTAAAATTTCAAAAACAGGGACTAACAAAAACTGCTCCAAAATCCATGAAAGACCTCAAAAATATACTTTAAAATAACCTGAACTCTGATGGAGATATTGCCGGTTATGATAATACAATTTTGTCAGCATTAAACTAGCCACTTTATACTCCAACTATCTATACCCTTCATTCACCCAACACCCACCATGCCAAGTCCGATCTTCAGATCGGGCAACTTGGCTTGTACCAACATAGTGCAAAGCATAAAGCTGAACACCAATCTAAGTAATTTCCATGTATGGTTTTGTTCATTTTCAAAGCTCATAGTCTGATTTTTGTGAATATGCATATATCATTATGTTTAACCCTATCACGACCGGGCTTTTTTATGTATTGGGGTGGGGGGGGGGCCGCTCAAAGTGCCCCCCTCCGTATATTCCAAAGTGTTTGACCGATTTTGATGAAACTTGCCAGAAATGTTCATTACACCGAGTTCTACACGATGACGTCAAAAGTTTTTTTTAAATCGTCATAAGAGGGCGTTTTGGACTGTTTTTTTGCCAATTTTTGGTAAAAAATCATGTTTTCCCCGTAACTTCTGTATTTTTCGTCCGAATGTTTTGAAACTTGGCAAATTTATACATTTTTACAAGATCAATATAATTCGAACCTGATTTAGTTAGTGTGAGGACCGGGTCTTCACTGTATGGTAATGGCTTTGGTTCATTCCCCACTGGGTCTTCTTCGACATTCACCACAGCCCAGGTGAATCAGTTATGACTGAATTTTCACCTACAATTACGGAGGAATTCCTGCCCCTCTGGTGAGTATGGAACCAGGTTTTGTACGCCATACCTTCACAAAGGTCCAAAAGAAGAAGAAATCACACATTCCTTCCAGAGAATCTAACCTAATCGAGATTAAAGATGATGGTCTTGATAAATATTTAATTGTCCAATCCATGTCTTCCGGAGTCAAAAACAATCTACATACAGATTCCAATGGCTGTAATTAAAAAAAAAAATAATTGTGTGACAAAGGCACTTTTAAACTCAACAAATCTTTAGAGAACATAGATCGTCACTTAGTCACTTCGCAAGAATTTTGAGTTTTTCCTTGTTACTCTCAGATATACTAGCTTTTTCTGCAGATGATCCTTCTTCAATTGACCCGGATTCAATTTTCCCGGTAATGTTTCAATTCATGAACGAGTGCCTCAGCTGTTGTCTTTGAGAATTTTCGTCAGCTTTGGCTTCCCTCCGTTGATCCTTGGTTTGCAACTACCTTTATCTATCATCCAAAAGCGACAGAGAAGATCTCCCTCTCATTGGTATTGATCTCTTCAATGATTAATTTGAGGACTCAATGATGAAGGAAGGCAAATGGCTCAAAACTGAAGACAGAATCGATTTTCGGCGGAGTTTCATCCTGTAAAACTGACTTTTCCAAGGAAAGTTGTAACAGCTCTAGACGAAACCAAGTTTCTTAAAAAAAAATAAAAAAAAACAAGCCAGAGACCTACCCACAGAATTCACCATACAGGGGCTGCTCACAGTAATAATTACTCCCGCCAAAGTAGCTCTACATCAGACAGATTCCATCCCACCAGATCCAGGCATTCCTTCAAGTCCCGAAGGTCACAAGGAAGTAAAGGCCAATGACTACTCAAAAGTACAAGTTCTCAATCCACTAAACTGAGAACTTGTACTTTGGAGTAGTCATTGGCCCCGGGTGGTGGGGGCTCTTCTTCAGGGTTTTTCTCATAGATGGTCTCAGATTACCATGAATCTTTGGGTTCTACAGACAATTTCTTCTCGTTACCTCATGAAATCCATCTGCCAACGTCCATCTGGGAGCCAAGCCCTGCAATGATTACATTGTACCAAGTGTTCTTCAGTTGCTATGTCGTAAAAAACAAGTGTCTGCAAAGTTTTATTGGCAATTTGATAAAAGAGATAAGAATGGGATCTGCCTCTTGGTTGGAACAGTAACATTTACCAAAACAAGATGCACATGTTCAATCATCTGTCTTGGTAATAATCTGTTAATGAATCCCAAAACCTGAAATAATAAAATAATCCTCTAAAGAAGTAGCATGCAAAAAAGGAAAAAGATGATTGCAAGTAAACACAGTCTAGGAGATACCTTGCAAAGAGAAGGATTCATTGGTAGAAAGGCTCTTCAGGGAGCATCATGACAGTCAACCCAGAAAGTCTTTAAACCCTCATTTTAGTGAGTCCAGTGAGGCTTTCTACTTGGTGTCTTAACAACCTTTTTCTAAATATTATTTGTAATTTTTACCCATACACCAATCTGTGTTAAGTACTGTATACTCAGTAATTTCCCGAGTCTTGTGAAAAAAATTCACAGGCATTTTCCTTGGGTGGGATTCAAACCCACGACCCCTGCCATTCTAGAGCAGATGTCTTACCAACTAGACTACCGAGACTGCACGGTAGCTAGAGGCAGTTCAAATCCTATTAGCAGTGGGTACAGCAGGTATCGGTGTATGGGTAAAAATTACAAATAATATTCTTTATCCCGAGGCAAAAATTAACATCTATGATAATGGTTGCGGAACCTTTTTCTGATTGTAATCTCTCAGATAGGCTTAGTTGAGACATAACGTACGTAGCTTTACCATGTCCTTCTCTCCCTAATTTTATTTCGGTGCTACTCTGCATTTGTATGTAACAAAGGTGATTATTTCTGTTATAGAATATCCCAAAATCTATTAAGAAAATACTCACCTTTGTTTCCACCACTCCATTACTATTTAGGCACTTGAAGGGGGAAAAAGGGGCAAGTTATAGGTTTCTGACATGCGGGGTAGTTAAGCTACGTCATAGGCTTTGTTCTTACGCAGTGGGTGCGTGCGTGTGCGCATTTGGAAATGCATTTGTAGGTAAGGAAGGTGAGCATTTTCTTTAAAGAATGGAAAATCTCTGCTGATTTTGGGAGACTTGACTGTTTTAAGTAAGTGCCATTGTGATACAGTCTATGTCCTCTTTACACTCTCACTGATCGTGAATTGCATGCAGCATCAAGACCATTGGGTATGCATTTTCGCATGATTTATTTAACACGTCGCATCCTAAAGTGGCTCTGTTGGTCATTGTATCTTGTGACGTATGCCTCATCGTTGGTGAACTTTTACTCATGACACAACACAAGGTATAATTTGTAATGCATCTCTTCTTGCATTGCAAAAACAGGCACTGGTCTCTCATGGACGTACAAATTACTTGTTGCCTAGTCCACATCATTTGCTAAAGCAGACCCAGCAGCAAAATGTCAACTCTTGGATTGACATTTGGATGGCTTTCATTAGTGATCTACAATTATCCTTAGATTAAATTTTAAAATGTTACGTAATGTCACAGCTGCACCTCTGCATACTGAATAACCCAAGTACAGAAGCACCGGACCCCCTTAGCACATCAGACCAAAAATGTGCACAACAGACCAAACTGTTGACAAGATGTGCCAACCAGACCAATTCATTCACAAGTAGAAAAACAGTTTGAAATCAAACTTGTTAAAAGTTTTTTTGTTATTTGCAAATTAGGTGTGTTTTTGAGAAACACTGAGTAACTACATGTGTATTCCAAAACAATGGCAAATACTACAAAGAGGGAAGATTTTTAATGGAGAACTGCAATGAGGACGCAGTTTAAAGCTTAACAGTTGAGGAGGAAAATCTATTATGGCCTATGCTTTAGGGTTAAAATGGCTTTAGAACTTGTTCATGATCTCTTAAGGGAATGTTCAGGGACAAGGGTTTGTGTCCTCATCATTCCCCAATTTGGACACTCAAGGTTCCCAGTCAGCCTGCAATGACTATGGCTCCTCATACAGGTCAAGGCTTGGCATGTGAGAGCAAGAGCCTAGCCCCACATCGGCCAAAGCTCAAGGGTCCTTTGCGGAAAGAGGGCTGTGGAGAGCATCCTTTGCGGAAAGAGGGCTGTGGAGAGCATCCTGTGTGGTGCTCTCGCCTTGTCCACGGGGCGGGCTGCTCCGGAGAGCATACTAGGCCCTTTTGCGTTGCCCTGTTATCCTTGAGCCATGTCTATCTCAAAGCATCTGTAGTTGTGATTTCACACTGATGGATTAAGATGAAACTGCCCCTCTGGGATTAACTAGCTCATTACCTGACTACATTCACGTATGTTCACGTCCCATAGACTGTGCGTGCATTTAGATCCTCGAGACGTGATTGCGCAAGAGGTCTCATGAGTAAACCGTCGTCGTTAATGACGTCGCTCGGCAAAATTTGTTCACGGTTGAGGGCCAAATATAAAAAACAAGTTTGACACGCAGGAAAATGGTGAGAATTTGTCCATGCATAGAATATTTCATGCATTTCACTATTGTCAAGTAAAACAGTTCTTAAAAAATTGCTTTAAAGGTTAAACAGGCACCTAAGTGAAAAATAACCTTAAAAAAACACGTAAACTTTTTTTAAATTTAATTTGTTTTAAATCATTATATTGATCTATTTCCCGGGTTTTTACAATAATAACATGTATACTATCATCTTTATCAACGTATTATACATAATATCAATGTATTTTGGGGTGAAAAGGAAACTTTTTTATCCTGAAGTAAAGCATTCTACATGAAGGTCTACTTTGCCATATGTGCCACACATTATTTGATAGGCTCAACAAGTCGACATTGGCTTCGTTTCACGGCCGGCCACGAAACGAAGTCACTGATTGGTTACCCTTTTAGAACTGCTCAATACTGAATGTAATGAGAAAACATAAGTACAAAAAAACCACAAATCTCTGCAAAATCGTTTCCTTTTCACTTGATTTCAAGTTGATGGCCTTATTTTACGCATTCTTCTTAATGTTTTGACAAGTACAATGTCAGGAAAACCCGGGAACATAGACAAATTTGGTTGTAAAGTTTGACCATTTTGTCACTGTTTTTGGCTCGGAAGAGTGAGGTTTAGTTGTAATTTTCCAGAAGGAAACTCCTTTGTGTTGTCCAAAACAAAACAAAACTGACAGAAAAAACGTTTGTAAATATCTTTCATGAAAAAAAAAAAAAAATATTACAAAATAGAGTTGATGTTCATGGATGACAAAAGCAACCCTGTTTTTGTTTAGCCTCGGTACATTTCATGTATGTTTCAGCCGCTCGTTTGGCCAAACGAGCGGCTGAAACATACGTGAGTCTCAAAGGCCAGGTTTATGCATGCATTTCACTCCAATGACATGGCTGATGGCAGCAGTCAGGATGGCCTCTTGTCCGTAGGGGTAACCAGCTTAACTTCACCTGTGTTGGATACAGGTTGGACCTTACCAGCCAGCTAGACCATCTGGGATACCATCCTCAGATGGTCTGCCACTTTGCTGGCTACAGCAAGATAGCCTTGGTACCCCCAACCACTCACTGTTCCACCCGTTGAAATAGTCCCTTTCTTTGCCAGCAATGCAAAGCTCAACTCAAAACGAATTTGCACCCGATTTTAAATCCCACAATAGTTGTTAACCTCACAAATAAAACCCAAGCACAGATCATATGATGTAACAATTGGGTGTCCAGTTAAACCTTGTACGTGGCTAGCCTACTCTGAGCAATAGCTGTGACACACGATAGATATTTAATAAGAGTTAATTTATTTAACAAACTACTTTTTGGGCAAAGTAAAATACTTCCTTGAATCCAAGTTTTGCATTCATTTAAAGTTATCTTCCTCTTCAGGGAAAAAAACTCTTGATTATTGGAACAACAAGTCAAAAGGAAGTTCTGCAGCAAATGGAAATGGTGGCAACATTCAATGCACACATCCATGTATCCAATCTGTCAACAGGTGAACAACTGTGTGCTGTTGTTGAGGTATGGTTTGTTTGTTTATTATTGTTTAATGGGTCAAGAGCATGTCACATGGGGGGTGTTTAAATGGCTGATAAAGAGATGGCTGGGAGTATTTATAACCAATCATACTTAACATGAGCGCTATTTTGCGCATAGCTCAATCAATACATACCAGTACTCAATGTAACGTCTATAAGCACAACCATTAAGCATCACATGCAATTTTACCCTTTGGAAAATGGAGCCTAAGGATGTGACACTAATTGAAAAATAAAGTTTCACAGCGTTTACTACATTATTACACTTTTTAACAAACAAGGGTATATATGAATGGGAATAAAAGAGTAGTGACTCAGTCTTAACTAGCTATTTGTTAAAGGACTTCTCCTTTGGCTTGGATCTTTATCACATGGCCATAACTCTGCCGGTTTTAAGCGGTCGTTTAAGACACCACTCTTAAAGTAGTGCATAACTGTTGTACTTTTGTTGCTAGAATTACACCCAAGACATGTTTTTCCATTCCTAAGCAGAGTTTAACTTTCCTGAATGTCTTACAGATAGCAGAAAATTTATCAAACTTGTACACTTGGTTTTCTTGAAACCCAATTTTGGGCAGTAATTGCTGATGACGATTGCTTACCGATCACACCTTTGTTAGGTCCTTCTTCCGGGCACACGACAATTTACAATACACATGCACAAATGACTCCGCTGGACAGAAACAAACTGCAGTGTATACACAAAATACATCCGTATGTTTGAACGGTGTTGAAGTGTCACGTTGCTTTTTTTTTTTCGTGTTCTCTACTTAGCTATACACTAGTGCAAGCAGTTCGATCAAGTTTCCGTACACCTCAGCAAAACAATGTCAAAATCAAGCAAAGAAAAAGTTGTACAGAAAAACAAAATTGTTGATTCTACGGTGGACCTCCGTCATCCATTCTACATGCCTGTGATCACAGGAAAATCCATGTGGAGTTTGCTCCATCTGGTCTACAATGGCAAGGAAAACCTTAACGGCATGGCAAAATAGTTTGGCACGCAAGACACCCATGCAGAGTCGTGAAGATTAAACCACAGCTTCACACCAAACCATATATCCTCTGGACCTCCACCTGATAAATGTTAACAGTTAAGCTTCAGATAATTCGCTATCTTCCACCTACGAATATGATCATCCGATCCCCGCCTCATCGGAATAACCAAGCCTACACCATATACCAGCAGAGTTCTGCACTTACCCTCCACATTCCCCGGCTTCCAGGCTCTTCCATGGTCATATTTCCCGTGCAATCCTCGCCAATCTGAGTCAGCACATCCTTCAGTGGGTCCCTACTCCAGTTTTTTGCCTTTCAGCACCTTCCACCACATGATTTCTTTAGGAATGGGCACTAGATTGAGGTAATTTTTTTCACTCTTGGAAAACTACACTCCTTACCGCTCTGGTGTTTGCTGGCATCATTTTCCTTTGTAATGACATGCTAATTATTCCCAATGACACCAAAGAAACAACTGGAATCACTCTGAGATTTACCGCCAGTCCAGAAGTGAATTTGTTTATGCTCAGGCTTCTGCTCCTCAAACATACAATGTTGTGGGTCCCCCTTCTTGGTATTATTCCTAATCTGGACCCTTCTCTCCATGGAGCTCCGATGAATCAGATCATGATTTTATTGAGCCAGAGATCACTTTTATATTCCATAGAGGGAAATGGTCATTCCTATTCCTCCACCAAAATTTACCTTTCCTGAAGACAGTTTTTGCTCTGAGAAGAGGCTTTCACAATCATTCAAAAGAATAGTCTCTTAGAATTTTTTCATGTGAATCATCTCTCTTTAAAACTAGTGCCGATGATACTGATAGATTGTTCACAGTTCCATCTGTCTTGTGAGTAGTTAAAGACATACTTCAATCAGATAAAGCAACTGGAAAAAAACATTTTTCCAGATAAATGCACAAAAGATCTCAATAAGTCTTGAGAGGCTAGACCCCAGTTATGCTCTGGGGCCCATGTTTTACTTTCTTAAATTTCTCAACCTTACTATCAAACACCCTAGCTCAGTCTTCAGAAGACCCTCTGACATGTTCAAATTCCTTGATGGCTGTCTAGGCCCCTGTCTTTTATAATAGTACCTTCGCCTCCAATTCTGTTAACATTTTCTCTCCAAATCCATTTTTGTCTACTCTACTAGAAAAATAATAAGTGGGGTTGACGGACACACACAATAAAAAAAAAATAATACAAAAAAAAGAGATAGTTTTTTTTTAAAGAGTGTGTTTTTTGTATACTCTCCAGACATGCAGTGATGCTTTGTATTTTGTTTAACAGAGTTGCTTGTTGATGCGCATTGTAAATGCAAATGTATCGATGCTGAATATTTTCTTACCAGAACAGAAAATACCTGTGGATCTGGGAGTATTTTGACTAAAATTAAACCGGAAATTAAAGCCTGTCAGCCAAGACAGCAAGCAGGCTTCATGGGAGGCTTTTCAACAACAGACCATCTACATGTACAAGCAGTAAATCAATTTATTGAAAATTCAAATGAATATCAGCTCAACATCTGCCTGGGATTCCTTTATTACCAGAAAGCTTATGATACCATTCAACATAGTATCATGTACGATGCACTAAGGAATAAAGGAATCAATAAAAGATACATTCACATCCTCAAAGACATATACACATATGCATGTAGACAACAGTGTCTCAAAAGAAGTGAAGATAGACACACTATCACCAATGGAGGAAGTGTTTAAGAAGTCCTACTTAGAGAAGAAGGGTATCAACATAGATGGGGAACAACTAACTGACCTCAGATTTGCAGACGATGTAGGTCTGATAACAACATCAGTAAAAGATATGGAAGTTCAACGATGCAGTTTGGGTAACAAAAGTTAACAAGACCAGAGGGCGCTGTTCATCATGGAGGACATGTATTTTTTTACTCTCTCAGTTCAACATTTTTAATCCAGTTTTATCTCCTTTTTAATTTGCCATCTAATCATATCTTGTTTACTTTAATGTTCATTGGACTGTCTGGAACATTTTGTGGAAATTTTGGAGCTGTTGTGATGTCCTGAAAAAGACTTTTTAGAAATTGTGAATTTGAATCTGTTACTGCCTGTAACGCTGTCTTCATTGAACATAACATGGCTGACTTTGTGTATCTTCTGATGTTCATGCTACTGCCTGCTGTTTTCATCTCTTGTGAGTTCATCAACACTGTGTATCCTGCTAAATGTGTTAAGGACTTCTCATCAGTCACATTTAGTAACCACAAGTGTAAGTTTACAGGATCTCCAAGGATGTTGTACTGTAACCATATTGCCACTTTCCACTGCCGTTTATTGACTATACCTGGTGACATTCATCCTAACCCAGGCCGAAGACCATGTTGCCTGCTCTGTGACAAAACAGTTCGTATAAATCAAAAATCTCTTCAGTGTAATGAATGTACTGGACATACTCACATTAAATGCATCCCCTTATCTGTTGAATGCTACAATAGACTCCAGACTTATAACTCCCAAGCTGATGAAACACCCTCATGGACCTGTTATATGTGCATTCTTCCGAAGTTAGATATTTCTCTTGAGATGTCCGTTTTATCTGATTCACTTTCGAATGATACTGTTGGGTCACTGTTAAGTCCCCATGGTATATCTGGCATTCTTTTTAACGCACGAAGTGTTAAAAATAAACTTATCGAACTTCAGGGAGTTGTTACTTCTCAAAACATTGACATTATCGCAATAACAGAAACGTGGTTGACGTCTGATATTCCAGATTCAGCTATCTTACAGGATTTTTTCATCGCTAGAAAAGACAGAGGTTCGAGAGGAGGCGGTGTGCTTCTTGTTATGAGAGATGATTTAAATCTTCAACCTTTTACACCCGATGCTTTTGAGAATGATTCACTTGAGAGTGTTTGGATGACATGTACTATCAATTCAGAAAATTGGCTAGTGGGTGCTGTTTATCAACCATCTACCGATACAACCTTCATTGAGAAGTTTGATGAACTTCTCTGGAATTTTCCAATGGATACCTTTTCTGGTGTAATAATCTTTGGTGACTTTAATATAAACTGGAATCTTAAAAATAACTCGTCTAAACTGTTTTCAGATTTACAACAGTTGAGCATCTCAAACGGTCTTCATCAACTGGTTAATGACCATACTCGTAGATCAACTGTCTCTGGACCTCGTGGCACAATAAATGGTACAACCCTTGACTTACTTTTTTCATCAAGACCAGATCGTGTGATTGGTGTAAATGTGGTGGACGGTTTAAGCAACTCTGATCATGATGCTGTAACTTTCCAGATCGTTGGGCAGCCCAGACGACTGCAAAAACTCCTGCGCACTTGCTTTATGTACAAAAAAGCAAATGCAGATCACCTTAAAAATCTGATTAACACTGTTCCCTGGGACTCTTTTGTAGATCGAAACATTGATACATCCTGGTCGTCATTCCTAGATGTTTTCATGGCCTGCATCAAGGACAGTGTTCCATCTCGTAAGCAAAAGAAAAGGTCCAAGTCATGGCTCACACCTGAGATACGTAAACTCATAACCCTCAAGCGCCGTCTTTTTTGTCGCGCAAAGGAAAGTGGATGTGTCAACCTCTGGAAGAAATATAAATCTTTCCGTAATAAACTCAGTAATACAGTTAAAGTTGCCCATGCAAATCATATCAACGAGTTACTGCGTTCCGAAAAGGGAAAGAAACATTTTTGGTCGTTTATCAGGTCTCGCAGAGTTGAACCTGATGTTAAGTCCTTCATTATCAATGGCAATCTAAGTACAGATACTGCCTGCATAGCTGATGCCTTCAATGCTCACTTTCAGAGTCTTTTTACAAGGCCTTCAGACAGTGCAAATTTATGCATCACTTCACCGGTATTACCGATCCCTCTCGTGACCACCCTAAGAGTAAACGGCTACCATGTTTTGTGTAAGATCAACAAAATGACTCGTGGAAAAGCCATCGGTCCTGATCAAATATCCGTCGATATGCTGAAGCTCTGCACAAACGAGATTGCACCGGTTCTTGCTAGACTATTTAATCTTTCTTTGAGCACTGGTGGACTACCAAAGGGATGGAAACAAGCGAACATTGTTCCTATCTTTAAAAAGGGGAACAAAATGGAACTTAATAATTATCGCCCAATTGCTTTGACATCTATCATTTCAAAACTACTCGAAAGCATCATCTGCGATTGTCTTCGTGATCATTTATGTCATCATGGTCTCTGGGCAAACTCTCAACATGGTTTCCGACCCGGTCTGTCGTGCGAAACATTACTTATGAATTGCACGACAGAATGGTTTAAACACTTAGACAAACCCTCATCTAGAGTTGACATTATCTCATTGGACTATAGTAAGGCTTTTGATAGCCTCTGTCATCAAACCTTGTTAATGAAACTCAAACTTACATATGGCATTTGTGGTGTACTTTTAGACTGGATGAAATCTTTTTTATGCGGTCGTTTTCAAAGAGTGGTTTTTAGAGGACACTCTGCGGACTGGATACCAGTGGAGTCAGGAATACCTCAAGGTTCCTGTCTCGGACCTCTTCTATTTAGTATTTATGTCAATGACCTTCACCTCCACATAAATTCCTCCATACGCCATTTTGCAGACGATACCTTTTTATACCACTCAGTAAATTCTCAATGTGATGAAAACATTTTACAAAATGATCTCAATAATCTTGTTGTTTGGTCAAATGCTAATTCCCTTTTATTGAATGCGTCCAAGTGTAAAGTGTTATCATTAAACCGTAGTAGATCCCGTACCAAGCCTCAATACCTTATCCGGGATCAGCCACTTGAGACTGTTGACAATCTGAAATTACTTGGGATCACAATATCGTATAATATGTCATGGGACTGTCAGGTCCAAAATACTGTTTCCAAGCGCAATAGATTATTGGGTTTTATTAGATGTGTTGCAGGCCACTCGTCTTCCGCTGCTTTATTACAATTGTATGTCTCACTTGTTCTTCCGATTTTAGATTACTGTTCCCCGGTATGGAATCCCTATTTACGTAAACATGTAGATGCCATTGAAAAAATTCAACATACAGCTACTAGAATGATCCTAAAGCAGAGGCGCCAAGATGAACCTTATGATTCTAGGCTTGCTCATTTAAATCTAGTTCCACTTAATGAACGAAGAGAGTACCAAAGCTTAAATGCTTCATTGCTAAACTGTTAACTAACAATCGTAGTGACACTGTTCCCTCATTAAATCAAATTACCATCAACAACAGGCATGTAGATAAACTTTGTTTCAACCATCTTTATTCTCGGACAACTTCAACAAGGAACAATTGCATTTTTTCTTTTCCGAGAAAGTGGTCTGCCTTGCCAACTACCCTAAAGGACTCCTTTGTACTTGATAGTTTTAATGTTTTTAAAAGAAAACTGAAAAACCACTTTCATACACATTATTAATGTTCTTTTTTTTAATATCCACTTATTTAGTTTTTAGTAGGTTTGTAACTTTGCATGGTGGGTATGCAGTGTGGTGGGGGTTTGCCGTGGTACTGTGTGGTTTTTTGTGTGTTTTTTTGTTTATGTTTTGCTCCTGGTCTGTTTTTTGTTTGTTCTTTTTTTTTGTCTGTTTTTTGTTTGTTCTTGTCTTGTTTTTTTGTTATCCAGGTTGGACAGACACACCTCATGGTGACAGTGCCTGCACTTTTGTCAGTCCTGGCAAACCTGGATTTGTTTACTTTTTGATTGTCATGACTGTTTTGTTTGTGGTTTTTGTTTTTGTTTTTGACGTTGTTTTTGTTGTTGTTGTGTTTGTTGTTTTTGTTACTTTTGATACTTTTGTGGTTTTGTTTTGTTTGTTTGTTTTTGTCTTTTCTGGTTTGTTTGGTTTGGTTCACATGTAGATATTCTGTAGTTTATTCTAGTTATGTAAATTTTCTTGCCACCTTATTGTTTTAAAATCCTTTTTTTATTTCTATGTTGTGTATTGAAATTGCCGAATAAATAATAATAATAATAAAGTTGGGTTACAAATGATCAAGGGCAAAACAAAGTTTATGTCCAACTTTGAAATATCAGAAACAATAATAATAGATAAACATCAGATAGAGAAACTGGATAACTACAAATACCTCTGCAAAACACTGAAAGTTGAGAACACTACAAAAGAAGAAATAATGAGTAGGATAAAGGGGGAGGGAGGTGTGTTGGAAGGCACAAAGAATTACTGACTGACAAGGAAATACCAATGTTACTTAAAAGAAACATATACAATCAGTGCATCCTAACAACCATGACATGAGAGGCAGTGACATGATCAACAACCAAAGAGATGGAACATAAATTAATATCGGCGCAGTGAGCTATAGAAAGGAGGATGCTTAAACTAACTCTAAGCGACAAAGTCTGACATACCAAAATAAGGCAAAAAACTAGGATCAAAGACATCATGGAAAAGATCAAGGAAATAAAATTGAGATGGGATGGACACTTGTCAAGGAGACATGACAGCAGGTGGACCAAGAGACTTACCGAATGGCAACCTAGAAATGGTAAAAAGAAGAAGAGGAAGACAGAAGAGAAGATGGAGAGACAAAATCCAAACATACATGAACATATGGCATGATCAAGTGGTCTTGTTCTGTACTCATTTGAACATAGCAAATGTGTTCTACATGCATAAATGCATTCATAAATACTAATTTTAATTTTGAAATCTCATTACATTTTCCAAATTGTTTTTGTTTTAATGGATCAGGACCTAGACTGCTTCACATCTGTGGAACGCACGACCTTGGAAAACAAACTGCGAAGGAAAAGGTATTCTGTTCTTTAACATGTTTTATGTTACTGAAACCTTACATTTCTGCCTAAACCCACAAATATTGTCTGTCTGTTAATTTGTTTATGTTGTTTTTTTCATATGCACAGGCTGTTTTTTTTTTTTACACCAGTTGCCGCCGGGATACTTTTCTTTTTTGTCCCATCCCCCTGGCGGTATTCTTTTGGTGGAATTGCCAGAATATTTTTCTTTGAGGGTACCACTGGCACAAAGAAACCCTGACTTGACAATGCCAAGAGAAGAAAGATTCTCGTTGTTGCAAAACATCGGCCGTTACATACTGCATAGGAGTAGCACTAAACACGGAACCATGACTCGATTGCCGGCTTACTTTGACTTGCCTCCGAAATCCATGAATGAACAATGAACAAAAGTCTATAATCAGGGTTTGCACAAAAACCGCCTCTCAATGGCCACAAAATACAAGTAATTGCACAGTTATTGTTTGTCCTTGTGTGAGTGAATCGAAGCGTTAGACGGCGTGTGTATGGTCTGCGCATGCTCCGCAGTTGAATGACCAGGCAACCTTTGCTCCGATGGTCGGAAATTACATAAGGGCATCACAGGGAAACATGGGGAATCCGCCGGGATTTTCTTTTTTTTTTGTCCTGTCCCCTGGCGAGATTCTTTTTGTAAAATTGCTGAAATCTTTTCTCTTTGAGGGTGCTGCTGGCACAAAGAAAACCTCAGTTGACAATACAACAAAATTTCTCTTTATTGGATCATCCGTTTTGTTTCCCTACCGAGAAACTGTCAAATTCATGCAGCGTGAACTGCAAAACATCGGCCGTTACCTACAACATAGGAGTGGCACTAAACACGGAACTATGGCTTGATTGCCAGCTCACTTAGACTTACTTCCATTCAGCCAAAATACAATGAATGAACAATGGTGGAAGTCTATAATCCAGGATTACACAAAAACCACCTCTCAATGGCCAGAACACATAAATTTATTCAAAACCCTTTTTTGTCCTTGTGTGGGTGAAACAAAGCGTTAGATGGCATGTATGTGGTCTGTGCATAATGGCGTCTTTACATGGCTTCCATTTCCAGGCAGAGTGAACATTTGAGTGTATTCACATCATCCAGTGCCTACTGGTTAAACAAAGTGGCAAAACTACCCCTCAAGGTTTTCCTGTTTAACTTATATGGCCCTATCAAGAAAATGTTAAACACTTCACCTTGAATTGCAAAACCTTGGCCATTAGTACTAAATCCGGAACCAAGGCTGGATCCCTGGTTCTCTCTGACTTATCGCCATTGAGATGAAATACAATGAATAAACAATGGTAGAAGCTTCTCCATGTCTTGGAGTCCTCTTCTCAGAACAAAAGCACTGAGGTCTGGAATCGGGGATTACACAATAACTGCCGCATAATTGATGAAAATTTGTGAAAATATGCATATAAGAACATACATTTTTAAAAATTGTTTCCAGATGGATGTGATTTCTTCTAGATTCTATGCTATAATCCTGGCCAAAATGGTTTGGACTCTTCCCCAGAGACTGTTGGCTCTCAATGAGAGTTGACTCTGACCCAGGGGCCGGGGGATGGGGGCCTAGCAAGTTTTTGCCTGGATTGTCTGAATTTACTTGTACATTGCTTTTTGTAAAGTGACAACACTTGGGCACAATCTGTCACAATCTTTTCTTTTTAAGTTTGAATGGTACAGTATGGACATTTTGTCAAAATAACAGAATGAGGGGATGAAAACAAATTGAAGGTTTTTTATGTTGTTTGTGTATCAAAAATCTGCTTATTCGCCTTGACATGAAATGTCTTTCGAAAAGTTATAAGCAAACATAACATGGTGAACTGTGCAGATTACAACAAAGTTTAGAAAGTTGCATAATAGCCTGCCATTGTTCTTCTTCAAATCGACGAATAAAATTAACTTTAACAAGTTTTTTTCTGGCACACAACCACCAATGTAAACAGAAGACAATGCATGGTTTGGTTTATTACTGGCTCACCTACATACACGCATTGCCTATGAGTAAACCGGGGAAACCAGACTATTATTTATTTCACCCAATTAGGCTATTTTGTTCTGATTGCTGTCTTTTTTATGGACACGCTAACGCGTAGGTGCTATTCTGGCTCTACAATTTGCACACACACTAGTTTGGTACCAAATACATTTTAATGGTAACATGCTATGCAAATAATTAAAGCAGGTGTTAAGACACTATATGGAAGACAAAGTGTGTCCATGCAAGTATTTTTACTCACTTAAAAAAAAAAAAGAAATACACTGGATCTTTTGAAATCATAAAGAATAATACATGGATGGTACAATCATTATAGTTGTTGTACAAATTACCCCTAAATCGAAAACGTTAGCATTTCTGATGGGGCCAAGATTGTAGACCTGATTTTTAAGAATATTACTAACTTCAAGTAGCTTTTTTTTTAAATGTCCAGACACAAATTTGTTGTTTAATTCATAGAGTAATATGTAAGAATTAGAGGGAGCACTCGCTAAGTCACGCATGGAACTCCACTGACTCACCATGGGCAAAAATCCTTATGGGTCAATTGCATACAAATGTCCACTTTGAGAATGTTTGCTATGTACCAGTGTAATTTTTTGGTCAGCGCCATTTTCTCAATGGTAAAAAATGCTTCCTGTCGGGCCATGTTGCTTGGTTTTGTACGCCCTCTGATTCCTTTATATTACTCTAAGGTTTAACCATAAAGTCTTTTTGCCATAAAAGTTAATGTGAAGAATTTAGAGAATTGTTTTCAGACAACAGGTTTAAATGTTGGTTGATTGCCCCCCCCCCTCCAAAGCCATGTCTTGTAATTTACATCAAAAAAGTCTTTACACAAAAGCAATATTTAAAGAATAAAATTGGACACATGTACATACAGGTTGGCTTTGGTTGAAATCTAAACTCTACTTACTCTCAACTGGAAAGATCCCTTTTTATTGTCAGTATGTATCACACTTTTTTTGTCACAATACCCCAAGCTTTATTTCAAGTATTGTCTTAAACCTTGAGTGAAGGCATAATAAACTTGATATAAGTTAAACATTATTATGGGTATTTCTGACCATATGGGCACAAATTATATTCATATTACAGCAAAACAGGTAAAATATTTACATGTATCTTACAAAATGTTGTTACAAATGCATACAAATTTGCAGATTTAAAACATTTTTTTCAGGCTATGCATTGGAATTAAAAAGCTGCTGGTTTTGCTTGAGTTGGTGAGACAGACTGATGAGGGATTTCGAGTTCCAAAGCTTCTTTGCTTGTTGGAAGAGGAAGCTGGGTGAGAAACATTTTTAACGAATGTACACAACAACTGTAAAGTTATTACATAGTCAATGATTTTCAGTCAATACAAGATATGAGGCTTTACATGGTAAAGATATTAGCTTAGTCTCACTGAGATTACCATTTAATAATGGTGAGATTTTCTAAGGGCTGGTATTTAAAAGAGCCGGGAGATTTATTCTCATTGTTTTGGTTTTTGTGCTGTCACATCTCTTTATGGAAGCTTAAAGCACACTCATCAAACTATGATTGTACATGTAAACTTTTAGAACACTGTTATTACATTTTCTAAAGAAATAAAATAAAGTTTTCATTGTAATACAGTAATTTTTTTATATATAGACCGATTGCACGACTCAAGTCACGTGACCTGTAGTGGGTATTAAAACGTAAACAAACACAACGTCCTCCATAGTGAAGTGTGGTACAGTACATGATGATTGTTGCATTAGTTTATTCGATCGAGTCTTTTCTTTCTCAGACTCTGTAAAAAATACTCCAGAGCTTTATACCAGAGACATTTGAATGACTGAATAAAGCCAGTAAGGACTGTTACAGCAAGTCTTGGAAATTCCACAAAGAATGTACATATCCACGATGTGGTAGTGCTAGTTGCAGGATGGAAAGTTTGGGTCAGACATGATTTTAAAGCTGAAATCATCCATAGAAAAGGCTTTCCAAAACTGTGTGATTCCTTTGTCTATTTGAAATTCCGCAAGTGCTGACTTTTTCATTGTTTTCTACTTTTTATTTTATTTTAAAGTGATTTCCATTACAAACAAAATCACAGGCGGGTTGCTACATCGTCGTCCGAAGGTGGTAGCGCATAACTCAAAACAAACCTCTTTTGTAGCAGAATATTGGTAGTTAATGAAACTGTAATATGATTGAAAACAATGTCACGACATATGGTTTTAATTAAGGGGCTCATTTACTGTATTATTATTACCAAAAGCTGACTGTAGGTATGACTAAGTTGGTCACAGCATGTATTTGCACGTAGTTTGCCATGAGCTGAGATGACGTAGTACCCACTCTAACTATCAAATAAACAATAGACCGATTGCGCGACCAATGTTTACATGTCATCACGTGACCACGTAATGACATGAAAACATTGGCCGCACACTTTTTATCCTAAAAGAATGTGAATAAGGAAATAAATAATTTTGCACTATTTCTTATAAAAATGGTAGTTTCATTAAAGAATTTGCACCTTGTGTTGGTGCTAGGCTGAAGTGAGCACTAAATTTGGGCCAAACATCAAATTGTGTGTTGTGTAATGCACGTAAACAAACACTTATCGCTAAGAGAAGGGATTTGCTCCGGTGTTTCTGGCAGTGGCTGCTGAATGCGCCACAGCACCTTGTAAACACTTATAAGGTGCTACATAAATGGGTCTCATAATTCAAAAACTTCAAAAACCTGTCATAAAAAATGACAATAACAAGTGCCTTGAGTACCTAACTGCTGGTAGGTACGTACGCTATATAAGACTCTGGTTATTATTACACTGGTTTGCTAATTCAATCCGAACTGACACCCCAACATTTAGTTCCATGTTCTCATAGGATCTGCACACACTGTGCTTGAGCAGAAAATCTCATACTTAACATTTTCACATCAGGACATTAATCATTATACCATATTGTAGGGTATGGCTGAACTTTTTTCCACATTGGGACAATGTTACACCACACAGGGTATATAATTAACTTATCTGTGAGGGTAGAGGTTGATATTGTGTTGGAAAAAGCCTTAGCAGCGCCACGGCAGCTCAGGCTAAGAAGCTGAGAAGGATTACAGGAATGTTATAGGCCCAATGACCAGGGCACTAATGTTAAAGCACATCCAGACATTAAATATTGTGAAATGCCCTACTAGTTTTTTTTTATTACTATCATTATTATTGTGATTATTTTTTAATTTTTTATTATGGTTATTGTTGTTGTTGTTATTATTGTTGCTGCTGCTGCAGTTGTTTTGTTTTTGTTTTATTATTGTTGTTATTATTATTATTATTACTATTATTATTGTTATTATATTGTTATCATAATTCAATTTCTATTTTTCTTATTTCAAATATGTGTTCAGGCTTGAGTAAACCCCTGCAATCAGCCACAGCAAGTTACAATTCAGAACGATGCTGAATATTCAACATGGGAGCATTGGTATGAATTGGTCACTGAGTAACAAGTGTCTGTTGAAACTGATAGAAATTTAATTTTCCCATTAATTTATCCTCATTATTGGGAAACAAAAAACTAAAATAGGGATAAAACAGCTAGTTTTATCTCCCAAAGTCAAAGTTAATGACATAAATGAATTAGTCCAGCTTGGTATAATCAGCTTAGCATCACCATACTACCAGTCTTACTGACCATTGCTGAGCTTGCACTTACAACCAAATGGTTAAATGTTCCAAATGTAGTGTTATTGCTTTCATTGTTTTAAATTATTTACAATCATGATTCACGAAAAGTCAACAAACCAAGTCAGTTATGTTCTCTTATTGAACCATCTTTAGTCATTCCAGTCAATATCCTACTCTGCTGTAGAAAGGGAGGATTTTCACTCCATTTTGACTGTGACAGTTGTAGCTGTCTTCTTGTATTTAACTTTTTTAATTGTTCTCCACTAAGAAAAGGAGGGTTTTTATCGCATTGTCTCTGATGTCTGCTGGAAAAACAAAGGTTAAAACTCGCATATAGAAAACAAAATTAATAATAGCAATAAACTAAAACATATTTGCTATAACCATCGATTGACCACAGATAGTTTTTTCCTTTTTATGCAAAAAATACAGTTAAATTGTGCTTAGAACTGCTTTTAAATTTCCTTTAAATTTAAATTGAAATGTACCATCTGTTGTCATATTCTCCTTACAAATCCAAAACATATACATGTAGCTTTATGCCCACATTTTGTGCACAATGTAATTACTAATTGAAAGATAGTCTTGTTAAATCTCTACCTAAATTATTTTACAAAACATTTTTTAAGGGGAAAAAAGTAAATGTTAATTTATAATTTAACATTATGCCACTTTAAAAATTCTTGAATCCATGGTTTTGTTGCAGAGTAAAGACATCTTTGAAAAGGTATGGTTTATTGTACTGTTGTAATCACATATTAGTTTTCAAGTAATAAACCACTTGTTAAAGATGCATTGTCCGATTTTGGGCCAATGATGAACGGGTCGCGGCAGGTCCATTGCGATGCTCTCATTTTTTTCTAACAAAAATGATAATATCAAATGGAATGATCCATCTACAATTAACATTTACTGTGGTGATAATCTAATATGGTAATGTTTAATGTTCGTAGATATTAAATTAGTTCAGCTATTCTGTAAAACTCATAGCTTTGACATAGCTTGGACTCTTTTTAACATAGCTTGCTTCATTTTGAACTTTCAATTGTGTTTATTAATGGTTAATATTGATGGCTATGTAAAGATGACATATTACTGGAAAATAATATTCCTTCTGATTCTCTAGTGCAAGAAATGTAGCAAACACTTATACATGTAGGTGTATGAAATACATGTAGATGTATGTAGTTTCTTTGTGGTTTATTGGTGTAAATCAGAAGCAGGTTTTGAGTGTGCATACCTGGAATACCATCTTCTGAGGAAGCATTTTGGATATAGTCTCTAAGAACTCAATGTATAACTCAATTGTCTTGCTTGCCTGAATATATAAAGAAGCATTTGAAATGTGAAGTTAAACAAACATGTACTGTAGTGAGCGGAAAAGGAAAAAAACACTTCTGTCTGGAGGTGATCCCTAGAGTGGTATATTTTACTGAGGCATGGCATCTTGGCTTTAGCCAAGAGATATATATATGCTTCCATGGGTGATACATACATTTATGGAGTAACAGTGTAAGTCGTTATGCTCCGTCTAATAACACAGCCAGCTTATCATTATGAGGCAGTATAAAACTATTAATTGATGAACAACAAACATTAAAGTTGAAACAAAACTAAAAGGTTGTGTTGGAGACGGCAACACACTGACAAGGAATAAAGAAAAAAACCTAAGAGATAAAAACACTCAGACTTACTTAACTGTTTATACTACAAATACCAACGGAACATACTCCACCTATCATGAGTCTGAATATGTGTTGTAATGAAAAATGCCCACATTAGCAATGTTTGCCGAGTTGTGGAATGTTAAAGGGTGGTTCTATGGTGCTCTGAGTGATTGAGTTTTTGTTTTTTGCCAATAGATGGAGTCCACAGGAAATAGAAAAAACTATTCAAGTCCCTAACCTCAAATAAAACAGGGTAACAATGATTTTTCTCTGAATCACTTCAAGTGAAAGTCTGAAAAACCTGGGGTCAAGCAAACCACTTGACAAAGGACTCTTGACGTCAGTGGAAGCTAGTTGATTTGAACCTGATTTAAACGTTCAGAGCTAACCCAAATACAGCCCTGAACTTCACAATTTCCAATCAACATGGCCGTGAATGTTGAGTCTATAAATGATGATCCAACGTAATCAGCAAGGCCATTTCCAATGGATTTGGGTTTTGTGCGTTTTACTTTCTTCATGGGCAAAGCAATTTTGCTTGATTTGGTGCAGGACATGTCAAGTGTTGTCTACACAACAGTGCATCTCAAGGCCGGTTACAAACTGAATGATCATGGCTGAGTCAGATATTTGGAACATTATAGAATTGTTCCTGAGAATATTGCCTTTTTCAAGCGACCCAAGTGACTTGGAGAAAAGTGGGTCAAGCGACTCAGAGGAAAGTGGGGGTAAAGAATATGACATTCTTGACTAGTTTTCTGAGGTGTGGTCACTCCAGCGATGGTTGTTCATGGTGCTGAACCGGCGTTTCCAGCCGACTGCCCTGGTTGCTGCTGCTGGTGTAGCAGGGGAAGCGCAGAAAGCCGAAGACCTACCTCTCCTACCTGCACAATGACATGTGACTTTGTAGTTGGTTCGTCTAAACTTTCCCACAAAAAAAAGAGAGTATAAATCTACTCGGCAAAGAGTTATGATGATTATGTGTATTACTTGTAATTGTGTGTCAAACCCTATTGTACTAGCCACCAGTGATGTTAAAAGATCATATGCATATAAGCAGTTTTTGATTTGGGGCTGAAAACACGGCGCAAAGTAGTGAATTTTTGACATGAATTCTTTATTACTGACTACAAATTTTAAGCATAAAACAGTACAGTATCTACGATGTGTACTCGGCCACAAAAAGGTAATAAAGGTAATAACTAAAATATTAAGAACACCTTCTAGCCATGCTTTAAATTTGAAACTTTTTATAGTAATATCAGGATCGTAATCTTAGATAAAATGTATGTAAAGCTGTGTTTTCTGTATAATGCATATAAATATGTGACATAGTTAAGAAAACAATTAGCAAAATCAATAAACAAACTTTTAGTATAAACATTTATTTCAAATGTACGATACCACAATATTGTTGTTACTGTTAAAAACATCTTTAGATTTCTATAATTTGATACATGCTTTTACATGTAATTCGCTGATAAGTTGAGTTTGAAATTAACAATATGATAGTAGTTAAGATGTAAGATGTGAAAAAAACTTGTTGACAACATATCACACATTTCTTAACATTCTTTCAATATGTGAATTTGGAAAAAGTTGTGTTTTCTTTCTATGTACAAAATGTTATGTTTCTTTTTGGCAATACACAACTTTTAAATATGATACTTAATCATTCCATAAAAGTGAGGCTATGATTGATAGCAAAGGATTGAACCAGTAGACAACACATTCTTCTCATATGCATTCAATATTTATTAGTAGAAAAGTTGTAACCCAGACTTGGGGACCAATTTGAATTGGTTTTATATGATTGTCTTTAAATAAATTATATCCCGCGACAAGTCTAATGAAATCTGGGTTTTCATTTTGTTAAAAGATTGTTTGCACCAATCACTGGCAGAACACAATGAGACTAACTTAAAACAAGGACTAAAAGTACTAATCTGGGGTGTGCAAGTTATTGTACCTCAACTTTGTAGTAGTTGGCGCTGAAGTTGCCAGAGGTGTTCATTTGCCCACTGTGGCATTTGAGAACACAGCTGATTTTCACCTTTGTTTTGTAGTCTTTATGATACAGATGTCAGGATGAAAATATAATACAGAATGTACTGTGTTAAGGCTTTACAATGGCCTGGATGTATGGAAATGTAATGTAAAAAACAAGTAAAATACAAAGTTCCATGAAATCTCATCCCTGAGATATTGGTATCTGACATTGAAAGTCAATTCACTTTAGCAGAATTTTGGAAGTTCATGCATAAGTGTATAGTGGCCCTTGCAATGTAAGTACTAACGGTCAACAAGCAAGGGCTAGGAACCACACATCAAGATATTGGTACAATGCAAATTAATTTGAACACATTTTTTACACATCTGTGACTAGGGTGCTATTATTTGGCAGACCGTTGCAAACACGCTTAGATGCAAATTGCATATCTCAGATAAGTTTTATTAGCAAATTGAGTATAGGACAGGTATGTGCAGTCCCACATCTTGAGGGAAGGAACAAATTGAACTGCACAAAGCTGATCTAGTCTTTTGATTCTACATAAGCACCCAAAAATGCTCAATGGAAGCTCCAAGTGTACATAATGTGTTGATTGTAATGCACTTCCATTGAGCAACTTTGGGTGTTTATCCATGCACAGCTGATCTATTATTTGACTATATCTATGAACACATCTTTTCGTTGGTAAACCACAACCTTTCTTGATTAAAATTAACGTAATTCAATTTATTCTTTGGTCACAACACAATTGATGAAACTGCAGAAGCTGTGAATGGCTATGACAGTCCCTGAGGTTGGATCATCAACCTTTGAATAAATGAAGACGGTCGCAATCTCTGCTTTATAGCTCTTTGAAATGCAGATCATGACTTCCAATTAGACCGTGCTGACCCCAGGGTGCTATTTACATGACTGTCTTTGACTCTGCAAAGAAGAGTGTAAATATATTCATACATTTATGCGATACACTGAATTTGTTTTTTAATTATAATTATTATTCAGCATTCTCATTTATGTTTATTTGAACTCTTTCAATGAAACAATTAATCAATTTCACTCATTTTAAAAGAATACTCCAATCCCAGTAACTATAAGCCTCTTTTATATCCATCCATGATTAATTACTATTCATCTTAACTCCTTACATGTTAGGGCCATGTCACACAGGCCAATTTTTACGGGCAACATGGAGGCAACCAACTGCAGCGCATGCAAAAGAAACACTTTGGGAGCACAGGGGTTATTTTTCTAACAATGTCTTACAATCCTCAAGAAAATTAGGTGAACATTCAAATGTGAATGCCTTTTCTTCTTGGAGATTGCCTGGAACTGGTTGCCTGTAAATTGCCTCGTGTGACATGAGCCTTTAAGTGCTGCTTACCTATACCAAACTTTGATTAAGCTACTGCTGAATAATCCTCAATGACATTACTCATGTTTTCAAATGATTCTAAAAACAAACTCTGCAGGAAAAAAAATTCAAACAATATATTGTACAAGATCTGTACAGACTCAAGACTTTGGTTTTAATCATAGAGCCCGGTTCATACTTCACGCAAATGCAAAGTGAATTTTGTTGATGCAACAATTCAGTATGCGCAGTTTTTTAACTGTGACGCAAGACAATAGACTGATTGCGTGACCAATGTTTACATGTCATCATGTGACCTGTAGTGGGTACTACGTCATCTCAGCCGATGGCAAACTACCGACAAAGTCACATCAACAGTTGGCTTTTGGTAATAATGACAGTAACTGTCATTATTATTAAGCCCTTTTATTTAAGTTGTTTGTTGTGACATTGATTTTAATCACATTACTGTTTCATAAACTACCAATATTCTACTACATAAACAAGGTTTATTTTGAGTTATACACTAACGGCGTGGGATGACTATGTAGCCACTGGCCTGTTAGTGTTATTGTGTTTGTAATGTACTATGTAGGCCTAAATCACTTTAAAAAAAGGGGGTAAAGAATGTTGGAAAAATGAACATTTATACCTAGCCTTGCAAAATTTCAAATAGACAAAAGAATTACACAGTTTTGGAAAGCCTTCCTTTGGATGATTTCAGCTTCAAAACTGTGAAATTCTTGTGTTGAAAAGTGTGTGATCGCGGTTGTCTGGTCCAAACATTGCGTCGTTCCGTCGTGCGATCAGTACATATACTTGACCAGTACATAATATGTGAACATGTATAAATTCCAAGACTTGCTGAAACTGTCCCTACTGGCTTTATTCAGCCACTCAAAGGTCTCTGGTACAAACTCTGGAATGTTTTTTCACAGATTTCGAGAAAGAAAAGCCTCGATTGAATAAACAAAATGCAACAATCATCATGTATTGTACCGCACTTTCCTATGGAGGACGTCGTGTTTGTTTACATTCAATACCTACTATAGGTCAAGTGACAAGGGTTGGGCAACTGGTCTATTTGCTTGGCTTTTGCAATTCGCTTGAAGTATGAATCAGGCTTAAGACTCCGGTATTAATGAAAGGGGTCATCAATTTGGTGACAAGTTGCTGAAATTAGGCAATAACAGTGTGAGGACCTGGTCTTCACTGCATGGTAATGACCGGGTTGGTGGATGGCCGCTGTTAATGGACCGAGCGGCCACCCACCAACCAAGATCATTACCACGGAGTGAAGACCAGTGAATCACACTGTTATTGCCATTAATAAATACCTTTAATGAGAAAACGTAAAAAATCATCAGAATTTGTGATTTTTCTTTCGCCGATATTTTCTATAAATACCGGCTCTCTATAAAAAAACAGCTTTTTATAATACTTTCTATACGTGTAACAGACTAGGACCACACACAAATTAAACACAAATTAAACAGCCTAAAGAGCCTTTTTTACATGATTCCAAGGGCCATTCCTTTTTATTTGGCTGTTGAATTTGTGTGTGGCACCTAGTCTGTTACACATAGTTAATTAGTAATGCATATTTTTAAGAGCCAGACTATGAGCTTTGAAAATTAACAGCACCATAAATGGAAAAACTGTGGCACCATCTCTCCTTGCCAAAATAAAAAACAAATGTACGCGCAAAGAAGACATTTGAATTTGAAAGTTTCCCGCACAACATCCACAGTGCATACATAACTTTTACACAACAATGCTTGTTCAGGGGCCATTTATTCGCTAGTTTACAGAGCTGGGCCTTTATGTTACAACCCCCACATGACCAGTCTTTGGCAAATCAGAGTTCCTAAACTCTCTGAGGTGTCTAATAATGATTAATAGAACTAACAAACATTCAACAGTCACAATTTGTACTGTACAGTTCTGGAAAACTACTTGACTTGATTTGATTGGTGCTTCTTTGAAATGCATATTGTGAAAAATGAAATTCAATACAAAATAATTATTACTAAAAATTTCATTTTTTTTTCAAAAACAAAGTTGAAATCTTGAACAGTTTCTCCATGAAACTGTCCTCAGCTTGTATCTCAAAAAAAGGTAATTTGTATCATACAGAATTTGATATACAATTAACTAAACTGACAACAGCATCAATTGATATACATACCTCATCACAACCCCATTGTTGGTACCAGTGTAGATATGCTTTTGCATCAAACATCAATTTTGCTTTAGACAATATATTCTGGGCAAACTTTGAAAAGCTGCTGCTATTTGCACATACAGTCAGGGAATTTTCATCTGCTGCAGAACTGTTGATGTTTTCTGTCCCTACGATAATGAAATAATAATGAAATAATAATAAAATCAATAATAATATTATTATTAACAATACAAACGACAATAATAATAGGGTTTATCTAATAGGATTAATATTTCAAAAATTCTGAAAAACCTGAAAAACCATTATTGCTACACCATATGTAAGGTCTTGAAGTGTTTTACACTAAGTGTGACCCCATTGGGTGTCACTTCCAGTAAAAACCGGAAGTCCAAGTTTAATTTATAAAAAATGTATCTCATTAACCAAATCGAACTCTAGAGTTTGCTCCACAAACTCTCCATTTCTAGTTTTACTTTTTTTACTGCTTTAATAATAATGAGGTCTTGTATAGCGCCGGTATCCACAAAAAGTGCTCATGGCGCTTGCTCCAATAACAAGTTCTTCCATGGTTGTCCTCCAGTAGTGCATTGGACAAGAAAAGGATAGCTGCACGAATCTAAGGTCTATGGAATATTACATACATACAACATACAAAGAGGTATTTAATATACCGCCATTCCATCTAGATCACAGCGGTTACACTGCAAAAATAAGCTAGTCAAAACAGCGCTAATCAGTCGTATGAGACATGACCTTGACTCATGTTAGTCAAAACCACGCCTCACACGACTAACCAACGCTGCCCCGACCAACACTGCCCCGACCAACCTACTTTTACAGTGTATGATGATATTATTGAAATGTTCATTAAAAAGATGTGTCTTCCAGGTTGTTTTGAAACTGTCTAATGTCTGAGTAGATCTGATGGAATGTGGCAGACCATTCCAGACCTTCCCTGTGGCTACCTGGAAAGAACGGGACCCCATGAATTATTCACAGCATGTTCCACAAGAAGGAACTTGTCAGCAGCTGAGCGTAGATTTTCATGTGCTGGAACATATGGCTGGACGAGATCACAGATGTAGGGTGGTGATTTGCCATTCATTGCTTTGGAAACAAGAAGGCTGATCTTGTAGATGATTCTTTGATCAATCGGGAGCCAGTGAAGCTGCTTCAGAATGGGTGTGATGCTCGAGTGCTTCCTGGACAGTGAGACTAGCCTGGCTGCCTGGTTTTGTATACGTTTGAGTCTATTTAACTGTGATTTGCTGAGATTGAACAAAAGGGCATTACACATGTCAAGTCTAGATGTAATATATGCATGGACAAGCAAGCAGCACGAGATACGGTTGTGATGTGATCCTCCATGGAGAGATTAGAATCAAATATAACTCCAAGGTTCGTGACGCTGTCTGCTGCCTCACCCACTCTTAACCCAATGACATTCACCTTTGATAGTTGTTGCTTTGACCCAATCATCATGAACTCTGTCTTACTGTCGTTTAACTTCAGAAAATTCAGCGTCATCCAGTGACGGAGCTTGTCAAGACATGCTTCAAGTTGCTGGGTGGCTCGGTTTACTTCAGTCTGAACAGGCTTGACTGAGATGTAGATCTGAATATCATCTGCGTAACAGTGGTAGCTCAGACTATGACACTGTATAATATAGGTTTTCCCGGTCAATTTCCAAAAGTTTTCGTTCATTTTCATTTTCAAGCATTCAATTTCACTTGATTTTTACGCACCAGGGCAAAGTAGGGTTTCTTTTTCCTTTTTGGAGCATTCAATTTAATTTTGTGGGCAATCAGGACCTTGTTTTTATCATTCGTTTTCGTTAAAGATCATTCTATTTCATTTTGGTGCATCCAAATCTCAAATGTTTGCATTATTGCATGATGTTTTTCGAGTCTTTTCACTTTTATGGCATTTAAATTAGCAAGCAGTGGAGCGCACAAGATGTGCGACGGTGTTTTTCATTTCTTATTCGTTTATGGGCAGTCATTTTCATGAAGTGATAATTCAAATTTAAATAGTCTGTAATTTCATCTAAGGTCCTTTTTCATTATATACTGGTTGAAAACTTGAAAGTAACAAGTTTGTTTTGGGGATACATTTTTGCTGAATTCACCCTTCGATTTCTTCACGTGCTAGACATCGGGGCATATATGTATGGGAATAGTTGTACCATCGGACACATTTCTCTTTGGTAATTTCTCCAACGTTTTCCTGCGTCACCTCCATCACATGCTCACAAGACATGCAGATACATGTAAGAAAATGCTTGAAAAAATTTGAAATATGTTTGCCCATTGATGAAAATGAATGCACGACCTAACCCTTGCAACTGCTTCAGGCGAAATTGAATGAACATTGCAACATTTTTAACTTGAATGCACCTCTTATGAAAACGAGTGAAGCTAAGAGATGGTAGAATGCTCGGATAATGAAAATAAGTGATTCTTTTTAATTTTTGAATTACTTTCTGCGTGATATTTCAACTTCGATCTAAATTGAATGAACCTGGCATTAAATTGATTGAAAATTTTGTTAAATTGGCCAGGAAAACCTATATCTGCTAAAGGACGTGTGTACATACAAAACAGCAGTGATCCAAGAACAGATCCCTGAGGGAGACCGTATTGAAGAGGTGAGATGTCTGAATGTGCTCCATTTATACCCACGTAACAAGTTCTCTCACTAATGTATGCGCGAAACCACTCCAAGGCAACACCACTTATCCCAAAACAGCTATTTAGACAATGCAAAGTACATTGTGATCTACAGTGTCGAATGCTGCAGACAAGTCCAGGGCTTCAAACAGAGAAATCTTGCCATTATTCATGGCTTGAAGTAGATCATTCTGGACTCTGACGACAGCTGTTTCAACACTATGGTTGACACGATAAGCTGATTGGTGGTCATCAAGGAAGTTATTGTCAACTAAGAAGGTTGTGAGCTGTTTCCATACAACTCTTTCCCGTGTTTTCCCAAGAAAACACAGGTTTGATACCGGACGGTAGTTGCTCAACTCATTTGGGTCCAGATTTGCTTTCTTCTGGATTTGCTTTTTTCCAGATCCACCCTGGTGGATCTGGAAAACTTTCAGAAGAGGAGGGACCTCACCTGACTTTACAGATTTGTTGATGATTGACATCATGGCTGGAATGATGGCGCTACTACATTGCTTTAGAAGTGATGTTGGAATTGGGTCCAGTTCACATGCTTTGTTTGGGGGCTTTGAGATAACTCTTTTGATGTCTTCGAGAGATAGTTCTTTGAATTCCAAAAACTGAACTGATGAAGAATCATTTAAAGGAGGATGAAGATTAGCCATGGTCTGGAATCCTTCTCGTATCTTCTTAATTTTGTCTGTAAAGAAGTGACAGAAGCGCTGTGCTATGTCCTGGTTAGATGCACTCTTTGGAAGACATGATTGCCTTTGTTTGTGTAAGAGTTTATCAGTTAGTCTATAAATCTGCTTCTGGTCCTTTGTGTGCTCCATGAAGAGATCATTGTAGTGTTGTGACTTAGCTACATTAATGTCATGAGTGACCTTTCGTTTTTGTTCCAGGTAGTTTTGTTGATCAACATGGAGATGAGACTTTCGCCATTTTGTCTCAAGTTGGCGTCTTACTTTCTTTCCTTTCCTTATCCCTTCATGAAACCATGGAGAATTTGGATGAAGTGTCACTACCCGTTCCTTCACTGGTGCATGTTTATCCAGTGTTTTGGCAAGTGCACTGTTAAAACTCTGGACATGATGTGAGAGGCTTTCTCCGTCATGATCCTCGCAGAATTTCGTAAGTCCTCACAGAGTGATGAGGTGTGAACAGCAGATAAATTGATTTGATCACTCTTGTCTGAGCAGGAGGACGCTGAAGATCAATCTTTCCAATAATTGCAGAATGGTCAGAGATTCCATCAATGATGTCCAAGTTGTGAATGATAGGTGGGTCAGATTCGCGAGTAATCAGGAGATCAAGGGTATGACCTTTTCTATGAGTAGCTCCAGAACATGCTGCTGAAGCCCATTGCTGGATAAAAATCTAACAAATACTTTGGTGCTGCGATCATCATGGTTGTCAATGTGAACATTGAAATCACCTATGACAAGAAGGGGCATTTGATTCAGAAGAGCATTATCAATAACTACTACTTTTTCTGTCCCCCTAACCTCATCTCCAAAGGATAACTCAACATTGAAATTGAATTGAACATTAGAACTTTGCTTATACTTGAACCTCAACTGGAATAATGTCATTATGACATGAGGTGCCAACCTACATTAAATCAAAGTTTAAAAAAATCATAACTCATGAACTACAAAATGGATTTTTACAATCTATACATCATTGGAATGGTCTTTGGAAACATTAAATGTCTCAATTTGACCTTGTCTTCAACTGGATTCAACTTGTCTGCAACTGGATTTTTGAAAAGAACTTTTTTTCCTTCAAAATTAATAATTTTAGCTCTGCTGTATGATCATGACAGAAAAGTTAATTTTGCTCATTGGCTTTTCAAATATACCATTGATGAAACCATCACATTTGACAAACTATACAGCCACAAGTTACAAATTGGTACCATTTTTAAAACTTTGCTTATACTTGAACCTCAACATGAAGTGGCACTTGATCATGTGAATAACAGCACCTTCTTTTTTACCATAACTTCTACTCTATGACAAAATGTTTGCAGAAGAAAGTGGTTCAATAATTGTTATAATAATCCTAATTTATTGATTTATATTGCGCCCATTCCATACAATGTTCACAAGCACGTAACACTTATGACAAAAGCACATAACAAAAATGACAAAGAGATAGCGGAAAATGCTAAAAACAAGGAAATTTACAAGTTATAAGAAATCCTTTTAATCTAAGAAATACAAAATAGTACATGAAAACAATAAAAAATATAAACATAAAACCAAGAGCAAACATGTAAATAGCAAAAAAGAAAAGAAAAAAGAAAACACTTTTTTTTTTAGTTAGCTAAACAATTATTTAACAACTTTTTACTGCAACACAAGGCAGTTGTTTGTACAAGCCTTGTGTTGCAGGTAAATGACTCACAAGGGAAAGTGGCGCAATGCCAACTGGTACTGTATACTTTTTGTACATGATGAAATAAAAATGGTTTTGTGTTACTAAAAGTTTGTAACTTCAAGAAGAGGAAATATCTTTCGAACTATCTATAATCAAATAAATTTAATCTTGTGTAATGATCGTTCTAAGACCTATTAAATTATGCAACAGTCAGTTTTTGAGATATTCAAAACAAACTTCAACATCCGGTTTCGACCGGAAGATGACCTCAGCCAAGGTCACTCACACACAAAAAAATCTCATAGATTTATTTTATTATATGAAGGTGAAAAAGTTAATGCCATAGCTGTTTTCGTTTTCAAGACGAAGGCTTTTGAAATAATTAACCAGCTATAATTTTTTTTCAAATAACTCGCAAAATGCCGTTTTTGTGCCTTAATTTCCAGTAGCATCACGTGACTACTTTTATATTTGCACCATTGTTTTATATATAAACCTCAATAATATTGCAAAGTTAGGTGACAATCGAGCATTTGGTTTATTAGATATTGTTATTTAATACTCCTAAATTTAACTTCCGGTTTCAACATGAAGTTGACCTCAGGCAAGGTCACCAACACAAACAAGAATGTCAAGCTGGTCTTGTACTATCGGATGATGAAAAAGTATTCTCAGAACTTTTTGTATTCTCATGATGGAGGGCTTTGAAATCATTATTTTTAAATAAAAAAACCACTGTAATTTGATATCTGATGTCAAATAATTAAGATCTTTAAGTTAACCAGTGTTTTCATAATACCAACCTGTCCAAAAATCTACTGGAAAAGGATTCCATTTGACACAGTTGTAGGCAACCTTCAGCTGGTTTTCAACTGCCTGAAGTGAATGTGGAAAAGTATTACTTGCATTACCGCGTACCACAGCTAAGCAAGCCAATGACGAGAACTACGGAATCACTTATCAAGGAAAATGAAATGCTGTATAAGAGCCACAATCTTGCATGTCTTGTAACAAAGCCTAGCTGAGCCAACGAGTTGGTCACATTCTCTTCAGAGCAGCTTAACTGATTTGTCCCAAAACTAAACCATTACAGAAGCCTTAACATATTTATTATGACCTGTGTAGCAAATAAATGTCGGTCAGGACTTTCAATGTGAACCTTTTCAGCTATGTAATCAGAGACTTGTTGATGAGAGCTGACTGTCTGAGTTCCCACCTAGTGTATTGGTAGAATTTTTTAACTATAAATACTGAATACCTTATTCAAGTCATAATAGGGAACAGACATGCTGTAAAGTCCAAACATTAATCTTACATATACCCCCAGTTTTCAAATACCTACCCAGCCAATCCACATTTGTCCAAAAATCATTTTTCTATTTCAAACCTTCTTTTGTTATCAAATGCCTTCACAAATTCAATAATATTCCTATTTAGCTCTAACCAGAACCTAATGGTGGGCTAATGCACATTCAAACAATACTTTGGTCTTTAAACAGTTGGCGCCGGATGACCTGTTTACATGCAAATGTTTCCCCTGCCTGGAAACGGAAGCTGTCTAAAGCAGCCATTATGTAATATCAGACCACCGGACCAAAGGTCGCCCAGTCATTCAACTGCGGAGCGTGCGCAGACCACGCACACGCCGTCAAATGCTTCAATTAACTTACATAAGGACAACAAAGGTCATGAATATACTCTTATTTTGTGGCCATTGAGAAGCGGTTTTTGTGTAATCCACGATTATAGACCTTTGTCCTTTGTTCCAAGAAGGGAATTACAAGGTACCCTCAAAGAAAAAGATATCAGGCAATTTCGTCGAAAGAATCCCGCCAGGGGGACGGGACAACAACAACTACAAAATCCCAGCGGCAACTGGTGTATGGGTGTATTGGTGTATGGGTAAAAACACAAACAATATTCTTTATCCCCGATGTAAAATTTAACATGTATTATAATGGTAGCAGTACCTGCTGCTAACAGGATTTGAACTGCCTCTAGATCCCGGGCAGTCTCGGGAGTTTATTTGGCACAGTATCTGCTGGGGGGGGGGGGTCGTGGGTTCAAATCCCACCCGAGGATTAAGCCTGTGCATTTTTTTTCACAGACTAGGGAAAGTACCGAGTATACAGTGCTTAACACACATCGGTGTATTGGTAAAAACACAAATAGTATTCTTTATCCCTAATGAAAAAAATCAAAATACACCAAAATCTCTAAGGAGTATTTTTTCAAATACTCAGTTCTTTTATTTTCAAAAATTCTGGGATTCTCTTTCAAATGATGTGCTTGAATCTCCAAGCCAAAGAGACACAGAATACTAAACTTGTCTTGGACAAACTGGTCAAAAACATGAATATATTTTGGGCACATACTATGGGCCAAATTTTAATTTGTTTTAGTCCCAAACCAAATAGGCAATTTAAAACCTGTGGGCTGCAGTCCAAGAACCACATATAATATGTTCACATAAAACATTCAAGGCACCTTGGCGTAAATCACAATTCTGGGCATGTATGAGCCACTGCAATTAAACAAAATGATAACATTGGAATTACCAACAATTACAAAAACTCCAGCAATAAAACATTAACATTGTTATAAAAAAGCCTATGGTACAGGCATATTCCACCGATGTTGAACAGCACCCAATGTAAAAAGCCAGTTGATGTTACCGTGCCTTACTGTTGTAAATGATTGCATCAATGGTGACAGAATGTATCCCTGACCAAAAATGGCACATGCACTAAGCACAGCCCACAGGGATTGTACCGTCATTATAACCAAATCGACTGCCTAAAGCTCAACTAAAAGACTGAATGCATTCCTGGTATCAGAACAAAAGTGCTGATTCCATTTGAATGCCATCATATCAGTTTAATGAGTAATCCTGACCCTCATCATGATGCTGTACATGATACTGCACATGTGCCCAAATTCTGATTTAGTCATCAATGGCATTCCACAGACGAGGACCATCAAAGTGAAGTATGTGCATAGAATAACAGGTGCAAGTAAAAGGGACAACAAGATTACAAGGAGATCTGGTAAGTATGCCTTCTTTTGTTTAGAATTTTTGACAACAAATAAACAAGATTTGAAAATTGTATATCTGTCATCTGAGGGCACTGTAATCACAAAGATATTTGAAGAGGTCAAGGGGTCAGTTATCATATTATACACAGTAACCCTTTGCAAAGTGTCTGTCATATGTACTAAAGAGCTCCAAATAGGGCTACAGAAGTTTTTTATTTGTTGGCATCAAGTTCAGGTTTCTACCAAAAGATGAGTTCAAGTTCGAGTCATGACTATGCAAAAGCTTTTTTGATAAATCAAGACCTTGATGATGTTAAGAATATTTAAAAAAAATTGCATTGCATGGTGGAGTATCAACATGGTTTGCTGTTACATCATGTGATATCATCTACTTTCATAATGTGACGAGTTCCTATCAGAACTAAGTTCTACTAATTGAAAATAGTAAGTTATCACATGGTGAACTAAAAAAAAACATACAGTAACCTAAAACCTAAATCTTTTGTTTTTTCCCAAACATTTTCTGAAACTGGTTTAAAACCATCCAAACTGTGAACAGATTTCCCAAGGTGAAAATTATACCACTATTCACTCGCCAATTAGAAAAAGGATACCAAGTTTCCATGCTGGTCGTGTCTGTTGAGTGAGTTGACTAAACCACTTGCAATTGCTCCCCATGAAGGAGATCTGTAAGACAATATGAAATAAGAGCATAAACAAGCAATGAATAAAGTTCATCTAACTGGGGAAAACTGAAATCAAAAAGCCTAAATGGACATAAAAGAAGTTTCATTGTTAAACACTTTGGATGTACTTTTTATAAAGTTAGTTTAAAAGAATTAATCCAAATATCCTGAGTTGATAATAAATTATCTGGGGAATTAAAGTTACATACAATCAACCACTTGTGGTATGCTGCCCTTCACACTGAGACTTAGAGGCAGAAACAGCAACACTTAGAACGTACATGGAGTTGATCACATCTTCAAATAGACCATCTACTCTATAAGAGCAAAATCTCAACTATATAATGGCAAGCGTTAAGTTTAGTGAGCTGTTTTTGAGCAGGTTTTCAGACTTACCGATCATTTTACTCCACAAATGTTGTGTATCCCCCCTCCCCCTCCCTGAACGCCAGAGTGACGGCAAAATGGATCATAATTTTCGCAATTTCTTTCCTGATAAGAGTCCGAAATTCGCAATGGCTTCCAGCATTACGTGCTGACATGTTGCATGGGGAAGAGTTCAGTGTTTTTCATCATATTACATCATTCCATCCAGAGACAAATGATGATGTGTCTAACATGCTTAAGAAAGACTTATAATCTAAATTCTAGTCCTCCTACCATTATCTCTTTATAATAAAAGTGATTCTCTACCATTCACTCTATCAGGTCAAACCATACATACATAAACTGTAATTTTATTGACAAACTGGCACCACAAAATTTGCAATAATTGCAAAAGCGCCAATTCAAAGCCAAAATCAATAAATAACTAGACATTATGTGTTTGTGGACAAACACGTAGCTGTTCCGAAGTTGTTTGTCGTTTGATTAAACACTCCAGACCTTGAAAATGGTCCTATACGATACAAAATTTATGACTTTTAGACAATTGGCTCAGGAGATATATTTTTTTAATTTAAAGCTTATTTCGACCGGAAGTAAAGGTCAAAGTGGGGTCATGCGTTTTATCCAAATGTCACACTTTATGTGAGCTACAAATGGTACAAATATTATGACTCTACAAGAATTGGTTCAGGAGATATGATTTTTAGAAATTTTGAACTTCCTGTTTGGACCGGAAGTAAAGGTCAAAGTGGGGTCATGCTAATAAACAAATGTCACATATGATGTAAGCTACAAATGGAACAAAGATTATGACTTTACGACATTTTGTACATAAGATGTGACATTTTGAAATTTTGAACTTCCTGTTTGGACTGGAAGTAAAGGTCAAATGGGGGTCACGCCTGTACATCAAATGTCACATATGATGTAAGCTACATGACAACACAAAGATTACGACTTTATAGAATTTAGTTCAGGAAACATGACGTTTTAAAGTTTTGAACTTCCTGCTTGGACCGGAAGGAAAGGTCAAATCGGGGTCTAATCTGTAAGTAAAATGTCACCCGTGCTCTAAGCTTTAAAATGGCACAAAGATTATGACTCTACGATATGTGCTTCGGGAGATGTGATTTTTTCATTATTGAACTTTGAATTAATGTAACTTGATACCTGATGACGTCACGATGACGAAAACATGTTTGCCTTACTATGATTTTTTGTTATTTACAAGGTGGTATAACATTTATTCCTACGCGATGCCTTTGAATAAAAACCCTAAAAATGCTAAGATTCTGCAAGTTTCATGTAGAAAAACATCTACCGATAGAGGGAGCTATAGCATATGAGCGATCATACCAAAAGCCAAACTAACATCTGAGAACAAAATTCAAAGTTTTAAACGCTAAAATATAGCGCTACCCCGCCGCAATCATATTTGCAGTTTTCCCACCAAAAACCTGTACAGGTTCGCAGCACCCAAAATCCTCATTGGGTTTACGCGTGAAAAACAGGCGAGTGCGACTTTGCAACTTTGCAATAAACTCTGAGCGGCGAAAAGCGGCGCAATCCACACAACGTTGCACCAATTGTGCTCAGATTGAACAACTAACGGTTAATTAAAGTGAAATTACGTTGTGCTTTGATGAATTTTTATGGTCTGGGACAACTCTTGGTAAAAGCATTCATGTTTTCTAAACGATCTTTGTAATATAGCAATCTAAAATTCAATATATTTAGAAAAATTGTGGTTTTTGACCTACCAAATAGTTACACTTTTTGAGCCGTGCCTTTTGTACACAGACACAAAACGTGCCATAAATGACGTCATGATGACGTGACAGACACAAACAATCCAAATTGCACATCTACAATATTGAACAAGTCTATAACTGAAAAGAAAATTAAGATCGGTTGTAGGCTTCCTGAGATAAGCTGGAGACAAGAATGCTTAATTAATTATTCACACTGCTGTCTTATGGTTAATTCAATAAAGATTAAAGCATTTAATCTAGTTTATGAATAGCTTGGAATTGTTGCGACCTTTATATTAAGCGCATGGTGTGTGGTTTGCAATTTGTATAGCCCGCGCAGGTGGAAAGCCTTTCACCACAATAGTGCCCAATCTAGGCGCATTTGGGCTGTGGGTGATGTAACCCCCCTTAGCCTTAAGCACTGCCTCCTTTGTGTGGGTTTAGTGAATGATTAGTCTTAGAGGGCAAGAAAGCCAACCTTGGTTGTAGCTTCATTTTATTCTTGGCTGTCTTCGATGGTACATGTACATTGTACAACGTCTTTAAAATTATTTAGCCTAGCACTAACATTTGCTGCGTTGAAAAGTATACGGCTACAAATTCAGAGTAAGTCTGGTTTTCTGTTCTGAGCAAATGTTTTGGTGTTTCAACAGTGTAGTACTTGTCAGTAGGCAATAAGATGGATTCAGCACTGTATTTAGGTTCGGGTGGTGGAATCACGAGTGTTTCCATAGTGGGACATTCGTTTATTAGACGATTTAAAGAGGCAGTAGAACGAAAAATCCATCCCTCAATTAAACCGAACCTAGGTTTTAGTGATGTTCAAGTACAGTTCGTTTGCAAGGGTGGTTGGCGTACTAATGAAGTTCGGGCCGCTCTACCATTAATAGTGAAACAAAGACCGCAAATTGTTGTCTTACAATGCGGCACAAATGACCTCTGTTCGTCTCAGGATACAATAGGCATTGCAGCAAAACTTATTGATACAGCCAAGATTTTCCTCTCCAAAACCAAGGCTAAGCAAGTATTTGTCTGTCAGATTTTACATCGAAATCAGGGCCGTTTTTTACGGACAAGGGAGGAAGTGCACAAATTCAATGTTAGGGTTGATGAAACTAATACCTTTTTGAAGAACAATTGCGGAACACAATGTATTAAGTACTGGAAACATAGGGGTATGACCAACCCTAACCGGGTAGAAACTGGAGATATACTATGCCCAGATGGTGTTCATTTGTCTCATAGAGGGCAATATAAATTTTACAAGTCCCTCCGGGGTGCTGTTCTTTTTGGTATGAATAAGGAACACAAAGAGTTGGTACGGCCCGGGCAGTAGCATTTTGTACAGCAAGCACTTCGGCATACCTTTTACTGGTCCAGCATGGGTGAATGGAGATGAAATAATTATCAAAAAAAAAAAAAAATAATAATAATAATAATAATAATAATAATAATAATAATAATAATAATAATAACAATGACAACAATAACAATAACAACAACAACAATTGTGTTGGTTTGCTCGGTGTTTAACAAAGTGTTTTCAACACCAATCCACCCAAGGCTGATACTGGGGAGCCATATTACAGTGTGAAACACGCGGTTCCAGGTTGCCGTTAGGGCTCTGTTGCTGACAATTTTGTTTGCTCCATCTGTGAGCTGAGTATTCAGACAGCTGTCTGCTTTAATGTGTCTTATGTTGCAATACAGCCCAAGCCACAAGCTGTGGCCTGTGATTATTTCACTCTTAGCTGCTATGGCGGGCAGTGCTTGAAGCCGGCAGTTCTTTATATAGAGTCATTTTATTTAGTGTTGAATGGTTATAACACTAGGGATGTATATCAGGTGTAAATACCCTGATTTGCAACATTGATGTTTTGGGTCAGAGCTTAAAAGCTCGTTTGTTTTGTTATGCTAATTCATTGCCCGGGTTAGTACATGGGGAAAACAAACCATGTCGGTCACGGGGATTCCTTGCAAAGTGATCGGCCAAGGAGTCTGTGTAATTAAATGTACGCATTATCAAATAACTGCCCCGGAGTTGTATTAGTCTTTCAGAATGCCCAAGAAGGCTCTCCCAAAACGTAAGCGACCCGGTGTCACTCAAAGGAGATCCAAGAGGCTCCGAACAAATAAGCAAATGCTGGATGAAGGTTTAGCCTCCACACAAGAAACCAACCAGTGTGATGACCCATCAACTCAAGATGAAGAACGCACTACCGTTCTGAACATAGATACGGCCCAGCTTCAAGATTCAGTGACAGCAAAGGTTGTTGATGCCATTTCTGAGCATATCAAAATGGCGGTACAAACAGAGCTATCACGAATGTTCCCAGCCAATCAACGGGCCAGTCCTGGAATTCCTCAGTCCGGGTCAAACACGACTGATGAAACAACAATAGGTCGTCCAGCAGCTCCGTCCACATGGACCCCCCAGAACAGAGGAGGTGGGATGGTGCAAACAGAGCTTGTACAAGGACAAGTAACTGATGTAGCGGGGTCAACTGCTCCAGGTTGTTCGCAGGCTGGGGAGGCGCCAAGCTTCAGACTGGGGCCGAATCTTCGCGCCTCCTTACAAGACAATACAACAGCCTTGACAGGTGAGTCCCGGGGCATTGAGGGGTCTGTTCCTTTCACGTCACCTTTGCTGTTGGACTTTGCTATTAGTAAGGAGACAAGTAATAAAATCTGGTCAAATGAATATGTTAAGTTTTCTGGTTTGCTCGAACCATCTCTCGTTTCTCAAAGCAAGGTCACAGTCCAAAAAGCGGCAAATGGGGATAGTTCTCTTTGCCTTGTGCAAAGAAAAAACTCCCCAAAACCATTAATGAATGGTCATCCGCATTCGCAATTTTTTCGACAATTTTTATTAAAAAATTTCCAAACGAAAGTGGCAAGCTCCTAAAATATGGAGAGTTGGTTCGCCAAATTGCTCACACAGGTGGTGATTTTAATTGTTATGATGTGGCTTTTCGGAAATCCAAACAAACATTGCCGCTGTCATGGGACCATTTTCATTGCGAGTTGTATCTCAAGGCTTTCAAGGGTTCGGTACAGTATGGTAGTACTACAAATCAAAATGGGTCCGCAAATGTTGAAGGGTTTAACAGAAAGTTGCCATGTTTGAGCAACAACCAGTTGCCAGTTGGTTTCTGCTTTCGATTTTTAAGAGGTCAACCTTGTGATGGGCAATGTGGGTTTCAACACAAATGCACAAAATGTATGGGTGGACACCCACCCAGCAAATGCTGGCAAAAATCTGGATTTCGTACCAGAGGAGTATCAAGAGCAAGTTTTCAAAAACCAAACTTTGCGAACTCTGCCAGCAGCTTCTCCATGCGTTCCAAAACCGGTGCAGGAAGGGGACAGACTCAGGGTGCCTTTGGACAAACCAGTAACACCAGTAAATAAAGATGTCTTAGAGAGTAAACTTCAAGCCTATGATGGGATTTAAGTTTGTCGACCTCCTCGTGGTAAATCCTGTCAACTGGCGCAAGTCAGGCGAACGACAACAACCAGAGTTTAGTAGTAGTAGTAGTATTAGCAGGCCTAGTACTGTCATCAATCAACTTCTCCCTAATCGTCTCACGAATGGATCCTCAGCCACAACAGTTTGGAACCAACCCGGAGCGCGTGCCCTCTTCAAGGGCAGGCACCTGCGGATGCCGTACAGGCTGGTATCTCCCTGCTGCAGCTGAATGTAGAGGGCCTGACCAAGGCCAAAATATCTATCATTGAACACTTGTTGCAGACCAACAAAGTCAGTGCTGTTCTGTTACAAGAGACCCATATAAGCGATAGCTCACATCTTAAGATCCCTGGATTTACCTTAGCAGCCCACACTGAAAGCGACGTCCATGGGATTGCTACGTTTGTGCGGAACTCGGCAAAGTGGAAAGCAGTAGCAGCTTCTGCCCCTGATTCTGCCTTGGAATGGACAGCTACTCAAGTGGAAGGTATGACTATAATCAAAGTCTACAAGCCACCTCCAACCAGACTACTAGAAGACTCCATCCCTTCATTTGACCAACCTTGCATGTATGCTGGAGATTTCAATTGCCAGAGTACGACATGGGGTTACCGGACAACTACCCTTGATGGTTCTACTCTTGAGGATTGGGCCTCGGCCTGTGGTGTCCACCTCTTGTATGACTCGAAAGAGCCCGACAGCTTTCGCTCCGGCCGTTGGAACACAACAACCAACCCTGACCTGGCCTTTGTCAACCTGAATGGTCCGTCCCCGCACCGTTCAGTCCTGGACCCTTTCCCCAAGTCACAGCACAGACCATCTCTGATCACCCCGGATAACCCTATTGAACCAATCTTTTCCAGACCTGTAAAGAGGTGGAACTTCAGAAAGGCCAACTGGAATCAGTTCAGTGAACTGGTTGAGTCTGGGACAGACACCCTCCCTCTTCCTACTTCCGGGAACTTGGACAGAGCCTACTCGGCCTTCTGTAAACTTCTAATCAACTCAGCCAAGCGTGCAGTCCCTCGAGGATTTCGTCGCTGCTACATACCGGCTTGGGATGAAGAGTGTGATAACTGTTACAATGCATTTATTCATTCTGACAGTGATAAAGAAAGTGCCACCTTGGCTGCAGAGCTGACAGACTGCCTAGATAAGAAACGAAGGGAACGCTGGGAAGAGACAGTACAAGGTATTGATTTCACCCACTCAAGCAGGCTGGCTTGGATGACCCTCAACCGTCTCACCGGCCGCAGTTCCCGTCCGAAGCACTGCCCTGTCACAGCAAACTCCATCGCACATCAGCTGCTTTCCAACGGCAACTTCGACAATCCAGACAAAGACTATGCCTGCACTGTCAAACAGGAAACTACAAGGCTCTGGAATGCTCCAGGGGTAGATGGTTTCCTCTCCAAACCGTTCACTTCTGCTGAGCTCACACTAGTTCTCTCCCAATTGAAACGTGGGAAAGCTCAGGGTCCAGACAACATCTTCCCAGAGTTTCTCAAGCACTGTGGTCCCAAGAGCCAGGACTGGCTCTGTGCTTTTTACTCGACTTGCCTCACTGGACTGCGGATACCGAAGATCTGGAGGAAATCTTCTGTTGTCGCCCTGCTGAAACCCAACAAGCCTGCAGATAATCCCAAGAGCTTTAGACCTATCTCACTCTTGTGTGTGCCATTCAAGCTTCTCGAAAGGCTCTTCCTGGCCCGACTCAATCCAGTGGTTGATCCCCAACTTCCAGATGAGCAAGCAGGCTTCCGTCACGGTCGATGTACTGCCCATCAGATTGTTAAGCTAACGAATGATATCGAAGAGAGCTTTGAAAAGTGCAACAAGGCAGGCGTTGTCCTAGTGGATCTAACTGCGGCATATGACACTGTATGGCATCATGGTTTGATTCTGAAACTTCTCCGCATCATGCGGTTCCTTGCAACAATCCTTGCAAACCGCAGCTTTGTAATCAAGACCAGCGACGGACAAACTAGCCGACCACGTCGTCTACGGAATGAGGTGCCCCAGGGCTCAGTGTTGTCTCCCATGCTCTTCAACATCTACATCAGTGACCTACCTTGTACAGCATCAAGGCAGTATGGCTACGCAGATGATCTGGCACTCCTTTATTCAGATAGAAACTGGACCAAAGTTGAGAAAGTACTTACTGCTGACATGAAGTTGCTCGCTGACTACCTGAAGATGTGGAGACTAAAGCTGAGTGTTGCCAAGACCACAGCAACAGCATTTCATCTCAACACAAAAGAAGCCAATCGACAGTTGTCTGTTGTTCACGACGGTACACCCCTACCGAACAACCCCCATCCAACATACCTTGGAGTTAAACTGGACAGACAACTGATGTACAAACAACACCTCGAATCCCTGCGGGCAAAGGTCTCAGCTGGGAACAACTTGTTGCGTCGCTTGGCTGGTACATCATGGGGTGCATCAACATCCACCCTCCGCACGGGAGCTCTAGCCCTGGTCTACAGCTCTGCTGAATATGCTACTCAAGCGTGGTGTAGGAGCACTCACACCAAAAAGCTGGACCGTGCACTGAATGACACCATGCGGCTCATCACTGGATGTCTCCGGCCTACACCAACAGATCTCCTTCCAGTCCTTGCTGGAATTGCACCACCAAGTCTACACCGCGAGCATCTGACAGACAGGCTAGCAACCAAATCCTTGGCTGATGAGGACCACCCCTTGCACAAGATAACAAGAGAATCCCAGGACCTAGGTCGTCAACGCCTCCGATCTCGTCGACCTTTCTCCCGTCATGCAGCTGCCCTCAGCAGATCGGACTTCAGCCTCATTCAGGAGTGGGAAAAGAGCTGGCAAGAGACAATTCGCCCACGGCAGTTCACTGTTCCCCCTGGCATCAAAGCTCCTGCTGGCTCTGACCTACCTCGGAGGGAGTGGGTAACACTCAACCGGCTGCGAACTGGGGTTGGCAGATTCAGCGCCAATATGCATCGCTGGAAACTTTGAGACTCACCGGCATGCACTTGCGGTGCAGATGAGCAGACGGCAGATCATATTATCTACAATTGCCCTGACCTTCAACCCCCTGATGGAATGACTGACCTATCAAGCCCAAATGATGCACAAATCAACTGGCTTACCCAACTTAGAGAAACAGCCTGATGGACATACAACACTACTAACTCATACGAAAGAAGAAGAAGCCTATGATGTAAACAAACGTAAATTATTAATAGAAGGGTTTCAGGTGGCTTTAGGCTTGGGTTCAAAGGTATAGAGGAAACAAAAATATCAACAAATTTGAAATCAGCCTTAGAATTTCCTGAGGTGGTCAAAATAAACTAGAAAGTGAGCTCAGCAGCGGAAGGATAGCTGGGCCTTTCGAAAACCCTCCATTTCAAAACTTCCGTGTTAGCCCGATTGGACTTGTTTCCGTATTATTCAACATTTATCTCACCCGGCAGGGGGCTCAGTTAATGATGGCATAGCTGATGCTGATGCCACAGTTCAATACGCATCTACAGATGACGCAATTAAACTAGTAAAGAACCTTGGTTCTGGTTGTGCCCTTTCTAAAGCAGATATCAAATCAGCTTTTAAGATCATTCCTATACATCCCGATGATCATCACTTGTTAGGTTTTTCATGGGACAAGCAATTCTATTATGACAAAACATTACCCATGGGCTGTAGATCTAGTTGCGCCATATTCAAGGAATTTAGCACTGCAATCCAGTGGATAGCAAAAAATGAATTGGCTCCTGTGTGTATTGTACATATACTGGATGATTTTCTACTTATTTCTAAGAGTCAACAACAAGGCAGGCAAGATTTAGTTGGGTTTCAGTCATTGTGTAAAAACCTAGGTATCCCCCTCGCACCCGAGAAAACAGAGCGTCCAACAACATGCCTCACATTTGCGGGGATTGAACTAGACACCTTAGAGATGTCAGCCCGTCTGCCACCAGACAAACTTGTTAAAGCTAGGACGATCATTGGTAATGCATTAGAAAAAACAAAACTCAGGTTAAGAGAGTTACAGTCGATCATTGGTTTTCTCAACTTTGCATGCAAGGTAGTGATACCCGGTCGTGCATTCTTAAGAAGGTTGATCAATTTAACTATTGGTATAAAACGCCCAAATTACTTTGTACGTTTGACTTCACAAGCAAAAGAAGACTTACGGGCTTGGCTGTTGTTTTTGCAGCAGTTTAATGGCAAGTCATTTTTTCTATCGGATCAATGGTTGCCAAATCAAATTTTACATTTGTACACAGATGCAGCAGGCTTGTTGGGTTACGGTGCTGTTTTTGGCAAACATTGGTTTTACGGACGTTGGCCAGATTCCTGGCTCAAGGAAAATATTACTCTTAAAGAATTTTACCCAATCGTCGCTGCAGTATACGTCTGGGGGTATTGCTGGCAAAATCAAAGGATACTCATCCATACAGACAACCAAGCTTTAGTAAGTGTAATGAATTCCAATGTATCTAAGGAAGTAAAAGTCATGGCGCTGGTACGTAAGTTAGTGGTAAAAAGTATGTTATTGAATGTGCAATTGAGAGCAGTTCATGTGCCAGGTTGTTTCAATATACTAGCGGACAAACTCTCTCGTCTTCGGGTTACGGCTTTCAAAACGTTAGCACCGTGGGCAGAGGAGCAGCCAGTAACACTCCCTCTACAAATTCAGCCTCAGAGTTGGTTCCCGGACTGTTGACTTTGCTGTCTAAATCAATGGCAGTTTCAACTTCAAAGACGTACCAAAGAGCACAGCTTATATTGAATCAATTTCTTGGTAAATATGGCTTTCCAAATACTTTGCCGTTACCTCCAATTGTAATGGCATTATATGTATCTTACTTACACGAAAAGAATTACACAGCAAGTACAATCCTTACATTTGTGTCAGCCATTAATTATATTCATCGATTGCATAATATGCCAGCACCTGGTAACTCGTTTCTAGTGCAAAAAGCTATAGCTGGGGCGAATAAAGTCAAACCCAATGTTGACAAACGACTACCGATAACGGTGTCAATACTTCATCAGATTACCAACGCCTTGCTTCACACGGTCGGGTGTAAGGTGATTTCAAACTAATTATGGTAGCGGCCTGAGCATGGTATTTTAAATAAATTTGTTTAAGAGTTAAATGGTGTTCAACGATAATACAATAATAAATAGACTCCTAAACCCATACAAGTACAGGCGTATGTTCTTTCTGTTTTGTTGTCAAGACAAAGGGATTCATAAATAAAGATTAAAGCATTTAATCTAGTTTATGAATAGCTTGGAATTGTTGCGACCTTTATATTAAGCGCATGGTGTGTGGTTTGCAATTTGTATAGCCCGCGCAGGTGGAAAGCCTTTCACCACAATAGTGCCCAATCTAGGCGCATTTGGGCTGTGGGTGATGTAACCCCCCTTAGCCTTAAGCACTGCCTCCTTTGTGTGGGTTTAGTGAATGATTAGTCTTAGAGGGCAAGAAAGCCAACCTTGGTTGTAGCTTCATTTTATTCTTGGCTGTCTTCGATGGTACATGTACATTGTACAACGTCTTTAAAATTATTAAGCCTCCGCCTCCCTCCCCAACCACCATACTTTAGAGGGTTGCGTTCATGCCATTGTATTTGCTTTAATAAATTTGGCTTTACTATTTTAGACCCTTAACTAAGGTAATACAGGTACATCTAGGTGATGTTCAGTGACTCAGTTGCCACATAGATGGGAGATAGAAGGGTTTTCCCCGCGTTTTCCAAAAAGGTTCGCGGGTTTTTTCATCCATCATCTTCTGAAACGGTTTGCCCCCTCAAGATTAGAAAGAGGGGTAAAACAAGTAATACAAAATATGTCTTTAAAGGAACTTAAAGGTTTAAGTGTGATCCGTTTAGTCGAGTAAAGTATGTAAATATTATTGTCGGCATTCAGTCAGCCTAAATTAGTTTAAGTTGATTATGCCTAGTAACATATTGTTGCGAATGACTGAAGGATCGTTTTGTTTAAAACTATGCCAGGCCTAAGGTCTTACGAGTCGGCCGCAAGGAAATTGTAAGCGGTCGGGTGTAAGGTGATTTCAAACTAATTATGGTAGCGGCCTGAGCATGGTATTTTAAATAAATTTGTTTAAGAGTTAAATGGTGTTCAACAATAATACAATAATAAATAGACTCCTAAACCCATACAAGTACAGGCGTATGTTCTTTCTGTTTTGTTGTCAAGACAAAGGGATTCATAAATAATAATTATAATTTTATGATATCGTTTAGCTAAGTCACAAGCTTTAACATGATATAGAATTTATCTTATAATGATAATTCAAAGAACGGCATTTTGTGCGCAGAAAAGTCATGTGGTTAAGTCAATGGGGTTTTGGTGGAAATAAAGAATAATAATAATAATAATTAAAAAAAAATAAAAAGTTTTAAAAAAGTAGTCTGTCCCTAGCCAATATGGCATAAATTATTTAGAGATACAAAAGTGGCAGTTGAATGGAAGGAACCAAGATGACAAATGGCAAGGGCCCAGGAAAACCACAAAACAAATTTGCAGTGGTAAAAAAACATTCAATACATACATTGCTTGAATTATAGTAAGATTATTCGGATATGGTAAGTCATTTGTTTTGGATAAAAGACAATACCTTTTCTGGGAACAGCTGGTGTGTGCAAATTTATAGGCTGGCATTGGACAAATAGAGCGTAGTATCTCCCATGGTTCACTTCCTGGCGAAATTACAACACTGCAACAATAAACAAATAAAACAATACTGTACATTTATTGGTGATACAACACAGTTAAATGTTTATCATTTACTTAAATGTTATGTTTACCAAATTGTGGTTCCCTTTGTGCATGTCAACCCCTCCCCCACAAACAAACAAATGAAAAATGAAAAATGAAAAGATTTTTTTTCATAAAAATAAGAGTCAATAAAAAAAAGATTTAAAAAAAGATTAAAAAAAAGACAAACAGCCCAACAGAAAAACAAACAACAAAACAAAGCAAAACAAAGCAAAACAAAGCAAAACAAAGCAAAACAAAGCAATCAATCATCAATCAATCAATCAGTGGCTGCTAATTGTTGGTTTTTTGAATGTCTTCAGACTTTATGTATGTACTGTAGTTATTATTTTGTAATTGTGACTTACAACCTGCAGGACTATCCTGGGGACATTTTTTTTATATTTTGTGTAGATTTTTATGCATTTTGGGTTGTGACCAGAGTGTGATCTCACCCTCACTACACCAACGGCACCATGAGCTGGGGTGGGAGAGCAAGGTTATACCAGCCCAAGACCAACAATGGAACCTTCGTGAACAGCAATAGCCAAATGTCTTACAAAACAACAATGGCATAGTTTTCGATGTGAAAGAAAATGTTCCAATCTCAACATATGTCAATGAAATGGCTAAAAACTATCCACAAGATATGATCCTCCATGCCTCCTGCATAGCAGGTAATTGTGTAGCCATGTATTTTACTGACAGAAAAAAACACTGAAGAAGCTGTTACACTAGGTATGGCTGTTTACTCTTTAATTTATATATCACCTCTTGACGACAAACAACACAATTAGTCTTTTCCGTGTACCCTAAAACTCCAGACCAAATCCTTGCTGCTGACATCAGTGATTTTTGTAATATAGTTTCACATGTATTCATAGAGCCAAATATCAATATCCCAGACTACATTAACATTGCTTACAGAGGGGAAACTACAGAGTCTTCCTATCCACAAAGTTTGTCAAATGTTTTGCCTGTGGGTGACTCATGTTCCACTTTCTTTTTCAATCTGGAAAAACAAATTTCCACAGCCCAAACTCACCATGGAATGCGATTGCAAGATGGCTCAGTCACAGAAGAACCAAGTGAAATATGCCAACATGTGCATTCCTTTTATAAAGACCTCTGTTCTCATGTTCCCACTTCCCAAACTAAGCAAAATTACCTTCTCAAGAACATACCAACTCTTGGTCCCGCTTATTCTGAAACCTGTAAAGAGTTAGATCAAGCCATAAAACAACTTCGAAAGCATCGACTCTCAATCTCTTCCCATGTCGTGCAGGAGAGTTGTCATTACATTCCTACCCAAACATGGAAAGCATCGACTCTCAATCTCTTCCCATGGCATGCAGGAGAGCTGTCATTACATTCCTACCCAAACAAGGAAAGCATCGACTCTCAATCTCTTCCCATGTTGTGCAGGAGAGCTGTCATTACATTCCTACCCAAACAAGGAAAGCATCGACTCTCAATCTCTTCCCATGTCGTGCAGGAGAGCTGTCACTACACTCCTACCCAAACAAGGAAAGCATCGACTCTCAATCTCTTCCCATGTTGTGCAGGAGAGCTGTCATTACATTCCTACCCAAACATGGAAAGCATCGACTCTCAATCTCTTCCCATGGCATGCAGGAGAGCTGTCATTACACTCCTACCCAAACAAGGAAAGCATTGACTCTCAATCTCTTCCCATGGCGTGCAGGAGAGCTGTCACTACACTCCTACCCAAACAAGGAAAGCATCGACTCTCAATCTCTTCCCATGTTGTACAGGAGAGCTGTCATTACATTCCTACCCAAACATGGAAAGCATCGACTCTCAATCTCTTCCCATGGCATGCAGGAGAGCTGTCATTACACTCCTACCCAAACAAGGAAAGCATTGACTCTCAATCTCTTCCCATGGCGTGCAGGAGAGCTGTCACTACACTCCTACCCAAACAAGGAAAGCATCGACTCTCAATCTCTTCCCATGGCATGCAGGAGAGCTGTCACTACACTCCTACCCAAACAAGGAAAGCATCGACTCTCAATCTCTTCCCATGTCGTGCAGGAGAGTTGTCATTACATTCCTACCCAAACATGGAAAGCATCGACTCTCAATCTCTTCCCATGTCGTGCAGGAGAGTTGTCATTACATTCCTACCCAAACATGGAAAGCATCGACTCTCAATCTCTTCCCATGGCATGCAGGAGAGCTGTCATTACATTCCTACCCAAACAAGGAAAGCATCGACTCTCAATCTCTTCCCATGTCGTGCAGGAGAGCTGTCACTACACTCCTACCCAAACAAGGAGACCTCTACGAAATTTCCAACTGGAGACCAGTCTCTCTCCTTAATACAGACTATAATTAATAAACCAATAATAATAATAATAATACTAATAAAATACTTGCCAAAGCTTTAGCCAATAGGCTGAAAAAGGTCATCAGTGAACTTGTACACCTTGATTAACGTTATGCAGTTCCAGAGCGCTCCATTTATGACAACATAATTGTCATAAGAGACAGTATAATGTATGCCAACCACCTCGGCCTGCCTCTCACCTTGTGTAATTTGGAGCAAAAGAAGGCGTTCGATAGCATTGACCATGATTATTCAAAATGATCAAAAAATGGGTTTTGGTGAACATTTTGTCTCTCTCATCCGTCTTCTATACACGGATGTTCAAAGTACTGTCAAAAGTTCAGTCTATGCTAACAGCCCCCCTCCTCTTTGAGAGAGGCATTCATCAAGGATGCCCCTCTCAGGACTGTTATATTCCATTGCTATCAAACCCCTCCTACACACCATCAGAAGTAATATGCTTAGGCATGGTTTAATACTACCAGGTTCCGAGAGGGCCCTGACTGTATCTGCATATGCAGATGATGTCACTGTCTTTATATCATCCAATCAAGGATTTGAAGTATTAAATTATATTTACACGATTTACAGTAGGGCCTCATCTGCATGTCTTAATCTGAATAAATGTAAAGGGTTGTGGGTCGGAGCATGGATAGACAAACAGGACCAGCCACTCTATTTTCTCTGGAATAAAGATGTTGGATTTTTTTGGAGTTCATGTGGGAAAACACTGAAACATCCAGACAAAAAAAAAATGGAAATTGTGCAAAGAAAAACTAAATAACACACTTTTGAGGTGGAGTGGTGCAAGGACTATGTCTTTCAATAGCAAAATTATTGAAGCCAACCAGACAGCCTTGCTAAACTGCTGCATCTCCTCACTGTTCTCCCTTTACCAGAACATATTCTAGATGAACTCAAAGAAGCTTTTCCAGTCCCCAGAAAAAGGGGGACTAGGTCTTGTCTGTCTGAAATCTTGTGTTGTCAGCTGTAAATTTTCTTTACTTCAGCATCTGTTATGTAAAAATAAACACCCTTCCTTTTGTTTTCTTACTCATTATTGTCATATGTATTGTAATCTAGGTCATGATTTTCAATTATTTTACACCAATCTTGATTGAAATACCTTACTAGCCTCCCTGTTTTCGAGGCTGAAACTCTCAAAGCCTGGATCATATCGAAAGCCACCACGAGTGTACCACCTGAATCTGTTAACTACATAGTGAACCTACCAATAGTTTGTTTTTGTACTGTCATGATAACAAAGATTTTCTCTCTGGTTGGCTCCTGTCATATGGTGTCACATTAGTCAGACAACTTCTCGGCAATGATGGAACGTGGATCTCAGCTGACAAAATCTGAACACAGCACTGGATGGGAATGTACCACCCTCTTCCAGAGCACTTAAAGCAGTGCTGTCTCACATAATACAAACTTTGAGTGAAGCTTTCCCAAAACTTTTCAACAAAAGGGGTGCAACTGAAGCACCAGACCAAAAGACCAGTCAGAGTCCCAACACCAGATATCCACTCTTGAAATGAACACCACAATACCGTGGACAAATGTATACAGATCGCCAAGAGAGAGGGTGACGTACAGTTCTGGTTGTTACATAAGATCTTATCATCCCTGGAAGTGCTCCATTACATTGACCGTACTCTACCATACTCTACATCTCTTCTTCCAACGCCCATCAATTCAACCAGCGCTGAACAATTACATCGCTGTCTCAGATAATTACTTCCCGAAATGACACTAACATTTGAAACGCACTAGTGTCTGGTCCACCAAAGCAGGGGTTGGCCGGGAGAACATGTAGATTTGGCTAACTATTTAATTATCAGCTTCAAAGCAAGCATGTATTAGTTGTATGTGCACTCGAACTTCAAAGACTATTTGGAAACTTAGAAATACCGCATAAAGAGTAAAATCTTCTACCAGCTCCAGATCAATGCTCCAGATCAATGTTCCCATTTTCCTCAAGAAATGGGGTCTCTGTAACATATTCCAAATCACTGATAATAAAGTAGAATGGATTATGTAATTTTTTTTAATCATTTTCTACCATACCCTACTTCTAATCAGGCGCGTACGCAGGGGGGGTGTTTTGGCTGTTAAACACCCCCCTTTGTCCTGTAAAAATGGGGATGGAAAAGAGAGTACCAAAGTACAGAAAAGGAGAAAGAGATTTTGTTTTTTACCGCTAAACAAATTAAAAACAAAAAAACATAATAAATAACAAGTATGAAACGGGGGGATTTCGACATTGTTCGTATAGGCCCTTCCACCCCTGTCCACTCCGCGCTTACACGTATTATGTACGTGGCGTGAGCAAAATCGCAACTCGGTGGAGCGCGTTTGAAGACATAAAATGTGAACTCTACCACGTCCGCAGTACAAAGCAGTGTGAAATATGAAATATGAAATATTTTAGTTTCATCCTTGTAGTGTGAGAAGTCAAACTTTGAATTAACAAATTAATATTCTCGGCAACGTGCAGAAACCTAAGCTCTGAAAACACTAAAAGCCGTAGAGCGTCAGGAGGCTTCGCCCCCGGACCCTCATAAGAAGTGATGCCTATAATAACTCCAAAAGTAGGGGATTTGTCCTGAATCCTAAGTATTCTAAGTTTGAATTTCAAAATTAAACGTCTATTTTCGGCAACTTGGCGGTCCTCCTCAGCCCTGAAAACGTTTAAAAACGTAGAGTGTCCGGGGGTTCGCCCCCTGGACCCCCACTAGAAATTATGTCTATTCACTCCAACAGGGGATTCGCAAAAATATTACAGTTTTCAAAGCTTGCATTTCGAACAATTTATGAGTCGTCTAATGCTAGGTATCCGAGGGCCATTTCAAACCTTCGAATAACTGAAAAACCTCATGAGCGCTCGGGGGCTAGGCCATGCCCCCAAACCCCCACATGTTGGTGAGTACCGCGTCATTGTGCTTTTACTTTCATTTGATGTCAGTCGGCAAATTTAGGCTTCCACCCCCCCCCCCCAAAAAAAAGAAAGTGCCTTCGCTGCGCCGCTGTTCGCCCCCACCCCACTTTTCGGTAGCGATCGACGCCTAGGAGACAAGTTTCTATTTCTATTTGTCTGTTAACTCAACACAGAGAGTGAAAAGTTTGACCTTCATAGAAGTTGTGTGAAGCAGTCGTGTCCTTATTTTGTTCGTGTGTGTGCAGCGCGCGCGGTGGACGTGCGACACACTACGGAATGAGACCCCATTTTTTGTAATGAACAAAATAATTTGCAATCAATTTCTTGTCGTTATCATTTTGTTTTTTGCTGTAGGCCCCGAATTGCTTTTGTAATTGGTTACCTGTTTTGTTTACTGTTCAAGTTTGACAGTGTGATATATATATGCTTTACTACTGGGATTGTTTTGGCCAGCGGCCAGCTGCACCGTCATGATATGACCGTACATGTGCGAGACTTCAACTCTCATTATTTATAAGAATCATCGACCTTAATTTATGCAAATAAAATATTTGACAAACAATTCATGAAAGGTTTTGTTACTCTTTTGGGTTAGTTTAGATAGCTTCCACGGGACAAATCCCATGCTATAACGATACACGAAGGCCTAATAATTACAGATTCAATTATTCTATTCGATCTGCACAAGAAGTGCCCCCCCCCCCAAAAAAAAATAGTAATAATAATAATAATAATAATAATAATAATAATATTCAATGGAAAGTTTGTTTAAACTGCACTGCAGACTATTTTGCCACCGTTAGAATTTACACAAATTTATTTTATGTTTAAGACTTATATTTTGGTACTTTTTATTGTTTCTTCCTCCTTGCTTACGCAATAAAAATCAAATCTGAGAAAATTTAATAAGAGGTTCGAGATCTTTTATTGTTAAATCTCTGCCACAGCTTTTAACTGATTTTTTCCACAAAAACACAGAGAAGAGTTAGAGATATTCATTTAAAATGTTCAACTTTACGCCTTCAAAAATGCCTCAGAATGCACCATAGAGCATCTTGAGGTCAAAATTTCCCCGGGGCCCTTAAGCGGGCCCCGGACCCCACGCCGTAAAGGCTTCACGCTTCGCGCTCGCAGTTTCAACCATGGCTATAGAAACCTGTACTTCACACCCCCCTTGGAAAAATCCTGCATACGCGCCTGCTTCTAATGAAATAGTTTTGTTGAAATTTTGATGAAATTTGGATCATACCAAGCAATGTACCTTACAGACCTGTTTTTTGCTAAAGATGTTTCTTGCCTACTAATGTATCTTTTTTAGTTTTCTTTGTTTTTGTAAATTCTGTATATTTTGTGTTTGAATACATTCCTAGTTTTAAAAAGTTGAAAAAGTCAGTCAATCAATCAATCAATCATCAATCATCAATCATCAATCAATCATTCAATCAAAATAATCAATAAATAAATACATAAATAAATAATACAAAATTGCACCTTTTTAGGTATGGCTAGATCTGCCCATCCGATCATCTAAAATGCCTTTCTCCTCAAACAGGAAAAAACCTTTGTCGGATGTGGGTGTGTTGTGGGTGGTTTTTTTTAAAGAAAGATGAAAGATTTGGGGGTCTAGTTCTTTTTGCGATCAGCTAACTGTAATTAGCACTGGGAATTTTTTATTTTTTCAGGCTTTGATTACTTTCTCGGAATTGTCGGAATCATTCTACTGTGAGAGTACCACAGGCACAAAGAAACCCCGACTTGAAAAAGCTTCAAAGAGAACAAAAATTCAAAGTTCATGCCATGTGTTTTCTGGCACAGAAAATAATGGCGTGTATACACGCCATCCTGCTTTAACTGGTTAAGACCAAAATAATGAGGAGACCAAATAACAATTCTTTTAAAGATCACTGGTCGACTTATTGTCGCCAATTGGTCAATATTAGATTAAAGGATGGGTTGCCAGGCACAAGCTACTCCTTGCACTGATACACGAGCAACAACAGCTAGCATGGGCCTGTGAGCACCTGACACGGACCGATGATGACTGCCAGAGTTTTATGAAGTGATGAGTTGAGGTTCCAACTTTTTCAATGGGACAGTCATGTCTACGTCAAGCAGACAGTTGGGAATGAGTTTGCTAAGAATTGTGTTGTGCCATGACGGTTTACATTAATATTCTCCATGAACAAATGCTGCCTTCTGTCATCATTTAATCAGCAAAGAGATCATGATAATGCATCACTGCATAGCGTTAGGATTACTTCAGATTTCATAGCTGACCAACGCCATATTCCATCAGAGAAACAGGAAGCAGTTGGGATTTTGAGGTGATGGATTGGCCTGCCCCAAGCCCTGACCTAAATCCGTTTGAGAATTTGTGGAATGAGCTTGAGTGGCACCTTAACCTTGAAAATTGACCCCAAAATCAAGGGGAGTGCTATCAAATCTGAACAGATTGGATTGGGATTTCATCACTAATCTCTTGGCATCACTGTTAAGCTGTGATGGACAACGGAACTTTTACTTGATACCAAACCTGAACATCCCTTCCCACCATTTCCAGACAATGATGTTATAATGAGCTGACTCTCTTTGTGCATGCACAGCCAAATGTCGTCTGTCTTTAAATAACTTTCAACTTTTTTTCCTTTCGAAGCACTGCCCTGTCTTCAGAAAGAATTTCAAGTGTGTTTCTACTAAAACGACTACACTAAAAAGACTGTGTGTTCACATGTGTGTACATATACATGTACACACCCACACACACACAAGTCTACCGAAAAAAAGGACTTGAGGAAAACTACCACACTACACACTTCTAAAATTGTTCTCCCCTAATGCATGGAATGGAGCAGTCCAAATTCCCAAGTTCACCAACAACCTGACCACAACCTGTGTGTTGTGAGTGGCATGGCCAGTGCTGTTTATCAGTACAATGGAGGACACTGCCAACAGTTGAATGGTACCTATCGAGGTGAGGACATAACACATGAACCCTTTTTTGTTACGATTCCGTAATGCGATAAGAATAAAAATGTGCATTTCTACCCTTCTATGAAATGTTTTGGGGGATGGTACATGTATTTTCTTCTTCTTGGGTGGGAGGAAGGGGCGGGGGAGGGGCAGCAAGGGCAAAGGTGTACAAAATCACTTGGTTACACCTAAAGAGTGACTCTAGGTTATGACTGTACTTTGGTGGTGTATTTCTTTGCAGGCGCTCCTTAAGAGGGGTACATCAAGTTAAAGCACACCTTACATTTGATGAAGTTTCATTGTATTTCGACAAAAGTCTTTAATGTTCCTCCAAGTTTGGGTCTGCAATGCCACAGGATAGGACCATTTAATGTCATGTTTTCCAGGAAGCTTGTTCAGCAAAAAGAATCTCTCCAAGCCCTCCGTTACGTCTTTCTTCTCTTTGGCAGTCCAGGGGCGACGCTTGATTTGTCAAGCTTTTGGAGTTGCAGCTTTTGGAGTTGGTGGCCTTCCTACAGTACACAGGAAAGAAGAGGAGAATTAAGATATATAATCAAACAGGGCCTGTTCATAACAACAAACAAATTTACATCAACAAATTTACATTTCCCGATTAGCACAAAATAAATGAAAAATGCACAGTGGGTAAAGATACACCTGTATAAAATGTCTGACAAGAAACAGCCCAATTGATGTTTATCATGGTGCAGCCATCTTGTTTCATCCTACCGTTCAAAACGAGTAACCAAAATGGGCTGGAAAGCAAACGCAGTCTGACACTTTATCACATTTTTGTCAATGGGGGTAAACAGGGAAAAGGACAAACATAGGACAAACATATGCAAGAGATATAGGCAGTCAGAAAGGCACAGAAATGACAAACTTACTAGCATCAACACTGTCCTCCACAGACGGGTCACACGGGTCACCGGAATCGCTGCTGTACTTGTCGCTGGTGAAGCCTTCTGCAATAAAACAAAGAGCAATTTCTAATTTAAGCTATGATTGCCTTTTCGCACACAAATCAAAATGTCGGCCAATCCATGTGGGGGGGTGGAGGTAGGTACAGTATATGAAATATGTCTCACGAGGTGGGGGGGGGGCTGGGAGGTGATGACGGCCTTAGTTACCGGTCCCCCCCTAAAAATTCTTGGAGTGGGGGAGGGGGATGGAGCCAAAATCTCAGTTTGTAGTAATTGGGGAAGACATCTTAACGGGTTTATTTACCTCCAGTAAAATGCAACTTCTCCAAAGATTTGCCATGTTGCAAAACCAAATTGCCTCTCTCCAAGCTCAGGAAAAGTCGAGACAGCTTGGTAACCCTCTCGACAATGTCTGGTAACTGGTAGTACTCACGATGGACCTGCAAACCATGACCAATGAAGTCTGCAAGTGTTTCAAGCTGATGATCCTTCAAGGCAAGAATTTGCGAAACAGTCGCTACATGTTTATGGAGCTTTGTAGATCGCATGCTACCAGCATTGTCAAGGCCCACCTCATCTGCATATGCTCGTAGACAGTCGCTTCCTCGTATATGACCTGTGCCTCCATAACAACATCAATAATAAAAATTGTTTTGTCTTGTGCCACTCCAGCTGCATTGCTATTTGCGACCGGAGCATTCAACCACTTCATCGCATCAGTACCGAGAAGCACAGGAACAGTTCTGCCCCTCTTACCAACTACTTCAACGACTTTGAACATTTTACAGAGGTGCCGTTCAAGATGAGTCATCAAGCAATCCCCATTGACCATGGCTGCACTGTGTTTGTGGAAATCTTCTGGTTTCATTTTAGATACTTCTCCCTGTCGTCTGCGGTTGAACATAATGAGATGGCACAGTGTGACTTCATTCAATTTCTTCCAAGCTGGTGTGATTTGATGGCCCCAAGCACAGTGAAGGAGCTGCACTTCCCTCTTGCCAGTTTCATGGAGGAACAATGACATTTTCACCACATCTGCATTTGTCGGGAGAACAGCAGGTTTGTTGCCCTTTCCTTTGTATAGTGTTCTGTGTGCGTGGGTTGACACATGTTCTCGCCACTTAATTTCACACAACTGCAGAAACTGTTCGGCCTGTTCCGCTTTGTGCTTAAGACAACACTCTATAGCATTTTCTTTCAGTATGAGTGCACATTTCTTGATGGGATGTCCAATCTTTAGTGCTAGTGGGACGTCATACATCTGCTTTCCTTCACTGAAGCCGGCGACATCATGAACAGCCTTGACGATATCATTCAGATGGTGGGGATGCACAAAAACTTCAAGTGATGCATTTAGTTGGTGGATGTTCTTTCTGAGTTGTACGACGACCCAGTTCTCGCAGTTTGTTTCTAATGTAGCAATGTTGTGTAACATCATGGCTAAGCTTAAGGTATTCACGTTTGGCAACTTTGAGAATCAAAGAATCAGAGCAGCATCGTCTCTCTTCATCAGACTAAGAACCTTGCTCAACTGCAAAGATACACCCGCAGGAGGAGGGATTAACAAATCACTCTTGTTAGCTACACACCCCCTAACGCGACCTATCCTACTGCTACCATCAGTCTGTGCAGGGAGCTTAAGATCAAGACGCACGTAATCCAACTTCTGCAGTTTCGGAAATAGCTTGTGGGTCATCGTCATCCCTGGAACTGGTGTGGGGGTTGTCAAACCTTGAAGGATCAGAACTGATGAACTCTTCATCTGATGTTCGATGGGCCAGCTAGCAAGGAAAATATAAATGACATAATTAACACCACTGCGATATTATTTGGATTATCACACCAATTAAATATATGTCTTGAGGGTTGAGTGGACCAGCATGCCTTTAAGTTGCTAGGCAAATAACACTCGACCCCTAGCTGGTCAGAACTTAAACCATCCTGTCAAACTTTCTTTCTTTTTTTCCGAATAAGCACAGAAGTGAACTTCAGTGCCCACTACCATGGAGAATGCCATACAACAGGAAATGTATAACAGAGTGAAAAATACAATAATGTGATTAAGGATACACGTTTACAACACAGCTAGTATAATAAAAGTTACTAGTACAAGGCCTTAAGAAGCTTGTGCACCCTGGAACAGAAGGCCTTGGTCCCTGATGGTGTAGGGTGACCAACAGTGGCGTCTGAAAGACTGTTCCACACTGGAAGGATTGTTGGCATGAAGGAACGAGACATCCCATGTTGGGGGGGTGAGCATTGGTTATTATGCAGCTTTCACTATGAAACGCATTGTCTGCCATAAAAGGCAAGTGGTTTTGCACTCTTACATTTAGAAAGGACGTTTGTTTGCCTCTACACGTAAACCTTTGAAAAATGTCTGAATTGTACAGTACACACTATCATGACGAAACATTGCATTTTATGCATTTAATATCTGAAGGAATGAATACATGACATAATCATTTACTCACCTTTTGCTCAAATTAGCAGCATCATGCCATCATCAGTGTAACACACACAGTTCTTGGTTAGTGACTTCCCTAAAAAATAAAGGGCAAACGTGGTGGTTGTGAATTGGCAAGCGTTGTTTTGATTTGCATCATAATAGCCTATGTGCTTTGACTTATTCAGGAGGGTGCACAGGAAAGGGGCCGCTATGAGTAACTAAAGAGTTTAACAGCTTTTCTGATTCAGTTTATCCACTTTGATTTTAGATTTTTTTTGAATTTATTTTTTAGTTTATTTATGGGTTTTTTGGGTGTTTTTTTTTTTTTTTTTTTTTTTTTTTTTGGGGGGCTGACATACAATTAAGTGCTATATATGAAACGTGGTCTACATGTGATGGGGATCACAATAAGGTGTGGAACTGTCACAGTGGAGGCCACAGTGCCATCACGCTGTCTCCTTCTTGATACTATAAAGAGGACATACAAATGTAACACGTTATTATTTGCTTTCACCATGAAGTATGATCATGAACACAGTCAGTGTGTCTGGAACTAGATCAAATGTCAAACGACTGTATTAACGTAGTACCATAGTAGTACTGTAACTATGCAATATACATTTATTACAGTCATCACAAAAATTATGTTTTCACTCACCATATCTTGTGCTCTCTGGAGAGCTGCCATGAGTCGATTGTTCGCATCTACGGTCCTCGGATGGATGCAATACACTCAATGTTTATGATGCATCTCCATGACGGCTGCCTTGCAACCGGCTGGGCTGGGCCACGCTACCCAACTCAAATCGAATAACTAACTGTCATGCATAATGACTTTAGAATTAGAAATGGTCGCTTCTACAAGAAGGAAACTTAATAGCAACAGAGGGCGCTGTAACCACCGAGGAGTGCTAACCGCAAACAGATAGGTGTTAAGTCACACATACTCCGCTCGTCAATGACGTAAACCAAGGATTACTTCCAAAAGCTTATATATTTCATTGGCGTCCAAATTGCCCACAATGCTCCTTATATCACAATTTTTCAAAGAGAGGACGTCCTCGCTCTGATGAAAGTCCCCGATGTGTGTATTCACATAGAAGACCTCGGTTCCCAGCATTGACCTGTCCACACACACACACACACACACCTACATACATTGCTTGAATTATAGTAAGATGCATAAAATCTCCATGGGCAATATACAGACCTGTTCTCCTTCTTCTGTTGTGAATTGTTCCTGAGAGGTAGAAACAGTCCAGCAAGACAATCACTAATGTAACCATTCATCTTTCCAAAAGATACGTCTTTAGAACTTTTAATCTTTTTGTCAATGACACTCATTCTTTGTAGTACTTCATCATTTTGAAAGAGAAGAACTCCATCTGAAAACCTGTGTGATAAATGCAGAGTGCAAAGTTTACTCAAAAATCTACATGTGTGTTGTATACATTTTATAGTGTAATTAGACAACATACATGTACATGTACTTGCCCATAGAGCCACTACCAATGCTTTTATGATTCACAAAATTAGCACCTTTTTTAGTTCTACCCACATCGCCCCATGGCATGGCTGACATCTTTGTCTCAAATAGCATGTTCATAATTAAAGGAAAAAGTAGACATCAAATATTAGCAGTATTGAAACAGCAGGTCTCGACAATGTACATGTAGATTTCATAAAATGGTTTAGTTTTTGTGGAATTCCCCCTAAAGCCAAAGTTCTTTGAAAGCACTAGTTTAATCATATAATGGTCATTGAAATATATCCTTTCCAAATTTATAAGAAAAAGCTAGCCACATGAATCTTTTCTGTCCACACTTACTCTTATTCTATTGTTTGTGTTTAAACTAACCTCTGCATCCATGTCAAAGACAGCAGTGAGTTATAATGCTGAAGAGGACTTTCTCCTGAAGTATGAGGGCCAACAGCTGCCGACAGAATATAAGTCATTGGATACTCATCTCTTATTTTCTCACAAAGATATGAACCTAATCCTGAAAAAAATAATAACAAAAAAAGTCATTTGAGCACTTGTTGCACAAACTATAGATCTACATAGACAATGTTAAGCCACATCCGTCAAAGCCTTTAGTAAACTAGCTGTAACCGCGCAATTCTATGGGTGACAGATTGGAAGGGTTTTTTCATAGTCTATTCTGTCTTGAAAAGTGAGTGACAGAAAGCTAGGACCTAAACTCAAGCTTTTGGGTTTCTTTACAAGTGTCTCCACATCTTAGATATTTGGCTTTCAAACTTGGTCCACACAAGGGTCAGTTACATTTGAATTTGTGGGTTGCTATGGTAACAGTCTGACACCTTTGTAACCTGCATTTTATGGTTAGTTCAATTTCTCTATTGGTAACTTTTGCTTATCTTCTAGTGTATTGTGTCATGAGCCGGATACCGCACACAGGACCAACCAGCTAAGTATGACACACAAAACCAATAACTGACCAAGGACTACCTTGCCCTTACATAAATAATCAACACCATGTTCATCACAACACAAATTTTTGGGTCACAATCAAGGACTACCTCGCCTGTACATCATAAGTAAAAGAAGTAAAAGAAAACAATGGACTACCTCTACCAACAAGTTAACATAACAATGGGCTACCTCATCCAATCCAGAAAAGAAAAACAATGGACTACCTCATCCATAATTGACAGCATGCTTAAACAAAATGTACAGCACAAGAACACACCTCGACTTTGGGGTCTAGTAACAATTAATGCACAATGAAACAATTATGAAGCACATGTAACAATTATTTGGCTGAATGGAGGTAAGCAAGAGTGAGCTGGCAATTGAGCCCTGGTTCCGTGTTTAGTACCACTCGTATGGCAGACCAATTGCCAATGTTTTGCAATTCACGGTGCGTGAATTTTGACACTTTCTCAGTCAAGAAACAAAGACGGACAATCCAATAAAGAGAATCTTTGTTTTCTTGGCATTGTCAAGTCAGGGTTTCTTTGTGCCAGCGGTACCCTCAAAGAAAAAAGATTCCGGCAGATCTGCCAAAAGAATCCCTCCAGGGGAACGGGACAAAACAAAAAAATCCCGGCGGCAACTGTTGAAGGGACATGAAAAAATATGAACAGAAGAATAAATAATTTGAGTTTTTTACTTCAAGGGAACTCAATTCGTACTTGTGAAATCATTTTGTATAAATGAATGAAGTTATTTAGTGCACTCAAAATGTTTTTGTGCACTTGAAATTTATGTTTCAAAAACTTGACATCATTTTGTGATGTCAAAATCATTTCAAGCACTCAAAGTAGTAATTTCATGCACTCGAAATGAAGTATTATGTGAGCTCATAATCATTTTGCACGAGATTTTCGAGTGCACAAAATGATTTCGAACCCAGAAAATACTTCATTCTGAGCACACAAAGTCAAAATTATTTCGAGCGCTCAATATTATTTCAATCACACATAATGATTTTGAGTGCATGAAAAATGTAATTAACAAATTGTGTTCAGTCCTAAAATGTGCTTTCTTGTAACTTCTGCACATTTCAGGTATTTTCAAGGCATGGAATATCCTTGTAATACTTGTGACAGTATATATGTTAATTGATTGTGAGCCTTTGATCTCAGGAATTACAGTCTTAAAAAACACAAACAAAAAAAACACGACCAAAACATTTCTTTTTTAATGAAAGGACTAGGTGAACAAGTGACAATTTTTTTTTTTTTATTTTCCAAAGGCCCGTTTTTCTGGGAAAAAATTGGAAGAATCCCGGCGGCAACAAGCCAACAAATACACATGTCAACATGCATGCCAAATATATGCATGCCAACACTGATATGCACATATACCTGATCCAGTCCCACCACTTAAACTGTGGATCATGACAGCACCACAATAGCAATCACAAAGTTCCACTTCCTTTCGGAGAGCCTCAACTGTTTGTGTTATTATCTCTTTTTCAGTAGCTCCATAGCACTGGTAACCTTTAAAAAAAACAGAGTCAATCAAATGGTGAGTACAGTATGAGAGGACCTCTGAGGTGTAAGCAATGAAGGATATTTGCACTTGCAAAAAAAAAGTTTGGGCCTTTTCTGAACCTCCGTTTGGCCTCCTGCTCTGGCTTGGGCTCCGTCATCAATTTGGTGTTTCTCACATCAAGTTGTCAAACAAGGCCCAAAGATGAAGCCTAAGCTGAGGTTTTGAAAAAACCCACAGCCTTTTTTCAAAGATCAGGCATAGCAATCCAAGTTTAGAATCTACCCAAATCTACATACAGTGTACATGTACATGTACAATGTACAATACAAGAGCGACCACCATTTGATTCTTTAGTTAACAACCTGATGTAAAACCTAATTTGGAACATGTTCATTACAGTTCATGTGTATGTTTTTAAAGACCACATTACCTGGAGAATGTCAATTCATTACAAATAATTGGAAATAATAAAACTTGAGTATTCAAAGCAATTGGTTATAGTGGGATACCTTTAAATTTTGACCAAGGAAAGTCAGAGAGATTGACACAGCTCCTAGGTAGAGATGCTCTTATCAGATCTCCTTAGAAAATTTGCTATTTCTCCATCATAATTGGCGATTCAAATTGCTTAAAATTTTGGAATCTGATTCTTGAATAGCACCAGGGTCATCCTGGTACTTTCACATTTGCAAAATCATAATATTTTCACTGTGTTTCTGAGGATTTTGATGTATGTCGAAGTCTAAATTGGGTTAGTACAGCAATACAGCAAGTCAATGTAGTACCAATACACCAATTGATACCGTCAAAGATACTAAAAACACAAGATGACACTCTATATAGAAACATGAAACCCAAAATGGGTGCGCCCGCTGTCCTTTGCTAGGTAAAACCAAAGATCGTTTGCGCAATAAGTAGGGCCTACTAAATGGAAAAACTTACGCCAAACGATCCCACCAACTAAAAAAGGTGAAAGCAGACCAAAAATTTGGTGTTCGACAATAAATTGTACAATAATCCTAGCAAAATTGACACATGGGGAAGGGCGCCATCACGCGGTTGGTAGGTGAAATATCTAATATCTTAGATACCGTTAACAACACTATTCATGCTGGTAACACAGTGATCAGCTACTCCAATGTAGGCTTGTGTAATGGATGACATTGCTGATGACTGCACATTCAATAAATTCATGTGTAATAAGCTAGCAAACTGAACCTGCTCCCTGCTCAACTCTTGTTCAAAGTCTAACAATCAAGCTAGTGATTTGTCAAAGAAGCGCACAAGGTATCAATATAATCATAAAAGCATAAGAAAATGTGGTACCTGTGGTTTCACACAATCTGTCAGATACATGAGTATGAGTCGCAGATTGCCTTAATACCAACCACATCACAACCCAACTCAGTCAACCTGTTTGTTTTATGCTCAATCCAACCTCATGACCAAACAAGTTGAGCATTTAACAATTGTTTTGTACACCGAAAAGTGCAAATAGCACCCAAGGCATGTACAAAACACCATGGACCCCATCACACAGCCTTAGGCCCTTTTGACTGCAAGAGGGTGCCCTTTGAGGTAGATTGGGGGTCAAACAATACAAATAGTATCAGACCTGCGCTCGCGCTCCTCCGCGCTCCTTAATATTTTCCAAGGAGATAAAAAAAAAGTGCTCCTTACAAATGTAACAAGAGCATTAGCAGTAGTGGCAAACGAATGTAATGGAAGTCTGTGAGTGCTTGAGTGTACACACAACACACAGACTTTGATTACGTTCGTGTATGTTTGATGATTCATGTAGAGATGTTTTTCTGTTATCTTCAGCACATTTCCCTATGATTTTGTACAAGGTGACACTCAATTAATTTTTCTTTTAATGAAATTGAAAAATAATGAAGCTAAAACACATTTTTATCACATAGGGAACATGTGTTACAAAAACATCATATTTTGGACGCTTGAAAATTATTTTTTGAAAAAGTGGCACTGCTACTTATTTCAGCATAAGTTTCAATTTTATTATTGCAACTTGCAACGCAAGTATCAAAACTACATTATGGATTTTGTTTAGGCCAACATAATAAATATTCACACAAAATAATTACTATATAATTAAAAGGTTAAGACAATCTCATTTTCTGCCACGTTTCCACTTTATTTCAGTTTCTACTTCATTTTGTTTTAAAGGATAGCAACATGAAACAGTGGAGTAACCAGACCTTTTTATGTTTTGTTTGTTTGTTTGTTGTTTTTGTTTTTTTTCTGGGGGAAACATAATTAAGGGGGTGCTATTTAATGTATCAAATCATTCGTTTGTTGATTTTTTTTGATCTGTCAAGTCTTGATTCTTCAACCCTTTTTTTTTTTTTTTTGGTTATATGCCGCTGAAGTTAACTTTTATAATACAATAATTTGGTTTCAATCTTTAAAAACAATCTAATTCAAAATAAGAAATTGTTATCCACTTTTGAGTTTTTTACACAATTTTCCTTTGTTTAAAGATTGGTAAAATCAAACATATGTCTGATTTTGTTGATTTAAGGAAAGAAATTTGCAGCTCAAACTTGACTTTTGTTAGTGAGAGCAAATCTCTCTCCTTAATTCACTTTCTTGATTTAAAGGGTCTGTAATACATTTGGTAATGACTCTGAAAATTTATGGCAATAATAACTCACTTGGTAAGAAGTACAGCAGCTTTAGATAGTATAATGCATTTTGAGAAACATTTCACGGAAAAATACATCACTTTTTATCCCCCAAAAATTTGAATCTGAGAAGCGTTATGGCTGTAACGCTTCTCAGAATGTGTATTCCAATGACTTCTTCTGTGTGAACACAACCGCTCCAGATTTTTGGTGATATCTCAAAAACGCTGCCACCGTTTGAACTGAAATTTACACAGGTTAGTTTTATGGCATATATCTACACTTATATAGCATTAAGGCAAATGTACGGTTCCAAAAACCAAAGGTATACTTTGCCTTTAAGGAGAGCGATCTGCAGCTCTCCTCGAATTTATTAAAATGAAGGCCTGTAGTATGGTAAACCAGATTTTTTAATTGACAGTTAATCAGTGTAAGACAGCTGCTTGGAAAGTTTGCATTTTTAATGTTTTGAAATATTTTTGTACTTGTGCCCTCTTGCTGTCAAAAATACAGCCTATTGTTTTGTTACACCATGGTAATAGTTTGCAGGAGAGGAAGCATCTTCCAACATTATTATGACGAAATTGGCACAGTTAATAAGCAGACGAACAGTGGGGAATGAAGTGTCCCTTTTTTCCATCTGAAGCTCATAAAGGTGTGGTCACAAGGAAGGGTGTTATCGGAGGCGAGTATTTTCTTAGTAGAATAGTAAATTCCTGCTGATTTAGGGTATTCTACTACATAAAATATCTCGCCTCCCATAACCTAGAAATGCAGAGTAGCACCGGTAGGACATTATAAGGGTGGGAAAGACATGCAATGTTGGGGCCCAGAGAGTAAGATTCTTAATTAGGCATGTCTAAAAAAGGCCAAAAAGAACATACCCAAAACCAGAAGTCTCCTGGAAAGGTGGTCTAGATACTCATGTGGGTGTTCTGGACGGTAAGTCGAGCTACCATATGCAGAAGGTGTCTGGCAGAAGTGTATTTATCTTGCAGCACAACATGTAGGTAGCAGGATGAGAGAAACATTCTTAAAGTAGGCTCCTTGGAAGATGTAATCATGTTTCCAGTTTGGTGTGTCTTCAGCTCACCTTGAGAAACTGCATTTAAATAATATTATTTTGTAACTCACAAGACTGCTTTGTCACAAGCATACACTTGTAGGGCGTTGTGTAAGTGGTCAATCCGTTTGTGTTTCTTGTACTGGGAGCCGGAGAAACTGTTCCTGTTGCTGATCTTGAGCCCGAGTTACATAAGGTATCTCACACAGCTTTAGCTGAGACTAGACCTGAGTTACATAACATGCATAAAGTATATCGCGTGTCTGCTTTGTCACAGACATACACTTGTAGGGTGTTGTGTAGGTGATCAATCCATCTGTGTTTCTTGTACTAGGAGTCTGAGAGACTGACTGCAGTTCCTGTTTGATCTTTAGTCTGTTTAACATAAAGTTATCAAACTATCTCACACAGCTTTTACAGGTAAAATATATTATTGGTAAAGCTGATGTGTATGTGTGATTCAATATATACATGAAAAAACAAGCCTGTGAAAATTTAGGCCCAATCTGTCGTCCGAGTCAGGAGAAAATAGTGAAAGACCATGCACAATTTTCAGCATGTAAATACTTGATCTTAATTTTGATTGTTACAGCCTAAATTAAAATCTGGGTCATTAAATTTTATTTTCTTGCCTTTGACAGTATTTCAGATAGAAATATTTCTGTGACAGATTGGTACAAGTAAGAACTATATAATCAGTAAACTTTCAGACTGATACTAATAAATATTGTTCTTGATGAAATACCAATATTGTACCTATAACCCAAGTTCCAGACATACGATATTCTCAAAGGGATAGGTCTGTCTGTCTTCCTTGTACTCAAAGTCATTCATCTTTCTGTTGTACATGGTCATCCATAGTCAGCCAGGAAACACTCATGTGTTTCCTGGCTTTTTGAGTCTAGGCCAAAACATTGGATGGCAAACTCTATGGCCTCCAAGATCCATCTGGAAAGCTAGTATTGGAGGCTGGTCTTGGAGGACAGGCTGTTGTAACAAAGAGTATTCTTGAGTCTCCATTGAATGTCTCAATACGAGCAATGTATTGTTTTGAGTTCTAATTTGGCACCAGAGTTTGTCTTTCTGAACACTACAGAAGGAGGTCAAACTAGTGACAAATACATTTGGGTGGAAGGTTCTTTGTGACTTTACCCTGATTAGAAAGGTTCTGTGAAACTATGTTACTACTGATGCCCAGAATAAGTGAGAAATCTCTATGGAGATAACATACAGTTAAGTCTCGTATTAGTTGAAATTGCTTAATTGGAGTTAGATTTACAAGAAATTATAAAAAAATTCTTGATAGTTACAAATGAGATAAGAAATTCCTGCTATTTACCAAAGATGCAGGCTGGTGATGGACAGATTCCATTGATCTCCATGTGGGGTAAAGTAAAGCATTATTGTAATTTTATCTGGTAGAATCTTATACTTAACCCATATCTGCCTGACCAGTTAATTAACATAAATACTGTTTGTGCCTAAGCCCTTATCACTCACACACAATACTGGCTAGAATGCATATATTTATTCCTAATTTACATCTTTGCAATAAATCAAACCTCAATAAACTATATACTTTTGGAAAGAGTATGAAATAACCTTTATTCTGATACATGTTTGTTACATTCTGTTTCTCATGTCAAAAGAACATTGGAGGAAAAGACTGGCACATTATGAAATAAAATTAGTAAATTATCAACTTCTACACATTTTGAGTAATATAAAATATTATACTCAGTAATATTTAATTGAAAATATTTTTTTCTGAAAGCTGTTTGCATCAGCTTCAAAATGACACATTACTTCTGTAGATCAGTCAGTGAATTACACATCAGTTGCATTTATGATGAAAATGGAAATATCACTTTTTGACTTGAAAATGTGACAACACGTAATTAAACGTACATGTATGTTCATATGAAGTGTTTCAAATGAAACCAAAACAGTTTACTTTGTTTTTGTAACACAGCTTTGTTGTGCCATGAAAATGTATAAAGTAAACATTTTTTTTATTTTTTTCATTTCACATGTATAAATACATACATATCTGTGGTTGCAATCCATGACGAAACAATGCACTGGTATGAAAACAAGTTCATATCGCAAACATACATATCACTTCAGAGTAGCCAGGTGATTTAGGGTAAGTTTTAGATTCTTTACTTTGACGTTAGTTTGAGTTGTTTACAGGCTTTGGTTTTGTTTTGTCTGTTCGGGTCATCATAGGCAAACTGATCTGAATAATGATAACATGCAAAAAATGGATCAGGACACATGTGGATTTTACAAACTGTGCATGAATAAATTGTTTCGACCTGCTGCATATGAACCTTGCATGTAGTTGCTTTTGGCGATTTGAGAGGAGTGGGTTGAGGTTTCGGTTTAGTTGCTCAGTGTCTGCAACAACATGTCCTGCTTTACGGTAGTTATTACCATCAATCAATCGGGAAAAGAAAGAGTTGTACGAAATTCTTGCAAACTTATCGCATTCCCGTTGTGTGATTTCTTGTATATAACAAATGCATTCAAGATGGCAATATCCATAATATACCCAAACACTTTGTAGTACCACCTCAGACTTTTTGTTTGTCTTTTTTAGCACACAATTTATTTATCGGGTAAGTCAACTCCCCCCATGTGGTGGTTATATAGTCCAATAATTGTAGGTTGCAGAATCTCGACTTTCTCCCGTTTCCCTTCTTGTTTAGTCAATCTGTTGACTGGTGTGGTCTCCTTCCTGATGGGAACGGTTGACAACAAGTAAACAACTTTTAAGTCCTTCCATGTGACAAACAACATTTTATCACTTTGTCTCCATGTTTCAGTTTTTTGACAATAGTTTTTTTTTCTTAACCGTGTCATTGGGCAAAGCTTTTCGATTTTCGGGAAGGGTTCCGACCGCCATAAAACCATCTGAGTACAGACTGTTGAGAAGTGGTACAGACGTATAAAAAATGTCCTTAAAAATAATGAAACCATTTCCATGGTATGGCTGAACAATGTTCTTGACCACATTGTATGGTGTTTTGTGCATCTCCATTTGTCTTGCCTTCATAAGGGTCTGCGTTGAGAACATATCCCGTGTCCGATTCGGCAAGTGCAAATACTTTTAGTCCCCAATGACAAGGTTTGTTCTTCATGACCTGTCTAGCAGGCATTTTACCCCGCCCTTTGATCATACTTTCATCAACTGCCAGGTGCTGAGATGGATTATATGCTTGGTGAAATCATGGAACGAGATATTCAAACAAGTATCGGATTTCATAAAACTTGTCTTATCCTGCTAGTTCCCTTTGTGTTATTGCGGTACTTTCATCCACAAAGTGAATATATATCTAAATCTGGAGAAAGCAATCTCTAGGGAAAATCTCAGGAAAGCCCACAGTTCGTGTGAGTTTATGACGGCTGCTCCAGTAGGACCTGATGTCTCCTTTGAGTTGAATTAATCCCATACAGATTACAACTCCAAGCCATGCTTTCAATTCGGCATGTGTGACATTATCCCATTTAGCTTTATGTTTCATAGGTGATCTGCCTTTCTTTTGAGCATAGTTCAAATTTGTCAGATGGACAACTTCATCAATGATTTCAACTGTAAACGGAATTTGAAAAGTTTCAAGTTCTGACTTTACTTGTGTAGTCAGTGCTTGGTCCTAGTTAAGGTCCAGTAAACCTTTTAGGAACTTCATCAGTGTAATGTTCAGTCCATTGACGAGGTGGAGTTACAGGGTGACGACGACGGCTTCGTGGGCAGCCCCTCGTCCTTGGATGACCTCGGTTTGGCGCTTGCTGAAGTGGGGTTTGGTCATCGTCATCACTGGCAGATGGCATAGAATCATCAGAATCTGATACTAGTGCAGCAGGAACAGGAGTATTTGTACTTAGTAGGGTGCTGCATTCACAGGGCTAGTACTACTACAACTAGGCCCAGCAATGTTTCCATTAACATTTGCAACATCGACGGTTTCACCGTTGCTCTCACTGTCACTTTCTGATGTTTCATTATGATCTGAAGGTTCATTGTATCCAATGTCATCATGAAAAATTTGATCCTGAGTTTAGTTTGTCAGCTAATCTGCTATTTTTATGAAGTATACGTCGAACAATACTCAATGGAACAGTATCTGAGTCAGAATCTGATGAATCCAAGTCAGATGAAGACATGATATTGAGCACTCTGAGACGCCCATGGGGTGTGATAAAGTGCTAAATAAAAAACTCTGTATTATGATGGAATGTCAAAAAGCGAACTTCTGCATCGCAGCTACCGGTGATTTTATGTTTCTTCCACTCTCAAATGTTTTTTATTGTCATGGCAAACGTGTACACAAACAATATATCGTTTACCCTCAAGCTCACCTATGTTGTAGATGGAAATCAGTCCCAAATCTGCTGAAATTGATGTTACCAGTCCCGCTGCTCGTACAGTTGGAATTACAGGTTGTTTGCTGTTTTGAATGTTTGTTTTTTTCGATAAAACTCTCAATGTTTTTGACGTAAAGATGGTCGAAAAGGGGTTCAAAAATCACGTCCGACGCATAGAAAATGGCTGATAAACATAGCTTGATACCGCAAAAGCTGCTGGGATATCCATATATGGGCAACAATGCATTAACAATGACATCATGCTTTAGGTCTAAAAATAGCTACAGGATTTCCCGTAGGTGAGTACTTGCAGCGTCTGTGCGTTCTACGGGAGATCCCGTAGATTGGCAGATAAGGGTTACAATTTTTGAGTTTACCAGTCTCTTGATAAAAGGTCTCCTGTTTGAAGTGTAAGCTTGAAAACATCCAATCTGTACGTTGTAGATTGTCCATCGTGAACAGGGTGTAGCATCTGCCACATGGGTTTAAAAAGAAGTAGATTCTGTCATTTTTGAAGAATGACTGAAATGATGACAAGGAGATTGAGAAGCTGGGGAATCCCTGTTTGTCTCGACCAGAAAGGAGTAATCAGAATAATTATGAATGGTACCCGTTTCAGCTTTGTGGGGGCTTCTATCAGGAGAGAGACCAGCGGGAAAGCAAGCCCTAAAATGATCATCTAATTAAGGGTGAGAGCATCCATTACACGAGTCTGTACATGTAAAAACATCAGTAGTTGATTGTTGAGGGGGATTAGGTCTATACTTTACAACGATAGAGAGACCAAACTAATAGAATAGCTTGACTCCTGCTTAATGACTTGTTGAAGTGTATTGTACAACAGTGGAATTTCTGAATTTGTCCGGTACCCTCAGAAGTACCTTGAAGGTCACTCAGTGTGTCAAGTGGTTGAACTGGAGGGGTAGATGTGAAGGAGACCAAGTCCTTGCAAGATAGAAATTGACCAGATGAGCTCCCCAAACTGTCTGAGTATGGAGCCGAAGAAGACATATATGTGTCCTAGTGGAAAATATGTGTCCTAGTGGGACATTCAAACTGTGCATCATTTTATCAACGAGGTGGCTCAGTCTGTCATAAAAATCCGGATGTAGTCCCAAAGAATCTGGAGGGGAATCAGAAATTATTTCTCTGAACTGATGATGATGAAGTCTGATACCTCAACAAGTAATTATACTTAATCATTTTTTTATTATTTTGTATTAAACCTGGAAGGACTTGACAATAGCAAGCGACTGTGTAAGGAACTACTGTTGCTCTGAGTTCCTTGGGATGTTAGGTAAGCCTCCATCATCAGACCTTAGTTTGTAAATGTGGAAATCAAACCCAGAGAACGTTGACATAAGATGCCTGTAGGGACTAGAGTGGTAAGGGAAAACAGGTGAATATTCAAATCTGCATACATTATTTTGTATACATATGTGTGTAAAGATCTGGAGTGGAAAAAGGTCCATTTGTGAGCAAAATCCAGCAGTTGAGCCCATACTACATAGTCATTGACCCTTGTATCCATGCGATTCCTTGGGTTAGGTAAACAGTGTTGAGTCTGGATTGGCGAATACGTAGAGAGAACTTGGTGTCAGTGGTCTAGTTGATTGAATTGGTAAGGAAAGACAACCCTTGAGGAGAAGAGTCTAGAGTGTCTACAATAAGCACAAAGTCTAATTTCTCATTTCTTGCTAAGAATGGCCCCCACACATGCATGTTTTTGTGACCCCTGTGCTCAATTTCCCTAACTTTCTTGTGTGTTTTCTTAAATCTTAACAGTCGTTATGGCCCACACAATGTATGCATGTTGTGTGTACATATCTACCTCTCCACCACTCTCAACACTGGCCACTTATACACCTCCACTCTACCTCAACTCTTCATTCCAACCCTCAGTGCACCACCCAACAACGACCGTTCTCAACCTGATGTTCGGATCAGGTAACATTGCTTGCTTTACATAATATCAAAAGGATCATTGTTTTGTTTTAACTGTTAATTATTTGAGGCTCAGGAGGGCACTAGCAAACACAAAGATCAATGTGAGGTTCTTTTCAAAAGTAACTTTTCTCACAGATACCAGGTTGTTTGGGTGAAAATGGCTTGGACGAAACAAGTTAAAGGACAATTAGAAGAAAAAAAATCCTGCAAAAAATAGCAAAAGCAAAAAAACACAAACATTGACTTTTTATCTGTCTCACATAACCAACATGCTATGTTGCAATTGATAATTTACATAAGATATAGTATACTCATGATGAAGTATCAATCATCCCACTTACTCACCCATAGCCCAGTTTGTTCCTCTTCCATGTTTACCAGTAATAATATTTGACTCCCGTAAACTGCAAATAAAAGGAAAATATGCTTTGTTAAATGGGTTAATAAATCTAAAGACAAAAAGGGTGGGACTTGAGATGGAATTCTTTAGTAAGATGGGTTTTTTAAAGAGGATTGGCCACGATAAAAGTCTCTCTTTAAAAAAAGATTTATATCCCTAAATACACCTATATCTACCATGAAAAAACGGTGATAAAATTATAGAATGCATGGTTTACAAAGGCAGTTTCCGAGCCTCTTTTCACCCCCCCCCCCCCCCCCGCCTCAAGCCAAAATCAGAACAACAAACAACAGCAGTCGGTGCCTGAAAGTTGTCTCCAGAAATTCTAAAGAATAGCGACGTTGCAGGAAGTACTCCTCTGTCAAAAGGCTGTTTGTTGTTACTCATTGAAGCATTGCTCAGTGCAGACCATTCGGGGATTCAGTACTTCCAGTGACGCCATGATTTGTTTGATGCCCTCATTTTTGGGATTTTGATAAATTTAGGCGGCGGGCTAGTTAAAAGAGTAAAAAGACCCTGCAAATATCACCTCTTTTGTCAATTTAATGTCACAAAAGAGAAGTTTGTTCGATGCAATAATTATAGAAAGCAGAAAACTAAACAATAACGTCAACATCAATCACCATGGCCCATCCTCTTTAATTGTTTTATTTCCCTGCATGATCCAAAGCACTGAGTATATGTTGTCCACACAGTGCTTATCACAAATCAGTGTAAGGGTAAAACTAAATAATTGTTCCTATTTTATCTAGTGGTACGACATCTGCTCTAGAATGGCAAGGTCATGGGTTTGAATCCCACTCAAGTAATATGCTTGGTGGATTTGTTTTCACAGGACTCGGGGAAAGTACCGAGTATACAGTGCTTAACACACATCGATGTATGGGTAAAACACAAACATTATTCTTTACCCCAATGCAAATTTTACATCTATTAAATAGTTGTGGTACCTGGTGTTAAAATATTTACGATTCAAACTGCTTCTACCTACCAAACAAGCTCAGTGGTCTATTGGTAAGAAAAAATAAATAGTTCCCAAAAGACGCCATCTTTACAGACAACTTGGGTTTTTTGCTTTGGGAAACCTCAAGCATTCTGTTTTGTCTATGCAGCCATGTGGTTCAGCAACTGAATGTGCAACTATCATTGCAAAAAAGAGACAGCAGAAGTATTGATTTTGAACAACTTACTATCTTTTATTGGTGTGATAGAAGTTATTCACCACTTTTGCTTCACTATCAATATTAATACATCTCCACTTTCCATCTTCACTTGCAAAGGTAGGTCTGAAATAAATAACAGAATTATTTTATATATTTTACATAAGTCCATGGACCAGTAGAGTGGTAGGCTAGATCATCAGAATTGCTGGGGGTTCACAGTCTTATCAACAAAGGTACATCCATTCAATTGAGCAAACTCAGCACAAACTTAAGGATTATTTTTAAAGGACATAGGCCTAACATTACCTACACTGATCACTTATTTCAACTTTCATTTCACTCCATTTAACACTGTGTTTCTCTGTTGCTTACTTTTGTTTGTATCGGTATCTTTTTTATGACCCACAAAATGGTAACTACCTGTCTAGTAACAGTTGTAGAAGTGAAAAGTGTGATTTGCAATCATCCATTTACCAAAATTGACACCTTTTTAAGCATTCTTTATTTCATAGATTCTCTCACATGTGGAGTTCTCTCCCTGAAACTGTAAGAGATTAATTTCTTTTCAATTTTAACAGTTTTTAAGTCAAACAAAGGGCTGCATTAGAAACACTTTTGAGTGTTGTGGTTAATCAAAAACTGGCTGTTATTGATTGACAACTTGTTCCTCTTTTCTTTCTTAGGCTTGCTTTGTCTTGGCACTTTGCCCCTTTAGATTTTCAGTAACTGTCTTTGTTTTCTTGTTCATTTTCTTTGTTCATCTTGTTTTGTCTTTGTTCCTATTTGTGTGTAGTTTTTTTTTCGAAATCTATTTTTCCTCCATTTACATGTTTATGGTCTGTTGTATTTCTGTTTGCTGGAGTGTTGGTTGGGGTGTTGGTGGGGGTGTTGGGAATTAGTGAGGGGTGTTGGTGGGGTGGGGGTGGGTGTTGGTGGGGGTGTGGGAATTAGTGAGGGGTGTTGGTGGGGTGGGGGTGGGTGTTGGTGAGGAGTGTTGGTGGGGGTGTTGGTTGGGGTGTTGGGGGTGTTAGTTTGGGTGTTGGTGAGGGGTGTTGGTGGGGGTGTTGGTGGGGGTGTTGGTTGGGGTGTTGGTGGGGTGTTGGTTGGCGTATTGGTGAGGGGTGTTGGTGGGGGTGTTGGTTGGAGTAGGGTGGGGGTGGTGTTGGTGCTGGTTGGGGTGTTGGTGAGGGGTGTTGGTGAGGGTTGTTGCTGGGGGTGTTGCTGAGGATGTTGGTTTGGGTGTTGGTAGGGATGTTGGTTGGGTTGTTGGAAGGGGTGTTGGTGGGGGTGTTGGTGGGGTGTAGGTGTGGGTGTTGGTTGGGGTGAGGTGGGGTGGGCCTGGGGTTGGGGTTGGGGTGAGTGTTGATGAGGGGTGTTGGTGGAGGTGTTGGTGGGGTGTTGGTTGGCGTATTGGTGAGGGGTGTTGGTGGGGGGTGTTGGTTGGAGTAGGGTGGGGGTGGTGTTGGTGCTGGTTGGGGTGTTGGTGAGGGGTGTTGGTGAGGGTTGTTGCTGGGGGTGTTGCTGAGGATGTTGGTTTGGGTGTTGGTAGGGATGTTGGTTGGGTTGTTGGAAGGGGTGTTGGTGGGGGTGTTGGTGGGGTGTAGGTGTGGGTGTTGGTTGGGGTGAGGTGGGGTGGGCCTGGGGTTGGGGTTGGGGTGAGTGTTGATGAGGGGTGTTGATGGAGGTGTTGGTGGGGTGTTGGTGGGGGTGTTGGTGGGGGTGTTGGTGAGGGGTGTTGGTGAGGGGTGTTGGTGAGGGGTGTTGGTGGGGGTGTTGGTGGGGGTGTTGGTGAGGGGTGTTGGTGAGGGGTGTTGGTGGGGGTGTTGGTGGGGGTGTTGGTGGGGGTGTTGGTGAGGGGTGTTGGTGAGGGGTGTTGGTGGGGGTGTTGGTGGGGGTGTTGGTGGGGTGTTGGTGAGGGGTGTTGTTGGGGGTGTTGGTGGGGGTGTTGGTGGGGGTGTTGGTGGGGGTGTTGGTGGGGGTGTTGGTGAGGGGTGTTGGTGAGGGGTGTTGGTGGGGGTGTAGGTTGGGGTGTTTGTGGGGTTGTTGGTGAGGGTTTTGGTGGGGTGTTGGTTGGAATGGGGTGGGGTTGGGCGTTGGGTGGGGGTTGGGGTGTGTTGGTGGGGGTGTTGGTTAGGGTGAGGTGGGGTGGGGTGGGGTGGGATGGGAGTGGGGGTGAGTGTTGGTAAGGGGTGTTGGCTGGGGTGTTGGTTGGGGTGAGGTGGGGTAGGGGTGAGTGTTGGTTAGGGGTGTTGGTGGGGGTGTTAGTGAGGGGTGTTGGTGGGGGTGTTGGTGGGGGTTGTTGTTTGGGGTGAGGTGGGGTGGCGTGGGGTTGGGGTTGGGGTGAGTGTTGGTGAGGGGTGTTGGTGGGGTGTTAGTGGGGTGTTGGTGGGGGTGTTGGTGAGGGGTGTTGGTGAGGGGTGTTGGTGAGGGATGTTGGTGGAGGTGTTGGTGGGGGTGTTGGTTGGGGTGTTGGTGGGGGTGTTGGTGAGGGGTGATGGTGGGGGTGTTGGTGGGGGTGTTGGTGGGGGTGTTGGTGGGGGTGTTGGTGAGGGGTGTTGGTGAGGGGTATTGGTGGGGGTGTTGGTGGGGTGCTGGTGGGGGTGCTGGTGGGGGTGTTGGTGGGGGTGTTGGTGGGGGTGTTGGTGGGGATAATGGTGAGGGTGTTGGTGGGGGTATTGGTGGGGCTGTAGGTTGGGGTGTTTGTGGAGTTGTTTGTGAGTGTTTTGGTGGGGGTGTTGGTTGGAATGGGGTGGGGTGGGCGTGGGGTTGGGGTTGGGGTGAGTGTTGGTGAGGGGTGTTGGTGGGGGTGTTGGTGGGGTGTTGGTGGGGGTGTTGGTGAGGGTGTTGGTGGGGTGTTGGTGGGGGTGTTGGTGGGAGTGTTGGTGGGGTTGTTGGTGAGGGGTGTTGGTGAGGGGTGTAGGTGGAGGTGTTGGTGGGGTGTTGGTGGGGGTGTTGGTGGGGATGTTGGTGAGGGGTGTTGGTGGGGGTGTTGGTGGGGGTGTTGGTGGGGGTGTTGGTGAGGGGTGTTGGTGAGGGGTGTTGGTGAGGGGTGTTGGTGGGGGTGTTGGTTGGGGTGTTTGTGGGGTTGTTGGTGAGGGTTTTGGTGGGGTGTTGTTTGGAATGGGGTGGGATTGGGCAGAGGTTGGGGTGTGTTGGTGAGGGGTGATGGTGGGGGTGTTGGTGGGGGTGTTGGTTGGGTGAGGTGGGGTGGGGTGGGATGGGGGTGGCGGTGAGTGTTGGTGGGGGTGTTGGTGGGGGTGTTGGTGGGGGTGTTGGTTGGGGTGAGGTGGGGTGGGGTGGGATGGGGGTGGCGGTGAGTGTTGGTGAGGGGTGTTGGTGGGGGTGTTGGTGGGGGTGTTGGTGGGGGTGTTGGTGAGGGGTGTTGGTGAGGGGTATTGGTGGGGGTGTTGGTGGGGTGCTGGTGGGGGTGTTGGTGGGGGTGTTGGTGGGGGTGTTGGTGGGGATAATGGTGAGGGTGTTGGTGGGGGTATTGGTGGGGCTGTAGGTTGGGGTGTTTGTGGAGTTGTTTGTGAGTGTTTTGGTGGGGGTGTTGGTTGGAATGGGGTGGGGTGGGCGTGGGGTTGGGGTTGGGGTGAGTGTTGGTGAGGGGTGTTGGTGGGGGTGTTGGTGGGGTGTTGGTGGGGGTGTTGGTGAGGGTGTTGGTGGGGTGTTGGTTGGGGTGTTGGTGGGAGTGTTGGTGGGGTTGTTGGTGAGGGGTGTTGGTGAGGGGTGTAGGTGGAGGTGTTGGTGGGGTGTTGGTGGGGGTGTTGGTGGGGATGTTGGTGAGGGGTGTTGGTGGGGGTGTTGGTGGGGGTGTTGGTGGGGGTGTTGGTGAGGGGTGTTGGTGAGGGGTGTTGGTGAGGGGTGTTGGTGGGGGTGTTGGTTGGGGTGTTTGTGGGGTTGTTGGTGAGGGTTTTGGTGGGGTGTTGTTTGGAATGGGGTGGGGTTGGGCGTAGGTTGGGGTGTGTTGGTGAGGGGTGTTGGTGGGGGTGTTGGTGGGGGTGTTGGTTGGGTGAGGTGGGGTGGGGTGGGATGGGGGTGGCGGTGAGTGTTGGTGGGGGTGTTGGTGGGGGTGTTGGTGGGGGTGTTGGTTGGGGTGAGGTGGGGTGGGGTGGGATGGGGGTGGCGGTGAGTGTTGGTGAGGGGTGTTGGTGGGGGTGTTGGTGGGGGTGTTGGTTGGGGTGAGGTGGGGTGGGATGGGGGTGGCGGTGAGTGTTGGTGAGGGGTGTTGGCTGGGGTGTTGGTTGGGGTGAGGTGGGGTAGGGGTGAGTGTTGGTAAGGGGTGTTGGTGGGGGTGTTAGTGAGGGGTGTTAGTGAGGGGTGTTGGTGGGGGTGTTGGTGGGGTGTTGGTTGGGGTGTTGGTGGGGGTGTTGGTGGGGGTGTTGATTGGGGTGTTGGTGGGGGTGTTGGTGAGGGGTGTTGGTGAGGGGTGTAGGTGGAGGTGTTGGTGGGGTGTTGGTGGGGGTGTTGGTGGGGATGTTGGTGAGGGGTGTTGGTGGGGGTGTTGGTGGGGGTGTTGGTGGGGGTGTTGGTGAGGGGTGTTGGTGAGGGGTGTTGGTGAGGGGTGTTGGTGGGGGTGTTGGTTGGGGTGTTTGTGGGGTTGTTGGTGAGGGTTTTGGTGGGGTGTTGTTTGGAATGGGGTGGGATTGGGCGTAGGTTGGGGTGTGTTGGTGAGGGGTGATGGTGGGGGTGTTGGTGGGGGTGTTGGTTGGGTGAGGTGGGGTGGGGTGGGATGGGGGTGGCGGTGAGTGTTGGTGGGGGTGTTGGTGGGGGTGTTGGTGGGGGTGTTGGTTGGGGTGAGGTGGGGTGGGGTGGGATGGGGGTGGCGGTGAGTGTTGGTGAGGGGTGTTGGTGGGGGTGTTGGTGGGGGTGTTGGTGGGGGTGTTGGTGAGGGGTATATACACTTTCCAAATCGTGTCTCTCTTTTATTTTTTATCAATATTGTAAATTGTTATACGACTGAATCATTTAGGATCTACTACAAATCCGCAAGAATGCCAACTTTACATGTATACTGTTTGTACATCAGACATGAATTTTTGTAATTGCAAAAAAACAAAAGGGAAATGCCCCCAAAACACAACATACAATGTACGTGCTTTCTATGGCACTATTAAGGGTAATTCATTTAATTAGCTAAAAATGTGCATATGGTGGTCATATAGGCCCCTACACACAGAGATTTCCCGTGAAGGAGACTTGAGAGAAGCCTTATAAGAACAAAAATGTAGGGGAAAATTATTGGGCTTACTAATTACGTTACCACATCACAATTTTGGAAACTTTACGGCAAGCCAAATGTTTTTGGGCAGTAATCAGTGAGGCCTATTATTTTAATTTTGAATAACATTAGAAATGGTTGTAAAGTCTCCAGACCATGAAAAGTTGAGTGTAATATTAATGCACCAATGACAACAGAAGAATTCCATGTGCTCTTTGGGCGGCTTCAATGGTTACAGATGAGGTTTTGGACCAGTTAGTTAAGAGATTTCTGTGCCTTAGTCTACAAAAAAGTAGGCCAAAAAGCACTTTTTTTTTTCTAACAGAAAACAATTTCATCTTTCCCATGGAAATATTCGTTTGTGCAAAAATGCATGAGGGAATAACTGAGGTCTATTAACTTTGGGGTTCTGCCCTGATTGCTTCATTCTTAAAAAGGCAAGGGCACAGAGGCATTTTCTTCTTGATAAAGGACACCTCTATGAGGGAAATTGTCAATTTCTACTGAAAAGTGCAACATTTCAAGGGCACCAAGGCAATGACCAGGGGCAACGAAGGCAATTGCTTCCGTTGCCTCCGCGAAGTATCAGGCCTGGGGGTTTCTTTTTGGAGGGGGAATTGATGATTGAAATACACCACTACAATGTCCAGATGTCATTTTTTTTCAAAGCAAATCGAATCAAGTGGGTATTCTCTAATGAGGGCGCCTCAATGGATGGCAGCACCTCCACTTGCCTCCTAACCTTGTGCAAGAACTTGACTGTTTGTAGTTATTGCTTTGCCTGCAACTTTTGACCAGTTGTAGAGTTTTCTGCGTGGAATCTACTAGACTTTTTATGTGTACTTTAACTGGCTACTTTTTATGCAATGAATAAAAATAACTTTGGATTTTCTTCAACCTTTTGCTATGGATTTCTGACTTATTGTATGATCACAGCATCCTGATCACTCAACTTTGACTGTGACTCATCCAGATCTGCATCTTCTCAGTGCCTCCTTCTTTTGTGTGGACATTGCCTAGTTTATCTTGGACAATGGGAGCTCTGCAGGTAATCCTCATTATCAGCTTGCTGCTATTCAAGGGACCAATTTGCCTGTCTGATGCTAAACATGCAAATGGATCTATGCCAACCTACTGGTCTCCAAGAGTACATGATGTATCTTCACTCGTAACTCTTATGAGAATTTACTAAACTCTCAGCACCATATAAGTTCCCTGGAAGAACGATTCCATACTATGGCAACACTAGTGCTACTTTTCAGTTGGAACTTCTTGTTGCAGGTGATGTCAATCCCAACCCTGGCCCAGATTTGACAATAGGTAGACATTCAACGGATGTTGTTAATACATGCAACAATAATCGAATAACTTATGACCATGATCAACTTCTGGCACTTAACAATCTCTCCCATCAAGCAGCTGCTGCTTCACCATTACCCTTAACTTTGTGGAATCGTCTGAAATCTATTCCAATCAAATCGTCTTACCGTCCCAAATATCGTGGTAACAAGGTGGCTGTCGCACACCATGGCAGAACAATGGATATAATGATAATTTGAACCAAGGTTCTAACCCAATCACAGTCATCACTTCACAACATCACTCTCCCATCAGATGCAAGAATTTACCTAGATCAGCTGACCTCAGTAACTCACGTCCAATACCACGCAAAGACTTCTCACGTCTCAGTATTAAACTCTACGAAACCACATCAATTGCTGATTTTGTCATCGATCATGATGTAGATATTTTATTTATCACAGAAACATGGCTTGCTCATGATGACTCTGTTATCATTGGGGACCTCACTCCCTTTGGCTATTCTTTTCTTAACCACCCCGCTGTACATCTAACCATGCAGGAATTGGCATTTTGTTTAAAGCTTCGCTTAAGCTTAGTGTCAAACCAATGGATTTTAATGCTGAAACTTTTGAATATGTTTACATCATGAATGGTAGTAACAGTACAACATTTGCTGTTATCTATCGACCTCCCCCTCACCTGCTAATGGACTAAAAACAAAGGATTTTCTGGAAGAAATGAATTCATTTCTTATTGATATCAACCTTTTACCAATGGATATTGTAGCGCTGGGAGATTTCAACTTACACATTGACACTCCAGATAAACCTGATGTAACTCACTTTAGGAACACACTTTCTTCAGTTAATTTGCATCAACATGTTCATGATGCCACTTACACCTGTATGGTCATGTTTTGGATTTAGTTAACACGCTCAAGTGATCTGGATCTTATATGTGACTGTTCAGTTCAATGAATTCTAGAATCTGATCACTATGTAGTCAGTTTTTACTTAAACCAAAGGAAACCGAATCACCAAAAGACCACTTCAACTGTCCGCAATTTTACTAACATTGACAAGGATGCTTTTCATAACAAGCTTGCATATGAGCTTAATAGATCAATAACATCAGATCTACATAATGCCAATGATGCCATTCTTGTCTTCAACAATGCTATCAAAGGAGTGGTAGACAAATATGCTCCTGTTGTAACAAAAACTCACACGCTTCGTCCCAAACATCAATGGTACAATGATGAAATTCATGAAGCTTGCCGGCAACGTCATCGACTTGAAAGAACCCTTAAGAAACATAACAATGAGGAAAATTGTCAGTGCTATCTTTCTCATCACAAACATGTCATTGACTGAATTCAGAAAGCAAAGAAGGAGTTCTTCAATAACAAACTGCATTCTGCTGATATGAAAAAGGCATTTCAAATCACTAATACTTTGCTGAACAAAAGTAAGACTAAAAAATCTCTTCCTGTGTGTGATCCAAATGAACACCTGTCCAACAAATTTGCTGACTTCTTTGAGAACAAAATTGTCAAGATTCGGAACGATCTTGATAATAACACTGATTTGGCAAACTCCTATCCACTTGATAATGTGTTTGACACTGTTCAGGCAATAACTGTTCTGAATAACTTTGAACCAGTTGATGAAAATGAGATTTCCAAAATTATTTCTCGATCGCCAAACAAGTCTTGTTCTTTGGACGTCTTGTCAACATGGATGGTCAAGCAATGCTTCAACATCATTGTACCAAAGCTGACTTATATTGTTAACTTGTCTTTATCAACTGGTATATTTCCGGATGTTCTAAAGCAGGCTGTCATCACACCCATCCTCAAGAAACCATCTTTGGATACTAATCAACTGAAAAACTACAGATCAGTTTCTAATACACCTATGTGGTCTAAAGTCATTGAAAAAGTCATTGCTTCACGTCTAAATGATCACCTTGCTGACAATCATCTGAATGAGACATTCCAGTCTGTTTATCGCACCCTTCATAGTACGGAGACAGCATTGCTTAAGTTAAAGGTAAGAATGACATTATGTGTGCTTTAGATCAAAGGAGAGCTGTGTTCATTGTACTCCTTGACCTTAGTGCAGCTTTTGACACTGTTGATTATCAGATTTTCTTAAACCGTCTTTCAGACACTTTTTGCATCAAGGATACAGCCCTCAATTGGTTCCTCATATCTCCCAGGTCGACGAAATCGTGTTGTAGTCTCTGGATCGTATTCTTGTGAACATACTATGGACTACGGACTACCTCAAGGTTCAGTCATTGGACCTATGGGGTTTTCTCTTTACACTCATCCTCTTGACAAAGTTATTTGTCAGCACCATGTCAATTACCACATGTATGCAGATGATACATAATTATATGTTGACTTTGATCCAACCGTGCCAGGTGAAAAACAGAAAGCCTTGCATATACTATCGTCATGTATAGATGACATCATAGTCTGGATGCGCACAAATAAATTAAAACTGAATGCTGAGAAAACAGAGTTCTTTGTCGCTGCCTCTAAGAACAACTTGTCACATGTTGAAGATGTTTCTCTTAACATTGGAAATTCTACGGTAACCCCCTCAACTAGTATTCGGAATTTGGGTGTCATGTTTGACCCTCGCATGTCAAAGTCATCTCAAGTTAATTTAACATGTAACTCTACTAACTTCCATCTCCGCAACATTGCAAGGATTCGAAAATACATTGATCATGATACTTGTCACCATGTGGTTCATTGTCTTGTCACTTCTCGTCTAGACTATTGTAACTCCTTGTTATCTGGAATCACCAAAGCACATCTTAAACACCTCACCGGTATTCAATACAGAGCTGCCAAACTTGTTCTAGCTGTTAACTGTTGGAGAGCTCATGGATCTCCCTTACTCGCTAAACTACACTGGCTACCCATCGAGAAACGCATCCAGTTCAAAACTCTTCTATATGTTTTTAAATGTTTGAGTGACATTGCTCCACCTTATCTCTCTGATGTTTCATCTCCACCAAAGCAACCGTCAAGGACTCCGTTCTTCTTCCGATAGAACTCGGCTTAGCACTCACAAGTCCAAATTATCTTATGGCAAACATGCCTTTTCACATTCTGCTGCTGATTTGGAACAATCTCCCCATTAGTGTCCGTGATTCTTAAGCGTAAACTTAAAATTGATCTGTTTCCTAAATTGTAACTTAAGTTTATCTTCTTGCCTGTTTTAATTTATCCCTTTCTTTTGTTATGCGCTTTGATCAAGTTTTGGAAAAGCACAATATAAATGCCTGTTATTATTATTATTATTATTATTATTATTATTATTATTATTATTATTATTATTATTATTATTAGTATTATTATTATTATTATCAAGTTGTTTAAAGTTTACATCCAGGAAATGAGAAACTACCCAAATTCCATGGTTGGTGACCGATTTAGAAATTTTCTCTTATTATCACAACTGATAACTTACCTCTGATCTTGTAGATGACTGACTGTTTTATAAAACTCTTTGACAATCTGGTTACCACACTGTCCAACTGGCAAAAAGACTGAAGACATGCTGAGGTCAAATGTAAATATGTAGACACAGTTACCACACTGTACACATGTACCTGTGTTAAAAACAAAACCAATGTTTAATTACTGGTATTTCTCCATCTTATAAAAACACAATTCCATAAAGAATCATCATAATGATCAATACCATTTACATGTAACTATGTGTATAACTCAGCAGGTATGCACCATGAAACACATTACGTTTCAAACATCTAGAATAACCAATGTTTAAACTTTCATCCTGGTTTTTTTTTTATCGTGTGTAGGTCAGTTGAAGGAAATAACTGAATATCAAGTTTTAATAAAAAAAAATGTACAATAAAAAAAATAAAATAAAAAAAATAATGGCAATGTGATGATTTGCCATGGAATGACCCACTTATAATATTTTTTTTTAATGTTTTACTAACACATTACAAACTAGAATTTAGTGTTTTTCACCTGACAAACACCAGGTGTTTGGGACTCAAAAGAAAAAACTATAGTAAGATAAATGTGAAAGTTGTACCAATATAGATCTTTTAAAACCCTACTTTTTTGGTGATGCAACGTGACAAGTGATGACTTCATTGTTAAATCACTATACAGTTGATAAGCCGTGACCTTGCAAGCCTAATGAAAGGCAAAATTTTGATTGTAGGTTGTTCATGAATTTTAAAAAGGTAAGAAATCATCATATGACGTCATCATGACGTCACTCTACTTTCTACTTTTTTGCAATAAAGTCCATTGTCTAACAACATACCAAATTTCAAGTCATCCAAACATGTAGTTCAGTAGATGCAGGACTTCAAAAAGTGCACCTTTAATGTAATACCACGTGACATATGACATCATCAATCTACTACTTCACACATATGTTGTCTGCATGAAGGTCATTATTTATACCAACTTTGAAATGATTACCATAAACTTCACCACAGACATTATTCAGTAAAAGTTTATTTTGAACTGTATTTAACATGCCGCTAGAGGGCGCTCTTGAATTTTATGACGTCAACAGTCCTTTTTTTAAAAGCAGACCCTTGATGGACTATAACAATGATGAAAACAATTTCAAAAATGTTGCCGCTTTTAAATTACAAGGCACTTCCGGTTTTGACTGGAAGTAGAGGTCACGTGAGGTCATGCACACAACAAAACTAAGACCTATATTACCAAAATATAATCCCGCAAAAAGCCACCCAAAGTCTCTTGTGGTTGATTTGCAATTGATTTTCAAAGATATACAAATTTAATCCTTAAAAATGTTGAAATTCAAAACCTGATGACGTCATCATAACGTCGCAACTTCCTCAGCATCTACAAGTTATAGTCTAACTTCATGTAAAGTTTTAACGAATGAATTACCTTTTGTGTTACAATCATTGTACATGTAAGAGCGATCTTTACATACAACATAATACAAAGCGTGGCATCCCGCCAGTATCCAACGAGTCTTGACAATTGATATGAACAGATCACTTTGTATCTATGGTTGTTTGGTGGCATCAGTAGCTCAGTGATAAATCAGCCGTTGTTTGTTAAAGCCATGTGTTGCAGGTAATAGACTCACGAGGGAAGTTGGAGCCATGCCAACTGTGACTGGATACGTTTGTATATGACTACATAGAAATAGCCAAGAGTTAATAAAAGTTTGTAACTGGAAGAAGACTTTAACGCGGTTCTCCAATCGAAGCGGCAATATGTTTTCATGTACTTACAATCAACAAATCAATTTCGTCATGTGTAACGATCGTTCTAATACCTATCAAATTACATGACATTCTGAGTTTTTGAGATATTCGTAACGAACTTCAACATCTGGTTTCGACCGGAAGATGACCTCGGATAAGGTCACTTACACACAAAGTTGTTAAGGTGTTACTGTACTGTATGATGGTGAATAAATTATTAGCATAGCTGCTTGCGTTTTCAAGATGGAGGCTTTCAAAATAATTTAACTGCTAAAATTTGTCAAAAACAAGTCGCAAAATACAGTTTTCGCGCCATAATTTCCGACTGGATCACGTGACTACTTTTATAGTTTGCACCAATGTTACATATGTAAACCTTAATAATACTGCAAAGTTAGGTGACAATCAAACATTTGGTTAATGAGATATTGCTATTTATACTTATCAACTTCAACTTCTGGTTTCGACTGGAAGTTGACCTCGGGCAAGGTCGCCTACACAAACAAAAATTTTAAGAGGTTGTTTAACTATACACTTGTGAAAAATTATTGCCATATCTTTCTGCATTTTCAGTATGGAGGGTTTTCAAAACAAGCAATTTTAAATTTTTAAACCACTGTACCTTTAGATCTGATGATGTCATCATGATATATCAACTTCTCATGCGTTTCGAAGTTATAGTCCTAATACATGTGAAGTTTCAAGTTGATACAAGCTTCTAAACTATGTTTGCTTGCGGACAAGTTTCATTCGGAAAAGAGAAGTGAAACAAAAAAAAACTAGAAATTAGAGTTTGTCCCAGGACAAACTCTAGGTGTTCGGACTCTGAAAGTGAATTGATGAGTCAGAAAGTAATGAAAATCCCATGTAAAAACTTCATTTGGTTTTAAAACACTCGGTTATCTAAAAACTATTTAAGCCATTTCATATGACGTATAGATTGTGAAAATAGTTTACCTGCTTTCAGAGTTATGTTTTTTGAAATATTAATTGAATGCTGACATTTGACTTAATGCTGTAATAACATGGGTGGCTGTTTAAAAGACCACTAAACCGTGGAACGCACACCTTGAACAGAGACTGAGAACATTGCTTGGTTAATGTACATGTCAATGGGCCGCCAGTGTCACACAAGCACATGTACGTGTCTATGGCAGTGGAATTTCTATAGTGCAGTGGGACACACTTGAATGCACACGTACATTAATGTCTGGTTTGAACCGGAAGTAAAAGGTCAAAATGGTGTCATCTCAATGTAAAAGTTGCAGAAGGCTCAATTCTCTACAATCTCATGTAAAAAATAATGACTTTATTACTGCACTTTAAAATGTATTAACTTTTTAAATTTTCAACTTCCGGTTTGAACTGGAAGACAAGATCAAATTGGGGTCATGTCAGTGAAGCATTTTTTCAGTTCTTGAAGGCCGTTCTGATGATGTATAGATTGTAAAAATACATTGTGTACTTCAGGAGTTATGATTTTTTGAAATATTAAACTTTGATTTAATGTAATTCAATACCCGATGACATCACGATGGCGCCACTCAAGCGGTTTCATGTCCTAGTGACACTCTAACTATGTGTGAAGTTTCAAAGTTATAGAAGTTTACCAAGGGTGTATTTGTTACCGGACAAAGATCATGCGGAAAAGAAGACTACAAATTTAGAGTTTGTGAACAAACTCACGGTGTTCGGCTTGAACATAATAAAGTGATTGCGAAACTGAAAATTTTAAGGTCAATATTGTGAGCCAATTTTTTTTCTCTCATATGAAACTTCAACTTCCGGTTTTGACAGGAACTAAAGGTCAAATGGGGTCACATTTTGTACAAGATATCTATAATTGCCCGAGAGCTTTAAGCTGATGTGATGATTATTAATGTACCATGTTTCATTAATAAGATACATATTTTTGTATGTACAAACTTGGTTTTGACCGGAAGTGAAGGTCAAATGAGGTAACACATTGTAAAAATTTGTAGAATCGTCGAAGGGTCTTAAAATCATGCAATTATATTAATACACAAATCTACGTTCATGAGATACAAATTTGTATACAAAAAACTTCAACTTCCGGTTTTGACAAGAAGCAAAGGTCAAATGGGGTAACACTCTGTGTAAGATTTATTTAATACTTCAAGAGCTTTCATATGGTGTAAAGATCATGTATGTAGCATGATTCTGGAGAAATTACTATTTTAATTGGCGTCATCATTCCAAAAAGTTTGCTTTGTCATGTACACACTGTGGTCTAGGTATATAGTAAGTTTCAAGTCCGTACAAGCTTTACTTTTAGAGATAGCAAAATATTTTTTTTTTTGACCTAGTGCACATTTTTCGTTGTTACGTAGCTATGACGTCATATATCACATTTCTAAAATGCTTGTGAGCTAAAGAAAATATTGTGCATTGAAAGTTTGTTCATATTTTCGTTCACTTAGGCTCTAGAGCCCGAAATAACATGATTTTAACTTTAACTTCCGGTTATGACCAGAAGATAAGGTCAAATGAGGTCACAGTGTGCATACAATTTGTCCAACATTACAAGACCTTTCATATGCACCAAAGATTTTGAATGTAGCATTTGCCGTTCTTGAGACATGAATTTTTTGAATGATTTAATGTTTTTTAACCTAATGACATCATCAATGACGTCATCATTCCAAAAAAATTGCGGTTTCATCTACTCAGTAAGATCTTTGTACATGGTAAGTTTCAACTTCATAAAAGTATTACTTTTAGAGAAAATTGACGGACAAGGTTCAGGGGGAAGAATACGCAGAAGACCTCTTGTTTTTGTTCGTTTTTTTTTAGGTGTTCGCACTCTGGTCCGAAGACCTCTTGTTTTTGTTCGTTTTTTTTTTAAGACTTCTTCTTCTTCTTCTCCCTGGCGATTGTCCACTTTCAAATGCACACTTCCGAAGGTCATATAACCTTGAAAATTCATACATAGGTAGTTTATGGCAAGGAGACGAAACCGTTTGAGTGACGTCATGATGACGTCATCGGGTGTCGAATTACGTTAAATCAAAGTTTATTATTTAAAAAAATCATAACTCCTGAAGTACACAATGGAATTTTACATTCTATACATCATCGGAAAAGTCTTTAAAAAATAATTAAATGTCTCACAGAGATGACCCCAATTTGACCTTGTCTTCCGGTTCAAACCGGAAGTTGAAGCAAAAAATGCTTAAAAAGTCACAATTTAAGCTGTGGAGTCAATATGAAACAGAATTTGGACATGGTTTTAGTGTACGAAATAAAATGTAGTTTATGACCTTTGAAAATATTACATTGACGACGTCATCAAATGTTACAGTTTGTTACGACGACGAGTTTAAAAATAAATAAAAAATTATTTCAAATTTTTTTTGAGCAAACTACATGTTGAATTTTTTAGTAACAGATAACAACTATAAAAGCCTAATTGTGAAATTTGAACAAAATTGGCCGTTGAATAACGAAGTTATATTAAGGTGAAAAGTGTCGTTTTTAGCGCGATCGCCGATAGAGTCTGTGCAGTTACCTTACGGTATTGCACCCCGTGCGTGTGCACTCTAGGCTTTTACTGCACGCTTTGTATATACATACACGCAACAAGTCAGGGCCCAATTTCATAGAGCTGCTTAACGGCAAGCAAATTTTTCTGCTTACTATAGCAAAAAATGTGCTTAAGCGTAAACGTATTTCACCAGCGTTTGCTAACTTAAGCACGTAAACAAACTGCGCACGCAACAAAAAAGTACCGTCTGCTTAAGCAAAAAATACTTTCGATCGAAAAATTTACAAAATGGCGGACGAAGTCAACGGAGTAGCAGTGGCTAAAAAATCAACAAAAAAGGAAATTATCGATGGAAATAATAAAATTTTCTGATGGAATTGGGTCACGTCAGAAAGCGCCCCCTTTGGTTCGAATAATAAAGAGATATACAGCCAAAATGAAACTTTGTATTACATTGTTACAATGTTTGATCGATGTTTGGTAAAACTATAAGTTTTCACAATGTGTTTGTACACATTTTTATGTGCAGTATACGCGTACCTACTTACACACAAAATAACTAGCTGCCGATGATGTTTCATAACCGTTGCTGTGCACATTTTTAAGACTACTGCTGGGACTGGACTAGTACAAAGTTAACTTAAATTAACGACTCCGTGATACTGAATGGATCACAAAGGACATTTCTTTTTCATATTTCTTATTTATCTTAAAGATCAAGGTGAGTCATAACAAAAAAATGTGTCAGTCATGATGTCCGTTCCCTTTCTAAATTCTATTCTACAGTACTGCAAAGTTAACGCCGTTATTTTCCCAAGTTTGATTTGCTTTGGCAAAACGTTCACACCGTATGAAATATGACTGTTGTTAAATTCATGTCTTTACTGTAATTCAGGGCAATTTTCCAGCCATGCCTTTCGATAAAACTAGTCTATTAACAGGATAATTACATTGATTATCATGACAATATTGTGACTCTCCTCCAAATTATAGCGGCCATTTTGACACAACATGACTTGCTTAAGCACAAAAACGAGTGTTTAAGGCTGCTTGTTGGTTGCTTACCGCGTTAAGCAAAAAATCGTGCTTAAATAGAGGCTATGAAAAAGAAAATCTGTTTAACACGCCCGTTAAGCACAAAATTGGCTGTTAAGCAGCTCTATGAAATTGGGCCCTGGTCTTGTCACAGTTCATCGAACTTTGCGGTGTGTTAAGTTCTGTGTGTGTGTGTAATAATGCCAACGCAAAGAAAAACTGTTACGTCATGCCAAGTTCAGTGTGGAAATGTTTCCCTTTATGTCATTCTGGTGGCTTAATTGTGACAGGGAGAGGAAGAGGAGACTTTACTGAGACGATCACATGCTCACGTGAGTTGTTTGATGTATAATGGAGAAAATGCAACTGACAAAGTGATCGTCTTTCGTTCTATATATACCGATCACGTACGTGCTTACGTACGAGAGTCACAAGTGTGCACCAGCGGGGCCAGAGGCACTTTACCCCCGCAAGAGTTGTTGTCGGGATTCGCTGCGTAAAACTGTTTAAAAGTAAAGTTTAAAAGTAAAGTCATCGCTTTTCAAAATGTCCGTGTATTTCTTTAGCCGTGCACACTTGTGTTTATGATGTTTATCAAAGTGGGGTAGTTTATATAAAACTTTGGAACTTTTTAATACAGATAATGAGCTCGGAATTTGAATCTGTCAAATGTCAGATTGACTGTACAGTACACCAGTGTTCAGTAAAGGTGATGTTACAAAATGAGACCGTTAATTTGATATAGCGCCATCAACGTTCACTAGCGATACACACTTCTTTATTTTATTGACACCGCATAGATGCCGAACAAAACGGAGGGCAGCAAGGGTTAATGTTTTGATAAAAGGCAATATGAATACTATTTTGAACAGACAATCTGGTGGCAGCCAATTGCACTGCGTGGAAAAGGAACACTTTGGAAAGCACGAAAACATTGTTTTTCCTGGCAGTTAAAATCAAAAAGGTAACTTGTTTTTCCTCCAGGAGTCGAGTTGCAATAAATGTATGCGGTTCTTTATAATTCTTAGTGACCTGAGTTGACCTCGCTTCCTGTCCAAACCGGAAGTCCCCATGAAATACATATAATAAAGCTCTTTTTAATTATTTTTATATTCATATTTAAAGGTTTTATTTGATTTCACTTTTAATATATCAAACAAAATCAAAACCGTGCGTTATACGGTGTCTCATAGAGACCATTATGTTGCTTTAAATGTTTCATTCCTCCAAAATTTTCTCCAAATAAATAACTCAAAATTGAAATTAAACTGATCCTTGAAACTGTGCATATATTTGAACCTCAATATGAAGACGCGAAATAAAACGATGACGTCATGATGACGTCATCAGATGTTGAGTTACAATAAATCAAAGTTTATTCATTAAATCAGAACTCCTGAAGTGCACAATGGATTTTTACAATCTACACATCATCGCAAAGGTCTTTTGGAAACTAATTAAATATCTCAAAGAAATGACCCCAATTTGACCTTGTATTGCGGTTCAAACCGGAAGTTGAAGGAAAAAATTGTTATAAAGCCATTATTTTTTAGTTCTTTGATCAGTATAAAACGAGCTTTGGACAGTGGTTTCAGTGTGTGAGTAGGTAAAGGACTCTGAGTTTTCAAGTTTAAAACTGATGACGTCATTACATTAAACAGCGTCCTCTGGTAACAAGTTTGAAAACAATGGTGCTACAACACTAATTGTAACGGCTTTTTAGGTGTTCGGGCTCTCAGCCCGGAACACCTCTTGATTTTGTTCGGTTTTTTAGGTGTTCGGACTCTGGTCCGATAACCTCTTGGTTTTGTTCGTTTTTTTTTTTAATACTTCTTCTTCTCCCTGGCGATTGTCCACTTTCAAATGCACCCTTGTGAAGGTCATATAACCTTGAAACTTCATACATAGGTAGCATATGGCAAGGAGACGAAACATAACTCCTGAAGTACACAATGGATTTTTACAATCTTTACATCATCAGAAAGGTCATCCAAAACTGCGTAATCGCCCTACAGACATGACCCCAATTTGACCTTGTCTTCCGGTTCAAACCGGAAGTTGAAAATGTTGGAAATTTTCAAAAATTCATATTTTAAGAAGTACTTATCACATGATCACAAATTTTACATCAGATTGCAGAGAATTGAGCCTTCTCAAACTTGTGCATTGGGGTGACACCATTTTGACCTTTACTTCCGGTTCAAACTGGACGTTTAACGCAAATGTCCATGTGCGTTCAAGCGTGTCCCACATTGCTGTAAAAATCCAATGCCATTATACATGTACACGTCCTTGTGTGTGCGTGGCTGTGTAACATCGATGCCCCATTGCTATGCACACTAACCACGCGTTGTTCTTAGTCTTTTTTCAAGGTACACACTCCATGCTTTGTAAGTCTTTAATACAGGGCTTTTTTAAAACTAAATATAAATCAACAAAAAATCAACCGTTTGAGGTATGAACATAATTCTTTTGACAAATGTCCAGGTAAGGGAGGCTCTTTCTTTTCGACACATTAAGTGACCTCTGTGACACCTACTTCCGGTCAAACCGGAAGTAGCTCTTTATTTAAAAATGCTAAGAGCTAGGAACATGATTCTTTCACCAAATACCAAGGTTCGGAAAGTTCATTCTCTGTTGCACATTGGGTGACCTCTACTTCCGGTCAAACCGGAAGTAGCTCCTCGTGTAAGAGTGGTTAGAGTTAGGAACATGATTGTTTCGAGAAATATCAAGGTTAGGTAAGGTCTTTCTTTGTGAAACATAAAGTGACCTTTGTAACCTCTACTTCCGGTCAAACTGGAAGTAGCTCCTCATTTAAAATTAGTAAGAGCTAGGAACATGATTCTTTCACAAAATAACAAGGTTTGGGATGGTCCTCTGTTGCATATTGCGTGGCCTGTGATGTCTACTTCCGGTCAAACCTGAAGTAGCACGTCAATTAAGATTGGTAAGAGCTTGGAACAGGATTCTTTCACCAAATACCAAGGTGAGGGAAGGTCCTTCTCTGTTACAAATTAAATATTATCTTTTAAAGAACAATTTCATGTTCATATATTAAGATACTTTAGTTGCTACATCAAATAACAACTTTAAGTACTATACTCCGAACACCTTGTTTTTGTGATGTCACAAAAACCTATGTCTAGTTTTTACTTATTTATCTTTATGCATGAAGGTTTGTCATATGAAACTTCAACTTCCGGTTTGACAGGAACTAAAGGTCAAATGGGGTCACACCTTGTGCATGGTATCTAGAATTGTCAGAGAGCTTTAAATTGATGTAACGATTATTAATGTACCATGTTTCATTAATAAGATACATATTTTTGTTGTACAAACTTATACTTCCGGTTTCGACCGGAAGTGAAGGTCAAATGAGGTCACACTTTGTAAACATTTGTAGAATCGTCGAGGGGCTTTAAAATTAAGTTATTATATTAATACACAAATTTACGTAATTGAGAAACGATTTTTCATAACAAAACTACTACATCCGGTTTCGACCGGAAGTGAAGGTCAAATGGGGTCACACCCTGTGTAAGATTTGTTTCATATGGTGTAAAGACCATGTATGTAGCATGTATTATTCTTAAGATATGATTATTTTAGTATAAAACTTCAATTTAATGTAATGACGTCATCGATGACATCATCATTCCAAAAATTTTGTTTTGTTATATACACACTGTGGTCTAGGTATATAGTAAGTGTCAAGTCCGTACATGCTTTATTTTTTGAGATAGCAAAATAATTTTTTTTTCGACCTCGTGTATCAATTTCGTTGTGACGTAGCTATGACGTCATATATCACATTACTAGAATGCTCTTGAGCTAAAGAAAATATTATGCATTGAAAGTTTGTTCATATCTTTCTTCACTTAGGCTCTAGAGCCCGAAATAACATGAATTTTAACTTTAACTTCCGGTTTTGACCTGAAGTAAAGGTCAAATGGGGTCACGGTGTGCATACAATTTGTCCCACATCACAAGACCTTTCATATGCATCAAAGATTTTGAATGTAGCACTTGCCGTTCTTGAGTTATTAAATTTTTGAATTATTTCACGTTTATTTAACCTAATGACGTCATCATTCCAAAAAAGTTTTGGTGTCATCCACTCACTAATATCTTTGTACATGGTAAGTTTCAAGTTCATACAAGCTTTACTTTTTGAGAAAATTTGCGGACAAGGTTCAGAAGGAAGAATGCGCAGAAAAAAAAAAACTTAACAGTAACAATAGTTGTTCGGCTGTTGGCCGAACACCTAACAAGAGGTGTACAAGAAGTATAATGACAAGAAGTATATTGACTTATTTTGGCAGAATTTTATGAAAAATCTCAGGGCTAATACAGAGAAACATTTAAACATTGTCAGAGCCATGATGGTTGCTGTTGTGCATGCACGCTGTACAGCGTGACTCGTACTCCTTTAGTCTTTCTCGTGGTACTCTGTGTGTTTAGTCGTTCATTGTGCTGTCATCACCAAGCTTTCACCAGTGGTAACAAAGTTTTGCAGTGGCTGTCCCAAGTGTACTGTACACAATCAATCAGCACATCCAAGAACGTTTACCACTGCATGGAACCCTGACGTTACCCTTCAAAGTAAACATCGCAAAAAGACTGCTGAAATAAAGACTAGAGCAGGAGTAGGCTACAATGAGTCATAGCGCTGTACAGTAGCCCCATAAATAATGCCAATACGCTGAACTACCTCAGCTGATATACACACATTTCAACATCGTCGGAGCCATGATGGTTGCTGTTGCGCATGTGCGTTGTACAGCGCTATGACTTTTTCATGTCGCTATGTGTATGTAGTCATTCGTCGTTCTGTCGTCGCCGAACGCAAAGAGACGGTGTCACTTGCTCATCACTTTCGGGGTAAGAAGACTGCTGGAATAAAGACTGGAGCAGGAGTACAACCAAAATAAGTCATTTTACCTTGGATCTAATGTACTTGAGACTCTCGCACAATCATGAAGAGATCATCCGAGAGTGCAAAAACAATTTCAGAATGGAGTCAGAAAAAGTGCAAGTACCAAACTATGCGCACATGCAACCAATGTCATGCATAGATTTGGTGCATGCACTTTTTCTGACTCCTTGCATTTTGTATTCTAAGCTGTTTCATTAGCTGTAGCTGTCACGTGAAACAGCCGCTGAATTGTTTTTGCACTCTCGCGCCACTCGTGACTTCGTGATGGCATTGCATTCTGGGTAATCAAAATGGCCCCGATCGCTAGCCGATATCTATTTGTGTGGAGTAATTTTGAGCAAAATTCTAATGAATATTTGCCCTTAATAATGTTAGTAAATTCAACAGCCGAAGTACCGGAGGGAAGCTAAGAGGTACGTGGACACATTTAGTTGGTTAAAATCCAGCGCCGCACCCGTTAGGTTTCGGTGCGGCGGAGTGGGGGACGAGCTGCACAAAAGATAGACTTGGACGTGTGGCTAAGGATTCAACCAATGTCAAAAATCCTTGCCACACTAGTGGGGCTATAATAGCCTATGCTGTCAAATTAACAAATAAAAATACAAAAGTCAAGCATGTCAAGGTTTGGCAATATTGCCACTTAATTTGCTGATAAAAATTCACCAAATTTCATGCCTCAATGGGTTTGTTTGTCGGGCAAGATCGGGCAAGCCATGTGCAAACAAGCTTGCCCGATCAGGCAATTAAGAAAAAAAAATGATCGAGGCCTGGCTCTGAGATTTTTCCTAGAATTCCACAAAATAAGTCATACTTCGGATCTAATGTACTTGAGCAGGTTGAAACTCTCGGGCAATGACGAGATCATCGATGGAAAAACATTCGATTCAAAAGTTGATCCCTGAGTTTGGGCCATAGCATTCGTAGGTCCAAGAAACGGAGGTAGTCCAGCGTATTGTCTTTATATTGGCACTGTCTATGTCTACTATTATGACTTTACAACTACAAGTACAAGTGTATTTTATTTTTATGGGGCTAATCAACCAACCTTTTTTACTAAAGTCAAGAGGTGAAAATAAACGAAAGTTTCCAGTCTCTACATCCAGGCATAACCGGGTTACGGGTAGGCCTACTTACTTTATTCTTAACACTGTCAAATCGGTTGGCTAACATCCACAGTTTCCACGTCTGCCTTGCAAGTTGCAGTTGCACTTTGCAGCCTGTGTTGTACCACTGGAGGCTGCCATCTTGCTTCTTAATAAAAAAAAATACCAATAGAGGGCGCTACGTAAGGTAAACTTGCAGCCAGGGCGCGGAGCCAGGATCTATTTTCAAGCAGGGTTGGGCGGGGCTCACCCAAATTGTTGTAATGTTGACTAAAACATATAATTTCGTGCCGAAACCCACATGCTACGTTGGTTTAAAAAAATAATAAAAAGCAATAATAACAAGAATAATAATAGTAATACAATTTAGTCTATATAGCGCCAAATAATTTTTTTTAAAGGGGCTGTGTCGTCATGATCGTAGTCTGCCTGTTTCTGGGCCCAGAAACATGAACTTTCACCCAGTTACTGCACGCGCCCGCGTTGACCATCATACCACAAAGGGCGCCGTCTTTATTATTCTGTGATGCGACCGCTACTCGCACGCATGTGCATGCAATAACAGATTGGGAGGTCATAATACAGCCTAGCCTCAGACTCGCTGTGATCATGACGACACAGCCCCTTTAATGTAAAATATTCTGCCTGCTTTTTGGTTCCACAATATTTTTTTAATTAAATTTTTAAAAAATATCATGCAAGTCGCCGGACACACAATACCAGTAAGCCACTCCAGGTGTGGGCTACAAGTCAACTGTTTCCCCTATGAAACTGGGCCCCGGTGAGGAGTCGTCTTGAGCAAGGCACTTGCTTTCTGCTTTCTGGTCTACCAGCCAGGCTTCTGATGGATGATACCCAAGCCTACATCCTTACGGACTGTAAAGGGGGTAACTCTGTTTCAGCCACAGGATTAGGTGGCAATAGCCCACGGGGAAAAAGGCAGAATCTATACTTTGTAAGTATATTAGTTGTGCGCTTGCGCGTGACTTAACTCAAAATAGGAGAATGCCCCAGCACAATCACAACCCGGAAAGTGACTCGTAAAAAAAGGCGCCGCGTAAAAAAAAAGGTCGCCGCGTAAAAAAAAAAAAGTCGCTGCATGAAGAAAAAAAAGTCGCAGTGTACATGTCCATTATAGAACACCATACATGTTTATTTGTGAAATATTCGTTTGATTTCTGCTTTCTACGTGTATTTCGCTATTGTATTATGGCGCGCGCAATGTTCCTCACTCACTGTTCGTATTTTTTCTGCAATGTAAAAGTGCCATCATTCAGTGTTTTTATTATTATTGTCAACGGAGCATTATTATTTGTTGTTAGTTGTGAAAGACTTATTTATTTGTGAGTTACTTTTCTTCTGTATATATTTTCTTATTGTGTACTACTTAAGTTGTATATTTGCTAACTTTTTCAGGAATTATTTTAACCTTTTCATTTGTGGTTTATTTTTAGTCCCTTCGTTTTTCTTTTTTCTTTTATTTGATACTTACAAAAAAGCATTTGTTTTGTCCAGTGGCGTAAATAAGGGGGGGGGGGCACAGGGGGCACGTGCCTCCCTCAACTGATGTCCGTGCCCCCTGGGTGCCCCCATTTGAAATCTTGACTAAGAAGATCAAAATTTATCATAACAAAATGTCACATTTTATGAGCTTGTATGTAGTAATATCAATGTTTTTAAAAGTTGAAAAGGGGCTTGTTTAAGAAAAATACAAATGAAAACTACAGTTTTAATTGGCCAAAAGGAACCCCTAGGAAAAATGGTGCCCTTAATTTTACTCTAGTTACGGCACTGTTTGTATCTTTTTGTTTCTTTAGTGTGCACTTTTGTTTTTTATTTGATTTTTTAATTTTGTGTAGATTTTTGTTTTTTGTTTATACGTGTATATTTATTATTATTTTTTTCTCCGTTTTACTATTACATTGTGTTTCTTGTTTTCTTTAATAGTGTTAATGACTGGCATTTTTTATGGTTCAGAGTAAAAGGAGTGCAATTTTCAGGCTGGTTATGACAAGTAAAATTGCATTGAATTTAATTGAATTTTGTGTAATTTAAAATATGTTTTTGTTTTGTGAGAGCTATAACGATCCCTTGCACGCATGTCACACGCGACTGTGCCACGCTCACCATTTCAGAAGTCAATTGGTATATGTACGTGTAAACGCCAAGTCACCTAAAATAAAATGTGCACCACAGTGACATTATGGGGCGCCGTTTGTCAATCAATTTGTTTACAACATTTTGGAGACAAAACATGTTTTCCATGGATTGTAACAATTCTTCATGGTTTATAACAATTAGATGCAAACCATAAACAGTGTGTTCAAAATTTGTTTTTGTTCTTTACATACTGTGTTTTGTGCACTTTAATTATTATTATCTGTAAACCATGAGTTTATAGTATGAACATCCAGCAATACTATGGTATATAAACAATGATTATAACGCGTTGTATATATTGATGGTTTACAAACCATGAATATGTTATGGGGATGATTTTAAATTATGTTTTATAAACCATAAACAAAGGAATCAGTATAAAAACAAGGTTTATAAACCATCAAAAAAATCGCGTGGTCACAAAATCATGGCTTACAACCATAAAATAAGAATCGTCATAAATCACTGAAACCGAATCCACAAAACCTGGTTTATAAACCATGAAAAACTTTATTTTCATGGATCATGGTTTACAAACCATGAAATAAGAATCACCGTGGTTTATAAACCATGGAAGTTGATGCAGCTTAAAACATGATTTACACTCATGAACTAATCACCAAGACAACTGACGTGGTTTCATCCAACCTCCTTCCCATTTTCTGATCGGTTCCCCATTTACCTGCCAAGCGAGCGGTAGACAATTTTTGGCTGTAACAACCAATCACGACGAAGGCATTCGTTTATCCGTGAGGTATTAGGTAAAGTTCAATGATATAATCAATACAAAGGCTACCTGTTTTGTTTTGTTTGATCTTCACCACGGCCATGTTAATGATTGTGATTCCTCTGAGTACGAGTACGTGGCTTCAGCTAATGAGAAACGAGATTCTTGTAGCTCTTGTAGGTTGAACTTTTGTTGCATTTGCTGCTTTAGGTGAAGTCCCAGTGTGTTGTTACTGCCACAATGCTGAACAGATAGCTCGTCCAATGGTCCTATACACAACTTTTTAACACTATCTGTAACTGAAACGTGTACATGCAATTGTTAGTAATTATTGCCTGGCTAGAAAGAAAACCCCCACCCAAAACAGACGACGGTCTTCGATCCTAGGCTACATTAATAACAAAGAAACATTTTTGTTTAATGACCCCAACTGGGCCTGGGCAATTCTGTCATCTATAGGGAAACAATTCTGTGGCAACATATTTCATATCACGAATAATCTATTGAAAGTAAAGATGAACGGGCACCTTCCGATACCTTCAAAGCTTAACCGTATACCAATGCTCATGACTTCAGCTGTTTTGTAGTTTATTTAACTTAACCACTGGGTTTATATAAATGCTGGTAGTACATCTTGTACGTGGCGAACACAGTATAAATGCGGGTATTCACGGAGGCCTATACACTCATCTTTGATTTCATTCTTTTATGATGTTTTTTTACCGCGTTGCACCAGAAGTGAATGCGCACAGATTATCGTTACCGGCTAACACTCTTTTGCCCTAAGAAGACATCTCACAAAACTAGGAACCCTGTCGTCAGTTTAGGTAAGTAGACATTACGATATGTCCCCGAATTGTTATGTACTAAAACTTGTTTGGTTTTGAGGCCTCCCACTGCGGATTGACACCCACATCACTGATCCTGCACACTTGACGTCATTCTCTGCATTATATAGTGGCAGAGTATACATCCCACAATTTCAATAGCCCACGGAAAATTACAGTAGACAAATTCATGATTTCAGACACAACCACAAATATTTATTTTCCCCGGTGTGGAATATCCTAGTTTTTAAGTTATTTGTTTACACAACCGAAGGTTTTAAAATGATGTACCGTATTATGAATGCTTGGCTTGGTGATGATTGCTAGATGTACGGTTTGAAATAATATGAAATTGATGATCACAAGACTGTACCATGAAATGATTCGGTCCATCAGGGTTCAACTATTAATTGTAAAAACTAAATAAGAAACTTTAACTTATCAAGAAGAAAAAAATGAAAGAAAAGAAAATCACGACAGGAATTTTAGGAATTTCCTCCCATTGATTTATCATAAAATCACTTCCATGTAGGTGTTGTACAATGGCATAAATGATTTAAATGATGCATCACGTAAGTAATGAATTAATTGGATTTTTCTAAACTCGTGAGTTTTATTGAGGAATTCTCTAGCTTTTTACCGATTGTCTTGCGTTCTTGTTGCAATTTTCAAATGTTTTTAGCAATTTATCAAATGTGCATTTTTGATTGTTTATTTATTGATTATGCGCTTGTGTACTTGAATGGAATTGGCGCAATGAAAAACAATAAAATATTAGTATTATTTACAAATTTTCGTAATAGTATTTAGCCGAACAAAAGTTCAGTTTTTACACAAGATATTTTTATAATCTTCCATGATTGAAAATCCTGTTGTTTCGCAAATTTTCCCTAGCTTGCACCTCAACACTAAAAGATGTCAAGTTATGAGCATTTACCCCTGGTTCAAAGACCAGAAGAAGAAAATGCAGATTACAAAGAAGAAACGGGTACGTAAGACATTAACCACATCGATAACAACCATGCGTCCTCCCAAAACACCACATGTGTGATTTATTTTGCAGAAATGATTCCTTTTACCTAAAAGGGGGCTAACATAAAACGAGCAGAACTTACTCTGTCAACTGAATACTAAGCGTACTTTATGCTTGGAGATCAAAATATAATGGTGAGAACACAGATCAATATCGATGTCTGGTATGCAAAGTATTTGAACTTTTAAAAATGACTTGATTTTGACAATAGACCGATTGCGCGACCCGCGCCACGTGACCACTTTTGGGTTAAAATGTAAACACACACCGACATCCTCCACAGGAAAGGGTAAGACGGTACACGATGATTAATGCATTTAGTTTATGCGATCGAGGCTTTTCTTGCTCGAAATCTGTGAAAGATATTCCAGAGTTTGTACCAGAGACCTTCAAGTGGCTGAATAAAGCCAGTAAGGACAGTTCCAGCAAGTCTTGAAAATTGTAAAAGTACTGTATTAATGTGCACGATGTGTACTACGACGGAACGTTAGGCCAGACGACCGCGATCACCACACACTTTTCAACACAAAAATTTCAAAGTTTCGAAGCTGAAATCCTCCAAAGAAATTGCTTTCCAAAACTGTGTGATTCCTTTGCCTGTTTGAAATTCTGCAAGGCTAGGTATTAATGCTCACTTTTCCAACGTTGTTTATCCTTTCTTTTATTTTTACAGCGATTACAAACAAAACAGACGGGTGGCTACATAATAGTCGTCCGACGCCGGTAGTGCATGGCTTAAAAAACTCTTTTTAGTAGAATTCTGTTAAATTATGAAACAGAGATGTGATTTAAATTAATGCCTCACCATACTACTTTAAATAAAGGGGCTGATTAACTAATTTATCACTCAACAAAAGTAAAACCGGCTGTTTTCGAACTCACTTTGTGTAACGGCCTATCTCTTTACACGTATTTTGCCATCAGCTGTACGGCGTTATATACCCAATAGGGGGTCACGTGACCACATGTCAACATTGTCGCGCAATCGTCTAAAGACCGATTGCGCGACAATGTTGACATGTGGTCACGTGACCCCTATTGGGTATAAAAAAGAGAGTGAGTTCGAAAACAGTAGATTTTACTCTTGTTAAGTGATAAATTAGTTAATCGGCCCCTTTATTTAAAGTAGTATGTTGTGACATTAATTTAAATCACATCTCTGTTTCATAATTTAACAGAATTCTACTCTCTTTTTTATACCCAATAGGGGTCACGTGACCACATGTCAACATTGTCGCGCAATCGGTCTATAGATGATTGCGCGACAATGTTGACATGTGGTCACGTGACCCCCTTTTGGGTATAACGCCGTACAGCTGATGGCAAAATACGTGTAAAGAGATAGGCCGTTACACAGAGTGAGTTCGAAAACAGCCGGTTTTACTTTTGTTGAGTGATGAATTAGTTAATCAGCCCCTTTATTTAAAGTAGTATGTTGTGGCATCAATTTAAATCACATCTCTGTTTCATAATTTAACAGAATTCTACTAAAAAGAGTTTTTTTTAAGCCATGCACTACCGGCGTGGGACAACTATTATGTCTCATTAAACTGTAAACTGAGACCACATGTCAACATTGTCGCGCAATCGGTCTATAGATGATTGCGCGACAATGTTGACATGTGGTCACGTGACCCCCTTTTGGGTATAACGCCGTACAGCTGATGGCAAAATACGTGTAAAGAGATAGGCCGTTACACAGAGTGAGTTCGAAAACAGCCGGTTTTACTTTTGTTGAGTGATGAATTAGTTAATCAGCCCCTTTATTTAAAGTAGTATGTTGTGGCATCAATTTAAATCACATCTCTGTTTCATAATTTAACAGAATTCTACTAAAAAGAGTTTTTTTTAAGCCATGCACTACCGGCGTGGGACAACTATTATGTAGCCACCCGTCTGCTATTTTGTTTGTAATGTAGGCCTAAATCACTGTAAAAAAGGATAAACAACGTTGGAAAAGTGAGCATTAATACCTAGCCTTGCAGAATTTCAAATAGGCAAAGGAATCACACAGTTTTGGAAAGCAATTTCTTTTGAGGATTTCAGCTTCAAAACCTTGAAATTTTTGTGTTGAAAAGTGTGTGGTGATCGCGGTCGTCTGGCCTGACATTCCGTCGTGCACATTTATACGGTACTTTTAAATATTTTTCTATCAGAGAGTAGACAACGTTTGACACAAGTTCAGGAAACTTACTACCATCGTGCCGCTACGTTCCTGGCCAGTTTCTCTGTTGCAGTTCTTCTAATGTTGGCTATTACGAGTTTTGGTAAGCAGCATTTTTAGCAATCAACATCAGTGTAGTACAACTACAAATCACACCTTTTCTTTGTTGCCCAACCATCTAATGAAAAACACCCCCATCTACCTCTGACGTCAACCTCTGTAGACACGGGTTCGCGTAGGAACGGCAGGGAAAAGACGTTTGTTTTGCGGAATCATCGGTTGTCTAACTATCCTTATAACGAAGTTTCATCTACTTTACATATTGCATATTTTTTTAACTGTTCCGAAACAACGTTGCAAATATTGAAGTAAATTTTGACTTCAGCGCTCGTTGAGATCCTGAGATAACTATAAGAAGACATTTCACCCTCGTTGGGCAATTTATGAGCGGTATGGTGATTCAAACATGGCAAGAAAGGTCATAAAAAAGTAGCATTATAATATCCACTACATTAACCCCCCCCCCCAAAAAAAAAAAAAAAAAAAAAAAAAAAATTGGGCCAGATTCGTGGTTATTTAAAAAAGAACTGATGTTACGTGACGTATCTGCAGGAGCCAAACATTTGGCTTTAAGATAAAAGTCACAAGAACACGACAGCGCCTAGGCCTATACTGAAGCATGGGTGGATAAATAACAAAAGTGGACGTATATTTACATAGTGGTTAAACATCAACAATTAATAGAATCTCCAACTTAAAATTAAAAATCTGCAATCATGATGATGGATTTTGACAATGGGGTCTTCGACGAAGCGCTCACTATAGCCCTATTAATGTCAGAGCCACGTCACTCGCATTTTCAGAATTTAAATTTTGAGTTGGAAATTCCACCAAACCCACTACTTTTGACCATCAAAGCTCGAAAGTTTCCTAGTTTCGTCGCTCGATACGTCTGGAAGTACAGCTATAGCTGTCATGATCTTGTGACTGAGCGACATTTTTGGCTCAGGTATGTCATGCGACCTCTGTGAAAAAAATATAACTTTGAACCAGGCCAAATTCGGGGTTATTGTAGTGAATTTTAATGTTATACTTTTGGAAAACATTTCTAGTCATGTTTCAGTCATCATTACCGCCTCAAAACCGCAGAACCAGGGAGAAATACCTCCTATGTAAAATGTGAAATAAACTACTTATCGTCTGCACTTCAAAATCAAAACGAGAAAACGACTATTTGATTATTTTGTGCTCCAAAAGTTGTTTACTCGGTTTCGGAAAAGAGGAACGGTGCAGTTTTTTTTTTTTAAATTAAAACCAACGACACAGCCGCAGCTATGCACATTACTTTTGTCTTGTGTTCCTGGCCCTTAGCGGCGTACAGGCCCGGGGAGGGGGGGGGGGTTACCACACATTTCGAGTGCCCCCAGGTGCCCCCATGAAAAAACACCCCCAGATCCATGTAATTCATTAAAAAACATGGCCCCTGCGCCCGCCTCCCCCACTGAAAAGCATTGCCCCCGCCCCCCGAAAAAGTCCTGGCTACGCCGCTGTTGTCCCCCGAGACGTGATTGGACGCAACTGGTAATGCTGGTGCTAATAAAAGCTGACTCGAATCTATACAAATAGCTATTAAAAATTCAGTGAGTGATCCAGTGAGTGATTCAGCCTCGTTCCCATAGGTTTGGAGATATCACAACATTCTCCAGAATGTTATTCAAAGAAATCAGAATCAGTGTTCTTAGAATAGAAATCAAATGTACTATTTAATGTAGGCCTAAAGATGTATTATTTGTGATCCCTGTAAAACTATGCCATGCCAACGTAAACTTCAAGATGTTGTTCTCTTTTTCAGTTATATCTCGCAGTACGAAAAGCGCAGCTCTCTTTGGTTTTGGAGTAAGTATCATCCAAACAAATACGTTTATTACCTTGATAGAATCGATATCGTTTGTTTATTAGGGTTTGGGTATACTGCCTAAACCCTATTGATACAGTACGGATTATTCTTCTCAATTTTTCCATCAGTCTTTTTTCTTCTCCAGAGTTGACTACATACAACTCATATGAAGTTTTCAACAATACTTAATATATGTAGAACCTATTGAAGATGTGTAAAAACGTAATGACGTCACGATGACGTCATCGTGTTTCACTGGACCTTTAAATTTTTAATATTTAACAATCTGTATCGATTCAACCAAACATGCTATTAACGTGGGGTTTCTCTTGATGGTTTTTGATAAATATTGTAGACTGGCTAGTCTTTTTTTATTTGGTTTGACGTCGTCATGACGTTATCAAAAATTTGAAGTTTCGTAATTGTGATGTCAACAGATTTCGTGTTATGGGCATTTTTGGTGCAATGAGCGTGGCGAATCAGTCTCGCTGATAAGAAGAACTTAGAAAAAGAGATCCCGTCGTTACACGCAGCAGAAAAGTAAGTCAACAACAATGGTGACTAGCCTCTGGGCGGACCCGTGGATAACCAGCCAAGTGGACGAATAGTCGGTGGAAAAAATTGAAAAAATACAGTTTGATTTGACTATACAGTTTACTGAGACTTCTGCCTACAGTTTACTGCAACTTCTGCGAACGGTTTAATGGGACTTCTGCCTACAGTTTAAAGAGACTTCTGCCTACGTCTTAATGATACTTCTGCTTACAGTTTTATGGGAGGCTTCCTGCCTACTGTTTAATGAGATATCTGCTTACAGTTTAAAGATACTTCTGTCCACAGTTTAATGAGATTCTGCTTACAGTTTAATGAGACTTCCTGCCTACTTTTTAATGAGATTTCTGCTTACAGTTTAATGAGACTTCTGCTTACAGTTTAATGAGACTTCTGCTTACAGTTTAATGAGACTTCTGCTAACAGTTTAATGAGACTTCTGCTTACGGTTTAATGAGAATTCTGCTTATAGTTTAATGAGACTTCTGCTAACAGTTTAATGAGACTTCTGCCTACAGTTCTGCTTACAGTTTAATGAGACTTCTGCTTACAGTTTAATGGGACTTCTGCTTACCGTAAGAGACTTCTGCTTACAGTTTAATGAGACTTCTGCTGACAGTTTAATGAGACTTTTGCTAACAGTTTAATGAGACTTCTGTCCACAGTTTAATAAGACTTCTGCTAACAGTTTAATGAGACTTCTGCTTACAGTTTAATGGGACTTCTGCTTACAGTTTAATGGGACTTCTGCTTACCGTTTGAAGAGACTTTTGTTTACAGTTTCATGAGACTTCTGTCCACAGTTTAATGAGACTTTTGCTAACAGTTTAATGAGATTTCTGCTAACAGTTTAATGAGACTTCTGCTAACAGTTTAATGAGACTTTTGCTAACAGTTTAATGAGACTTCTGTCCACAGTTTAATAAGACTTCTGCTAACAGTTTAATGAGACTTCTGCTTACAGTTTAATGGGACTTCTGCTTACCGTTTGAAGAGACTTTTGTTTACAGTTTCATGAGACTTCTGTCCACAGTTTAATGAGACTTCTGCTAACAGTTTAATGAGATTTCTGCTAACAGTTTAATGAGACTTCTGCTAACAGTTTAATGAGACTTTTGCTAACAGTTTAATGAGACTTCTGTCCACAGTTTAATAAGACTTCTGCTAACAGTTTAATGAGACTTCTGCTTACAGTTTAATGGGACTTCTGCTTACCGTTTGAAGAGACTTTTGTTTACAGTTTCATGAGACTTCTGTCCACAGTTTAATGAGACTTCTGCTAACAGTTTAATGAGATTTCTGCTAACAGTTTAATGAGACTTCTGCTAACAGTTTAATGAGACTTTTGCTAACAGTTTAATGAGACTTCTGTCCACAGTTTAATAAGACTTCTGCTAACAGTTTAATGAGACTTCTGCTTACAGTTTAATGGGACTTCTGCTTACCGTTTGAAGAGACTTTTGTTTACAGTTTAATGAGACTTCTGTCCACAGTTTAATGGGACTTCTGCTAACAGTTTATTGGGACTTCTGCTAACAGTTTAATGAGACTTCTGCTAACAGTTTAATGAGACTTCTGTCCACAGTTTAATGAGACTTCTGCTAACAGTTTAATGAGACTTCTGCTTACAGTTTAATGGGACTTCTGCTTACAGTTTAATGGGACTTCTGCTTACCGTTTGAAGAGACTTTTGTTTACAGTTTCATGAGACTTCTGTCCACAGTTTAATGAGACTTCTGCTAACAGTTTAATGAGATTTCTGCTAACAGTTTAATGAGACTTCTGCTAACAGTTTAATGAGACTTTTGCTAACAGTTTAATGAGACTTCTGTCCACAGTTTAATAAGACTTCTGCTAACAGTTTAATGAGACTTCTGCTTACAGTTTAATGGGACTTCTGCTTACCGTTTGAAGAGACTTTTGTTTACAGTTTAATGAGACTTCTGTCCACAGTTTAATGGGACTTCTGCTAACAGTTTAATGAGACTTCTGCTAACAGTTTAATGAGACTTCTGTCCACAGTTTGATGAGACTTCTGCTTACAGTTTAATGGAACTTCTGCTTATAGTTTAATATGGTTATTTATATGGTTATTTTGGTTTGTTTCAGTTTGATGCACTCTTAGATGTTGGAACATCATTGGTTGTCCTTTGGAGATTTTATGGTTCAAGTCAAACAGTGTATTCCAGAGAGAAAGAACGAAGGTACCGGTAACCATTTTACTGAAGATGTTACATCAAGTGGTATTTTTTTTACATGGTCCTAACAAACTACCGGAGCCCCTAAAGGGACATGAATGGAAAAAAATTGAGGAAAAAATAAAATAAAATACAAGACAAAAAAAAGCTGTTTCGTAGGTACTGGAACTTCTTGGAGCAACTATAGAGTGGGGGAGGGGGGACTTTGGCTTATGGATCTTGGGGTTGCTGGAAGCCTACGATACATTGGGAAGGAGAGGGCCCCGGCAAGGTGGAGGTAGAGGAGTATGCTAACAACCCTCCTCTCGGTGCCAGGAATGGGGCTCTTTGGTACTGGGTGGTATGAACCAGAAGAAAGAATACAACTTACCTTGTAGGTATAGTTGATGCAGTCCATGATGACTGTGGTGTTCCCCTTGTCAGCAGTCAGAAAATGGACGAATTCGACCCGACAAAGATCTCTTGGGCTGCCTGTTCATGATCTCTCAACCCGTGCAGAAGTTTACTGCATACCATGTGAATGCGGCAAGGTTTACGTCGGGGAAACCAGATGTATCCTTCCAACTAAACTCTAGGAACATCGAGCACAGGGGAGGAGGGGATATTTCGAGATGTCAGCTATCATTAAACACTCCAACCTCACTGACCATCAAGCGGACAGGAGTGCTGCAGAAATCATCGCTCCTTTCAAGGAATGGCACCCCAGGTGGATCAGAGAGGCCACCAAGATCTACAAACACGACACCATTCCCCAAGACATCAGCTTCCACATTAGTTACATTTGGCTCCCCCCCTTCTCTACCAATGGATCTCCTACATCCACGGTCAACTCCTTAGACTTGGGTCATCTATACCCTCAGTCTCAACTATAGGTTCACTACTTCCGTGTCCCTGTGCTTCTTACCAACTGATACACTCCCCACTCACTGCAAGAAGGATCTAGTACCTGCATATGCAAATTGAGCTTAGCCCAGCTTATCTTGTTCCATTTCTCACCTTCACACACCATTGATTTAAGCCTACCCATCAGCTAAACCTACCCGTCAGCTAAACCTCTTCAGCATTACTTAAGCAGCAATCAGCACTAAAGTTTTGCATTCTCCTGAAAACAATCAGAGAATACTGATCAAAATGTCAAGTTGTTAAACTACAACTTATAGAGAAAGTTTTCATTCAATTCAAATTCAATTTAAAGAACTTTATTTGTCCTTAAAAGGCAATTACAAGTGGTTGAACAGCTCCATATTAAAAACAAAAGACAGCTTAGGGCTTATAAAATGTCAGTAAACAACAATTACAAATATTAAAAATTTTAAAATGATGATAAAGTGTTAAAACTTCAATAGGTAAACATTTAGACATAAATTAACATTAATCACATTTACACATAAGAACCACAAAAAGAAATTAAAAAAAAAAATATTTAGATAGTGGCAAACCAGACCCCTAAATAGCCAACATTCCATGAAGAAAGACAGTGGAACAAGTGCAAAACGTCAACCATTCAGGAATCTGGTTGTACATACTGTCTCCGCAAACTTCAGTATATTGTATTCTCAACATGCAAAGTTTCAAATCCTTTTTTAGTATGTAGTTCATCTTTTAAAGAAATGATCAAGTACTGTTTCTTTCATGACTTAAAAATAAATTGAGACTTTGGATTCAAAATTTCCCCAATCTGAACACCCATTCACCCTGTATGTATTTTGTAAAATCCCTTCTCTTAAGTTAATCCCCCTCAGTTCACCGTTCAGAGACTATAGTGGTTGCAAACGGCTTGCACCAAAATGCAGAGATGCCACAAATAGCTATATTTGACCTGAGATTTTCTTTTGATTTCAATTGTTCTTGTCAGGTCAGGTTCACTTAAAATGATTTTCAAGCCCCTTGTTTAAAAAAAAATGACTGAAGTGTTTCTAAAATTGTTTTGATTCCTTAACAGTGCCCTTTTGGTGTTAGCAATGCTCTTCTTAGCTGCGTCACTGTCGGTTGGAGTTAAGTCCATAATCTTCATTATCAAATCAAGTGCAACTGAAGAGGTATAATGTTAAATAGACAGGTGTGCTAGTCAAGTCAAGTCTAAACTGTTGGTCACATTTTAGAATTTATTGCTTGATTCAGAATCTGACATGACTTTAGCTAAAGGCAAGTGATCAGTCAAACCATTTAATAGGCTAGTAATCAGTGTCATGTAGAACTAAACAAAAAAAAAGAAACAAAACCATGAAGTATAGAATGCATGTAGGCATACTGGCTAGGATAACTATTTGGCATAATAGAAATGATACATCGAGAGTTTGAACATGCCAAAAAGAACCTTACAAAACGAAAATTGTTTTTGAATTTTCTCTTGACAAATAATAAAATTGTACTTTCCCTTTGAGGATTTAATCAATTTTTCAAATTTACCTTTCAAAACCAGGCACAGACAGACAATTCCAACAAAAATCAGGAAGGAAAAGAATAAATCTTCCTTTCTCAATTTAAACAAAACATTTATAAAAAATTAACAAAAATTGACTGTTAACAAAAGTAAATATCAAATTTAATTTGTTTTAAAACCAGTCAAATGGAGTTAAATCAAGAGTAATTCATCATATTTGACTTGAATACATATAATTGTTTTACAGCATTGATGTTTATATTGTGTTAACAGATATTATCCCTGTATGTCCTGGCAACCATTGCAGTTATTATTAGTTTTATGCTGTTTCTAAGTAAACTTCATGTTGGATACAAACTCCAGAGTAAAACCCTAGTAAGCGATGGTGAGTTGTCAACAGTTACCACTTTTAGTTCTATATATATCAATGTCTGTTTGCCATCTACTCAACTTTTATCTGATGTATACTCTGTTATAACCTTAAATGACCCATTTTTAGTATAATGTGTGTAGCAATATATGTGTGGGTTTAAAGCCTAGTGTGAAGATGTAACATAAATTAAATGCATTTGATTTTTTTTAATTGTTAAGAAAATAGTGTTGAGCCTTTTCCTACATTATTTTTGTTATATATTTGTTAAACTCCTAAACAACTATTTTAAACAGGAGTTTTTAAAAGAATTTCAAACCAATTCAATCATGATGATTGTTGTCAACAGTTTTGATGAAAAGTTTACTTCAAACAATCACAGAAGTGCAGACTCAGGAGTGGTTACATTATTTAAACAAACAAATTTATCTGTGACCATCACAATTGGACCATGTAATAGGCGAACAGTGAAATCACATGGTTCATTGCCAATTCAATAAAATAAGGAATTTATCAACTGAAGATATTTATGTTTAGCAATAATTTAGGGTTAATAATTAGAGGGTTAAGGTGTAAGCAGAAAATGTTCTCTATGGGTTCTATTTTATATTTTAGTTGAGCCCCTCCCCCTTCTTCAAGCTGTAACATCCTAACACCGCAAATTTATACTTAGAATAAGAACAATTTTTTTCATGTAAATTTGTTTTGTGAAAACTTTGGGGTATTTTTACTGCTGTTTTATGTCAAATTACTACATACCCGGTGCACTTTTAACTTTAACTGAGGCAATTCCTTGTTCGTCCCAAAATTGAATTAAGATTTACCCAGTCAGTTTCTCTTTGCTTAATATTTAAAATTAACAATTAATGTCCCCTTAAGGTGATCCCTGTCATGCTGCTTCCTAGGTTATATCCATAGAGCTATATATTATAGCTCTATGGTTGTATTTCATACTTGGATGTGATCCTTAGTTACAACAGTTTCTGGTTCAATGGCTTCTGACTGGTACCCATGAACAAAGATATTGAAAAAATTAGGAAAATCGCAGTATTAGGGCTGGATAGCTCAGTAGTAGAGCAGTGGTAGGTCAATCCAGGGGTCACTGGTTCAAATCCCGCTCCAGTCATTTTTTCTTTGTTTACCCCAAAATTGAACTTTAATTTGTGTGAAGTACCGACTTATCACTGCTATTGTGCCATTGAAAATCATTCAAATTCTGTTTTTATTACAGGTTACAGTTCCCTTGCTTGTGGTATTGGTGCACTGGGAGTTATAATGAGTGCATTTGTGCATTCCAAAAATGAAGAAATATACTACTTGGATGCCATTGTAGGCTTGGCAATTGCTGCACTTCTTTTGGGATATGGACTTAGGTAAGTGCTGCTGATATAAAAATTCATTGACTTTCTCTTCTTCCCTAAGCCTTTTTTCAGGCTTAAAGGGGCTGTGTCGCTATGATTATAGCAGTAAATGGAATAAACCAGTTACTAAGCCTGCATTTGCACTGACAGTCACGTCACAGTTTGACAAAGATGGCACCCTTTGTGATTTGACCAAAAGCGCGTGTGTGCAGTATCAAAGTTCATCTTTCCATGCACAGCCACAGGCCTGCTATAATCATGATGATGCAACCCCTTTAAACTTTGTTTTACCCTATTATTTCAAAAGCAGCTAAGACCTATCACATGGAAAATAAACATTGTAGAAATCAGTTAGTTCTAAAAGAAAATAAAGATAATGTTGTGCATGTGTATATTTCCCTGCCTTTCATCTCCGCATAGGCTGGATTGTTTCAGTCAATACCAGATTACCAGGGTTACTCACAAATCTAAAACTAAACAAGCATTATTTGTAAGTTTCTTCATGCATGCTGATTATCATGCAGAGCACTTTGAATAAAAACGCATCTTTTTCATTATCAGAAAATATAAAAAGAGTACGATCAAATAGTGATCTTGTTTTCAATAGGTATATCCCCCTTTGCATTGGTTTCTTCTTAGGAAGTTTCTGTTTAGATTTAATGTTGGGGAAACTCAGGTTCTTCTTTAATATTATTGTGACAGTGCATTCTGATATGTAACACATCCACAGAAGAGTCCAGCCCAGTTGTACTGTGTGTGTGTGTGTGTGTGTGTGTGTGTCAGTCAGCGGTACATCTGTCCACAATACCTTTGTTTTTTTAGCATCCATCATAACATAAGTCACGTTACCACTCTTATGTGCTTATCCTTTCTTTAAGTCAAGATAGTTACAGTTTACTTCTTGTTGTCTCATAATATTTTTAATGGTGCATGATTCAACAAAACCTTCTTAGAGAGAAACAGATGCTATAACCAACCATGCAGCCCCCCCCCCCCCAATAAAAAAGATGAAGAGTAGCCGAATCTGCAGTAAAGTTTTAAAAAATTGTATTCAATACAATTTTGACATAATGCATTACACAACATTTGGCAAATCTGTCTATACATAATGCATTACAGTTGAAGGATTCCTGATAATAAAAAAAAAATAAGTCAGCATTTTGTGAGGTGAGAAGGCAACTGATTGCTTCAAGACTGGTTGGCATTATGTAACTACATGTATATCCCAGCAGCTAAACTTGCATTGTCCACAACACATGAAATGATCTGAGCCCTATGATATAACTGATTTATATCTATATGGGGGCTCTTTGGTTAAGGTGCAGAAGGGTTGATTTACCCAAAATTTTACACAGTTAACAACACTTTTAGTACCTTCTTTTTCTTTTGGGTGGTTTTGGTCCTCAGCCAAAACCACCTTTGTTTTTCTCAAGATTTGTATTTTTTACAATATTTTTCCCATTGGTTTTGTACATGAAATTTGTGTGAGGATAACCCATTGTCACATCGGTACAAACTATATATCATATTGAAGCTTATAACTTAACCTAGTCTCTAAAACAAATTATGTCATGATGACGCCATCAGGTTTGAAATTACATTAAATCAAAGATATTTAGTTAAAATTCAATATGTCTTGAACCACATGACATGAAGTTATAATCTTTGCATCATTATGCAGGTCATACCTTGTAGTTTATTTTTTGCACAGACATGACAAAATGTTGCCCTTTTCTTCTTGTCCAAACCGGAAGTTGAAATAAAAATAATCATTGGATATCTACAGCCAATATACATGTATATGGTTCAGAATTTTGAAATTATCAGCAAGATGTACTCCGTCAGAATGTAGGTTTGGTGATCTCATCATATGTAAGAGCACCTTCTCGCTACACTTAAAAATGCTTTATTTTTTATTTTTAATCATAGTTTTCACATCTGAATAAATTATACATCATATTGTAGCTGGTATCTAAACTTGGTCAACAACACCAGTAATGTCAATTTTAAATGTACAATTCATATTTTCTGAACTACACAAGATGAATTTATTATCCTTGTATCATTTTGAAGTATATAACCAATCTTACTTGTTTATTTTTATCAATGACCCTAATTGACCTTCTCTTTGATTCAAACAGGAAGTTCAAATAATGAAGTTTTACAAAGAGTTATATAAGGGGTTACGACAAAATTTAAAATATACTTTAACATCACATTTATTTTCCAGTATGAAATTGTATTGTTTATCTTTTTTCATATTCCTTTTCTTTCTGACCCAAATCCTAATGGTATTTGTACACAGAGTTTGTTATCATAGTTTCATACTTAACATTGTTCCATCGGTATATATGTAAGTTAAACACCATTTATGAGCTTACATGTATGTCTTAAACTAATCTTGTAAACAGCTTACGTCATCACATCATCATCAGGTTTTAAATTACATTAAATCAAAGATTTTCATTAAAAATTCAGTATCTCCTGAACCACATGACATAAATTTATGATCTTTGCATCATGTTGTAGATCATACCTTGTGGTTTATTAAATGAGGGGAAGAAACTAACTGGGGAAATCCCCCCCCCCCCAAATTCCGCTGCTGCTGGCAACTGACCTGTAAAATTCATCAAATTCAGGGTCTTTAGATGGTACTTGTATGAACAGTATAACATCAGTGAGAATTGAGACTAAAGCTAATCACTTATTTGTTATTACTACTAATCAAGTACCCTGCTTAACTGCACTTATTATGTTTTCTTATTCTTTAGTTTGCTTATGAGTAACTGGAAGAAACCTGATACCACTTAAGGAGTGTTGGTAAAGTGTCAGCTTTGGAACCATTGATTGTCAAGACTACAACAATTCTCATGGCAGTTGAAAAATATCCTACCACTGAATTAAACACACTCAAGAAATCTTTCTAATCATTATTTCAGTATTGCAATGCATACATATCTTAAGAGCAAATCTATGTTTAATTGACCAAAGATGTAATATTTGCTTTCTCAAGAGATTTTTAAAAAATTAATGCAAATCAGATAACGATAATGAAATATTGCAACATGCCAAGCTTAAAAAATAGTTCAAAAAATAAGATAGCTGATATTATTTATATGACAAATGTCACATAACTAGGACTTACCTTCAGAACTTGCCTTTTGAAATGGATTTGTCAATAAATAGTGAACAATCATTCAAGTTAAACAATAACAATAGACTGATCCATTAAGCCCCGCCCCCTTTAATCACAGCATTGGCTACATTACCACTGTACAGGTGGGCAGCACAACGTGCATCTCTTCTATCATGTCTATGCCATACTGAACATACGCACTTTAAGTATGCGCCCGCATGTTTACATTTTCCAATAGGATTTTATCGTATCAGACTTTTATCAGACTTTTGGTGGTGTAGCCAAGGCTGTGATTGGTCAACATGTAAGGGTGCGGGGCTTAATGGATTATTAAAGATGCAGACTACATGTACTTCATGTACTTCCCATGGTGGAGATGGATATCAGTTTCATTTTCAGGGTACACCATGTAATCTGGTAGCTCTGAAAAGATCTGGTTGATTTACTCTAATTGTTTTAATCTTTTTGGCCTAGTTGTATTGACAATTCTTACAACCATATATATCACAGGAATAAAAGGAGAAAGAAACTTGACAGCAATTGTGCTCTGAGAGCACGAAACTTAGTTGTCAATATTTGACATAGATCACAAGAACACCTGACCCATGCTTCATGTGGGGTGTTCCCAAATTTGGGTCAAAGGTCACGAAGGGGTCACTAGAGGTCATTTTGTTTAAATTTTCCAAAGACAACTTCTGCATAATACATGCTATGACAAAATGACCTGCACTGACCAGTGTGTTACCGTTGAACCCAATCTATGAACACCTCATATGAAGCTTGGGTCAGGTGTTCTTGTGACCAAGTTTGATGATCATAGCTCGTAATTTGCAGAAGTATTCTTTGAAAGATTTTGACAAAATGACCTCTAATGACCCCGATTTGGGAACACCCCACATGAACCCCATATGAACTCAGGGGTTCTTGTGTTCAAGTTTGGTTGAAATCGACCCAAGTGTTTGGCAGAAGTATTTTCAAGGCTCTTTGGAAAGAAGAAAAACCCTGAGAAATACACTGATGACTATTAAGGTAACTAATTCAATATAACCTTTACTGCCTCAAGCAAGTTGTAAAATTCTGTTTAAGTAGGCTTTCTTGTTTATAATTTTTGCATTCTTCCAAACAATTTTGCTCTTAACATTCACAATTGGTTCAGCCATTTGGTTTTAGATTTACGCATTTGAGAACACAATCCTGATCCAAAAGTTGAAATCCTGTCATTTATTTCCAGTTAGAGCAATAAAGTTAACAGTGTACATTGGTGTTTACATCTTTTGTTCCTCCTTGTCTTTCTGTTTTGTCCATGGGCAATAAATTTTACCTTCATTGAAAGTTAACAAAGGCCAACATAAAGCATTATCATTATAACAATTTATGACAATTTTTTTTAGTGTTTTGAATGAATGAATGATATACTTTTCATGCAGAAACAACCCTTTTAAAAACGACTTTAATTGCATTGACTGATGTCAACTTGGTTTTGTTTTACAAATTTTATATGTAATTTACACTCAAGCTTTTGAGAACCACTGTGTAAATGATTCTCTTAAAAATAATTCTCCATACTGGCAAATGTGAATCGGAAAGTATAAACCAAAGAATGTGAATTGCATGCATGTAAATGTGAGAAATTTTAAAACCTACGTTTTCTGTTTTGATAGTGGTGTTCTTGGAAGGGTCATCTGTTTTACTTGTAGCCATTGAAACATGAAAGTAGGGTAGGTCAATATGTCAGACAGTGTCATATCAATTTGGGTTGAATCACTGAGCAGTATTTAATGATGTAATTTTGCAAGGGTTCTATGGGCTGCAATACTTTTCACTTGATATGATTGTCACATTTAATAAGAAACAACAAATTCAAAGTATGCCCAGTCTCACACAATTGTTACAAAATTTATGTCAGCTAGTTACAAGTACATAACACATTTACAATTTTTATTATTTACATTTAAACACTTCAGCTGACTCAAGCATTTAGGAAGAAGGGCCTAATGGAAATAAAGAGGCCAATTGGCTTGTTGACTAAGACTCGTGATATGGACACTCATTTCATACTCTTCATACTCAAATGTATGACAACATTCTTGGTATAAATGTTCCTATGTCATTTGATCAGTATTAGAAAAGTACTTGGACAAGTTCAGCTTCAAACGTTAAAATTATCAATTGAGGAAAAAACCATTACTGGAACATGTACCTGTCCTGCACTGAACAGAATGTTTAATGATGTGAACATTCATGTTAGTACCGCTAAAACTGGGAATTTTCCACAATGAGGTGAGAAACAACTTCCGACTGGAACAGACATAGATTTCAGAATTTAATTAATCAATATTGTCCGACTCTCTTTAAAATAAAAAAGACGGTAGCGCCACTCAACAATGTTGGGTTATTATAATGACAAAATTTAACGTGGGAAACGTTATGGTTATGAAGTGTCACAAATCGAATATCCATCATGAAACTAGACTCTTTTTATAGCAGTTTTCTCCTGCGTCTATCATTTTGAATCCCTTTACCCTCAATGTCAGAATACCCTGCAACTCTGGAATTCACAGGCAATAGACCGATCCATTAAGCCCTGACCCTAAACATATTGACCAATCACAAGATTGGCTATATCGCCACTGTACACGTGGGCAACACAATGTCACACTGCACGACATAAACACGGGTGCAATAAATACCAGCACGCATGTTTACATTTTCCAATAGGATTTTTATCATATTGGACTTAGTCGGACTTTCGATGGCATACCCTAGGCTGTGATTGGTCAACACATATGGAGGCGGGGCTTAATGGATTGGTCTATTGTGTTAAGTGTCACGCTCGATTGATTTACCTGCAAAGGTAACAGGCCTGTAGCAGTTCTGAAGGGAACAAGTGGCGGGGGTATTCTGCAATTACTCCTCACTTTGTAAATGCGGCACACCATTTTAAAAAGTCGCCTAGACTTATTTGTTTTAATTGCCACACTTTTGCTGTGAGAAAATCATTTGAGTTTGACACGGTGAAAGTGCAACATTAAGTACAGGCCATAAAGACATTGATATGCTTTTATAGTGTTATGGTGAGAACTTAAGCCGGAGCCTAAAGCTGCAAAGATGACTGCTATTGGAACAAAACATTAATTTGCATAAAATGTAAATTGCTTTCCCTCAATTTCAGTTTTTATGATAACTAAAACTATGAAAGGTTTTCTATGTTTACAATTATGAGTTATAAAAAATAGGAATTACAGTGACATCTATGACGACTATCCATTGAGAAAAACACAGTGACTCGTTCATCTACAATATATATGATTCAATTCAATTCAGATGAACATTTTTGTGGAACAGTTTTTTTCAATTACAAAACAAAAATTAAGCAACAATAATGATAAGAGCTTGTGTTTGTCACCTGACAACACTAGGTGTTTGGGATATTGGTGATAATGATGACATCAGTTACAAAAACACGATGCAATGTTTGTTGATTCAGGTTCATATTTTATATTAAACTGGCAAAAGTCATTCTCTTAGCTTTTGGCAGTAAGCCCTAAAAATGATGACATATCAAAACAACATAAAAAAAGTGTGTTCATCCTTAAAAAACATGTAAGACAAACTTTATTTACTCATGTGAAAATCTAATCACAAAGTTTTGAGGCAAATAAGCACAATATCTAAACAAAGTGTATTATTGAAATTTATGTTAAAATTCATAATGCAAATCTAAAGATCTGTCTCAATGCTTTCCCCTGATGAACTGGACGATGGGCGTTTGTTTGATGGAATCAACTCTCTTGAATGTGAGGCTGGTGATATTTTTGAACCTCCTGAAGAATATGAGAGGTTAGAACTTTGGTACAGCCTTCCATCATCTGTTTTATTCACATTGATTCTAACCTCTTCCATCTCGACAGATTCTACTGTCTTTGAGCCTGACTGGTCAATAACCGTTCCATCAACTCCAATCCCTGTATGACTGGTTGTGGCAACAGAATCAGTTTCTGAAGTCTTTGTTAAATTTGAATGCTGTGCAGTTTCATGTGTTTTTTCTACACTCTCGATCGTGACTGTAATTGTTGTTTCTGAATAGTAAAAGGAATACAAATGTTAAACCAAAGTTAGTAACTAATAAAGGCAGTATAACAGGTAATTCTCACTTCCTTTGCTATCGCCTTCAAGAAGAAATTGTTTTGCAATGTTCCTGTCATGCGAAGCCTTCACTTCACAAACAACTGCTTTAAATTTACAAATTGGGAATTTCCCCTGAGGGTATATTTTCAAAGTATGATGCCACTGGTCAAATACATAGCTGATGCAAATGGACCAAATTGACATTTTGAGATTTCACTTCAACAAAAAATGGTGAACAACTTTGGAGTAAACACCTCATTTTCAAACAGTTTATCAATTCTGTTGTTAATTGTTTATAGAAGATCAAAACTGTTTTGTTCTTTGAGATTGCTGTGACATTTTAACAGTATTAATATGTCCAATTATTCCACGACTCACTATTTATATTTCTTAGTTAAACTTTTGAACCTGCGGGCATTATAATGTAGACCAAAACAATAACCAAACCTCAAATTCCCCTGGATCATGTTGTTGTATGCATACAAAACATAAACAAACTATAACAATACTGTTGCAGGCTTGAGTCCATATTTTTACTCCAGCACAAAAAGTATCAGGCTGTCTGTCTGTAGTCTCCAAAGGTATTGACACTTGAAAGTAAGTCTTGATTGGCCAAAAATAGTCAACCAATGAACTTAATGGCTGTGGTACGGTGGGGTTGCAGAAACTTGTTAAAGGAAACAGAGTCATGCAGGTTACAGTTTGAATAAAGAGTACGCACGGGACTTGCACAGTCCAGGATGAACAATTGGTGGCCCCATCTATGAATATTAAAATTCTTTGTCACTTAAGTTGTATCTACTTATCAAGCAGACCACATATGGTTTTATTCTGTGCTCCAAATGCAAAATTTAATGGGGATCGTCAAGAGATTGGTACGATACCGGCTGGGTAGCATGCACCTCTACAATAACTGATGACCCATTATCTTGGTCAAGAGGGTGGTCTCATTTATGGTATTGTTCTTCTTAAAGTCTTTGCTATACCAGTTACCCCACTTTCGGCCACTAGGACCAAATCAAGTCCATAACAGAAGCCAGTTTAGTCTGGCTTCTAGGGCTACGTCTATGATAAACTCAGAGCACCAAGCAGTACATGTATCACCCCACTGACTCCTACAGCAACCGCTCTTCTCTCACTATGGCTATTGCCAAATCTATGTCTTACCACAATTCAATTATCATAGGCTATTGCCTCCAACTGTGGGAACTTATCCCAAAACTCAGACAATTGATAATGTGTATATATGTAGATTTCTCTCCCTCTCTCTGCTCCTTTCGATCTTTGTCTTCATAAAAAAGAAAAAAAAACTTTTCTTACCTTAAACTAGTAATAAACAAATTAACTTTATTACACTCCCAAACATAAAACAAACCCCCATTGCAACCTTATTGTGAGATTTAAGTACAACACTGAAAATGACTTTCAGTAAAAATAAAATTAGCTGTTGCAAACTGCTTACCAAACAAAAGGACCTGTTGTATAAATGCACAAAATTGTTAATGGCCTCTTGTTTCCACCCCAGTAGTCTTTCTCAAAGGCTAAATGAAACACAATGTACATTCCTTGCATCTTATGAGACTGCTTTCTGCCTCTCTCTCTCTCTCTTCACTTTCCACTTGACTGCTTCTGTTTCTCCAGCATGTGTGTTGTGTTGTCATTTAGCCTTTGAGAAAGACTCTGCTAGGGTCGACAAGAATTGTATACACAAGATGATGAAAAAAAAGTACCTTTTTGTCTGCGTATCTTAAATGAAGCATTTGTGATAGCAGAGCGTTTGACAACAGGTGATGGTGGTGTAATGGCAACATTTATGCCAACTGGCCCATCATTTGGTCTACCTGATGGATTGGTATCAAGAGAATGCTTGATTGCGTTGGTCACCTGTAAAATATTCAAATACACTTTCATCAGCAACTTTATACAAATATTAAATAAGTGCAGCTGGTCCAAGTTGAATACAAACAATTTTCAAAATAATTCAACTTTCAAATTTTGGCGCAGCCAATGACCATAATCCTAGGGAAGGTGCCTGTTTTCCAGATCTTCAAAAACAACCGGTAGGCTATAATAGGATTACTGTGAACTTTGGAGTAAACACTCCAATTGAAAGACCAAATGAAATGAACAAAATTAACTAAAGTAAAATACTGACAGAATTCATGTCTTTAGTTAGACATCTAGAAATCATAATAAATCTTACCAATAAAACATCAGCATAATTTTCATAGCTGGCTCTGAAGTGGATGTCATCTACTGCCTGCATACCTGCAGTAGCTTGCCCATTAAACCTGTGCATGGTAAGACCATCCTTAAGTCAGTCCATTTATAAAATGAAAAAAAAAACCAACAAAACCTAGACCCCTGATGACGTCATCAATCTAAAACTTCACACACATATGTTGGCTGCCTGATGGTCATCATGTGTATCAATTTTGAAGCGATTACAAAAAACTTTGCCACACATATCTTCTAAAAGTGCATTTTGAATAGTTTTCAACCTGCCGCTAAGGGCGCTCTTGTGTAATATGACGTCATCTGTATTTTTTTTTAAAGCACACCCTGGCCGGACACTAACATCAATAAAAGCAACTTCATAACTTTTACCACTTTTGAATTATGAGGGCACTTCCGGTTTCGACCGGAAGTAGAGGTCACGTGAGGTCACGCACATCGAATAAAATGAAGACCTAATTTATCCCTATCCAATCCTGCAAACAAAAACAAAAGCTATTTCGCTGTGCTTTGCGGCGAAACAGCTAAAAAAAAAACAACTAAATTATATGGGCAGAATTGTGCTTGCCATTTGACCAGTCACCTGCAAGGGGATTAATTCTTGCTCAAGAAAACTCAGAAAAATATAACCAGGACCTGAAGAGATTTGCATCATTCACCAAGAACCACAAGTTTCAACCTCCCAAATTTAAATTTTGATTTGATGACATGGAGTAAAAACAAAATGATTCAGTGATTCTAAAATAAATCCTAGACATTGGTGTTGTTAATAGAATTGAAGAGAGTCTCACGCGTGCAACACTTTATTAACTTAAAACAACTATCATATTCAACCTTAGGGATTATTTTGACAGAATACCTCAAAAATTTGTGGAAAAAAAAGAAAGAAAAAAGTTTACGATGATAACTAAACACAAAATAAACAAGAATAATAAATAGTCAAATTAGATTGCAAGCTATTATTCATGTTTGTCTTTAAAGTTTAAAGCAAAATAAACAGCACTTGCATGTAATCAAAATATAAAAATCCTGTTGATTCAAAGACCAAGTCAACACAAGATGCTAAAGAGAGCTTCTATGAACACATGTAGTTCAAGGCTCAGTCTCAAATACCCCTATACTAATAAAGTAATTAAAACTCACATGACAAAGTAGATACCAGTGAGCATTTCCAACATAAAGAGTGAGTCTAAAGGAATTCTAGGAGTCTTGTGAGTGTCCAGGTTAAGTTTATTTTGATGGTCTCTTTCGGCTGACTTTATGTTTCTTTTTTGTTGCACCTCTGGGAAGCCGCATAGAACCAATCTGACAAGAAAAGTGGCAATTAATACAGAAATATTTATAACTACCTAAGATTAAATCAGCGTAAATAATCTAATCAGCAAACGTAATTAATAGTTAATCAACATGTATACATGTGTATGGATCAGTCATATTTCAACTGCCATCTCATTTCATATTATCTTACCTTCTTCCTCGTTAATCAGAAAACAATTTTCTTTTCAAAATGTATCACATGTCAACAACAACCATACTTAAACTCTAATGCAGGACAAAATGAAAGTGAGTTTTCTCTTTTCTGTCTGACATTTTAATAAACATTGATCAAAAAGGTCTTCTACAATAACAATGGAAAAGGGGTAGTGGGAAAGCACTGAGTATACAAGAAACTAATGGTAAGGCATCTGCTCTAGAATGGCAGGGTTCTTGGGACCTGAATATACAGTGCTTATCACACATTGCTGAAATTCTATATCTGGACAAATTTATTTAATCTATGAAGGCCCTGTTTGGCAAATTTCTCAGTCCGTCCTAATCCATAAAGAAAAAGATTCACCTGTACATGAATGAGTCCTTTCATACTATAATTTGAATGGGCTTGTGATGACCAGGGCCTGCTCAGAAGGCAGTATCAGAGACCTGTACATGAAGGTCATGTGGTCAGCTTACACACAATCAGTTGGGTTTAGTTCTTAATCGATATAGCTTCAGAAGATGCTGTCATATTTTACAGAAGTCCTTTTATACCAGCAGTACTCTTAAAGAAAAATGATTCCGGCAATTCCAAGAAAATAATCCTGTCAGGCTGAACAGGAAAAAATTCCCGGCAGCAACTGGTTAACAACTGTTCATTTATTTCACTCTTGATAGCAATATAAATAGCAATAGCCTTGACAATAGGCACATTATTTAAGAAATGTATTGCATACACATGAACATCTTGCATATTTCAAAGAAACATGACACGCATTGGTGAAGATATACACATCTTGAATCTACATTTTCATAACTTTATGTATTTGTTTTATGTTCTGTGTTTATTGCACTTAGAGGCTCTTGCATTACGCGCTATATCAATTTCTCGTATTATATTATTTTGAACCATTGTAATTCAAAAGGAAGATGAAACTGCTCATCACACTCAATTTTTAATTTTTTTCATTGGAATGCAAAAAGGCAAATTTGCATCATACGGCTATACTTGACAGAAAATAAAAAATGGCAGTTCAGCTTGGTTATACAAAAAAAAAGTTATTTAACTAAAAAAACCAGTGACTCAGGCTTAGACTCAAGTCTGAGTCGAGTGGCATTTTGGATGATTGGAACTCCGACTCAAGTAACGGTGGTTAATGACTAGGACTTGGACTTGGGACTCCGATTTGAAGTTTGTGACTCGGACTCGACTGAAAAAAATATTATTTTGTTGCGTATTTTATGTTGGTTGTAATTTTTACCCAAACACCGCTGTGTGTTAAGCACTGTATACTTTCCTGAGTCCTATGAAAAAATATTCACAGGCATTTTCCTTGGATGGGATTCGAACCCACAACCCCTGCCATTCTAGAGCAGATGTCTTACCAACTAGACTACCAAGATTGCCTGGCAGCTAGAGGCAGTTCAAATCCTATTAGCATCGGGTACCGCAACCATTATAATAGATGTTAATGTTATGTTGTGAAAACAAAGAAAGAATAACAGTAATTTACAAATAATTAAACTTAAAGCCAGCATTATCTGCAGGATGGGCAATGCACATCGTGTGAAATACGTCTTTTTATAAATCGATTTGTATCATGCAGTAACAGATGCAGTAATGAACCCCAGCTTCACCTTATTATCTTCTGTGATAAAATAGTGAAAAAAAACAAAACCCCAAAAACAGCCTTTCAAGAGGCTTAAATTTTGAAAAAGATCACAAGCGCTCATATATTTGTTCAATTGTACAGACATGACGTGTCCCATCGTTGAACGCAAAATAGCCTCAATTAATAACTCATTCATGTAGCTCTGTTAGGCACCTTATCAAAACTATTCCCGGGAAAATACCGGGAAGATCGACCCAGTCAGAGAATTTTGTGCGGGACGATTTGTGCACAATGTTTCACCCACTCCCAAATCTTCCCGGTACTTGGTCCCTACTTTCCCGGTCATTGTTTATACTCCCCTGCTGAGCTCTCTGCGGTTTGGGTGACTGATAAGATCTTACTTCAGTGTGGCAGCCCTTGCGGTTAAGCATTCGCCTGTTTGGATGTAATGAGGCGTGAACAGTGGGTATCAGGCACAACTGCCTGTCAACTTCACTAACAAAAAATTGGCTCCAAAATTCTACAAAATTCTGTAATTATTGAGAGGAGTGTCAAAAGTTATCATTAAACATTTGACTTTAGAAAGATTATTTCTTTTACTTTTATTTTGCACACCAATTGTTTTACGAATGGAAGAGGCATGCACACAGATCATCATTGTTGGCTCTTGCTTCCCCTTGCTTCGTTTGATGTAACGTCTGGTCATAGGAAAACCACAAGAAATGTTGACCTTGCCTGGCAAGCGGCCGCTGGGCTTCCAGTAGATAACGATCTAGGTGCTTGTGGTTTATTAGCTATAGTGTAAACATACAGCCTGGGGTCTGGTTGAATTGCAAACTTCTTTTCCGGACACTATCCCGGTGTCCAAATGAAATGCAAAGTAAGTTGTTTCGGGAAGAAAATCACCCCGGGTAGAATCCTTCCCGCTAGTCACCCCGGAATAGTTTTGATAAGGTGCCTTATACACTTAGTAGATTAAACCTGGCACCTTTCAGGGCACAACATATTTTTCTATACTGCTGCTGTCAACAGATACGTAAATGTAAACGTAAATTACTATCAGCTATACAGAGACATGAATCATCTTACCTAGAGCAAATCTGGCTGAAAAAAGCATGTGAAACAGGTGACAAAAACCCAATATCTGCATTGTATTCTGACAACACATAGGTTAGCACATCAAATCTGAAAACAAAAGAATATGTTAAACAAAATGATACCTTGATTGATAAAAGTTACTATACTTAACTTCACAACCAAGAAAATGCTCAGTAGCTATATTTGTTGAATCCTTGTTTACTTAACCAGTAGATGCATGATGTGTGGCTTGCTGTATATTACAACGCAGCTTACATTGTCTGCACAAGGGGGCTATTAACTGGGACTTCTAGTAAGATTGTCCGTGTTTCTCCAAATGAAGGCATAATTTATCTTCTCAAGGATTAAAAATCAACAACCTTCTACTGTATTACAATCATTGCAAGAACAATGTGTAATACAAGTTGAAGGAGAAATTGTGGCAAGCATGTTTTTAGCTGCCTTCAAACATTTTGTTGAACTTACCAGTACTTCATTTTCTTTTTATCTCACGCTTGGACCACGATACTGAAATAAATCTTTCAAGTTTTGCTATTATTGACTTTAGTTCTTTGGATTTAAAACTTGAACAAATTTTGATGTGTAACTTGGTTTCATGTTGTACCTCTAATACTGAATTTTATTCTGGGACCTGAGGGGGTCTGGGTGAAGAAGAAAATTTGTCTGGAAGTGGTTAATCTGTACTTTGTGAGATGTACCTATTGATTTCAATTTGGTTTCATGTTGTGCCCCAATGTTTGATTCTGCCAATTATTGGGTCCCTTTGTTGGAGCTCTAGGGGCCACATGCAGATCCCTATCTGAATATTTTTAGGTTACACTAACAATAAATGTTCTGTACTCAGATATTGGTACCTTGTTCGTTTGACCAAAATGCTCTGAGCTGTCGCTCAACTTGGCACAATTCTGAAGGCACTGGAGAGCATCTAGATCAAATAGGCAAAACTATGATGGTAGATCTGCTACAGAAGACGGCGCTTTTGGGAAGAGCGAGGGTCCTGCGAAAGAACCTTTAGATCTAAGGCTACGGGACTTTAAAATGTGCTCTTTCTTTTGCATGCTGTGATGTCATGAAACAACAACCACCAACACCACCACCACCGCCACCACCCCAGCCACAGCAACAGCAACAGCAATAACAACAGCACCAGTACCAGCATCAGCACCAGCACCAGCATCAGCACTAGCAACAGCACCAGCAACAGCAACAGCACCAGCAACAGCAACAGCACCAGCAACAGCAACAGCAACAGCATTTAAGGGTCTTGTCAAACTTAATCCAGGACAGATAATCGGAAAACCATTTCTCCGATGTTGACTTTTTGTTGGAGCTACATTGGATTCTATTTGTATGTGAGACAATGTTAAATCCGCTGAATGATAAAGTTCTCTGATGGGCCATGTGGCAGCACCCCACTGAGCTCTCTGCTGGAAGGTTTGGAGGTAATGTGGAGTTAATAACCCAGTGTTTACTCACTTTCCTAGCATGAACCATGTGTGAACATAAGATACACACATTCAATAACCCAGTATTCCTCCCAGTAAACTGTTGGTTAAATTCAGTTTTGCCAAGTAAGAAAGGATGAAACGCACATGAAAGGATGAAACACACCTTTATGTTTTTTTTTTCTTTTTAAATAACTTGAGAATACGGGTACGTTCACATGAGTAGCTAACTTCGCTGCTAACTTCGCTGCTAGCTAACAGCAAAAAATTTGTTGACCGTGTGAACGCAAAAATAGTTAACTTCGCTGCTAACTTCGCTGCTAACTCCAAAAGTAAGCAGCGAAAATTTCCGCTGCTAACTTCAGTTTTACGACTTAGCAGTGAAACTTGATACTTTAACAGCGCTATTTTGCCGTGTGAACGCAACTAACCTTAGCCACTTTAGACCAATTCCGTTGATTGTTTATATTACTCACTTCAGCCATCTTCAGCTAGCTGGAAAAGGTTGGAGTCACGTAATTTTTCTTGTGCGTTCTACATTTCACTCTCTACTGTACGGTTTCACAGTCCACGATCATTTCATTTCCAAATATATTTTCCATTGAATTCTCCAAACAAGTTCTCGGCGGTGGCGGTGGTGTTGGTGGTTGTTGTTTCATGACATCACAGCATGCAAAAGAAAGAGCACATTTTAAAGTCCCGTAGCCTTAGATCTAAAGGTTCTTTCGCAGGACCCTCGCTCTTCCCAAAAGCGCCGTCTTCTGTAGCAGATCTACCATCATAGTCCCATACTATTATTATTAAAACCTTACCTATTTTGTATGGTCAGTTCATCAAGTTGAGATGAAGGACTCCTTGTGATTATATGATGATCACTTTGTTGATACGACAGAACATTTTCAGTCAATGCCAGCTGGCTTACTGGCTGGTGATATAAACATGTAAATAAAAACTCATCGAAATTAATCATAACTTCGCAATTTTGACAGTTCTTCAAAGAAAGAATGATAGAAGTATTATCCTTTTAAGAACTCACATTTGATTTTCAATTTCTCTTTTAAAGATATTTTGAAGAATAAATCAGTCTTGGTTGACAACACAAAACTGTAGCCCTTTCTCTCACTGCTAGTATTCTTCCTGAACATGTTGTAGAATGAAGAAGAGATAAGAGGTCAATTATTTCTTCTATTTAGAGGTATTTGATACGACATCATAATAGCATGATCCTTCAAACTTAATTGTCAAAGAGGTTATTGCGATTGAGCGATTGATTTTACACTTGTTCACAGGAGCCCACTGATAGCCAGAAGAGACTGTGGAGCACCAGGGTAGTAATAGCAGCCTCAGTACATGATACTCATAGACCTGCAGCTGATTTCACGAAAGTAGTGTGCAACTTGCGCCATGTACGTCATGTAAATATTGCGCAGCTGCGCCACTTTCCCACCAAACTTGTCTTAGCTGCGCAACTTTTTAAAATAATTGAAATATATAATAAACAGTGCGGACGAGGCTGAAATCGACATTTTCGACAACTGTTGCCTGAATCCGTCGAAAAATGCTGAGGAGCGGCGGCCATTTTCAATCGCGATCTTTTACAGCAAAACGTGAATGGTGTGTCAGGATAAGATGGCTCTACTTGGACCGTCAACCAAGCTTATTTTGACATATAAGTTCTGTAGAATTTCTAGAAATGAAGACTTAAAGACTTTACTTTTTAGCAGTATCAACCACTTGCTGCATTTCACGTTATTTATAACAGAAGGATTTTTAAAAATGTACAAACACTGATGGAAGTTTGATCGTGACTGTGTGGTGGTGAGATCGTGCGATGTACAGTACATGTACATGTACATTGTGTACACACATGTGGACACGCCATTTTCATTTTTATCATCAAACTCTACAAATAACTTTATGTGTCACACTGTAGCCTTCGCTTATTTTTAGATTAGATGTTGTTTTTGTTTTAAATATAATGTAATGTCACCCTGTATTTTAAAATACTCAAAAATACACATTTTGGATAGTTTTTGAAATCATAAAGTGGTTAACTTAAACAAAATTTCAAAATGGTAGGTTTTGGAAATTTGGCAGCACAATAAATTATCAATTTCAACTTGTCAAGGTATCTTGTTGCACAGTTTCAACCATGATGTATACTCAAATAGCAATTAAGATTTAACGGTTCGAAAATTGAATGTTGCTGCCATCAGTTCTCATATTATTTTGTGGCCAATTGATTTTCATAATAATTTGCTTGTTTGAAAATATGGCCTAATTATTACAAACCCAACCACCATATCCCACATTTATTTGCCAACGATTATCTGCTGACTTTATTATCTTTTAAAAACGTGTTTTTAAAAATGCTTCTCCTTTTATATTCAGATTAGGCTATGTTTCAAAGACTCAAGAGAGGGAATCATAAGAAATCTATTTCACAACAACAACAGTACCAAAACATAAAGAGTAATCCAGTCAGCCTGATACAAGTACAAGAGTCTTTCATCATATTGGAGGAGAGCAAAACAATCTTTTCATATTATACCAATGTTTACCTTCACAATTTATGATTGAATTTCTTTTTTACAAGAAATCAATAAAAGGATGATTAATGTTGTTGCAAAAAAACATTTAAACTGCAACCATTTTCTCAAAATATTTTTGATATACGAGTTGTCAACAGGTAGGGTGACTTTTAGAGGGAGAAGACATGGCAGATTTCCAATGGATGGGGAAAAGGAATTTTGTTTTGAACCCCAGACAGCACCAAATTACTTATTACTTGTTGACGATCCTTAAAATCAATCTCAGTGTAGTCTGACATTGGTGAAAATGAAAGCGAATGATCATGAGGTCCACACAGTGAATCAGCAAGAACCAGAATTAAGAAGAAGGTGACAAATTTATTCAGGAGCGGGGTTCATGCAGACTGGAAGTCATAACAATTGGAAGTCATACAATGGAGAGATCGTAGCAGAGCGAAACTGTGACCCGGAAGTGATCCAGGAGTTCAGAAAAGAGGGGTCCAGAATACCGGATGGATCCAAACAAGTTGTTAAAGCAGGAAGTGGTAGTGATATTATCCAGTGATAGTCTTAAATGCATTGTGGGAATTCAAAATGGCTGCCATATTCGGCAGCCATCATGAATTTTGTGTTTCCATCCTGTATTTAAGGGTTCAATCTATATCAAGTATTTTATCAATGACTATTTTAACATGTTAGTTTCCAGATTTACAGGCCAAGAAACACTTTAGAATCGTCAACTAGGACCCATCATAGCACCCTGGTCCCCTAAAAGCTGGCGGGAAAAAATCAATTTTAAAGTGGAAAATTTAAACAATTACAATATTTTCCCTAAAACTGGATGAACCAACAATTACAGCGCCCCTGACGGTGAACATATTAATAAATTTATGTAATGGTATTGATTATGTTCTATGGGATAAATACGATTTTTGACCAAAAAAAAAAAAAAAAAGCTCTGTAGTGGCAACTTTTTGATTTGTATTATGTCATTACATGTATGTAGCGGTGAAATTAACATTCAAGGCAAGTTTCATAAAAATCAGTCAAGAACTTTTGAAAACAAGGGGGGGGGTGACTATGTGCCCTGGTCCCCATATGTACTGTATATGTAAAAAAAACCACTCCTGATGAAAGGGGTAAACTGGAACTGGTGACACAATGCATTACACACAATGTAATAAGTTTTATGGTTTTATACACTTTGCTTTTCAGTTGGAATGTTTCCTGAACCTTTAAATCTGAGTGAGGCTATTGGATCAAAGAATACTGTACATGTATTCAAAAATCCTTAACACTTAAAAATTGGCTGAGAATAGAGCCTTCCTGCTGATCATTAGGACAATTTTGTATGGCTTTGGACATTCAGCTGGCTAGGTGGCATCTTCCTGACTAAATTTGGGCAGATTAATTGACTACATACGAAAAAATGTTTATGCGAAAAAACAGGCTACTCATTTTCAGAAGATCGAAAAATTCCTCAAATAATGTAGATAAGGGGAGATGCATTTTTTTTTCTTTTTAACTGTTTAATCTTAAATTGCCCACAAATTATAGTTAAATACCTCATGATATATAGATGGCTTAGCAAGTGTTGGCACAATGAAGGACTCGACTCTTGAGACACCATCTGCCTCCACTGCTTCCTGCAAGTAGTAATAAAATAAAAGACAACAACTAGAATTTCACGTTTTCATGAATGTCATCAAAGGTTGAAATTTTCCAATGATGACCCCATTATGTATTCCTTCCTGAAATTATGGCTTTTTAATGTTTTTCACTTTATTTTTTCCAAAAGAAAATCAGCATTATATCTTTGTTGTGATTGTGTGGTTTTTAAAGACCTTTCCGATGATGTATAGATTGTAAAAATCCAACATGTGGTTAAAGAGTTATGATTTTTTTAAAAATATTACACTTTGATTTAATGTCATTTGATCCCTGATGATGTCATCGTGACGTCATTGTTCAAGTGCAGTCTTCATGTTATTTCCAGAGTTATGCTGTGGAGAATAGTTTTAACTAATACAACAGTGACAACACAATGGTCTTTCTGTGACACCGTAAACATGTGCATTCTCAATCGCGCAAAAAAGGCATTTCATTTCACCATAACTTCTGAATGAAATGGTAGATTTTGTTCACATTTCACAATAGACCAATCCGTTAAGCCCCGCCTACTAACAAATTGACCAATCACAGCCTTAACAACACCACTGAACGTCTGACAAAAGTCTGACACAATTAAAACCCATAGAAAAGTAAACAGCTCATTTTTCGGACGCACAAAAGCACACACAACTGTACTAATTTCTGGTGGTGCAAATCCCACAGCAGTGGTCCTTGTACAGTTGTGGAAAAGTGGTTTAACAGTGTTCCTGTTTGCATTGTTCTTCGGATTCAATGCACTGCTAAAAAGGCCAAGAAACTAAATCCATACCATTCAATAATCCATGTATGTGTGTGTATCCATTACGTGTGTGTGGCCGCAACCGAAACACCAAGAGTGCGATCGTGGCAAGAAAGTCTCACCATGTGCTGTTGCTATGCAACATCACATACTAACATTTTATTTAATATAATTTGACACATGTTATTGTGGCATCTTCATATTGAGGTTCAATTGTCTGATAAGTTTTAAGGCTCACTTCAGTTTCAATCTCAGTTATACTGTAGAGGAGAATTGAGCGGAAGAAGAAGAAAAAGGATAAACAAATTTAAAAAATGAACAGCATGAAGAGGTGTTAGCGCAGTAGTGCACGAACAATTATAAACAAGACATTAGGCGTAGGAGTCAAAATGGAAAGGCACCATTTTTTACATTAGTTGTTCTATATACAAATCTGGGTAACTTGTTTTCCTTCTTAATTACTTGCTGTCAGGAATACCGAAAAAAACATTTCTGTGCTTACCCGCTGGAATTAATTTTTTGAATTGTAGGTGTATTTTTGTTGTTGAGAATATCATTGTCACAATTCAACCAAGACTAAAACCAAGTAACGACAACAAACATTCCGATGAAATGTCACTGGATTTCCTTTTCTCTTGAGAATATATGGCTTTTGTTCACCGTGAGTTAGCCAAACCTTGGCCGTATGGGCCGATAATCGGCCATGGTATGCTGAAATCTCGGACTTATGTCTCATGCCAAATACAAGGGTGGCATCCTCATGATCCCTCATAATCCTTGTTTGTCCAACAAAAGGACAAAGGTCTGGAATTGGGGATTACACAATAACCCACAGAAAAAGAGAACAGGAGCGTAAAATTCCAGTACCCTTTTGTCCCTCTCTGTTACAGGGCAATCAATTCGTATCATGGTGAGTGCATTAACTGTACATGCTACACAATGGAATGTCAGGGTGTTTTTAAACCCCTTTCACACTATGCTTCCCCCCCCCCAGGATATCCACGGGGATTAGTGGTTGGTCGTTTCACACTTGATTCACTTTACCCCCGGTCTGGCCCGGCGAATGAGCAAACCCCGTGGAGTGGCCACCCCTGCTCCGGAGTAGGGGTCATTTTTAACTTCCTGGGGAATAAATACTAGTTGGAAACGAAAGCGGGTTTTGCTTACCCCAGCTTCCTGTTAACATGTGGCGACGACTTCCGCTTAACAACAAATTCATCCCTAGTGTGAAACGTTGGACCGGAACCCCGTGGAATAACGACCCAGGGGATATGCATGCAGGTAGAGTGTGAAAGTGCGCCGGGGTAAGCGAGGGGTAAAAAAACTCCCGGGTCCTCCCCGTGGTTGTATTCTCCGGGGACAAGAGATACAGTGTGAAAAGGGCTTTACACACATCTGACACAGGCATCCCTGGACATGTTTTTTAACCCTGTCTATCAGGCGTCCGTTTTGGGGTCTGGAAATTTGTTTCTTGTATACATTTACATGTCTTTCGGTGTAAGTGGTTAAAGTTCTATATAAGAACTTAACTGAGTAAATTGAGATGTAAACTTAACGATTTTTCCATGAAAGGAGATGAACAGATCGTACATGTCTGTTGCTCCAGTTGTATCAAACCACATAACTGCAAACCTTTATCATCATGTTGAGTATTCAAACTCAAAATCGTCCAAAGTGCCCGCTTTTGGACACATTTGATTGTAAAAAATTCAGTTTTAGTGAGAGCTCCATTTCAAACTGTTGCAAAATCCACTGGGTGTAATGAAAGTAATAAAGATTGCCAGTAAAATTCCTTTTATCACCTTTATTACCGATAAAAGACCTTATACTCAGCGTAACACTTAAGTGATCATTACCTCATACTTCATGACAGACCTCAACACAAAACAATGTCATTTGTCTTTGATTGCTGCGCGCCCTCACTTGTGTAGTGGCCAACTTCGTTTGCCAACAGTAACACAATTGTATGACCTTGAGTATTTACCTTTGTTTATGTGTTGTTGTGCAGACATGAGCATGTACATTTAGGCAATTGATGTGCTATGATTATTTGCATGTATGCAACTAATTATTTTGTTATGGATTTTTAACCAATTACACTTCTGCATTAAAGGTCCAATACAGGATTGGTATTCTGGAATTCATCAATTTTGTCTTATACTAATGTAGTATCCATGTAAAACCTTACTGATTATAAAGTTCATACCAGTACAAATCTTCTATAATAATATTTCTGTCTGAAATACTGTCAAAAACGAGAAAATAGAATTTTCTGATTTTAATTTCGGTTGTAACAATTGTAATTTAATGAGATCAATGTGTTTACTTGCTGAAAAATGTGTACTGTTTTTCACTATTTTCTCCTGACTCGGACGACAGATTGAGCCAAAATGTTCACAGGTTTGTTTTTTCATGTAGGCTACATATTGAATTCACACAAAGTAAGAACACTGCACTATCAGCTTTACTAATCCTGTTATATAGAGATACAATGTATCTGTATGACTGCCTCACTACATGTCCATTCTGTATCCTTCCTATGGAGGAGGATAGTATACACATATGGACTGGCAATTAGGGCAATAGTGCATGTCTATGCACCCCGAGGGCCTGTGAGTGACCAGGAGAGGGTCCTACATGTATTTCCTGAGGCCGAAGGCCGCGGGAAATAGGACCCTCTCCTGGTCACTTACAGGCCTGACGGGTGCATACACGTGCAATATTGCCCGAATAATGCCAGTCCATATGTGTTTTATAACACACCTCAGTCCAAAATGTCATGTGAAAAAAAAATATTTTCAGGACGCACGGTTTTACAACTGTAAACTGTTATGAGCATTGTAAACCTCTTGAGGGGGCTGTTTACCAGTCAATAGTTTTGGGGTTTTTGAAACTATTTCCCGCTTTGCGAACTATTTCCCACAAATGAAGCGCGTGCAGTGTGTTGACGCGCGTCAAATTCACGGTGGTGCAGATTTCATGCACTAGGCTATATTAGTTCACCCCACGTGACCGTGTTTCAGCCAATCAGGATAAAGAACCAGGGAGATGTACAAGATTTGCTTGGTATTAGTTCACATGCACTAACTAAATTCAGGGAGACAAGGATGTCAATAAAATCATGTAATTCTGAGCACCACATTGTATTCCTCTACAGTGACAAGACAAAAGAGAGACTTTACACAAACAAAAAAGTATCTTCACTGGCTCCCGATTACTGATCAATCACATTGCCTTTGAATTCTCAAAGTTTGCAAGTTTTCCATTCACTGCAAGGCACTTCACCTGATCAAACCAAATAGCCCATCACAAAAATGATGTTAATCAACCATTCCCCATCATGCCTGCACCAATCACTCTTGGGATCACCAGTCCTTCTCTCATGTTACCCTGAAACTTTAAAACAATCCCCATTTTATTTCAGCGGTAATACCAAGCATTAAGGAAAGATAAGATCACTTTCCATACAAAAGCTACTCTGTAGACAATAGCAAAGAATGTCATATCACACTTTAAAGAAAATCTCACATATGCTTTTGTTTCTCATGATAAACAATCAAAATGTTTGACTTACCATGTTATAGATACCAAGTAACAGACTTCCAGCTCGACTGCAATTCTATGGGACAAACAAAGTAACAACAAAGATTCTGGGTTCATTAAGTGATTCTCACTAGGAAGCTTCCTCAACCCATCAAATTCAAACAGTTCCCTGATTGGGACAGTACCAAACCCACTATACTCCAACAGTGCACTTATTAGAACAGTAAACAACCCATATACATGTATTTCTTCTTACCAGTTTTAATTAAGTGCTTTATGTACTCAGATGTATATCTTTATTTATATCATTGTGTACCCCCAGATGTGGGGCAGCAGGTCTACAGATCATAGTATGTATTTGCTTTTGCTGTCCCTTGCCCATCTCTGGGATTATTATCCTATATTTTGTTATGTACTGTTTTATTGGCGAATAAACTAATAATAATAATAATAATCATACTCTAACAGGTGTGTTGGATTTTGGCTGAGTGGTCACACTAGGGCAATGTGTAGTTGTTTCTATTTTAGGGCTCCAGTACCAAACCCATCAATATCTAACAACTGTTTTCTGCCAAACTTTTGATAGTAAATATAATACAATTCTTTTCAAATTATAAATACCATTCAATACCAATTGAGTTCTCTATTGTTAGATGATATTCCAAGTACAGTCTGCCTTTGTGTATATCTTTGTTTTATTACACCAGCAGGTTGCCCGTGTTTAGATTGCAAAGGTAATAACATGTACCAAACAAAGCCCTAAGCTACATCAATGTCCCTCCCAATAAGAGGTCATGCATACCCAGTGAACCAAGCATTGCACACATATGTAACATAATTTCCCTAAACAACATAACAATGGCTTTATTCCACACTTCTGTCCAACAGTAATGCACAACACAATACCACTTTCCACACTCAGCCGAAGGCCAACACCAGTGCCCCAGACCATTGGTACTAAACCATCCATAGTCCAACAGCTGTACATACCTTCATAGTACTAAACCATTCAAAGTCAAACAAAACCATCTGTTGGACTTTGACAGACCTGGGGTGGTTAGGGTTAACTTTGACGAAAAAACAAACAAACCAACAAACACAAACGTACAAAGCTTCCAAATGATTGGACCTTAAGACTAAAAACCCCAATCTTTAATGTGTGCCATCAGGCATGTCAAGGTAGACAGTTTGGCAAAATAAAGGTATTAATAAAAATAACAATAATAATAACTAACATCAAAATAACATCAATTACAAAAACACATCGCAACGTTTAATGATTCAGAATCATAATTCATGGTAAACTGGCATAATTTTATCATAAAGTCACGTGTTAAAATACATTTTCATGACTTTTGGCAGTAAGATTACTCTAAAATGAAGACTGAGGAATACTTTGTCTTGAATCCACAGATCATGACTAATTTGTTCTCATACCCTTACTTGTTGGTTTATATCCAAAATGAGGGGGGGGGGAGGGTGGACACGATGTTGCACAATCACAACACCAGAAACTCATGGCTTGAACCATTGTGTAAAAAGGTAAAGGTTTTTCTTTTAAATAGATAATTAGCTCCAATTGTGATAAACAGCATATTTACATGTGTATCCAATTTAAAGCTACAGTTATAACTACTAGTAAACAAGACGGATTACTCGTAAACAAGACTGATTAATTGTTAAATTCAATAATTGAAAACAAAAACCTGTCCAAAATGATCGATCACCTTGCGCCAAGTTGCGTGTATTGTCAGTGGACTAAGCCGTCTTATGATTTTTTTTCATACTCAAATAAGCTGTTTGCAACTTCATGTATTTTGAAAAAACGTATCAATCTATCCCTGTTTTTTCCTCCCTTTATTCAAACATGATTAATATAGCTTTACCTCAGCAAAATCGGCTTCTGTTTCCAGGCAGGGGAAACATTTGCAAGTATTCGCGTCATTGGTTTTCAATTGGTTAACTAGTACAGCAATAGCTGCCATGGCGAGCTGTGGATCGCCCGATAGAGGAAAGAGGGCTATTAGAAAAACTAATCCTTTTGATCAACTGATGTTCAAAGGGGTGGGAACCAACCTCGTCCCCATGGTTTACTATGTAAACCCTGGGGGATGGAAACTCCTTACTTGGACCCTGATTGGACAACGACTTTACAATATTAGCATATGTTCCTTATTCATAGTATATAGAAGAATTACACACACAGTTGTACATTCAATTCAGTTCACAGCAATCGACAGTGACTAACTACATGTAAAAACAAAAGTGCCCTCTACCTCCTCCAGGCATGCCAGGTATCTCAATGTTTATACTCATTATGTTTGTTTTAATACCAACAACCCAATGTTTACCTTTTTTTAATTTCAATTTAGAAGTCAAAACAGCCAGCGCCGGCAAAACAAACGTTAAACAGGCTATTAAATCTGGTACCGGGCAACGAGACTATGACGAAGATGTGAATTTTGAAAAGCAGCCAGACTATTCTAATTTGCATACGTATCCAAAAATTTTGGATATGCAAATGATCAAATACCAGGGTGAGAGAGCGGTCAACCTCGTACTGCTCGACACACCCTGGGGACGAGGTTGGGGTGGGGACATTAACAAGCATGCACTTAACCCACTGCCTACATGGCCTTCACAGAAAATGCCAGGGACAACAACCATATAATGAACTGGGAAAAGTATGAGAGCGAGAGTGATAAGTTTAGACACTGGATACAGGAGGGTATTTGGATAAGAAGACGATGATCAACTATGAACAGAGGTGAGGGAGGTTACAAAACTATCACACATATGGGACCCCCTCACACCCCAAGACCCACCCCTGGGAGGACACAACTGCCCAGACCACCACTTAGTGGCCGGAACAGTAAATAGTGCCACCAACTGACAGGTGGAGCCTCGTTCTAAGGATGACGAGTGAAACTAGTCGAAACGAAAACGAAAAATTACGTAAGTTAATTGGCTGTGTTTTTGTAAAATTCATTCAAAACTTTAACTTTTACCAACCTGATGAACAATATCTTTTTGCATTTTCATGACGGAGGGTTTTCAAATAATTAATTTTAAATTTTTAAACCTTAAATTGTCAGTAGTATAACAACAGTGCCATTGGACTTTAAAGCTTTTAACAGCCTCGTTTGGTCTCCTTCTCTTTTACCTCCATGGTCGAACTGAAATCACAGATCAATGAAATCAAAATAATCATCATCTACTCTTTCTTCTTGTGTCATTTTGAAACGTGTTAAGCTTTGAAATGTGCTTAATTTGATAAAATGTTATCTTGAGTATGACTGTGAAGCGCCATTGATACTGTAAATTGAGTGTCTTAGCTTCATATACAGAGTTGCTCATTATGTGGGTTACCTTTATCATGGAATATACATCTTATGTATGATTGGATGAACTATCACCTGTTGTTGAAAAAGAATGCTATCAGTCAATGTACACAGGCTTAAGCATCAATCATGTCAATCTGTGTACAGGCATTGGTCTACATAAAGGGGTATATGCATCAAGTTCATTGGTCTTCTCAGCACTGTGTCATTTTTTTGTAATTTGTCAATTGACTGATGGGAAAAATGTACCTACCTTCAGATTTTAGTGTTACTTAATGTGATAAGTTAAGTTCAATTATATCACCTGATACTTAGATTCTGCATTGTAATTGGTTTAGAGTGCGCCACATGATGTCTTATTCTTACTAGAAAGTCCCAATATGCACTATACCCATAGCAAACAGTGAACTATACCTGTAGCTACAGCACCTTCTTGGTACCTACATGTACATATAGATGTCTACATGTATGTAAGTGTATCTTATGAGGTGTTATAAAACACATACAGAGTATTAACTGCTTTTACTAGTTCTAAAGTTAAAACTATGACTTAAGAAGCAGCAGCGGCAGCGGCAGCGGCAGCGGCAGCGGCGACAGCGACAGCGACAGCAACAGCGACAGCAACAGCGACAGCAACAGCGACAGCAACAGCGACAGCGACAGCAACAGCAACAGCGACAGCAACAGCAACAGCAACAGCAACAGCAACAGCAACAGCAACAGCAACAGCAACAACAACAACAGCAACACAGTAACAATAATAATAACTACAAATTAAGTGTTCCTAATTAAGATGGACATAATTTGAGCAACTTTTTACTAAACTTAATGGAGATTCAGAAACAAAAATTAGCACCTGATGAATTGGCAGACCATGAAGGTAGTTCCAGATAACAGCTGGTATAAACTGAAGGCAGAAGCGCTTGAGTTCAAAGTCCCCAGAGCGGTAAAATTCATACAACTGCCCACACACTGGTTCCTGAAGCTATCAAAGATCAAACAAAGTCAAACAAAGTTTGAAATACAAAAAAACTTGAAACACACTTTTAAATCTATGCAACAAAGTGTTGCATTGTTTTGAAATTATCATGGATCATACAAATTTTACATTCAGTAAAATTCATCAGAGACTATTCTAAAAATTACTATGAAAAACAGTGCACATTAATTGTAATGAACAGGATGTACATGTACACCAGTACATACACAACTCAAAGGATTGCATTTCCAAGCAACCCAAACTCTCATATATTCTTATTTCAAACAGCCTCTCCTAGTGTGGCTTCATGTGCAAGGTTTGCCTTTAACTTGTTCAAGTGACTGTCCAGCAGGACCAGTTAGATTGTCATTTAACTGGTCAGCCAGTGGGACCAGTTAGAATGTCATTTAACTGGTCAGCCAGGGGGACCAGTTAGATTGTCATTTAACTGGTCAGCCAGTGGGACCAGTTAGATTGTCATTTAACTGGTCAGCCAGTTGGACCAGTTAAATTGTCATTTAACTGGTCAGCCAGTGGGACCAGTTAAATTGTCAATTAACTGGTCAGCCAGTGGGACCAGTTAGATTGTCATTTAACTGGTCAGCCAGTGGGACCAGTTAGATTGTCATTTAACTGGTCAGCCAGCTGGACCAGTTAGATTGTCATTTAACTGGTCAGCCAGCTGGACCAGTTAGATTGTCATTTAACTGGTCAGCCAGTGGGACCAGTTAGATTGTCATTTAACTGGTCAGCCAGTGGGACCAGTTAGATTGTCATTTAACTGGTCAGCCAGTGGGACCAGTTAGATTGTCATTTAACTAGTCAGCCAGGGGGACCAGTTAGATTGTCATTTAACTGGTCAGCCAGCTGGACCAGTTAGATTGTCATTTAACTGGTCAGCCAGCTGGACCAGTTAGATTGTCATTTAACTGGTCAGCCAGTGGGACCAGTTAGATTGTCATTTAACTGGTCAGCCAGGAGGACCAGTTAGATAGTCATTTAACTGGTCAGCCAAGGGGACCAGTTAGATTGTCATTTAACTGGTCAGCCAAGGGGACCAGTTAGATTGTCATTTAACTGGTCAGCCAGTGGGACCAGTTAGATTGTCATTTAACTGGTCAGCCAGGAGGACCGGTTAGATTGTCATTTAACTGGTCAGCCAGCTGGACCTGTTAGATTTTCTTTTTACTGGTCAGCTAGTTGGACCAGTTAGATCGCTTTTTAAAAATATTTCTCACCCTTTTATAGCATTTTTTCTCAATAAAATGTGACAAATGAGCTTTACTTACATTCACATTGGACTGGGGTGGTTGAAGGACATCATAGATGGCTTTGATAAGCTGGATGTTATCTTTGATCTTTCTCGAAAATAAAGGAATATCTGACCTACAGATTGACTGAAAAAATTGCACAAACAGAAATTAAGTTAGCTAAAAGATGGCAAAGATATCAAAGGGCCAGGGGAAGAAACTCAGGGGTAATAGGGAAATTAATCAATGAAATTATCACAACGCCAGACATATCATATGATAGGAATCAGGCTTAAAACAATTTAAATTTGACTATTAACTGATTTTCTTAAGTAATTCATGCATCTGACTAAAATACAATCCCTTAATTTATACAAATTGTGCTTCCGACACTCCCATTACAAATTACAAATGGATTTTTTTAGATATGTAACAATGTCTTCCTTTTTCTGTTTAACCCATCCAGACACGCAACTTTGTAATTTTTGCAAAAATAAAGCGAAAATGTCAAACCACACTCAACTTTGCAAAGTGTTTTTACATTTTCTGCAGCAATTTTATTAAGAAAAATAAAGGAAATCTGCTAAACATTTACATGCCTGACATAATATTTTAAGGCACATGAAATGACAAACTTTGAATTAATGTAATTCAACATGTTTGTACATGGCAGATGAACTCCAGACAATGTCGAAATCCCAATGACAACTCATTTAAGTTTTTAATTCACTACCACCTATCATTGGTGGATGTTTTTGTGCAAAACCTTAAATAAAAGCCTCTAACTTACTCATTAAAAATCACTATTTAAAATTAATTTTAAATTTTGGGGTCAAATTGGCTAAAAAATTGGAAAGCTTTAAATATCATTTTTAACATTAGTTAGACTTTCTTCTACTCCAATGATTGCACATCGGTGTTAGCCAGATGTTCAGATGTTCACAAAAATCGTTATAATGTTGATGATGTTTTTTGAGCCGCAAGTGTAATGTAATTGACTGGTATACATACATACACAAACATTCGTTTCACTGCACTTCTGGCTTCAAAACGTCAATATTTGGGTGTTGAGTAGGCCTATAGCTGCATTCTACTGCAAAAGAATGTAAGTGACTAATTCTCTGTAAGAGACCCTAAACCGTACCTTGTATTCTGTAAGCCATTCTTGGACTATTCTTGCTGCCATTATTGCTCTTCAAAACTATTTCATGTCGTTTTCCATCCTTGAAATGCAAGTTCCTGCATCCTTTAAACATGAAAACAAAGCATCTAGATTGGTTGAAATGCATACATGTACTGCACATTAACAAGTTATGTTGTTAACTCAAAGAAGGGTTTGAGAGCATTTGAAAAATATGGTGTCAAAATTTGCTTTCAAAATTGAAAAATATTTTGAAAAAATTCTATTCCCTAGAAATACTTTGACTTTGATGGAATAAAGCGGGAATAAATCAACAAATGCAAGACAAAGTATTTTAAGGCACAACAAAATATTTTTGAGTCAAAGCAGGTCTGAAATTTTAACAAATATCATGTGGACTAATTTTTACTGAAAATTGTTGTTATATGGCTATAATTACTTTTTAAATTGTTCAATTTCTGAACTTTGCGGAGGCAGCTAACATTGGAAAAAAAATTTGTGAAGCCATTAACAATTGTTTACATTTGATACAATCAGGTCCTTTTAGTTGGTAAGTAATTTTCAAAAGCTAATTTTATTTTTTCACACTTGATTATTAGTTAGACCCAGTAACTGTGGCGCTGTACTCCTTTTTTGGAGATTTTGACATTTTGTCAAAATTACAAAAAAGGAGTACAGTGCACCAGTTACTGGGTCTCATTATTAGTATAATTGTCTATAGGCCCTAGTAATATAGTGCATTACATGTCATTAGTGATTCAAACCAAAATTTACACTTTTTTCAAACTTTTGAGTTTTGGATGCCACTATCAACAGTAAACTTTATTCTCAACATAATGAAGGCTGAAAATAGCACAGTGTCACAGGATTTCAGAATAGAGGTAGGTAGGCTACTGGTCTTTGTACTTTTTATAGATCTCGTCCATTCTCACAGGAGTCACGGTAACATCAAAATTGGTGATCGGAAATATAGGTGTCAATAGATCGATTGCGCGATCAATGTTTACATGTCATTACATGACCAATTGTGGGTACTTCCTCATCTGAGCTGATGGTAAACTACGTGCAAATACATGCCGTGACCGACAGAGTCATACCAAAAGTCGGCTTTTGGTAACAAAGTTACTAAGCCATTTTAATAAAGTTGTATGTTGTGACATTGATATTAATCACATTACTGTTTCATAAACTACCAGTATTCTACTACAAAAGAGGTTTGAGTTATGCACTACCGGCTTTGGACGACTTTGTAGCCGCCCGCCTGTTATTTGTTTGTAATGTAGGCCTAAATCACTGTAAAAAAAAAGTAAAGAACGTTGGAAAAGTGAGCATTTATACCTAACCTTGCAAAATTTCAAATAGGCAGAGGAATCACACAGTTTTGGAAAGCAATTTCTTTGGATGATTCAGCTTCAAAACTTTGAAATTCTTGTGTTGAAAAGTGTGTGATCGCGGACGTCTGGCCAAACGTTTTGTCGTGCACTAGTCATTTGACCAGTTCTGGATCACTTTTATGAATTCATGCTGTTCCATCGCAGCTTTTTCAAAAAGTTTAAATAAACGATGTTGATTAGTTTACCAAAACATGCCATTAAAGTCACCAAGTATCAAATGACAAAAAATATTGGAAGAGGCTTTGAGAAAAGAATTGACATCTGTTTGGCCAGTTCTGGATCAGTTGCTTCTATTCTGGATCAGTAGAGCGCCCTCTATTACAAACCCTCACTCCTATGAATAAAGTTGTCATGCATAAATGCACATGTAGTCCTCCATCTTGAAATACAAGTAACATTATCAACAGCTATTTCATCAAATAGTTTTACATTGCTCGACATACAAAAATAAATGTGTATCGAGTGCACTAAAAAGTATGATTTTACCAGATTTACATTGCTTTAATGTTGAGTGATCCAGAACTGGTCAAAGGTGCAGTGTCACAAAAAAACACATTTTTGTTATTTATTTTACCTAAAGAGAAAAGATGACTGTTCAGTAAACTTACATAAACACTGGTATATGCATCTGAACCATTTTAAATTAACTTATCTGCTCATACCGTACCTTCAAATATGAAATGTGAGAAGTTTCAACAGCATCTTTGAACCCACATTTTGTTTCAAAAATAACAATGACTGTCACTGACAAACTTCAGAAAATTTGCCATAGTTTACTTAACAATGATGTTGTGCACTTGAATTTTGGTGTGTTATCTTATTGGATGTTATTCTTTACATTTATTAATTCGGTCACATACAGAGTAATTTACTGATGATCAAGGGGCAATGCTAAGTTAAAGTGATCCGGAACTGGTCAATGATCCCAAACTGGTCAAATGACTATAGATAATAGTAGGGCCTACATATTGTGCACATTTATACGTTACTTGTACAACTTCCAAGACCTGCTGGAACTGTCCTTATTGGCTTTATTCAGCCACTCGAATGTCTCTGGTACAAACTGTGGATAATTTTTCACAGATTTCCTAAAAGAAAAGCCTAAATTGAATAATCAAATGCAACAATCATCATGTCGTACCGCACTTTCCTATGGATGGAGGACGTCGTGTTTGTTTACATTAAATACCTACAATAGGTCACGTAATGCGGGTCGAGCAATTGGTCTTTTGGAAACGGGTGACGGCACGATAAATAATAAACTTTTGGGTATCACTGTCTATAGACCCAGTAACTGGGGCGCTGTACTCCTTTTTTGAGATTTTGACATTATAGGTCGGTCGTACGCTGCTGAAGGACCAATGTCAAAATCGGTTGAGAAAACCAACGGCTCCTCTCAGAGCCACCACCTCTCCTAAGATTTGTTTCATGGTGTTACCGCAAACTGAAACTCCTTATTGTCTCTCCACCATGGAAACATCATCAACATTGCTGATCAGAAATAGAGTCAACCAGATAAAGCATGTAAACATGTAGACCCAGTAACTGGGGCGCTGTACTCCTTTTTTGAGATTTTGACCTTATCCGTCGTACTAGTTAGTAGTACGACAGATACATGAAATGTCAAAATCTCAAAAAAAGGAGTACAGCCCCTCAGTTTCTGGAGCTAAACTAGACCCAGTAACTGGGACGCTGTACTCCTTTTTTGAGATTTTGACCTTATCCGTCGTACTAGCTAGTAGTAGTACGACAGATACATGAAATGTCAAAATCTCAAAAAAAGGAGTACAGCCCCTCAGTTTCTGGAGCTAAACTAGACCCAGTAACTGGGACGCTGTACTCCTTTTTTGAGATTTTGACATTATCTGTCGTACTACTCCTTTTTTGGGATTTTTAATGTCAAAATCTCAAAAAAGGAGTACAGCGCCCAAGTACGACAGATAATGTCAAAATCTCAAAAAGGGAGTACAGCGCCCCAGTTACTGGATCTAGATCTAAACGTTAATTTATAGTAAACATATTGGTAAAGGGTGGTGAGACACGATTGCGATATACCATTTTTGTTTTTTTACCTTAATTTAAATGTTGTTCTGTCCTTTGAAATACCTGTGTCTGGATCCTGATTCAATTTACACTTACAATAAAGAAGATCACGTCGAAAGAGTGCATTCCCACCTAAGAAAAGAACGTAAAAAAATAACTAACGTTACCTACCAAAAGATTCAGATAGGTACCGGTTACACACGACACTCGATTCAGAGCGATATGAAGGGCGCCCTCATTATATAGTGGTACCGTAATAGCTCTATTTATGAGGGGGATAGGACCGAAATTGCGGCCGTACTATGTTTAGCGTCAAATTCAAATGCTTAGGGGAGGTCATGCTGCGCGTTGTAGTATTATACTGGTTGAAGCAAGGATGCCTGCAGTTGACTAAAGTTGACGGTATATGGCGATTGCGGTCTTTCTTTTATTTGGGTTTTTTTTTAATTAAACATAGAAACACACTCTGTTGTCTAAACCATACTAGAAGAGAAAAAAAAGGATCAGTTCATCAAAATTATTTTTATTTTGAACGAAATTAAGAAACCTAACCAAGTGATTGCAAGAATATTTAAGGCAAAGGCATCTTGAGTGTATCAATTTGATATGAATCACATTATTTTCCATACTGGCATCATGTCGTGGTGGCCGAGTGGTTAAGGCGTTGGACTCGAAATCCAATGGGGTTTCCCCGCACAGGTTCGAATCCTGTCTACGACGGGCAATTTTCTTCTCTGCTCTGATTAGCATTTTATTTTTTTTTAGATGGTGGTTTTATACTATAAACTATTTGTATGATCAATTTCCGATCGCTTCTTCGCCTGTTTACCGTTGTTTTCTGTTTTTGCCCAAGGTGATTTTTTTTTGTTTACTGACAAAAAAAGGCCATAAGCCTATAAGGCCTATGGCCTTTTTGGGGGGTATACTCCGGGGTTTCGCTGGGCTATCTGTTTTTATGTCTCTGCTTGTAATATTGAACGATCAAGTTTAGTTCTTTTTTTCCCCCCTGGTTTGTCTACTTTGTATTGTATGCGCACTCGGATTGCCAGCGTTTTCAGGCTCTTGCGATCCTTCGCAACTCCACGCTGTTGTCGTTTTGTGATGGGAAGGTGAAGGTATGTCTCAGTTTTCTTGCTTAGTTTGTTTTATTGTTTTGCTAGTCTGAAATTAATTTAATAACAGGGCATTTGGAGGTACTGTACTTATTCTTGTTAAAGCAATTTCATCAACCCAAAAGAGTTATACATGTAGTAGCAAACGTTTAACCTTTTATTCTTGTCTCTTCGCAATTTGTATTGAGTCTAAAACAATTTGAAACATTGTATGTTACGGCTTTATTAAGTTTGTGGAATACAAAATGAAAACAATTTGAAACATTGTATGTTACGGCTTTATTAAGTTTGTGGAATACAAAATGGCTTCGCTGACTCGATAAGAAAAACAAAACCAACAGACCGATTGCGCGACCCACGTCACGTGACCTGTAGTGGGCTTTTCTTTAGTCGAAATCTGTGAAAAATATTCCAGAGTTTGTACCAGAGAACTTCGAGTGGCTGAATAAAGCCAATAAGGACAGCTCCAGCAAGTCTTCGGAAATTCTACAAGGAACGTTATGTTCACGATGTGGTTGTGCTAGTTGCACAACGGAACGTTTGGGCCAGACGACCGCGATCGCACACTTTTTAACACAAGAGTTTCATAGTTCGTCACCGTTTTCATGAACAGCCACTTATCTTTAATTAACATTTAATCATATTTTAGCATTTCTCCATATAAAAAATATGATTCTATATGTACGATTATGTACTTGAGTATCAATGAACACCGCATTGGTGAAAAATAGTACTTATTTTACCTGTGGAATGACGTTTTAAACGCAAACAAAACTTCAACGTTGATTATCTCGACAAACGTTATTCTCGCGCACATAAAGATAAGTGGCTGTTCGTCGTGAAAACGGTGACGGGTTTTGAAGCTGGAATCATCCAAAAAAGGCTTTCCAAAACTGTGGTGTTCCTTTGCCTATTTGAAATTCCGCAAGGCTAGGTATAAATGCTCACTTTCCAACGTTCATTCCTTCTTCTTTTTTTATATATATTTATTACAGTTATTTAAATGACAAACAAAATCACAGGCAGGTGGCTACATCGTCGTCCGACGCCGGTAGTGCGTAACTCAAAATAAACCTCTTTTGTAGTAGAAGAATACTGGTAGTTTATGAAACAGTAATGTGATTAAATTCAATGGCACAACATACAATTGTAATAAAAGGGCTGAATAGCTGTGCTTTTATTGTAACCGACCGACTTTGGCAAGTTGTTTGTCAGTCGACCAAAACTGTGTAATTCCTTTGCTATTTGAAATTCCGCAAGGCTAGGTATAAATGCTCACTTTTCCAACGTTTTTTACCCCCCTTTTTTACAGTGATTTTGGCCTACATTATACACAAAATAACAGACGGGTGGCTACATAATAGTCGTCCGACGACGCCGGTAGTGCCTGACTAAAAAAAAACTCTTTTTAGTAGAATTCTGTTAAATTATGAAACAGAGATGTGATTTATATTAATGCCACAACATACTACTTTAAATAAAGGGCTGATTAACTAATTTATCACTTAACAAAATGTAAACTCGACTGTTTTTGTAGTCACTCCATGTCCCGGCATATCTCTGATATCCCCCTCCCCCACCCTACGCCGCTGCATCTGCTGTTGACCTACATGTAACCTTCCCCATGCTAAGCATTATTCCTTTTTCCCATTACCATCCCCCAACTTTTCACAACATATTTCCGCCACTGCATGTTGGTGACTGTGTACCCTGTTTTTGTAGCGAAACGAACTACATGTCTTTGTATCCTTTCGAGGTCTTAATTAACTGTTCTTTTGTAGAGATTATTTTTAATAATAGGGAGGTTTAGCTCCAGAGCCCCATTTCATACAGCTGCTTAACGGCTGATTTTGTGCTTACTGTGCGATTTCCATTTCATAGCGCTGCTAACCGCAGGCACACGAAAAGGCATGCTTACCTTCCGGTGCTTACTGTAGGAAAATGAACGACGTAACAGTGCAAATCCATGATGAACGCGCAAGTTGGCCGCCTAATTTTCATGCTAACCTGTGAAATATGCTTAAGCTTAAGCAAATTTTTCTGCTATAGTTAGCACGAAAATTTGCTTACCGTTAAGCAGCGCTATGAAATTGGCCCCAGGTATTTACTTGAACGTCAACGTGAGCGTGTGAAACTTTTTTCGCTGACGCCACATAAAAAAGAAATAAGCTAGCGTTATAAAACTTACCATTTTCACGTCAACACGTCCGAGCAGTCGACCATATTGACCGATTGCGCGACCCGCGTCACGTGACCACTTCTGGGTTTAAAATGTGAACACACACGTAATCCTCCATAGGAAAGGGTGGTACGGTACACGATGATTAATGCATTTAGTTTATTCGATCGAGGCTTTTCTTGCTCGAAATCTGTGTAAGGTATTCCAGAGTTTATACCAAAGACCATCAAGTGGCTGAATAAAGCCAGTAAGGACAGTTCCAGCAAGTCTTGAAAATTGTAAAAGTACCGTAAAAATGTGCATGATGTGTACAGCGCACGACGGAACGTTAGGCCAGACGACCGCGATCACCACACACTTTTCAACACAAAAATTTCAAAGTTTTGAAGCTGAAATCCTCCCAAAATATTGCTTTCCAAAACTGTTCCTTTGCCTATTTGAAATTCTGCTTTTACACGTACTTTTTCATCAGCTGTATGACATCATACCCAATAGGAGGTCACGTGGCCGCATGTAAACATTGACGCGCAATCGGTCTATTATGCGAGCTGGAATGGGCAAAAATTCATGACGTCACCTGGCAACAGAGCAAACTTTTTACGGTCACGTTAACGTTTTTAAACCTCCCTAATGCATACTACTTGTTGGGCTTTCTTTGTTGCTGAAGCTGTTTGAGTATCCCAACTTAAGAGTGGGTCCGCATAAATACATATTTTTGTCCTCGGCCATTTTTTTATTTTTATTTTTTAGGAAAGGACAAGGTGAGCAAGTAACAATTTTTGTTGTTGTAATTTCCAAAGGCCCGTTGCCATGGTAACAGGCTATTTTGTGTTTTGGGCATTTTGGGCCTGTTTTGGGGTCTCAAAAACTGTTTTTTAGCTTATTTTTAAAACGCCACCAAGCCAAAATGCAAAATTAAGTCACAAAACCAATTATTATCATAACAAAGTATCATCTTTGCCCTTACGTCAGATTTTTTAAAATTCTTTTTAATGTCACCCTAATGCTAATTTTAGAACATGCCTTAATAAAGCATGTTTTTAGAAATTGCGAAATTGTTATTTGTACAATATTTTGTCTCTCAAAAAGTCTTGCCAGCGATCTCAGAATAATTCCTTTCGGATTTGATTAGAGCCAAGATTGGTCTTTCCATATCTGGTGAGAAAAGTTTGGGGGATTGTATCCTTTTTGGGCAGTACTTCATACAAAATTGTAATTTTCCCCCCAAAACGGAAAAGTGAAATTTGAGGTTTTCCTTCAGTTTGAAGTAATAACACACAAAAAGGATACTTTTATGGGTCTGGGGTCCTTTTCATATTTTAAGAGTGAGTTGCAGGCCTATGATTTACTTCTAATGGATAAGGAACATTTTTGTTAGCAAAATTTCGATTTTTTAACCCCTCCCCAACTTTACTAGCATTCTATCTTCTGATTTTATTTAAGTGGCATGAAACAAAAAATGAAACAGTGCTTGTCAACTTTATATAATCCAACTTTCCAACTAAAGCATTATTTTCACATAACCCGACAGCCTCTTTAAGCATGTCAACCTTCAAAAACACAACTTTATTGCTTGCAGTTGGTATATTAAATTGTTTTTTCTGGTGCCCTCTTTGGTAAATGGGAAATGTAAGGTTTTACCCCAAAGGAATACTTATCAAGAACCTGATGCCTTTTTCAAATCATAAGAGTGAGTTGTAAGCCTGTGAATTAATCCTACTTAATACACAGCATTGGATTACCCCCTACCCCCACTTCCACTACACCCCACTACACCCCACCCTACCCCACCCTACCCCACCCCACCCTACCCCAACCCTGCATGCTTCAGTCTCCATTTCCTGATGGAAACAATACTAAAATATGTGTTTACGCGGACCCACTCTTATGTAGGCCTATGTCTTTTTTTTAGGTGATTTGGCACGGAATGACCCGGAGATGAGGTCCCATCCGTGACAACTTGTTGGGTTCTTTCCATGCGAAAGTAGTTTATCCATCTAGCAATAGTGCAATATTAATCCCTGTCACTGTTCTCTAAAATAATATTATAAGTGAAAATGCGTATCTTCAATATCGTCCCACGAAGTGCAAAAAACCTCAGTTTTGACACAAACGTTCATTCCGAGATAATCACGTTTGAAATTACACACTTTTTAAAATCGCGTTTTTTATTTATTTGTGGTCGCAAACTTTAACAAAAATGAACTTTACCGATATAACTTGAGACCTATACTTGACAACGGTATCGTTACTTTTACAAAGTTTTTGTTAAATAAAAGAGTTATTAGTTTAGAAAAATTGTTTGTACTTCTTGATAATATTAAAATTGGAGGTTGTCGTTAATGTGTGTACAAAACATTTGTGTACAGTGTAATGGACAAAGTTTTTGCACTTCGTGAAAACACAACGTGCTGGAGGCCTAACATATTTTTCGCGGTTTGTGTGTACAATGTAAACGTCCATGCACAGTTTTTGCCTTTCGTGGGAACATCATACATCGCACGTTGGCACTTTGCGCGACGGAACGTTAGGCCAGACGACCGCGATCACCACACACTTTTCAACACAAAAATTTCAACGTTTTGAAGCTGAAATCCTCCAAAGAAATTGCTTTCCAAAACTGTGTGATTCTTTTGCCTATTTGAAATTCTGCAAGGCTAGGTATTAATGCTCACTTTTCCAACGTTGCTTATCCTTTTTTTTTTTACAGTGATTTAGGCCAACATTACAAAACAAAACAGACGGGTGGCTACATAATAGTCGTCCGACGCCGGTAGTGCATGGCTTAAAAAACCTCTTTTCAGAAGAATTCTGTTAAATTATGAAACAGAGATGTGATTTAAATTAATGCCTCACCATACTACTTTAAATAAAGGGGCTGATTAACTAATTCATCGCTTAACGAAAGTATAATCGACTGTTTTCGAACTCACTCTGTGTCACGGCTTATCTCTTTACACGTATTTTTTCACCAGCTGTAGACGTCATCCCGATAGGGGGTCACGTGACCGCATGTAAACATTGTCGCGCAATCGGTCTATTACAGCACAATCCCTGGGAATGAGATTTTTGCACTTCGTGAAAACGCAAATAGCACAACCATGAGGTTTTTTTTTCAATCTGCTTATTATGTTACTTAGGAAACCAAACACTTTTAAGATTTATAACTTTGTCAGAAGGTAGCTAGTGACCAGTGCATCAACAGTATGAAAAAAAATTGAAAATGCTTCGTGGGAACAGCGACGATATGAACACAAAATAACTTGACAAGTATGACACAACTTGTAAACAATCAACAAATTTAGACTTTATTTAAACAGAACATGTATACTTGATGTAATATGAATAGCCTAAACGAATCTCAAAAGAAATTATAAGTTTAAGACCACATTTAAATAATGACAAAATGAACTTTCCAGATAATACAAATTACAAGAGTTTACAAAATTGGACAATCAGGTTTTCGTCTAAACATAGTGTCCCAGCAGTTTTAAGAAACCTTTAAACTGTTTCAATTTTGATTATAAATACTTTCAACTTTCAAGAAATGAATATTCAATTAAACTGTGTTACTGTCAGTTGTTTTCACCTTGAGATGACTCTGGCTTGTCTCCTATTCCGGGCGACTCTCAGTAATCTCTGTAAAAATAAAGGGTTTAGGAAAGTGACGAAAGAGCCGTACAGTCTTTGGTAGTAGAAACCTTAACCATATGGAGCAGTACCGCAGGTTGGAAAGCTCTTCCAACTAAACCTGATGTAAAATTAAGTTGTAAATAAGTAGTAAATAACAAAAAGACGATTCCAAGTTAGCGTAGGGAAGATTTAAATTACACTGAGAAAATGGAAATATTTTGACAAGTTGGGGAGGTAGAGCTTTCTGCTCTTCCAGCCAGGCTTCTGATGGATGATACCCAAGCCTACATCCTTACGGACTGTAAAGGGGGTAACTCTGTTTCAGCCCCAGGAGTAGGTGGCAATGGCCCCTGGGAAAACAGTTGATTTGTAGCCCACACCTCGAGTGGCTTACTGGCCTTGTGTGTCCGGCAACTTCCATAAAAATGTTTTTTTTAAATGTGGATTTAAATAGGGGTTTGGAATGAACCTTGTGAGTCGGCTCGCGGGGAAATAATGTAGTCTGAACACCACTCTTCAAAAAGTTGGTGACAAAAAAGATTAGAACACTAGAAAACATACAAATCCAGAAATAAGAAACGAAGAAATATAAAGGATAAAGAAACAAAGAAATACAGAAATAAACCCATCAACAAATAAGTTGTCCACATAAGTTAGTGGATGTCAACGAAAGGGACTGAACTGAAGTCCTAACTATTTTAAGGTCTTTAGGTTTTTTTCATTCATTCTTTTATTTATTATAATCGTCATGTTAAAAACATGAACATTGGTTTCCAGTGTGCATAATACAATAACAATGTACTCTATGCATTGTTCCTCTCTGCAATTATTATTCTCAGCGCATTACAACCATTGGAAAAATGCTTGTATTATTATTACTATTTCACGATATCACAGCATGCAAAAGAAAGATCGCATTTTCCATTGTGCCGGTAACTCCTCGAGTCGGGCTACATTCCGTAGCCTTAGATCTCGAAGGTCTTTTGCAGGATCCTAGCTGTTCCCAAAAGTGCCGTCTTCTGTAGCAGATCTACCCTCACAGTTGTGCCTATTTGATCGAGATGCTTCTCCAGTGCCTTTGAAACGGTGCCAAGTGCTCAAAACCACCACAGGGACTACTTTCACTTTCACCTGCCTAATCTTACGAAGTTCCCTGGCCAAGTCTTGATACTTCTGGATCTTTTCCATCTCCTTAGAAGCTACCCTTATATCACTCGGCATAGCTATGTCGATGAGATGACACATCTTCTTCGTCTTATCTAAGACTACAAAATCCGGACGTCTATGTTCTATAACATGATCAGTCTGAATGTTGAAGTCCCAGAGGATCTTGATCTGGTCAGTCTCTACAACTTTCTCTGGAACATGGTCGAACCACTTTGCATGCACCTGGACACCATACTTCTTACACAGATCCCAGTGAATCACCTTAGCCAACCTGTCATGTCTGCCTTTGTACTCCGTCTGGGCCATCTTACTACATTCGCTGACAATATGAAATACAGTCTCTTCTGCCTAGTAACACATTCTACACATAGGAGAGACGCTTTCTATCCTCGCCTTCATTACATTTGGCCCTGTCTTGCGCCGCAGTAATGGAGCCATCGTTTTGCTTTTTCAGTTCTCCGCTCTTTAACCAATTCCAGGATTTGCAACTCGACACTTCTTCAGTGCATCTCAAGAACCGGCCGTGGAGTGGCTTGTTCCTCCAATCTTGGTGTCTTTCTTCTTTCCTTTCCCTTTTGTACTCCTTCGGCCCAGCTTCGTCTGCCTTCGTGTACTTCTGAGTAATTATCAGCAAGTTCTCCTCGGTGCTCCTGACATGACGATGCAGGCTCCTTCGCTCGATTATGACGCTGTCTGCCACACTCAGTAACCCCCTTCCGCCCTCTGACCTCGGAAGATAGAGTGCTGACATTTGCCCGCGGATGTAGCATGCCATGCATGGTCATTGGCTTTCTTGTCCTGTCAGTGACATCTAGATCTTTTTAGTCCACTCAACAATACCTGCACTGTACCTCATCAAAGACACGGCCCATGTGTTAATCGCCTTGATCGTGTTTTCCCCGTTCAGTTTGGACTTCAAACATTTCTTCGCCTGCCTGATGTATTCTGCCCTCAGCCTTACCTTTGATTCCTCGTGAAGGACGTGGTCTGATTCTAGTACACCAAGATACCGATAACTTTCCTCCTCACCCAAAGCCCTCATCTGCGCACCATCTGGCAGAGCGAAGCCATCGGAATGTACCCTAATTCCCCTCTTCAAGGTCATTGAAGCGCATCTCAAGACCAAACTGCATCCCGATGTCATTACTGAAAATCCTGACGGCCTGCACCAAAGAATCGATCTCCGCCTCATTCTTTGCAAACAACTTCAAATCGTCCATAAAAAGGAGATGGTTGATCTTACATCCATCCGTCTTCATTACATCCAGCACTCACCTTCCTCAGAATCATCGACAGGGGCATCAATGCTAGAACAAACAGCAGCGGAGACAGAGAGTCACCCTGGAAAATACCTCTTCTTATGCATACCTTGCCCAGACTATCGTTGTTGGCTGTCAGATTCGTTCGCCACGTCTTCATGCTCTCACCCAGAAAACGTTTTACTGCATCAGCCACTCCAACCATATCCAGACATTCATTTATCCATGTGTGCGATACCATTTCGTAAGCCTTCTTGTAATCGATCCACGCCATTGCCAAGTTAGTCTTTCTGCTCCTGCAGTCCTTCAGCACAGCCTTATCGATGATAAGTTGATCTTTCGTACCTGTGGACAGCTTCTTACAGTCTTTCTGCTCCTCCGGAAACAAGTGATGGGCATCCATATGGCGATAGAGATCCTCTGCAATCATACTGGTCAAGAGTTTATACATCATGGGCAAGCATGTGATTGGTCTATAATTACTTGCAATGTTACCTTTCTTGACATCTTCATTATCAAAACTATTCTTGCCTCAGTCATCCAAGTGGGGACCTTACCCTGTACTAGACAGTCTTGCAGTTGTAGGGCCATTCGCTTATGCAAACTACGGAAGTTCTTCAACCAGTACCCATGCACATGATCCGGACCGGGGGCTTTCCAATTTGGTACTTTCCTTACCTGTCTTTTTACCTTGTCCACGTCTATCTGGAATCCTTCTTGCTGTTGTACGCCTCTCAATTCATCTTTCACATCCGTTAGCCAATCAGATTGCCGGTTGGGCTGGACTGGTCGGTCCCAAATACCACCCCAGAAAGTTCTTGCCTCCGCTGGCCTCAGACCCGCTTGCTTGCTGTCAATCTTTCCGTCCAACTCCTTAAACAGCTGGCGCTGATTGGTGTTAAACAGCCTGTTCTGGTGAAACTGCCTCACCCTGTTATCATACCTCTTCACCTTTGCAGCCTTAGCCTTAACCCTTTTTTTGATCTCCTCTATAACAACACTTACCCTCTTACCTTTCACATTGTATTTTGTCAAGACTGTATTCCTCCAGTCTGAACCTTTTATTAAACCCTTACTAATTTGTTCTAGTCTACTGAGATCCCTTCGTAAATCTTTTATTTGGCCCTCTAGCCTACGTTTTCACCATGGTGTACTGTTTTCATGTTCTGGACTTGAAGCCTTCACACCTAACTTTTCTCCTACTACAACTGCCCCTGCAAACATAAGACGGTTAGTTTCCAAAAGATTATTAGTACTCACCGACCCAAGGACTTTACTTACTACGGCTGACATATCTGTCAGCCTTTTCCCTGGGACCCGGCGCAAAGCCGGGATATTCCACCCGTTTGACCCTTTAGCCGCTCTCATCACCTCGTGAACCCTGGTCTAAATCTGTACCTCCTCCTCCGTGAGCTCTAAACCCTCCACTTCGTCTATGCCACCGCCATCCTGACCATTTTGCCATCTTGGCTGGTCAACCTCATCTTCACTCTGCGAACTAGCATCAGCCACATCATTCGGTACCTCGTGGTTTAACAGTCTCCGTTATGTTACTATCAGCGTGAACTATCCTCCCCATCTCCTCAATCTTCCAAAATTATATTATTAATATTTAATAAACAAAGCAATGTCTAATGAATTCGGTGGGCCAGAGAAAATTGTAAACCGTAAATATATATAGGCCTAGATGCGTGTATAGACCCGTAAGCAGTAGCAGAGGCAGGAGATGAGTCGGATTTCTCTGACATAGAGATTGGGACTTAGTACAAAGCTAAAAAGCCAAATAAGTCAGACTTGGGTGTACTGGACCAAGGTGTAGATGCTGAAATAGTAGTAGAGCCCCGGCGGGATTGGGCAACATAGTGATCCCATGCAGAAAGAACCACGAATTAAGGGGACTCCTAGTCACACAGACTGCCTTGTTCAGTATTACAGTAGGGTGTGGGAAAGTCAGGGTTGCGGATGTGCTCTGTAGAAGTGACTTGGGACATCCAGCCTTTCGAGCAAACCTGGCTCCGGCTTCCTGCGCAAACTCTGTGAGTTTGCACAGTTTAAAATGTGTAGCTTGTACGGTATTTTCATATAATATAATTATGTTATGTGTTTGTATAGGAAGCCTGAGAAGGGACAGTGGTAAGAAAAAAAACACAGGGGCTAATCCGTTTGAGCGGAACGGTTTACCAATTCGTTCGAACAGAATACTAATCCGTTCGAACGGATTGCTATTAAACCGTGTAAAAGAATTAGCAATCCGTTCGCACGGATTACTAAACCGTGTGAACGAATTAGTAATTCCCAATTCGTTCGAACGGATTGTAAACCGTGCGAACGGATTAGCCTCTGTATTTTGTTTTCTTACCACAGTCCCTTCCCGGGCTTCGTATGTTAGACTTTTGTTTTATGAAAAAGTACGATATATTGTATGGTCTGGAAGGTTGGGCCGTGGCCTGGGTAGGAAGCCTGGGGTATCATGTTCCCTTGGGGGTGACGTCCAATCCGATAGTGTAACCAAATTGCATAGGTTGATTAAGCTAAATTACCAAGACCAGTGAATGCTAGATACAGTGTGTAGTATTTCGGGGTTCTCGACATTCAGATCTATTCATGTAGATCTATTCATTCGGGAGAAATCGGGTTATTCATGTTTTGGGTTACAAACACAGCTGAGAGTAGCCTTGGGTATTCTTGATTGTGCCATTGGCATTTTTATCTTACATTTTTACAGGATTGCTTGAATCCGTGGTGGTGGTACGTTGTGGAAGGGTTTGGGGTTATCCAGCTCCCCTAGAGTAACCACCAGGCTCAGCAGCACCATCGGGCAGTAGTATATGGGTGATTTGGTGTTGTTTGGCCACATAGTGGGCAGTAGAAGAGGCTACGTGTATGATATAGAGTTACAGAGAGGCATGATTCCAGTGACATGTCTCAGTGAAGGTGGCCTAATCTTGAGGATTCAGAAGAATCCATGTTATCTGAGTGAGCTGAAAAGATGTCAGCCAAACGTGCTCATTGTAGATACGGGAACAAACGACCAACGTTGGAGGTTGTCCAAGCAACACTTTGAATAATTGGTTTCTTCCCAAATGAGGGATATATCCCGAGTCAGACTAGAAACCATCAAGTCTCCCTATAGAGGATTTTAATGAGACGTGGAAACGTTAAGTGAGCTGTTGAAGCGTTTATCTTTACAGAGGATCGAAGGTGGATCTGGAACAATCGGAAAATGAGGCATCTCTGCTATGGTCTCCATGGTGTGCACTTGAACGAGCATGGAATGGCGCAATGTTATGAAAGAACACTTCGGCAGCTCAGTAAAATTATTTGAACTAGAATTTGGTAACTTAATTTTTTTCAAATTCTAATTTGGATTTGGAAAGTCTGCTTAACTATTTAGTCACAGTACACACTGTTCCTGCCGAAGACCAAGCGCCTATTTCTATAATAACATAAACATTCACATAATATTTACTTCCTTTCAAATAAATAAACTCCTCATAAACTGTAAACTGTTGGAAGAGTACATAGTTTTCTTTAATGTGAAATGCGGTATATATTGCCAGGTCTCCCATCTGATAACACTAATTACGAGAATACTAGAATCCTATAAAGAAACACAATCATTTATAAATTATACGAGTTTTCCCCGCGGGTGGCCGTCAGGCAGATCTAAGTTAAAACGAAGGGGTAAAACACTTCGGATACATTGTAAACAAATGAATGAATGCACACGTTATTGAGAAAACCACACATAGCCTACAATGTCTATAAGTTTTGGTAAAAATGTTTCAATGCTTATTTACATTTCCTGGCCAAACAGCTCAAATTACGAGTGGCTTAAACAAATCTTGTTAAAATAGCAAGATTTGAAATTAACTATTTCTGAGGCTGAAGAGTACATCATTACATCGGGAGTGATAAATCTTCAGATCGTTTTATAGGCCAATACCATTTTATCAGGTTTTCAGATGCTGGGTTCACAAGTGATAAAAGCGTCTGTTTATATTTATTTACAACGACGAACTACAGTTCACACACAAAGTAATTTACATCTATAACATAAGTTATTATGCAGTAAAACTTCAATCAAGCAGCCATCTTTTCAACCACCTCGTGGCCCAACAGGAGTGAGTCAACTCTTATACTTGCGTCATACATTGACCTTCTTTTAGTGGAGTTTGCATGTTTTAAACATACGTTTATTTTACAGTGTGCTGGACGGATAATCTCTATTTCGCATAGAACGATGTCACAGCTGGTCCACTTCTCCCAGTTCCTGTAGTTGATTTAAAAATAGATACAAAGGTGTACAAACAAATAGTTTACGTTACAGGAATCTGTTTGAGCTCATTCTGTCAGGATAAAATGCCTTAATATTTCGGCCTTACAGGAAACATACGAGGCAATAACTCGAAAAGTAATATCGGGAAGCCGAATTTAGTTTGGTGAATAGTACGCCTTTAACAGTATTCATTCAAATCAGTAGACCGATTGCGCGACTCGCATTACGTGACCCCTTCTGGGTATAATGTAAACACACACGACGTCCTCCATATAGGAAAGTGCGGTACGGTACACGATGATTGTTGCATTTAGTTTATTCGATCGAGGCTTTTCTTTCTTGAAATCTGTGACAAATATTCCAGAGTTTGTACCAGAGACTTTCAAGTGGCTGAATAAAGCCAGTAAGGACAGTTCCAGCAAGTCTTAAAAATAATTGTACAAGTACCGTATAAATGTGCACGATGTGAACGACGGAACGTTAGGCCAGACGACCGCGATCACCACACACTTTTCAACACAAACATTTCAACATTTTGAAGCTGAAATCATCCAAAGAAATTGCTCTCCGAAACTGTGTGATTCCTTTGCCTATTTGAAATGCTGCAAGGCTAGGTATTAATGCTCACTTTTCTAACGTTCTTTATCCTTTTTTTACAGTGATTTAGGCCTACATTATAACAACGAAATAACCGGTGGGTGGCTATTATAATAGTCGTCCCACGCCGGTAGTGCATGGTTAAAAAACTCTTTTTAGTAGAATTCTGTTAAATTATGAAACAGAGATGTGATTTAAATCAATGCCACAACATACTGCTTTAAATAAAGGGGCTTATAAACTAGTTTATCACTTAACGAAAGTAAAATCGACTGTTTTGTAGTCACTCCGTGTCACGGCATATCTCTTTATACTTGTTTTGTCATCAGCTGTATGGCGTTATACCCATAAGGGGTCACGTGACCGCATGTCAACATTGGTCGCGCAATCGGTCTATAGGTTCATACGGCGTGTATTCTTTACATCTCATCCAAAACAATTTTCTTTATTAAAGATGCATTGCCCGATTTCAGGCCGATTTGGGGGTCAAAAATATTTTCAAATATATTATTGACTTTTTATACCCCGTAATATTAGCAATTAGAAAGATAAATATCTTTCTAATTGCTAATATTACGGGGTATAAAAAGTTGCTTTCATGAGCTTTCATTTGATACTTTGATTGAAAAAATCCGTCAAGGATTAGTGGCAGTTAATTAAAAACGTAAATGAATAAAAGGCTGGGCCAGCCTTTTAATCCTCAGAGCTAAGACGTACGTCATTTGAATTTCGCAGGAGCCCAGGATATGAATATTCATACTTGTATTCAAGCAACGTAATTCGGAACGACGATCGACCGGTTGTATTATGTGGTGCACATTGTACACGGTGTAATGAGCGTTACACGTATGTACACTGTACATGTACAATATTGGTCGTCCTCTGGTTCGTTTTCTGCTGCCGCGAGTCTCCAGCTCGCAGGAAGTGGTCCGACCGTCCGGACGTCTGGTCCGTGTGATTGTCAACTGACCAACGGCGGCTTGCTCCCTATCCTACCAACCCGCACGGTGTGTTTGCAGCAGAGAGCCGGTGGTAGTTTATCGCTCGGATCGCGCACTCTGTACATTTTACTTTATGTATATTACGTACATTGTATGCACAGCGAGCCGTGTGGGCCGGCAGCGGCGAGAGCATAGGTCACAGGGGTCGCGACCAGTTCATACTAAAAAAGGTCACAAGAATCATGAATATTCATTACTTGCGGATTCTTCTGATTGGCCGCTGGGAAACCAATCAAATTGAAGTCGGCAAATGCCCGCAGAAACTTAAAAGTGTTCTATCTTGAGTTCCTGATATCAGAATTCTTAGTTTTTTATATTTTTCTTTACACAAACATATAAACTTTTTAAATTTGTTTGCTCAATGAAATTGATTTTTGGCCCAAAATCGGGCAATGCATCTTTAAGGTTAAAATCAAGGAATATTTTGTAGATAGCTAAATGGTCCATTCATTCAAGAAATTGTTGTGTCCGTAAACCACAATTAGCCCTGCTCATACCTAGAAGGGGCCCAGATACTTTACAAGCTGGGTTGACACTAGCCCGTTTGGCTCAGGTCTTTCCCGTATGATACCGATAAAAATGGGTCTTTGCATAATTCTACCCACATGGGCTTGTCCCAGGTCTGTCCCATATAAGATACCTTTATGGGCATTTGCATATTCTGCCCATTATGGGCTTGTTCACAGCTATTCCCCATTATTGCTACCCATGTGGGCCTTTGCAATTCCTATCCACATGGGCTTGCCCAGGTGTTTCCCATACGACACCAATGGGACATCGTATAACCTGCCCACAGGGGTTTGCCCAGGACTTTCACTACACATGGGCTTGCCCAGGGCTCGATTTCACAAAGCACTAAGATTCATCTTAAGATGAGTTATCAGTAATCACCATAGTGATTTGCATTGTGACATCAGGCTTTGCTTAGCAGTTAAGAGTGATTCTCAGTTAAGATCAATCTTAGCTCTTTGTGAAATCGAGCACAGGTCTCTCACATACGTTACCTGTATGGGCCTACGCATATTCTCCCCACAGAGGCTTGCCCAGGTCGTTCCCATAATGTTACCCATATGGCCTTTGCACATTCTACCCACATTGGCTTGCCCAGGTCTTTCCCATACGATACTCATATGGGGCATTGTATATTACCCAGATGGGAAGTATCCTCACAACCTTATCCCATATGGGCCCCATGGGATGAATATGAATATAATACCCACTGTATCTCCATCTTCCTTTGTAGAAGTGTTGTATATTTCCGAGTAAACTATTTACCTGTGGCTTTTAATGTAAAAAAATAATAATGCCTTATTCCACTGGATCAGGCACAGAAGACCGGCTCTGATGGCAGTGCATTGACCATTTCCATCTGGATGGATAAAATTATCTCATTACTGTGTGCTACAAGTGCAACCTCTGGGTAGTGGATTGCCCACACAGCACTATGTCAAATCAGTCACAAGCAGGCTAAAACAACACCTTGGCAGATACGGCATTCCAGGCACGGTAGTCGGTGACTATGGGCACCATTCTCGTCAAAACAATTTGACAACTTAGTGCAAAAGTGGGAATAAAGCACAGTGCAATCTCCTCATACAACAGCAAGGCGAACGGTAAAGCTGAGAAATGTTCTGACACTGTGGAGGACGAAGACCAAGCCCTGATCCGAAACTTCCCAACTGAAGATGTTGAATCCAGCCCTGCTCAAAGACTCCTTGGGCTGAGAACAAAGACATTGATGCCAACATCACAATGCCTACTCAAAGCCAGAGGACCTGAGGATAGTCACGAAATGAAACAGCTAAAGCTGAACCAAAAGAGACAGGCCAAATACTTCAACAAGCCCACCAAATGCCTCCCTCTTCTGACACAAGGTGATACAGTGCACATGAAGCCATTCCGACAAGGTCAAGATTGATAGACGAGAGATCATATGACGTGTTACATGACGGTCATGTATACAGGTGGAACCTTCAAAACTCAAGCAAAACTCCAGAACCTCTCAGAAGAAAGCCTCCCCCAACCAGACATTACCCCACCTACAGTCGTTGCTAATTTTACCCCAACAAGTTGTTACCCCTTTGAAAATTAGGAATTTGCTTTACTTGCCTTTCAATCTTTTTTTTTCAGTCGGCGAAAAATACGGGGCTTGTTCCACTGCGCCCACCCAAAATTCGCACTTGTATATTAATTAATCCGTTTTGTTTATTGACTAGCTGTTCCGTATAAAGTAAATTTGTTATTTATTTTGGAGACTAAAGTAAAAGTAAGTTTGTAGGCCTAAGTATCTCTAATGCCAGTCCCTTTAATATAAAATATCTCTGTCGGAGATATCTCTGTAATAAACAAATAAATATATCAATAATAAAGATATCTTTATTAATACAGGAATCAAAAGTTAATTTTGTACGTCCGAAAAAGAGATATCTGTATTATTAACAGAGATATTTCTATTTTTGATTAAATCTCAATTTAAATGACGCCATAGGTTTACAATGTGCTCACCGTTTCCATCAACAAAGCAATCTAATAAGCACTGTTGTCAGAAGAAGCAAAGATGGCTGGAGCGAAGACGATGTACAAACAATATTAACAGCTGCGTCTGTAGTTGCCAACATGCAGCTGTTATCCGTACAGCAAGTTACACAATAACCAGGATCTGCTGCTGGAATGTTACACTGATCAGTGTACTGAAAAATATTCCCAACAAGAATTTCGTTCTGCGAAGCGCACTGTTTGTTGATTTGAATACGGCCAAATTCGTCTGAAATTAAATAAAAGAAACATTTGAACCATATTATTTTTCAAACATAAATAAAATAAAACGATCGTTTTAAGGCTCTCCCTGGCAGAGATCCGTCTTGAAAAGTTGGGGACGAGTTTGAAATTTGCATGTATTACCAATGTAGTGTCCAGGGCCAGCTCAGAAGCTGTGAATTTGTTTCATTCTGAGCCTTTCTGTCACGATAAGTTTGAACGATTTCTTACATATTATGCAGGCAAAATACAGAACGTGTATGGGCTCATTCCGAAGCATAGGAATGGGGAGGCCCGCTTCAGGGCACACCTGGGAAGATTAAAAAGGGCTTTCGGTCAAATTAAGTTTTATCATGTACTGAGTTTCCAATAAATAGAGTCTTTTACCACACGTTATCAGGGTGTAAAATGTCATGGTATAAAAAACATACAGTGATGTCACATTTTAAGTATATCGGTCTATACATTTTTGTATTTTGAGTTCATTCTTGAAATAAAATGATGTTAAATCAAAACGACGTTGGGTTTGAACTTTTGAGTAACAAAAGAATTCCTCTGTAGAATGCAGTCCAATTTTATTGTGACATCCAATACAAGATGTTTAGAATTTCTCCCGGAAAAATTATCAAATAAAATCACATTTAGGCCTACATTATTTTAACTTGAGGTTAGAGACTTGAATTTTCCTTTTCCTTGGAAAATGAGTACACCACAAAGCTGAATTGGAGCTTAGAGCCATTCTTTAGGGTACGTGCTTTTTGATACATATCAAACTGTCTGGGTTTATCGTTTGAGGTAAAGTAGTAACAGTAAGTGATTTCGTTCCCTCGAAATAAAATTTTATAGCGGCCTCTAAAATTGATTCCGGCCTTCTTTTTATGGACCTGTTTTTCTATCATTGTCAACCGTTTACATATAAACAGTTTGCTCTCTCATAAAATACGTAGCCTGATTCCTATTTTATTTGTTCATGTATGCGTGCTTTAAGTAATTATTTGTTTCCAACTGTTAATTGTTAAAATAGTATCAACTATAATATGTTTTAGGCCCTCTGGTGACAAGAAGTTTGCGGTCATGATTCCGATGATTGAGTTCATCATGATGATTGAGTATGAACTCAATACTTTTCGAACGTTTGTATCTTAAATATTCATGTTGCAAATGATGGGAATTGATGCGCTTGATATTGTGATGACGTTTCTTTGTTTTGTAATTTTTTGTTTAGGGCATTTCAAACATCTGGAGATAAAACTTCCATAAATACAGGCATTATATACGTAATTCCATGAAAGCATCGCAGTATAGGCCTATGACGGGCGCGCGCCAATTTCTCAATGTATGTGTCGTGTCGCCAGCATTATATTCATTTTATTATTTGTATGAAATTATGTTTCGGATGTAATTTGTTGAGTTTAGTTTTGAATAAACTACTAGTTCTGAAGACAATATAACGACTATAAATTGTAGAATCCCGGGACTGTTTTGTGAGTAAAATCTAATCATCATAACAGTTTACATAGCCTGCAAAGTTTACAAATGAGGATAAAACCATTGTTGTGACGTCACGCAAACACACTAACGGTCAAATTTACGTTAGCAATGTTTTTCAACTCTTCTTCATCTCATAACATTAAAGTGAGATGAGCATTTTGAAACTCAACAAGCCTGAACAGCTCTAGTTTGTTCACTTCTATTCTTCTCTCTGAAGATTGTCCGGTGGGCAGCGCGCTGTATTGGTACCTCTCGTCTCTAACCCCTGGAATGGAAGTACCGAAAAACAATGGTAATTGGCTCCCGAACTCCCCAAAACGCGTCACCATAAACTGCTTACATCAGCTTGTTAGACAGGTCACAAATCAAAGAAGAATGAGAGGGGACCAGAGCTGCTCTATATGATTAATGAGGCCACTTTTGCGGGATACCATATTTGAGCAGCGCGTCGAGTGGAAAGGCCTTAGGCCTAATTAAAATCTCCCATATTATGGCATATTATCAGAGATTTTGATCGAGCCAACCTCGGTACCCCCAAAAATGGCGCGGCGAGATCAATTACCCCTGGAAACGAGGTTGCGTACACACTAATCGGATGCGTAGTCGGACAAATTAAAATATTTTAACATTCGGATGCGTACACGCAGTGTCAATAAGAACATGAAATTCCCCGTTTTCCCTTCCTTGCTGATACAAAAAGAAGAATATACCATCGTCGTTCATTTGTTCTTGTCTGACGTCGACAATGAGCAAGCCACAGTGATGACAAAAGGAGAATTTCCTCATCCTTCTATATCCATTTTCTTTAATCAATTAATGGTACAGGGGTCGATTTCACAAAGCACTAAGATTCATCTTAAGTTGAGTTGTCAGTATTACTATAGTAATTTATATTGTGACATCACACTTTGCTTAGCAATTAAGAGTGATCAATCTTAGCTCTTTGTGAAATCCAGCCCAGGAAAAGGATCACTGCACTGCACACGGTAAGTTTTTCAAAAAAAGTCTGAATGCATGTTAACGCGTGCGTTTCCGCACGCAAACGCAAGTTTAATGCATTATTATTATTGGTTTTGTTTTTGATGAAGTATGAACTTTAAATCCGACCCGACATTCGCATTGTCGGATGCGCGCGCAGACGCAGCAAGTATGAACCGGGCTTAACCATAGATATAGAATAAAATACCTAGATCGGACGTGCGTACAATACGCTGGTTCAGCCTGGGCGCTGACATTAGTCACGTGCTTGGGGCGACGCGCAACTTTTGAAATGGTGTGACGAGCATGCTTTTCGGCAACCAAACACACACATTTCGACAAATACGAGACGAACTGAACGTCTTATTATCCAGCTCGTCTTTATTTCCAGCTGTTTTTTAATAACGTTTGCCGAGTATTCTAATGGTGTAAGTGAAATGGTGAGTAATTGTACAGTAGATGACGCCATGGCTGTCTGCAAAATCTTCGGAGAGAGTGTTCCGGATGTACAATGGTACCGCACCGTCACGTATGTCCAACCTAATGACTACCATGGTATGCAGAGCAGCCCATAATATGATTGGGTGTGTTTTTGTCATCACGACACACCCTTGATCCATCACATGGAGAGAGCCTGATAAGCAGTATCGCTCGCCACCTTCGGGTCAGATCGTATGACTTCGGCAAAAGTATAACAGAAGATCCTCAAGGCCAGTGAGTACGAAGCTTAGCTTGTATTCAAGCAATCTGTGCGACCAGTGTGTGTGTGTACACACAAGAAATTTCGTTCAGGTTAAAATCGCGATAAAATAAAAATCAAATATAGGCCTATATAAAATTGATAAAGTACAGGCTAACCTAAACGTCAATCTCCTTTGTTTGTTAGTTTGTTTGTGTGGGTTGGGTTGTTTGGTTGTTTGTTGGTTTGTCAGTTTGTTAGAAATTGAAGCAACTGAACTCAGCTTTTTTTTCTTGGCCTGTCGTTACATTCTTCATTTCAGTTAGCCCATGAGCCAGGTGAAAACGTTACTAGTTGATTGTTTAATTTGTAGAAATGTATTGTAGCTGCCCACGAAATTTGTTAGTTGATTGTAAAAGGAAGTTGGAACAACTGCAAATAGTGTGTGTTTTGTTTTCTTGAAGCTAGACTGTGCGTACGTGTAGTTCCGCGAGCCGTGCTTGCGCAAGAGGTCTCATGAGTAAACCGTCGTCGTGAATGACGTCGCTCGGCAAAAATTGTTAATGGTCGAGGGCCAAATATAACAATCGTTTACACAAGTTAGACACGCAGGAAAATGTTGCGAATTTGTCTATACAAAAAATATTTCATGCGTTTAACTATTGTCAAGGTAAACAGTTCTTAAAATATTGCTTTAAGGAAGGTTAAACAGGCACCTATTAAAAAGTGAAAAAAATACTGCTGAAAAAAAAAACGTTTTTACAATAATAACATAATTATTGCATGTATACCATCGTCTTTGACTGTCTTTTTCAACATAATATACGTAATATTAAAGAATTTTGGGGTGAAAAAGGAAACGTTTGTTTTTCCTGAAATAAAGCATTCTTCATAAAGGTCTACTGGTACTTTGCCATATATGAGCCACACATTTTTGAGAGGCTCAACAAGTCGTCGTTGGCCGACTATACGGCCAACGATCGGCTCCGGCCGCAAAACGAAGCCGACTTCGTTTCGCGGACGGAGCCGATCGTTAACAATACGAAGTCTCTGATTGGTTATCCTTTCAAAGTTGCTCATTACTGAATGTAATGATAAAACATAAGTAAAACAAAGACACAAATCTCTGCAAAATCGTTTCCTTTCACTTGATTTCAAGTTGATGGCCTTTTTTTACTAATTCTTCTCAATGTTTTTACAAGTACAATGTCGGAAAACCCGGGAACATAGACAAATTTGGTTGTAAAGTTTGACCCTTTTGTCACTGTTTTGGCTCGGATTGAACGACGTTTAGTTGTAATTTTCCAGACGGAAACTCCTTTGTGTTATCAAAAACAAAACAAAACTGACAAAAAAAACCCGTTTTTTAATAATTTATCTTTCATGAAAAAAATTAAACATTAAAAAATAAAGTCGATGTTCATGGATGGCAAAAGCAACCCCGTTTTTGTGTAACTCGGTCCGTTTGAGGAGATTGCCGACGTGACAACAACCGCAGTTTGACGAAACAAACGAGCGGCTGAAACATACGTGAGATTTGAACAACAATGCATGGTTTTCTATTTACTTGCGAATAGTGCAAGCAATGTTTGTTTATGTGTACATTTTAAGACCTATGTAAACTTAGGCTGGGACGCATTGCCCATTGGTCTTATAATCATCTGTCTTTATTATTACAGTTAATAAAGTATTTCAGCCCAATTTGTTGCCCCAAAACATTTTTTTTATAGCGTCAAAATGGCTATTTCAAACTCTAAACAATAAATATGAATGTTGGGCGAAGCAACTTTAACGGTGCTCTCTTTTTATTTCATTATTTCATTGACAAAAGGATTGTTGCATTGGACATTTTCAAACATTATTTTCACCGGTCTTCGTTTTTACAGAATAACAACTCAGATCAGCTGTGTGGTGTGCTGTATCTATCAATCTGCTCAGTAGCATCTTTCTTGCATAAATAATGTGTCAATCCATCAAATTCTTATGAGACGATCGTTTAATCTGCACCCTACTTGCCAATAACACAAAATTGACATTGTCCAAAAAAAAAATTAATCCTGCGCGTCGCCCCAAGCACGTGACATTTTACTGCGTCCATGGCGAACCAAAGCTTTTTCTACACAGGCAGTGGAGCGCGCGCACGCACGTCCGATCTAGTTATTATATTCTATATCTATGGGCTTAACACAGGGCCCAATAGACCTTTCCCATGAAATACGTAGATTGGACATCGCGCGTGCGCACTTACATTTTGGTTGGCAAAATTTTGGGAACAGCGCGCCCTTTTGCATCGGACTGATGGGCGCGTGACGCGTACGCGCTTTGTGCGTCTGCTTTGTGCACATTTCAATGGCGTTTGCCAACCAACAGGGTCTGTACGCATGCGTGAATGCAATTAGCATATTTCATGGGAAAGGTCCATTAGCCTTTCCCATGAAATACGCTAATTACATTCACGCATGCGTACAGACATTATTGGTGGACAAACGCCATACAGGTTGTGCACTGGGCCATAGATATAGAATATAATAACTAGATCGGACGTGCGTGCGCGCGCTCCACTGCCTGTGTAGAAAAAGCTTTGGTTCGCCATGGACGCAGTAAAATGTCACGTGCTTGGGGCGACGCGCAGGATTAATTTTTTTTGGACAATGTCAATTTTGTGTTATTGGCAAGTAGGGTGCAGATTAAACGATCGTCTCATAAGAATTTGATGGATTGACACATTATTTATGCAAGAAAGATGTTACTGAGCAGATTGATAGATACAGCACACCACACAGCTGATCTGAGTTGTTATTCTGTAAAAACGAAGACCGGTGAAAATAATGTTTGAAAATGTCCAATGTAACAATCCTTTTGTCAATGAAATAATGAAATAAAAAGAGAGCACCGTTAAAGTTGCTTCGCCCAACATTCATATTTATTGTTTAGAGTTTGAAATAGCCATTTTGACGCTATAAAAAAAATGTTTTGGGGCAACAAATTGGGCTGAAATACTTTATTAACTGTAATAATAAAGACAGATGATTATAAGACCAATGGGCAATGCGTCCCAGCCTAAGTTTACATAGGTCTTAAAATGTACACATAAACAAACATTGCTTGCACTATTCGCAAGTAAATAGAAAACCATGCATTGTTGTTCAAATCTCACGTATGTTTCAGCCGCTCGTTTGTTTCGTCAAACTGCGGTTGTTGTCACGTCGGCAATCTCCTCAAACGGACCGAGTTACACAAAACGGGGTTGCTTTTGTCATCCATGAACATCGACTTTATTTTTTAATGTTTAATTTTTTTCATGAAAGATAAATTATTAAAAAACGGTTTTTTTGTCAGTTTTGTTTTGTTTTTGATAACACAAAGGAGTTTCCGTCTGGAAAATTACAACTAAACGTCGTTCAATCCGAGCCAAAACAGTGACAAAAGGGTCAAACTTTACAACCAAATTTGTCTATGTTCCCGGGTTTTCCTGACATTGTACTTGTAAAAACATTGAGAAGAATTAGTAAAATAAGGCAATCAACTTGAAATCAAGTGAAAGGAAACGATTTTGCAGAGATTTGTGTTTTTGTTTTACTTATGTTTTGTCATTACCTTCTGTAATGAGCAACTTTGAAAGGATAACCAATCAGAGACTTCGTATTGTTAACGATCGGCTCCGGCCGCGAAATGAAGTCGGCTTCGTTTTGCAGCCGAAGCCGATCGTTGGCCGTATAGTCGGCCAACGACGACTTGTTGAGCCTCTCAAAAATGTGTGGCTCATACATGGCAAAGTACCAGTAGACCTTTATGAAGAATGCTTTATTTCAGGAAAAACAAACGTTTCCTTTTTCACCCCAAAATTCTTTAATATAGGTTTTCCCGGCCAATTTCAACAAAAATCCATTCATTTTAACTCCTGGCTCATTCAATTTCGTTTGAAAACGAATACTCCGCTGAATCAGCATTCAACAGTCAAAAGGAGTAATTCAACTTCACCAGTTTAGCATTCACTGGTCAAATAAGATCATTCAATTTCGTTAGACCGCAAGACTCATTCAATTTCGTCAAAGCCAGAAGCAAGAGCTGTTCAACCATTCAATTTCATTAATGAGCAAACATTTTCCAAATGTTTGCATTCAAATTCAAATTCTATGTTATGTGCTTTTAGATTCGTAGCTTCCTATATAAAGGCAGATACTTTGAGGGAAAACTCATTTCTACACTAGTTTGACGTTATCTCCAAGCCTATAAGCGATTTTGAATGAAAAGATGGCTGCCCGTGGTCGGTACAGAGCAGTGAATAATGTAGATAGGGGGAGACTAATTGAAGCATTTGAGAATAACCAGGCTGACTACCTACAATTAGCAGACACTCTTGGCATCAAGAGATCTACTGCAAGGTCAATAGTGTCAACATATTTGCGTACCGGTCGCCATGAAAAGTTGCCGACTGGGGGAGCACATAACACCAAGATAGATCAGGAAATGCGAGATGAGCTTGAGCGATTACTGAATGACAACCCACTTCTAACTCTTAAACAGATGAAAGATGAGCTCCAACATTCGCTACCAGACAAACCAACTGTGTCTCCCAGTACCATTGGCAGAACCCTGGACGGCATGCTCATGACCCTTAAACTTTCAGAGGACGTGCCTGATGCCCGCAACTCGCCAAGGGTTCTCGATATGCGAGTAGAGTACGCGCACTGGTTTATGCAGTATGGAGTTGTCGGCCACTGTGTATTTATTGATGAAACTGGCTACAATATATGGACAAGGCGCTCTTTTGGAAGAGCACCTCGCGGTATTCCGGCGAGGCGCGTTGTACACGCTCAACGTGGACGCAACTGTAACGTGACATTTGCTGTTTCCGGGGAGATTGGCCTTGTAAGCCACCGGATAGCATTTGAGACTGTGACCAGAGAAAGATTCGAAGAGTTTCTGACTGAAACTGCCCGTGAGTGTGAAAACATGTTCCCAGCAGATGAACCAGTCTTTCTTGTGTACGACAATGCCAGACCCCATGTGCGTGCCCAGCTCCCTGCAGGAATCAACCAGCAAATTCAGTTGAAACGACTACCACCCTATTCACCCTTCCTGAACATGACTGAAATGGCCCATTCGTCATTCAAAGCTGGCGTGAAGAGAGATCTGGCTCTCCCAGAATGGCAGCAACGAGTAGGTGACCGGGAAGCAGCACATGGAGCAGGAATGAATCTACAACAGTGGAGGGGTGATCTGCTGCTAGAAGTGGCTCAGCAAAATATTGGACAAATAACTCATGAAAAATGCGTGAGATGGTATAATCATAGCCAAACTTACATGCCAAGATGTCTGGCACGTCAGATCATTGAAGGTTAAAGAAACCAACTTCAGATATAAATAAACGAACAGAAGAAATGTATAACAAACAAAGAAAACGACCTGTGAAAAAATCCACAGGAAAACAACAAGAATAATGTGTTTTTGTCCCCTTATAATTTTAAGCTTTTGTTTCCTTTAAAACCTTTTTGTAACTTTAGTGTAACAACGCAAAAGAAACAACTATTTCAATTAAGAAAAAACACACGATATAAATGAAATGTATACATGGAAACACCTCGTAAAAAGGACAACTTATGTGCCAGTAAAGAGGCTATAACTTCCAGCTTACTCGTAAAGCCATAACTCATGTTTAATTTGAATGCCAAGATGTTGAAATTCGTTGCCCATAAACGAAAAAGAAAACGCAAACTAGCAACACAATCATGTTCGCTTCGGTGAGTCTTAATTTGAATGCCTCCATTGTAAATAGGTAGTAGAATTTCAACTTAAGAATGGTCAAAGTGCAGTCTTGAATGCCTTTAAATGAAATAGAATGACTGAAGCGAATCTGAACGAGAAAAACGAAAACATGTACGCACGAAAACGAAGTTGAATGCATTAAGAGCTAAAAAGAAACCCTAGTTTGAGAGGATTAGGGGGAAATGCGTGAATTTGAATGCGTGTTAATGAAATTGAATGAATTTTTGCTGAAATTGGCCGGGAAAACCTATATTACGTATATTATGTTGAAAAAGACAGTCAAAGACGATGGTATACAATAATTATGTTATTATTGTAAAAACGTTTTTTTTTCAGCAGTATTTTTTTCACTTAGGTGCCTGTTTAACCTTCCTTAGAGCAATATTTTAAGAACTGTTTACCTTGACAATAGTTAAACGCATGAAATATTTTATGTATAGACAAATTCGCAACATTTTCCTGCGTGTCAAACTTGTGTAAACGATTGTTATATTTGGCCCTCGACCATTAACAATTTTTGCCGAGCGACGTCATTCACGACGACGGTTTACTCATGAGACCTCTTGCGCAAGCACGGCTCGCGGAACTACACGTACGCACAGTCTAGCTTCAAGAAAACAAAACACACACTATTTGCAGTTGTTCCAACTTCCTTTTACAATCAACTAAAAAATTTCGTGGGCAGCTACAATACATTTCTACAAATTAAACAATCAACTAGTAACGTTTTCACCTGGCTCATGGGCTAACTGAAATGAAGAATGTGACGACAGGCCAAGAAAAAAAAGCTGAGTTCAGTTGCTTCAATTTCTAACAAACTGACAAACCAACAAACAACCAAACAACCCAACCCACACAAACAAACTAACAAACAAAGGAGATTGACGTTTTGGTTGCCTGTACTTTATCATTTTTATATATGCCTATATTTGATTTTTATTTTATCGCGATTTTAACCTGAACGAAATTTCTTGTGTGTACACACACACTGGTCGCACAGATTGCTTGAATACAAGCTAAGCTTCGTACTCACTGGCCTTGAAGATCTTCTGTTATACTTTTGCCGAAGTCATACGATCTGACCCGAAGGTGGCGAGCGATACTGCTTATCAGGCTCTCTCCATGTGATGGATCAAAGGTGTGTCGTGATGACAAAAACACACCCAATCATATTATGGGCTGCTCTGCATACCACGGTAGTCATTATGCTGTATGGACATACGTGACGGTGTGGTACCATTGTACATCCGGAACACTCTCTCCGAAGATTTTGCAGACAGCCATGGCGTCATCTACTGTACAATTACTCACCATTTCACTTACACCATTAGAATACTCGGCAAACGTTATTAAAAAATAGCTGGAAATAAAGACGAGCTGGATAATAAGACGTTCAGTTCGTCTCGTATTTGTCGAAATGTGTGTTTGGTTGCCGAAAAGCATGCTCGTCACACCATTTCAAAAGTTGTGCGTCGCCCCAAGCACGTGACTAATGTCAGCGCCCAGGCTGAACCAGCGTATTGTACGCGCGTCCGATCTAGGTATTTTATTCTATATCTATGCACTGGGCAGACGCACAAACGCGTGTGCGTCACGCCCTGCACCAAAAGGCGCGATGTTCCCTCAATTTGCCCACCAGTAGTTTTAGTGCGCACGCGTGATGTGCAATTTACATCTTTCATGGGAAGGGTCTATTTCATAGAGCTGCTTAGGCAGAAAATATTGCTTAAAAATGTTCTGGTAAGCGGAAATGAGCAGGATACCAGTCACAAATTGTACATGTGACATGGTAGTTTGGACGGTAACCTTATTCTGGTAAGCATAATTTTGTTGTGCTTAACTACTTTTTGTGCTTAAGCAGCTTTATATGGGCGAAATGATAGCCTTTCGTCAAGACCTTCGTGGCTTAGACAGCTATGTAGCCGCGAAGACCAATACAAGTCAGCGCGCACGATCGAGTGACGAAGCTTCGCCACTCGTGTGCGCTGACTTGGTCTACGCTTCAGTTGCTTCGCTGCTAACAGATGTCTAAGCCACGAAGGCCTTGGCGAAAGGCTAGCAAAATGAGGGAACATCGCGCCTCTGTGTACGGCTAAGGGTGGCGTGACGCACAAGCGTTTGTGCGTCTGCCTAGTGCGCAACTCTATGGGGGTTAGTCCACCAATAATGTCTGTACGCATGCGTGAATGTCATTAGCATATTTTATGGGAAAGGCTAAGTAACAGACCGATTGTGCGACCCGCGTCATGTGACCCCTCTTGGGTATAAAATGTAAACACACACGACATCCTCCATAGGAAAGGGTGGTACGGCACACGATGATAAATGCAATTAGTTTATTCGATCGAGGCTTTTCTTGCTCGAAATTTGTGAAAGATATTCCAGAGTTTGTACCAGAGACCTTCAAGTGGCTGAATAAAGCCAGTAAGGACAATTCCAGCAAGTCTTGAAAATTGTTAAAGTACCGTATAAATGTGCCGATGTGTACAGCGCACGACGGAACGTTAGGCCAGACGACCGCGATCACCTCACACTTTTCAACACAAAAAGTTTTGAAGCTGAAATCCTCTAAAGAAATTGCTTTCCAAAACTGTGTGATTCCTTTGCTTATTTGAAATTCTGCAAGGCTAGGTATTATTATTAATGCTCACTTTTCCAACGTTGTTTATCCCTTTTTACAGTGATTTAGGCCTACATTACAAACAAAATATCAGATGGGTGGCTACATAATACTCGTCCGACGCCGGTAGTGCATGGCTAAAAAACCTCTTTTCAGAAGAATTCTGTTAAATTATGAAACAGAGATGTGATTTAAATTAATGCCACAACATAATACTTTAAATAAAGGGGCTGATTAACTAATTTATCACTTAAAGGCAAAGTATACCTTTGGTTTTTGGAACCGTACATTTGCCTTAATGCTATGTAATTGTCGATATATGCCATACAACTAACCTGTGTAAATTTCAGTACAAAAGGTGGCAGCGTTTTTGAGATATCACCAAAAATCCGCAGCGGTTGTGTTCACGCAGAAGAAGTATCCGTCATTGGAATACACATTCTGAGAAGCGTTACGGCCATAACGCTTCTCAGATTCAAATTTTTGGGGATAAAAAGTGATGTATTTTTCCATAACTGCAGTACTTCGAAGTGAAATGTTTCTCAAAATGCATTATACTATCCAAAGCTGCTGTACTTCTTACCAAGTAAGTTATTATTGCCATAAATTTTCAGAGTCATTACCAAATGTATACAGACCCTTTAACAAAAGTAAAATCGACTATTTTCGAACTCACTCTGTGTCACGGCCTATCTCTTTACACGTATTTTGCCATCAGCTGTACGGCGATTTACCCAATAGGGGGTCACGTGACCACATGTCAACATTGTCGCGCTATCGGTCTATTGACCTTGCCTTTCCACATAGGAACAATGACATCATCATATTTAACAGTGCCCTCTGGGAAATTTAAAAGTGCAAAAAACCTGTTGCAAGCTGAAAATAGTTTAATAATCAGCATATAGTTAAATCTAAATGCCCAGATGATAAGTTAGTAATGACGTCATAATTACGTTAACAACTGTGAAATTACTCTAAATCAAAGTTTATTATTCAAAGCGAAAATTCAGATAAAAACATGCAACGAAGCCTTATTTGATATTTCGTGTTTTCATAATGAATTTTAGACCTTGTTTTATACCTTTTAATCACAAAACCCGATTTTCTTGCCTTCGTCGTCTTCCTTTTTTCCTGCCCAACTCTTCTCCACAACATAACGTTTTGGGGAACTGAAAAGAACCTCGAAACTCTACAGACAATAAGCCTCAACATCAACACTGACCATTTTTTGTAATTTAATACTTGATAAATAAACATGACTTCACAACCAGATTTGTAAAACCCATAATTCGAAGGGGGTCTAAGAAATGTGCAATGTTTCAAAACGTTAGTATTGTAGGTTAATTAAACATCGTAGTTTTTGTAAGAGTAAATCCATTTGCATCCTTGCAGTTTCCCTAAAACACACCATCCAACAAACCTGTGAAGTTTCATCAAAATATATAAATGGTAGGTTTTCACGTTTCAGTGAAAACTACAAAAACAATTTACAGGCAATCGAAATAAGCGACGGTTATTTCGTGAGTTTTCTTAACTTTGACAGTATCTGAGACCAAAATATTGGATTGGTCCATCCTCCATATGATATAAAATTTATAATCAGTGATATTTCAGATTGTATACATATATTCAAATTGGCACCAACATGGAGCTGTCATTAAATGGCATTGTGTTTTTGAACTTGTCAAGTGCTTAAGAAATATTTGTTCTTGTTAAACTTGGGGTATTCATGTCGTGAAGAGGATCTAAAAAAAAAAAAAAAAAATCCTGATGGTTTCACTTTAACATACTCTATTGACGCAATCGTCAAAATGGCTCCTTCGGTCACCTTTTATATTCGCCACACAAACCCATGTCAAAGTGACAAAGTTGCGAATATAATAAACAGACATGGACCCCACCAATAAAATATGTAAACATACTTTTAAGTTTAGATGCATCTCAAGTCACAGTAATAGAGTGTCGCTGAATCAGCGCCACCATTTATCTATCGTCTTCTTCAGTATACATGTAATGTGAAACTTTGAATGATGATATTAAACTTGAATCATTTGCAGCATCAATAGTTGATTTGGGTGGATTTTTTTCGGAACGAAGTTTGACAGATGATCTTGTTTAAAATATAAAAACTTTCTCTAATGCCACAGACAACGCACAAAAATACATGTAACCTGAAAAGTTGTTTATTTTAGGGCTGACGGACGTAAGATAATGGCATGGATCCCAAAAATAATTTAGTTTTAGTTTTTAATGAACGTCCACTTTATGTCATTGGCGAATTTGTTTCGTGCAAGACCTTTAATGAAATCTTAAAACTCCTTCGAATCTATAAAAATAGCTATTTAACATTTAATCTAAATTTCGGGTCAAAATACAGAAGAAAACAAGAGCATCTTCTTTGCCTCTCACTTTTACCGGGACACTTTTATAATTTTGATAAGGGGTAAGAAATACGGGCACAATTTGGTTGTGAAATCAACTTTACCTACCTGACCAAGTTATTGTTGTTTGGCAGTTATCCTTCGGTGTACCACAGCCACTTGTCAGTCGTCTTACCAGTGGGTCAGGTACAGGTGGATATGGAGGGGGTCTCGGTACGTTACCATTGGCACCACTGTTACACAAGTTTTCCTTGCAGCATAAAGTACACGACCAGCCTGCCTCATACGGCTGACAAGAGGAAGTTGTATGGCTGCTAGCTGGACATTCGGAGGATACGCCGCAAGATTTGACCAAGTTCATGTCATTATAAAGATCACCTGTATCAGACAATCACATTACGATATTGTTTAACGAGTTCGAGACCTACAGTTTTCTTTGTTAAAGATGACGGCTGAAATGAAATGCGTGTATGGGCAAGTCCATCCCAAACAAGTGTTAAACACTGTTATAGTTATTGCATATACTTATTAGTTATCGTTTCTAAAGACCGCTGTTCGATACAACAATCTGACCATTTTCCACTTTTCATCACGCATTTGTTTTCGTTTTTAAATTACAATTCAATCGCTTTGGTATCATGTATTCATTTTACGTGCACGCATGGTTTTATTATTTGTTTTCACTTTTCAATAACCTACCAATAGCCAACACAAAGACTACGAAGCAGCAGTTATGGCGATCGGCCTATCAAATCCAGTCCCGACAAGATCACATCTGTATTTTTACCAAAATTAAAGCCAAAACTGATTCTTCTATCGGTCCAGATTTCCGCAACACTCAGTCTTGACACAAGCAATAATGGGGAACGTAATTTTGATGTCTACATTATGTATAGTTTAGCGTTTGAAGAAAATAATATCTGTTATGTTAAACGATGTTCTTCTATAGCTGCAATTGACTAGACTGTGTCAGAGTATTGTGCAGCAGACATCGAAGATGTTTGTGATATGAAGATTTATTGAGTATTCATTAAGTTTGATATAATAAAGGCACTGTACGTGATTGGTAAAGCTGATAGTGCAGTGTTCTTACTTTGTGTGATTCTATACAAATGAAACCAAAAAACTGTGGAATTTTGGGCTCAATCCGTCGTCCGAGTCAGGAGAAAATAGTGAAAAACCGTACACACTTTTCAGCATTGTAAACACATAGTCCTTAATTTTGCTACAACCGAAATCAGCTATTCTTTTTTTCAATTTGTTTTTTTAGGTTTTCAGATACAGTTTTCTCGAATATGACAGCATTTCAGAGAGAAATATTGCACAGAAAAAATAGTTCTAGTATTAAGCTTTCAGACTGAAACTAAATAAATAATGTTTTTCATCTTTGTCAGTTCTGTATATGCCTTTAAATTTGCAACGGGGATAAGGAATATTATTTGTGTTTTTACACAATGTGTGGCAAGCAATGTATACTCAATACTGTCACGTGTCCTGTGGATTTATTCCAGATGCAAATGTAAACATGTATTAAACCATTGCGGTACCCGCTCGTAGAATATAGGATTTGAACTGTCTCCAGCTACCGGGCAGCCTGTAGTCTAGTAGTAAGACACTTTTTTGATAGGGCTCTGGCAAGTACTGAGTATACAGTGAATGCCACACATCGGTGTATTAGGTTTGTCATAAAGTTGCCTAGGTTTGTTGGTTGAGTATTTTTTTATTGATTCACACCTTTATTGATCAACAAAAAAGACATGTAATACACCTAGAACATCATTAACAGTAGACAATCAATTGAACTAAAACAAATGATAAAGCTTAAGGTAATGAAGCAAGGAAAACAAAACGGGATTGTAATGGCTGAAAGCCGACCAGAAATAATTAAGAATGCAAATCGAAAAAGAATAAGAAAACCGGTTATCTAAGTGCTTGTTTGGAATGTTGGCGAATTGGATATACACGGGAAAGATTCGCCACTTGTATTGGGAACAAACAGCATGTATGCGAATAGATAACAAACAGTACACCAAAGTAGAAAGAGGAGTGCGACAAGGATGTGAGTTTTCACCGGATCTATTTAACTTGTACAGCGAAATGATTTTAAGGGAATTAGAGGACCTACAAGGAATTGTTGTCGGTGGACATAACATGTATATACTGTATTAATGGCAAATTCAGCAGAAAAGTTACAATAATTGTTAGACAAGGTAGTGAAGAAAGTAAGCGGAAAGGATTAACCATAAATTGTAAGAAGACCGAGTGTTTGGTGGTGAGCAAAGGGGACAGCCTCAAATGCAACTTGCAAATCGGTGAAGTCGTTATCAAGAAAGTGCAGAAAATGTCTTGGTAGTGTGGTTACAGAGGATGGGAAGTGCGACACAGAAATACGCATTAATAGCGAAAGAATCTTTTCAAAAATTGAATAAAATATTAAAAGATCGGAAGATGACAACAGAAACAAAGAAAAGGGTGTTGGATTGTTTTATCATGTCCATTCTTTTATATGGCAGCGAAAGTTGGACAATATCAGCACAGATTGAGAAGAGACTCGAAGCAGCTGAGATTTGGTTTTACCAACGAATGTTGAGAATTTCATGGACAGAGCATGTGACAAACGAGGAAGTTTTGAGGAAGGTGGGAGCTAAAAGGAAACTGCTGGTAACAATCAGAAAGAGACAACTGCAATTTCTTGGACACATAATGAGGAAAGAAGGTCTTGAGAACTTAACAATCACGGGGCGCATCGAGGGGAAGAGAAGCAGGGGGAGGCAACGGCTAACCTACTTGAAAAGTATAAGTCAATGGATGGCGGACAGGGTACCAGACAGTAAAAGAGTACACGTAAAGGAGCAGGAGTTGCTGAAAACAACAAGAGACAGGAAACTGTGGAGAGCCATGATCACCGACGTCCTGAACGGACAATGAAGAAGAAGTGTTTGTTTAAACTTGTACATATTTTGTTGTATTTTACATTTAAGATGAGCATACTGTTGGGCTCGACTTAATCCCATCCCGGTTCTTGAGAGCAGAACTTATTCACCTTCAGGCCACACGAAAGCTCATTCAGGTGGAGATTACAGCCGGCCATTCATCGTAGAAATCATAGACACACATACACGAGAAGACGAGTGGAGGGGTACTCTGTCTTCTCAATCTTGCCATCTGTAAGGGCTTATGGTGTGACAATTGTGATGAGGTGCACCGTTACTGTGTGGACGAGTCCAGCCGGGACTATGGATGGAGGTGTCATATTACGAAATGCTGTACAGAGATTGTTTGAAGATGAAGGCACAATAAACGGCGGTGGTAGAGCAGATGAAGCATAACCATTACCCGAAAAGCCATGAAAGAGTAAACCGGACGTTCGGTAGCGATATCCAGAAAAATGATGAAACACAAAGGAAATGCTGCAGAGAATCTAAGTTCAGGATATTGGTAAATCAATTACGAAACGGTGCATAGAAACGTGATAGAATCTATGTCTAGTATAATGGGAATGTTATAATGTTGCAGAGAAAACATGTCCAGCCAGCATGCTGGCTAGACAATGAATGAGCAATGACCTACCGAGGACCAAGCTGACCACTCAGGAATGATGGTGGTGTAATACCTGAGTCATGCTACGCATAATGACCCTTGCCAGCTGCAACAGACCACACAATTTACAACTACCTCCCAGCGTAGGTAGTAGCTACAATTAAGCCACCATGGTTGCCCCATCTCCATATTAATAACATATTAAATGGTTTAATACTTAACTTTTTTTTACCAAATCCAACATGGCTTCTACATGTGCGTTTCCAAGTCATCGCACAAGAGGGCACCATTACTTTTATCAACACAACACCATCCAACTTAGCTATAACCAAGTTTAGTTTTAGTAATTGAGAAATAAAACGTTTGTGGATTTGATTGAAATTGAGTAAATCTATTGAAATCTTGAATTGTTAATTGAAACTAAGAATCAAGAAGACTGTACATTTTTGTTAAGTTCCACTTAATTACTCCAGTAAATATTTGTAATTATAATGTTAAGTACGACCATTCATTCACTTGTTGATAACAATCCTTGATTAGGATGGAATCGTGTTAACAAGTGGTCTGGTATAGATGTGTCATGTTGGAGTCTTTTGGGGACTTAGGAGGCAGGCTTCTTTGGTGGATTATTATTGGTCATTATAAATACAAAGCTGGTGAGGTTCTTTATGGTTGTGCTGTGGCGTGTAGCTAACTAGAGGATGGAGAATCTCGCCTCTCGCCAAGGCCTTCGTTGCTTAGACATATGTGTAGCCGCGAAGCAACTGCAGCGAAGACCAAGTCAGCGCGCACGAGTGGCGAAGCCTCGTGGCTTCGCCACTCGATCGTGCGCGCTGACTTGTGTCTTTGCGGCTACATAGCTGTCTAAGCCACGAAGGCCTTGACGAAAGGCTAGAAGCCCATGGAAGCGACGATTGGACGGTGAAGAAATATCACTATCAGGTTTTATGTATCTTGGGTTGAATGATGGAAAGTGAATGACATGATGGCATGAGACTGGTGGGGTGTCCGGAGCTGGTTGATGATTTTTCTTTCAATGGCTGGGTTAGAGTTTCTTGGGATTTTGACAAAACTTCCCATTTTCCAATCAAAGTCGGAGGAAATAACCACATGTGTATAATTCCCCTTGTCCGCTTTAGTGATATATTTTTTTGTCCCTTAACAAGTTCTGGATCAAGATGAGAATGTGTTCACTTTAAAGGTGGTGTTTTAGCTTGGCTTTCTTGTGGGTTTATATGATTTGGATGCGGATTTCATTAGCAGATGTCTTGTCTAGGTGTTTTGGGGCTGGTTTGGTAGACTTATTTAATGGTGCCCTCGACTGATATGTTGCGAGGGGGTTGAGATGAGGTTTATGTACCCCTCCCCACTTTTTGGCCGGGGAAGGCTCATAATTATGATCATCCCACCAGAAGTTTCTCTGTGGTAAAATTTTTATTGACCTAATAATGGCCGATTCCAAAAATAAAGACCAAAAAAATAAAATAATAATAACAAGGCCTTATGTGTTTGTCACCTGACACATACCAGGTGTTCGGGTAGGCCCTACTCCACAAATAGAGGGTTTCAAAGTTTCAGATGAATACGTGTACTGTTTTCTTTATAAATGCTTTGTTCAGCAGCTGCAAGTACAACATAAACAAGTTATAACAAGTTAAATCAAATAAAATATACAAATATGGACATAAAACCGTGAAATAAAGCTTTATATTATATATTTTATTTGAACTTCTGGTTTGGACAGGAAGCGAGGTCAAATTGGGTAACAAACAAACACAAAGCACTTTTAAACATCAAACTTTCACAGATAATGCAACGATTAAGGTCATAAAAGGCTGTGGTTGCCAAGAATATTAATTTTTGAAATATTAACTTTTGATAACGTGTAAATTGAAAACAGATGACGTCATTGGGATTTGAATATGTGTAATTTTAGACTTACTTGCAATGTTTTTAGCAAAACGCTAATGAGAATGACCATGTCAAAGTTCCCGAGGCCCGGGAATATTTTTTTTCACATCATTTTCCGGTTTTTAGCAGAAGACAACGTCAACTTAGGGTCATTATTGTTCCTGTTTTGTGAAGTATGTTAAGCTTTTTCATGGACGTATAAATTGTAAAAAAAGCTTATGCAGTTTAGAAGATAGACTTTTTGTAAATATTAAAGTTTTAATCAATGTAATTCAACACAAGATGACATCATGATGACGTTACCACAGCGGTGTCATTTACCGTGTGAGCTTTGGAAGTGACCTTTGTTAGCGTCAATAGATCGATTGCGCGACCCGCGTCACGTAACCTATTGTGGGTAATGTAAACAAACACGAAATCCTCCATTTGGAAAGTGCGGTGCGGTACATGATGATTGTTGCATTTGTATATTCGATCGAGTCTTTTCATTCTCGAAATCTGTGGAAAATATTCCAGAGTTTGAACCAGATACCTTCGAGTGGCTGAATAAAGCCAGTAAGGACAGTTCCAGCAAGTCTTGGAAATTGTACAAGTAACGTATAAATGTGCACGATGTGTAGTGCACGACGGAACGTTAGGCCAGATGACCGCGATCACACACTTTCCAACACAAGAATTTCAAAGTTTTGAAGCTGAATCATCCAAACAAATTGCTTTCCAAAACTGTGTGATTCCTTTGCCTATTTGAAATTCCGCAAGGCTAGATATAAATGCTCACTTTTCCAACGTTCTTTACCCTTTTTATAGTGATTTAGGCCTACATTACAAACAAAATAACAGGCAGGTGACTACATAGTCGTTCGACGCCGGTTGTGCATAACTCAAAATAAACCTCTTTAGTGTAGTAGAATACTGGTAGTTTATGAAACAGTAATGTGATTAACATCAATGTCACAACATACTACTTTAATAAAAAGGCTTAGTAACTGTGTTATTATTACCAACAGCCGACTTTTGGTGTGACTCTGTCGGTCACGGCATGTATTTGCTCGTAGTTTGACATCAGCTCAGATTACGTAGTACCCACAATAGGTCACGTGATGACATGTAATTATTGGTCGCGCAATCGGTTTATTGCAGGGGAGAAGGAGAACGGCTGATGTTAAGACTAACACACGTGGTGCCTAATCGGACCGAAAAGAAAACTAGAGCTTAAGTTCTTCACGAAGCAAGAATATCAGCCCTATATAAACTAAATGATGGCCATGGGAATTAGCTGCATTCGGCTAAAGAATGTGGGAGAAGAAGCATTTTGTAAATATTCATGAAATGAGCACAACTGACCACCAGATGACCACTGGCCAAATTGTTTCGCCATCCATACATAGGACAGGTGTCACAAAGCTCTTGAGCAGAGACTAGGTAATTTTTACCGATTTTACCCAAACTCAAATTAAGCCACGACACCTGCCCTATCTACGGATGGTAAAACAATTTGGCCAGTGGTCATCTGGGGGTCTGTAGTGGTCATTTTATGAATATTTACAAAATGCTTCTTCTCCCACATTCTTTAGCCGATTGCAGCCAAACTTGGTGGATTTGCTTCATTGCCTCGTGATACATTTGGGGTGTACACATATTTTAGCCAGTGGTCACCTATCGGTCAGCAGGAGTCATTTTATTACAAAAAATACCTAGTCTCTGCTCAAGAGCTTTGTAACATCTTCATGTACAATGGACGGTCCATAAACGCCGCATGGCTATGAGGATGCAAGCTTCATTTCTGTTTGCTCATTCGTACTCTTATCATGCTTATTCTTAGAATCTTTCAAAAATTAACGTATTCTGCCCAGGGAGTCGACTGCATTTTCTGATTCCTTTGCTGGGTTCTCCGATTCATTTGCTGTAAAGCTTGGCTCCGTTGCATAACAATAAACTTCTCAGTATCACACGCAACTGTCTTGACCAAAGACTATGAAACGTTTTGACAATGCAGCCGGGTGCCTTGCGACACAGAGACAAATGCAGCCAAAATCCCGTTGTAATATAGCTGACTTCTGGGTACCAGCCGTCGTACACATGTTAGCTGTGATTTTCCCATGGCCATCATTTAGTTCATAGGGCTGATATTCGTGCTTCGTGAAGCACTTAAGCGCTAGTTGAGATATTACATTAATACGCATAAACTTCAACTCCCGGTTTCGACCGGAAGGTGACCTCAGGTCACCTACACAAACAAAAATATTAAACTATTGTACTATACGATGTTGAATAAAATATTTCCGTATCTTTCTGATTTTCACGACGGAGGGTTTTAAAATAATAAAATTTTAAACCACTGTAATTTGCTATCTAATGACGTCATATGATGTCACAACTTAATCAGCATATACAAGTTATTGTCTAACTAACTAGAGCTTATGTGTTTGTCATTTGACAAACACAAGATGTTCGGGATATTTGTGCTTAATGATGACATCGATTACAAAAACACGACGGTTCATTTAATGATTCGGAATTATAATTTATGTTAAACTCACAGAAGCCATATCATAAGCTGACATGTGTTAAAAACATTTTCATTGCTTTTGGCAGTAAACTCTGAAATGAAGACTCGGGAAGATTTTCTCTTTAATCTACAAATCATGAATAAAGACACTTTCCGTTAAAAAACAATTAAAATGTATGACTTCATGTTTGGACCCAAAGGACAGGTCAAAGTGGGGTCATATTTGTAATTGAAATGGCACAAGTGCTGTAAGCTACAAAACGGCACAAAGATTGTGACTTTATGACATGTGGTTCAGGAGTTAAAAATGTTTTAAAAATAAACTTTGAATTCACGTAATTTGGCACCTGATGATGGCACGATGATAAAAATCATGTTTTTGATGCTAAAGTTTTTTGTTACCTACAAGGTGGTATAAATGTTATCCATTTAATGCCTTTAAACGAAAACTAAAAAAGTACAAAGATTTTGCCCATATGATGTATATTTCACACGTTAATAGAGGGCGCTCTAACATACGAGACACATTTTTAATAACACATTATACATCGTTTTATTACGTGACAAAACTTGGCGCAATACCCAACTGTGCATAGAACAACGTTTTAGCAATGGTGCTGAGATTTACCAATTATCGGTTAATTATATTGGATAGTGCTTGATGAGATTTAATATCGGGTCTGGAATAATTCTATGAAAAGGCATTTGTGTTCTCTAAATTATTTATGACAAAACATTATGAAGTTAAAATTGCTACAAAACTAGTGCTACCCCACCGCACGAGTTTCGAAATTGACTCACCACAGGGTATATGACATGGAATTGTGGCGAGACAAACACACTATGTTAACTTTGGGAATAAAAGTTGTTGCTCCCACACTGTCACAAAGTGATGTATTTTATTTTAGAATTACTCATTTTCTTTTCTGTTGATGTAAATGATTACGAGTAACAATAATACAGAATGATATGGCGTAAGGAACGCAAATTTACACACTTCCCCCGGTGTATGTGAATATTTACTAATAACAAGAATTTAAAAGATTGTGGCCAAGGCAGCGCAGAATGACATGACATTATGTTATTGTGAAAGTTTTGTTATGGTTATGTGCCCCAAGTTTTGTATATATTTAAGAGACTCTGATTGGTCAAGTTTGAATCGTCGAATATTTCTTTTGTGATTGAAATATATGGGAACTTTGGGGTAGTCACGAGGGGTAATTTTCCTGGGGTTGTTGAGGCGGCGTTGTCCAAGCATTTTTCTGGATGTCACTTGTTCGTCCGAGATTCCCGAGGAGAGAACACTTATGTTAGCCTCGATGTTATTGAGTTATTGAGAACTCGACACGACTTCTAAGTCATTTTCTGGAGTTATTGAGAACTCTACCCGATTTTCAGACCGAGTTTGCAAGTGTTGTAAGCAATTGAGTGCTGTAAAGTGACACACCTGAAAGCCTCAAGCAACCTGCCGGTTACTTTACCAACGTTTACGAATAAAACCAGGATCGTCAGAGCATCCTGTAAGTAGTTATTTATGATTATCTGTACATAATGTAAAAGCTTTTGGAGTTAAAGGATTTAGTTGTTTTATTACAAGTTGAGTTTTACTTTCTTCAAGGGTGGATATTATTCAAAGGATTTTCCCAATGAAGAGTGCCATTTATTAATTAACTCCTAGAAACTCACGAAGGCGAGAGAAGTTTGAAACCATTCTAATTTGTCGACTTAATAGGGGTTTTTAGAACGATTTTCATCCAAGCACAAAACAGCCGTGGATATTCTGATGGGAATAATGAGCACCAATATTTGAAGTTTCTTTAAGTCTACGACGTTTATATTACGGGTTGTTGCAGAATTAAGCAAACCATTGGTATTGTGTTAATTGATAATTTTCAGGGTTTTTCCGTGAGGGAAAATACATACATGTACTCCCGTTGAGGTGCACTGAGGGACAACAGTGAAAGGGGTCTATCTAAGGCTGGGCTGGATACAGATCGGAGGGGCTACCACCGTGGACCGGGAATACCCAACCTCCTTCAAACGCTGGACAGTAGAACGGGTCTACAGCTCTAAATGTCATAGCCAGGCACAACTCGTGAAAGCTGGCCACTCTGTAAGCGACCTTCGCCAGGATTTGGCTGTAAATAATTAAGTACAGTTGTATAAATTGTTAATAATTAGGTACAGTTGTAAATAAAGTTGTATAAATTGTAAATATAAAGAGAACTTGTTTTGGCAGTAGTTTCTGTGTGTTGCTAGCAACAACTACCGAAGGTTATGTCAGCCGGGGTTGGAAAAGAAACCGGGGATGTGACACACACGTTTAGTCTGGTTCCCAGACCAAAAAATCTCCGACTATTCTCTGTCGATTTTAGGGTCAGGTATCACCCAAATGTCACGTGACAAAAAGGAGGAATTCCTCCTTTTCCGAAAATACCCGAAATGCTCCGAACTCGTTGTCGTCAACATTAGGACAGTTTCGTTGATGGTCGGACATTTCTTTTGTTGAAAAAAATTCAAACATTTTGCAGACACATCCCATATTGGTTTATTTTCCTCCCCCCCCCCCCCCCCAACAAGTTCAACACTATATTTGAACATATTTGTAACATTTTTACAAACTGATTATCCCAGGCTTTTTTTAAGTAAAAAAAACCCGTCATCATCCAATGACATCGTCCACCGTTGGTGACAAGTAATGAATATTTATATGTTGCGTCATAAACTATGTTTAGCTTTGGATGATGCCTGACCTAAGATCATTAACAAGAGTCGTCAGGAATCTTTGGTCAGGGAACCAGACTACCACACGTTCAAATTTAAATACGATTCTAGCCGCGACCTGTGCGCAGTCTCTGTGCACAGCACAGCGTTTTAGAAATCGTGCTCAGATTTACCAATTAACGGTTAATTATAGTAAAAGTACATTGTGCTTCGGTATGATCTGGATTTACTCTTAGTAAAAGCATCTATATTTTCTTTAAAAAAAATTGTTAGGTATTTAAAATTTATTTTACAATGAAAGTTGGATTTCTTTACCTACCATTTTGATGTCATAATGACGTGACAGACACAAATATCGTGAGTAATATCAAGTTGAGGATCAGACGTATTCTTCTTGAGATAAATTGAAAACAAGATCGACTAAATAATCACATATCTGTCACGAGGTTAGTTAATTAAGAATTTCAATATAAAGAAATTTAAAAACTAAGTCAAGGCTTAAGCTTCCATATAATGTGTCTGCTGTTTTTCATCTCTAAATACGACAGTTAGTGTTGAGAAGTTTATTGTGTTAAGTCAATGGATCAACTAGAAAATGTATCTGTCACTTGGACGAACACAGATCTGTTCCGATTAATGTGTCTTAATGTTACGTGGTTTTACAGAACATAGGAACCCAAACACGACCCGAAAGTTTAGGCAGACCAGGACCCTTAATTTTGATCTAACTGTGCCTAAAACCCTAACCATAAATCTAATGATCATAGAGGCCTGAGAATAAACACTATTTATTTGAACTTCCTGTTTGGACCGGAAGTAATGGACTTACACAAATATGCCAACAAATACTACACTGTAAAAAATGGACTGCACATCATGCACTTGTGTGACAGCAGATATTTTTCCCAAAATCATGAACACCTTGAGGCACTTCATTCCACACACCTCATGTGCCAGTTGTGCTGACTAGCACATATTGACTAGCACATAATGACTAGCACTACCTTTGTCCTAGAATCATGAACACTTGAGGTGCTTCTGTTGCCTCATGTGGTACAGGTATCGATTCAGACCCACCTCAGATGATGGTGAAATTTTGGACTAGCACCTGCTGACTAGCACATAATGACTAGCACCACCTTCGTCCCAGAACCATGAACACTTGAGGTGCTTCTATTGTCTCATGTGGAATTGATTCAAGCCCATCTCAGGTGATGGTGACATTTTGGACTAGCACTTGCTGACTAGCACATAAAGGACCACCTTTTCCTCAGAATCATGAACAATTGAGGTGCTCATTTCACATCAGTTGTCTAGTCAAAACGGCACAAAGATTACGACTTATGGCATGTAGTTCACGAAATATGATTTTAAACGTTTTTAGCTTCCTGTTTGGACGGAAAGGAAATCTCAAAGTAGGGTTATACTTTTACATAAGATGGCACATAAGCTGTATGCTGCAAAACGTCACAAAGATTATGACTCTATGACATGTGGTTCAGCAGACATATAATAAACTTTGAATCTACGCAATTTGATACCGGCTGACGTCACGTTGATGAAACATGTTTCCTTTCTATTATTTTCTGTTCGTTACTTAGAAGGTGGTGTGACTTTTTTACTCATGCCTTCGAACGAAAACCATAAAATTACAAGGATTTAAAAGACGTCGTTATAGGGTGTTGTAACTTATGAGACGTCATAATATTTTGTTACTGAAAGGTACACTAGCATCTGAGAACACACTATGAAGTTAAAACGCTGGAAAATAGCGCTACCCCGGCGCACGCATTTTGAAGTTTTTCTCATCCAAATTCTGGTGGGTGAGTCCGGAAGGACAAACACTATTGAATAAACGTGGGGCACAATCCGATCGTTGCACCCGCATGTCCATCAATTAACGAAACTCGTCGCAATCCCCCTCCCCATATACATTGGATATACAAATGCGCTTTGATTAGTTTTAACGGCTTGGAATAACTCTCAGTAGAGGCATTTTTTTTCTAAATTATATGAGAACCATGCCACACTGCCGCACAAATTTTGAAGTTTTTCAAGCCACAGAGCATAATAACAAGGAATTGTGGCGAGAAAAGCACTGTGTGTTAACGTAAGGAATAAACGCCATTGTTCCCATACGTTCAAAATTACAAGCAGTTCTGAGCTGCAAACTGTGCACAATCCCCCACTGTACATAGCAACGTGTTTAGCATTGGTGCTCATATTTACTAATGAATGCTTAACTATAGTAAAAACGCATCGCGCTTTGATGAGTTTTAATGGCCTGCTGGAATAACTCTTAGTAAAAGCATTTATGTTTTCAAAATGATTTATGTGATAAAGGAAACTAAAATTTCACTTATGATGAAAGCAAGTGATTTTTGACGAACTTAATATTCTGCACTCTTTGAGCCATCCACAAAACGCGCCCTAATTGACGTCATGGTGGCGTGTTTGAAAAAAATTGCAAACAGTTGAGGATCAGACGTAACCTTTTTGAGATATGGTGGTAACAAGATTTAATATTTAAGTCATTATAACTCATCTAAATAATTAAGAATTTAAACCTTTATCTAATGATAAGTTTATGTCCTAAGCTTTAATATCATTAGGATCTGACTTTTTCATATTTTGCTAAGTTTGAGTTTAGGACGGGACAATAATGTGATCAAATGCCATTGGATTTGAGACAGAAAAGAATAGCATAATGTTAAATATAACTAGACATTAGGTGTTTGTTCTTCGGACGAATATAAACCTGTTCCGGTTTTATTTTACTATTATACGATCCCAACCTTGAGCGCGACCCTAAAATTTAATCTTATTTGAACTGCTGGTGGACCGAAAGAAAGGAAAAAGTTGGTTCACTTTTACAAAGAAAATGGCAGATGTGTTGTAAACTACAAGACGGCACAAAGATTATGACTCTATGACGTGTGGTTCGGGAGATATCTTTTTTAAATTAGAGCTTCCGGTTTGGACCGGAAGAAAAGGTCAAAGCGGGGTTATGTTCTTAAATGAAAGACACATGTGCTGTTAGCTACAAAAGTGCACAACGATTATGACTGTAAAATGTGGTTCAGATAATATTAATATTTTAATAATAAACTATGAATTAACGTAATTTGTTTAGACCGGAAGGAAAGGTCAAAGTGGCGTAATATTTTTGTAATGTGTCGTAAGCTACAGGACTGTACACAGATTATAATTCTATGACATGTGGTTGAGAAGATATGAATGCGTTAACAACTTCTTGGTCGAAACAGCGAAAACAAATCTCGACAGAAACAATAACTGTTCCGACTGGAGCAGCTAAAATAATAAACATCTGGACGAAAACAAAACTTGTTCCAACTTCTAAGTCGGAACAGCTAAAATACAATATTCTCCACGGAAACATGACCTGCTCCGACTGCTAGGTTGGAAAAGCTAATAATTATCTCGACAGAAACAACACATGTTCCGACTAACAGGTCGGAACAGAACAGCTGACAAAATTAGTCGTTCCCGTTTGGTAGAAACGGAAATGTTAATGTTCTGTTTCATGTGTGATTTTGACGTTCTCCTCTGCATTGTTTAAGTGTTTCTATTTATATCAGCCTGAAAGCTGATACTTTGTAATACTAGAATGATTTATTTATTTATTTGGTCAAAGGGTCATGTGATCAAAACGGGATGCTTAGGTGTTTGTTTTAATATTTAGTTTTTATTTCTATTCATAAACTAATGCTTTTTGTTTATTTTTTAATTGTGTTTTTGTTGTGTTGTCTTTAAAATGTTTTTGTTTTGGTTGGTTAAACATTACATTGGTTCCTTGTAGAGCTCCCATAAATAACCTACCTCTCCATGTTGTTTGTATGGTGCAGACATCTTGACCTGGTTTACACATTTCATCGGATGTTTGAAGACAATCACTTGGACTTTCGACACTTTGACAAAAATGACATTTAAGGGAAGTCCCTGTAAAAGATTAGAAAGGAAATGAAAATTTAAATTATGTAGGGCTTGCTTGATTTCACACCAAGATTTATCTGAAGATGATCTTCAAAATTACCATCGTGATTTGTATAGTGACATCATACTTTGCTCAGCAAAGATTGACACACATCTTAAGGTCAACCTATACCTCATTGTGAAATCATCCATCACTACTGTGATCACGCTTACACACTTACAGTATGTACGTAATGTTAGTATGGTGCGCTTCGTCAATTAAGGCGGTCTGGAGTCTCAACGAGGTTATCGGAGGGACTTATAATTTCTGTGACAAAATTTGCAAATGTCAAAGTATATTAACAAAGCAGACTATATTCCAATTGTTAATCAGTGGTATGCCTTATTCCCACATCTTTCAGTAACGTGCAGTACATATTTCCTTTTAAAAGATGAACTTTCCTTTTAAAAGATGAACATCTCGCAATCTAATTTGACTATAGTTTCTTTTTGTTCGCTGTTTTGGCACTCCAGCCGAAACAGCTATTGTTTTCGTTATGAAAACTATATTGTGGGTATTAAAGTAAAATGCTACCCCAGGGTAAAAGACAATCGGTTTCGGAGGCTCGCTTATATATGACGGTGGCAAGGCGATTCGGTTGGTATTCAACATATTTCCGTTCAACTCATAATTTCATTGAAAATGTTATTGTTAGCTTCTAGAATTCCTTTTGAACGGCATAACAACAGATTGATAGATAGCCTTATATTCGTTATTACACACTAGAACTTTCAGTGACTGTTTTTGTTTGCGTTACCAAATATGTAGGACCTTGTACCCAATTGCTTCACAGAAATCACACAATGTTTTATAATACTGTCAAACTATGTTGAGAGTAAGGATAAAGAAAAGTTACTTTGTTAGTCTGTTATTAAGTATGTTATCGGAAATGTGTTCTGAGATGACTTAAATAAAATCAGATTAACGGCATCATTTATTGTTTTCCTTTTAACCCGAACATCTTGAGCATTATTCAGTTAGTATTTTGTTAAGTGAAACTTTCCTTGAAGCTTTCACAGCTAGCTGGATATCATGTACTCAGTATAAGTCAAGAGAGAAAATTTGTTTGATGACATAACCTCGTTGTGTCACACTGAGTAAAGCCAAAACCATTGCAACCACATTATCAAATCACTTGTAACCTACATAAAGTTGCACTGAATATAGCATGCGAAATCTCTTAATCATAATCTCATAATTTAAAAATAACATAACCCTTGTTTATAACAAGTCAGCATGATCATGAGTTCAGATATGCGCGTGACCATATGACGTTACAGGCAGTACAAACACAAATTCTTAGCGTTCCACACAGTTCAATGAGTGGCCTGTCAGCTGACAGTCGATTCGTAATGAAGAGTGTTTACATGCGTTATAAATACCACCAATGCAAGACGTAATGATAAAAAGGCAGAAACGCACACGTTGTAGTAGAAAGAGAAGGTCAGACTACGGGAGGAATGTTGCCTTAAGCAGCTAGGGACCGCTGTGTCCATGCTATCTTTCTGAATGGAGACAGGATCATAAAAGAGTTGGCAACAAAGACAACATAGTCGAAAATAATTGTCTTTGCATTACTGAATGTGTGAGCTGACCATTGGCAAAAAATGCACCACTTCAGCCAATTAAGTGACCGTTGGCAGAAATCTATTAACACCTCCCAAGGGCAAAAGAATGGGAGAGAAGATTTCGATGACTACTGACCACACTGTGCATGAGCATTGGTTGAAATCTATGAACACACCATACTTGCTACACAATTCAGTTATGCGTCTGTCCAAGCTGCCGCAATCGGATTCAAAATGTGAGAGAAAATTGTCTTGTACATTCTTGATATGTTCGGACAACCCTATCCCATAGTCCCACGTGTTTACACGCTGGATTTAGGGTAAGGATTAGGATTAAGATTAGGATTATGATTATGGTAAGTATAAGGATTAGAGGGTGTGGTGGTCTAGATCACCGGACTCAAGTTCCGTTGTTGTCGGCAGCAGTGTGTGGGTTCGAGTCCCGGTCGCGGCACTTTTGTCTTCGAGCAAGATACTTTACCATAATTGCTTTGTCCTTCGGATGGGACATCAAGTCCTGTGTACAAGATTGGTAGTGCACGTAAGAACCCAGAACACTTATCGTGGAAGAGTAGGGGAATTACCTTACCCCGGTGTTTCTGGTTCACACGAAATATTTCCCTTGTATCAGAGCACCGGTGTATCAAAACATGGGGGTGTAACCATTTAAATGACATTACTATACATACCGGCCTATTTCTGTTTTTCCCTCTTCTATGGATTGGATACAGACCCGAAATGTTTTCACTTTAACTTTCTGTTCGGATAGAGTGTTGTAAAGTTATATTTTGTATTTTTCAAAACCTTTTCAATGATGTATAATTTAAAAAAAAAACATGGTGTAATTTAGTACAAATGCTTTACGTTACTATAACGTATAGTTGCTCATGTGACAGCTTCAAGGTAAAGTTCAATTGTCTGTTGAGTTAAGGTTGGATTTAGTTTCAATTCAAAGTTATTCGGAATTGGAAAGGAAGAATGATAAAAAACTTTAAAAACAAAAGAAAAAACCTTTCGTGTAACATCACAAACACTGACAACATAAAAAATATCGAAGTCTTATCACCTGAAGGTTTCATGAAATGGGCTCCATTCTGAACAACAAAACGTTATGAAGTTTTCTAATATTTTTTTTTTAACTTCTGGTTCGAACAGGGAATAAAATTTATTCAACCAACATGATACATTTTGCCTACATCAAACCTGATAATGACGAAGATTCAAATTATGAGCTGAGTTTCTTCTGATATTAATTTCTGAAGCAACCACTGAGTTAATGTAATTGACAACCGATGGCGTCACCATCGCGTCATCGTGACATCAAAATCTGTATATTAATACTTAGGTATTAAATCTTATTACGTTTAACCATGAAGTGCGCTTGACGTGATTACCACTGTGTTTTAAAGGCGACAAACGCCCGTTGCATCGTGGCGTCGCGTTGTGTCGTCGCCCATCGCGTCGTGCCGACTGTTCTCCCTTATTCTAGACGCAGAATCAGGATTTTTAAAGGTTATGTTATACAAAACTTTCTTATGGTGTTTTACCAATTGTGCGTCGCATCGTGCTGTAGCGTCATGCCGTTGTGACGTCGCATCGTCACGTCGCCCTATGCGTCTTGCCATCGCCTGTTTTCCGATTAATTTACTAAATGTGTTGCGTCGTGCAGTCATACTGTCACGTCGTACCGGCGCTTGCACGTCGTGCCAGTGCCCGTGGCGTTGCATCGTGCCGTCGCGTCGTGTCGTGTCGTTGCGTCGTACTATCGCGCTGTGTGCCGTCGCACGTTACGTTGTACCGATTGTTTCCCCTTATTCTAAACCAAGCACCTCAAAATCAGGTGGTTTACATGTATTGACGGTACGACGCAACGGCAAGATGGCACAATGCGACGATTGACGGCACGACTTGTAGAATTGTCAGTTAAATAGCATCTTGATTGTTTTGTCTAGTCGAAAAGGATTTTCTTTGCATTACTGAATATATTAGCTGTCCATTAGTAAATAGTGCACCACTTCTGCCCAATAAGTGACCACTTTTAGAAACATATGAAAGCTGAAATTAATTAATAAATTACTGAAATTGCCTGTAGTGGCCTTGGCGGCCATTTTTTCAAAATGTCCGCCATTTCACTTCATAATATGTGTAATAAGAGGTCTTCATTTAGATGAAGTAGCCGAAGCGGGATACCAATAGATTAATGGTTGGACAGTGGATATAGAAGTTCCATTGGTCGGGATTACAAACTAATGGAGACCAAGGTAAGTTTTTTTCGTTTTGTCCCAATTTCAAGGCGCTGGTTACCAACAATTCTGCGCAGACTTTCTGGGTAAGCAGTAACGTGAAGTTTGGCCCGTCACTTCAGAGATGGCACTTATCATGTTTTGGTATAAAACAAAGTTTCATGCTTTCACCACAAAGTCCACGAAACTGCCAATTTATTGCACTAATTTGCTGGACTAATACATTTCTTGTAGGAATAAAGCAATCGTTACTTAAATTGACCATTCATTATTGACTTTTATAATCCATGTTGTGAGATCGACTTTAACTGGACAGACTATTTAAGTTGACTTTGAGAGCGTACATTTGTTTCGCGAGCATATTGACCTCTGGTCACCTTACCTAGCAGCTAAAACGTGCGTTTTGGCAAAGGTTTTTAAAACGAACTTGTATTGTGCTGTTTTAAATTTAAATTTATTTTGAGCTCGCAAACCTGTTAAGCAACATAACTTTTTACATGTCACCAAAGGGCAAATTTTAAAAATATCCTAATCGTTACAGTTATGTGCACAGATCAAGGGTCACACATTATTTCATACAAGGAACCATAAATAAATTCCCGTTCGTGTTGCCTTCAGACCCGAGATTAAGGCCTTGAACCGATTTGAAAGGGAAGATCAAAAGGGATCATGTTAATGTTTCTGCAAGATCTTTCCAATGATGTAAAGATTGTAAAAGTTCATTGCATTGTTCAGCTTTTGTGAAATTTTGAAAACTCAACCTCTGATGACGTCGCCATGACGTCACACTTGTGAGTAAAAGTATCGTTATAGGATCTGGGTGATCTATTGATGATATCTAATACTACCATTTTGAGTTTGAAAAATAATACAATTTTCAAAATTGTCGTCTGAAGGCTCTTTTAATACGCACAAGCTAGGCATTTAATAATTTTAACACTACTATTAAAATTGTACTTTTAATCAATGTAAACGTACTCGCCAATTTCGCAACACGAATTACTGGAAAAAAAACCGGATCTGTATCAAACAAACATCACAGCTAGTTTTGATCCAGATTCGTAAACTTGCCCAGACCCTTCGAGATAGTCGATGTTGCGCCCTCTATCGGTGACTAATACAAAAACTAGCGTCGCCAATCAAGACTGTAAGGCGCATGTGTACTCCCAGTAGACCCAGCGAATCGTATTGCCACATTGCTTGGCTTATAGTTGCCTTTTGAAATCCAGTTTTGATTTTTTTGATTTACTTATTTATTTTGAGTCACGTAATGCCTGGGAGTACCATGGAGCGTTGGGCCGAAGAATGATGGGGCGCAATGTCATCTAAAACAGTGCGAAGAACAAATTCGAAAGTTACCGGAGCAGACTGTTACGTTTGTATGAGGAGGGTGAGACAGGTTGAGATTGTATAATACTGCATTGTGGTTAGATGGTAATTCACCTTGATCTATTAAATCGGAAATAAGTTGTCCTGATGTGCAATGATGAGATCAAGAGTATGACCGCAATGATATGTAGCCATCTGCATATGCTGGTGAAATCTCACTAGAACATCACCTGGGTAAATTGCTTCTGTCTCTAAAACAGTAGAAAATTCATCCAAGAACAGTTCCACTGTCAATTTATTCATTTTCGATGGTGGAGGACAATAGATGATTAGTAGTCGATGGTCAACGGCATAGCTACAATAATACTCACAGACAAGACGCAAAGCGGATAAAAACACAACTGACGAAAAAGAAGTTTACAACGGAGCAGTAACAAAAGGGTGCAGCTTCCAGAAGGGTAATCTAATCTAATCTAATCATTTATTGTTTTAAGTGCACCACATACAATTATCTCAGCACACTGTACACAGGTGTCACCAATTTAACACAATACAATTTCTCATACATTAAAAAAAAGTTGTACGGGTAAATTATTGTACGGGTAAATTACGTATAATTCAATCATTCTAATCATTAATACCACTGTCCCATGGGAACTGCAGTTTGCTGTAAACTGAGAAATTGTGTTACATATTAATGCGGAGTTTATACTTGTTCAATGATAATTACCTTTCGAGAGGTTGTGGAGATAGTTTACTAGAAAAATGGTTGTTACATTTGGTTGCCATTGACTTTCATTGTACAACACATGTTGTGTACAAAGAACGAAGAGTAAGATTTCAGCACACGTCCTATAGACTCGTTATTTTTTTGAATGGACCAGTTAGGTCTATCGAGTCTGTGTAGCCGAAAGGGTCAATTAGACCAAGTCAATTGAGCCTGTCTGTGGATAGAACTTGAGAAAGTTGAAATGTCTGGGCGAAAAAAATGGGCTAGTAGTTAATTAAAATGTGTTTACGGTCTACGAACTGCAGTCCCGTATAGCACTTCGCAGGGCTTTATAAAACTGATTTTTTTTAGATGATTTTCTTCAATTTTTGCAGATACGTTTCTTGTAAAGGAGTCTTTTATGTAGTAGTATCAGTGCAATTTCTTAGAAGTTTTTAGAATTAAAAAACTTGTGAAATTTTAAACCTGTCACCAGAGGGCGCCAGTTGAAAGGTCAAGGATCGCTGATTATTTAATGTAAACAATGTCCAAATTGTCGTATATACTCCGGGTGCTGTCCTCAAAATAAGGCTCTGAATTTATTTCACTAAAACTTCCGGTTTGGACAAGAGGGTCAAATTGGGGTCACGTTAATTTTGTTTAGGTTTTCACGACCTTTCATTTGACGTTAGAATTTGAATACAGCTTTGGCAGTTCAGGAGACATACCATTTTGGGGAAAATTCAATTTGGATTAATGTATATCATTTTTACACCACAGTGTTTTTTTTATCTGCATGTCATGCAATATCAATGTGTAAATTGAAAGATTTTTGTTTACTGGAAAACCACATTAAGCACCTTACCATAATACGCAGTTCTTATTTATATCGCTTTATGCCACCCGAGGGCGTCTCAAAGCGCTCATTTGTTTTTCTACAAGGTATGCGGAGCTATGTTCGAATTACAAGACCAATTGATTTACATGACATCATGTAATGGTTTACAGGGTGATGTGGTGCAATCTGCAGCCAACCATCCAGAAGGAAACGAGGCAAACCCTTTCTCTTTGCGATAAGTGTACTGGGTTCTTTTGCGTGCATTAAATAATACATGGGACCTACGACTTTACTGTCCATCCGAAGGAAGAAGCAATAATGGTGGTGTCTCGTTTAAAGGTGCACATCGGCTTCGTTGGGCTATTTGGGCTACAAAATAGGCTAACATATGACTTCAAAGGTCTTTCAGGAATGGAGAAGAACTGTTCCTAAAAGAAATCATCAAATTTTGCCGTTTTCGAGCATTTTTCAAAAAACGATTTATCCGAACCAAAAAAGTGGTTCAGATAAATCACGTGATCTTCGGAGTTAGTTTTACTTCCAGCCGTATAAAAAGTAAATTACTGAACCAAATTTAAATCTTTTTTTTTACAATTATTCATGAGTATTTGACAAAAAAGACTTATTTATTCAGATTATTGATACAATTTGTAAATAATGATGAAAAATCGAACGTAATATTCGCATTCAGAGAGTCCGTGCAACCGAAGCGTGTCTTACGGCGCACCAGCGTGGGAGCTAGCGGAACGTAAACCTTGGGGGCATATCCCGTACAGCCGGTGCCGTGTCTCGTGGGGCCAGAGAGACAAACCCCGGGGCATGAACTCCCCAGCTTGCCGGTCGGTCTAGCCGTAAGCGTGGGAGCTTGTCGGAGGAGTAGGGAGCCAGACCAACAATTACGGTTTTTTACGAGGGTTTTAGTCTGTACCCCTAGCTATTATCCCCTTACTATTGTAACGTGTTGGCTGCGCTACGCACACGCGGGACGACGACGGGGAATGTTTATCCCATACACCATGCAGCTGATCTATCGACTTCTATGATAGCTGCATAATGTCCACTCCCCCAATCGCCACAACAAAAAACCGGTGGCGGTGGCCGCGGCCGGCCAGTGAAGTCATCGCCCGAAAAACGGGAGAATGCCTTTGCTAAAGCTGCCAGGATTGGCAATCCGTTTGCAGTGAAAGCGGGAGGCTCGCTTGGCACATGACTGTTATTGGCCAAGCCAATGTGAAAAGATGGTCCAAGATTAGGGACACTACCATTAGTTTTTAGACTGCAGCAAGGCTGGTCACGATGAGAACATGAAGGATGTGGTCTTTGCCATAATTTTGATGGACAGGTTTGTGTCATAGAACTGTATTGTGAATATGCCTGCGTATATTTTAATTCATGAAGACTCACATTTTGACAATATTTATGGTCCATCATGTCTGTGATGTCCACATTATGCCAAGCTTATTCTCTCCCTTTCTACATTTGAACACGACCTGACAACACAGCTCAGTCCTGGACCCAACTGGCATTCGTCCAAGTAATTTTTTACAACATAGGGCCTACTTGCGATATAATGAAGAAACGTTCTCCATTGCAAGTAAGTTCGTCCAGTTCGTCGTATACACAGAATACACTGGCCGTTTATGTCTGTTTTTTAATTACACGTGAATTTGTGCTAAATGGATATGAAGTCTGGATCCTCATGCCTCGTCATTGTAATAATTCATACATAAACAGAGCACCAGTCTACTTACAACATTGCCCAACATTGTCACGTAAACTTGACAGTTGCAACGGCTGGAAAAGCGTATAAGCTGACCTTTGACCGTGTTTTGTTTTTTCACATTTTTCGTTAATTACGTGATAGTTTAAGAACAACCATTTAAAAATTATTGTCTGTCATTCCACATCACTAAATTAGGTAAACAGTAAGCCGGTGTGTCCCTTTAAAGGCAAGGGATACCTTTGGTAATTGCTTCAAAAATAAATGACCATAAAAAAACATACTTACTTGGTACAGAGCAACAGAGAGCTGTTGATAGTATAAATCAATGTGGGAAACGACTCCCTTTGAAGTATAGTTTTTTAGGAAGAGGTAACTTCTCGCTAAAATAGTTGAATCTGAGAAAGGCTTCAAGCATGAAGCCTTTTTCACGTAAGGTAAAACATGCAGTTTCAGCATTTTCGGATCCTTCTTCGTGGAAATAACCGCTCCGATTTTTGCTGACATCTCAAAAACACTAACATCTTTTGAAACACAATTTTCAGAGGTTAGTTTGAGGGTATATATCTACAAATATATAGGATTGAAACAAACGTACAGTTCCAAATACCAAAGGTATACCCTGCCTTTAATGACACATGTCAAGACCGGGACTCGAACCCGCACTCTGCAGATCAGAAACACAAAAGCTTGAGTCTGGTGTATGCATGCGCTTAACCCCTCGACTCGCAATATTTTACAATGATGTAGGCCTATATTAATTAATAACAAAATTTAAAAAATAAAAATAAATAATAATGATAATTATAATAATAATAATAATTTACACTGATAACAACAATAAATGAATTAAATAAAATTAAATAAAACAAACGAATTGAAACGAAACGAACAAAATTCAAAAGGAAAGGAAAGGAAACGAAACGAAAGGAACAGAAATGAGATGAAAGAAAAGAAGTGAAGTGAGACAAAAGTTAAATTAAATGAAAAAGAAAACAGCAAAAAGTTAAACAAATTAAATTAGAAAAATTTAATAAAATAAGTTTAGAAAAAAATTAAAACGGAAAAACTTAAACAAATATTGGGAGTCAATAAAGTAAAATAAAGAAATAATATAAAGTTAAATAAAATAAAACAAACTAAAATGAAATAAAATAAAACGAAACGAAACCTAAGATATAGGGTAAGGTAAGGTCAGGTCAGGTCAGGTCGGATCGGATCGGGTCGGGTCGGGTCGGGTCGGGTCGGGTCAGGTCACGTCAGGTCAGATCATATCAGATAATAAAAGATAACATAAAATAATAAAATTTATTTAAGAAAAAATCCTTTGGACGTTGCCCAAACATGTAAAAATTAAGGCCAACAACAAGGACAAACGACAAAAACAATACTAGGCCTAGATGCTTGTGCTTGTTTCATAAACAAAGCTGGACTATATGCCACAATTTTTCGGACCATCCGAGTGTGGCAGCCATCAATGGACTTGGCAGTATACAGCCTTTGTGAGGGTCTAACTTTCAGACCTTTAAAAGATGATTGTCTCGATTGCTGACATGAAGATTCTCTTGTTGAGTAGAAGGTAAATATATTTTTCACAGAATTGAAGCTTGCCATGAATGATGCGATGTACTTGAAGTACACATACTGGCTTGAGCGGACCTGCAATGGTCTTGTGCCGGCACAGAGCACCCGGCTTCTGTCTTTAACAAAAGGGCATGAGCGTCTGTTATTTCGTCCGATAGCAGAGCGATGTCGTTCGCAAATTCCAGATCAAAATAGTGTGACAGACCCTCCTGGACTTCCTTGATGTAATGGTGAAACACAGAACACCATGGACCCCAACTACCTGCCGGAAGGCAAAGTCCAGAACTACGTCAAAGATAACGACGCCAAAGATTAACCTTGTCGCTCCCGGTGTGATAACTCGTGCTCGAAGGATACGAGGCAGCAGGATTCCGTATGCCTGTAAGATCTTGTCCATTCTCTTCCCATGAATAAAATCAAATCCTTTCTTGAAGTTGATAAATTTTGAAACAGCGTGTAGGTTTTGCTCTTTACCTCAGCTTTTCAGCTCGGCAAAGTGAACATGCGGGCTTCACTGCCAGTCCCAGTAAGTATTGTTGGAATGTCTCCGTCTTCGTCGCTTACGCAGGATCTTGAAGCGTGTGAACAACATCTGAAACCGGTCTTTAGTGGTCTTCCCACTAATCTGACGTGCTTTGTACGTCTTCCTTCAACTCCCTTTTTTCATGAGACTCCAGGATTTCACCATATTTCTGGTCTTCGTTGCTGCTTCCACCTTGTAGATCCGTTGAGCTAACTTCTCTTTCTTCAGTCAGTCGTACACCTCAAACAGTTGGGTCTTGGCAGCATTGTTATTATCTCGAAGCTCAACTGACTTGTTCATTTTGAACGTCAAGATGGGAGATACTACTTTTCTTGATTCGCTTTACCTTCGGCAAACTCTTTATTGCTTTCAATGGCAGTCTTCATACTGGAAATGATTCATCACTTCGACTTTCTACTTGGCAAAAAGCTCAAGTTGATAGGCAAAGACTTTCCAGTCGATCTGCTCCTTGGGACCTTTGGGCTTTGGGCTGCCGCAGGTTTAGTCTCACCCCCATTCACACAAGTTTGTTGTCATAGCCAACTTTGTTGAAGCTATTGTAGGCTTCTGTGTCCACCACGCTATTCGGCCACTTTTTCTCATGATGATCAGCTGTTTCCTGACTAGAGTGGCTTCCTGGGTCATTTTAGCAGCTTGCTTCGGAAACTGTGTGTTTGTAAGGATGAGGTTGCGTTCCAGGAGGAGGTCCATCGGGAAATGTCCATTCCGGTTGGTGAGATCTTGGAATGAGTAGGGCACGTCTTTTTAACCAACAAACCTCATTATGCACATGACGTAATTTAAGTAGGGCGCCCTCAGCTAGAAGTCAAAAGAAGGTCGCCCACTGGCCCTGTTTGACGCGTACATAGATGTATAGTTGTGCGTTTCCATTGTTTCATCATCATTTTACCTCTAAGATGGCGGCATGATGACGTCAATGCACAAGTTCTATGCGGGCGTTGAAGACACTGGTTGAAAAGTTACTCTGGCACTGAAGCGACAGCGGGTCAAAGTTTCTCACATAAGTTCTCCACACCTTTTCATGACTGGAGTTTTGGATTGAGTATATATCACATTATGACGGTGGTGGCAGGGTTTCCGTCAAAGTCTGCTACAAGGACGCAAACACTGACTGAGTTGACACTCCACGTCGCCTTCACATGTCTTACTATTCAACATCAATCCAACTCCATCTTTTGCAGAGTGATTTTTTGGCGTCTTCTATAGGCTAATGACGTATGAGGTGGTTTCCCTCTATTTCCGAGAACCTAAACTTGCCGGTGCTCCTGGATTCTTAGGATGTCGATTCCGCAGCTACTTATTCTCTACCTGTGCCAACTCTATGATCAGGGTGAGGGTTGCATCGTGTTTGCGTTGAAGGTTGACAGCGTCATCGTTTTCTTACAACGCAGTACGATTCGTAGTGCCGATGTCATAAATGTCTTATCCCGGATGGGTTTAAGGGCACGTCGTCATACTGCCTGTTGGTGGCGCGACCAAGACTTCGAACACTGCTGATTTCATGTAGACTCCCGCTGCTGGAAGTATGGTATTTTTGTGGTGTTTTATCATGATGTTTTTCAAAGCTAATATAACCTGGGGTCGCCACTCCTCTCAGAAATACTGTCGCCGTTGTAGAAAAAGAAAGAAGTGTGTCAAGCATTATAGTGCAGAATTTTCATGTCACAGCCCAATGAAAGATACATCGTTACCACCAACGGTTTCAGGCAAAAAGAACCAGCGCAAAATGTGCCAAATGGGTTATTGCTTTGTCTCAATTGAAACTTAAAAATTATCCTCACTGCAAGAACCCCGACATGATGCCAGCCACCAAAGTGTTTAGAAACTTGACACAATTTTTGGAGCAAGGAAGTGACCACAGATTTAAAAAATAGATTTCAAAATAGTGAGCAAATATTAGTTTAAAGCAATCCATCAGATCGAGGAAATTCAGACGAGCCTCATTATTAAATACATCGGTAATAAGGACAAATATTCGCCATTTAACAGTGATGTTACGTTACAACCATAGTGAACATAATGTCACGAATAAGTATCACTCTACTCCATCAAATCACTTCTGCCAGCTTCAATGACACGTTCACATTTCTAAGCTGTCTGATAATTTTAATAACCAACTCCGCGGGAGAATAACGAAGCAAATTGACGCAAGATTAGTGAAGCAAGTCTACAGGGCATCAGGTAACGGGCAATCCGGGGAGTCTATGACGTGGTTATAGCAACCCCTGCTGACAAATCGCTTGCAGATTACAGGGGGTGATGTGACAAGGCTAAGTCAGCTGATGTGACTAGTATTTATCCAGATATCCGAGCCAATATATTTCAAAGAGAACCTTTATGTGTAGTGAAAGTATACTTTTTCAATATTTCAATGATACGATTTTTATTTTAAGGCCCATATTGCCAATTTAAATATCATTGATCTGCTTTCCAAACTATACAGTTTTTCAAACCCTTACAAAGTTTTATTTAAAATAAGAGTTGAGTTTTTGATATATTGTTTTTAATTCACGCATGACTTCTTCCTTGTCTGTCTTCCTGTACAAACCGGAAGTTTACAAAATTTCAAAATTTCATATCTCAAGAACTACTTTTTATATAATCACAAGTTTTACATTAGATTATAGACCTTTGAACCTGCTAAAAATTTTACATAGAGGTGACACCCCTTTGACCTTAATTCGGTCAAAACCGGACGATACGATTGACCCACAAAGAGTGCTTTCATAAGTGTACATGTACATATGAGTTTGTGCATTCAAGCGTGTCAATTGCAAAAGACCGATTGCGCGACCCGCGTCACGTGACCACTTCTTGGTATAAAATGTAAAGAAACACGACGTCCTCCATAGGAAAGTTCGGTAAGGTTAATGATAAATGCATTTAGTTTATTCGATCGAGGCTTTTCTTGCTCGAAATCTGTGAAAAATATTCCAGAGTTTGTACCAGAGACCTTCAAGTGGCTGAATAAAGCCAGTAAGGACAGTTCCACCAAGTCTTGAAAATTGTAAAAGTACCGTATAAATGTGCACGATGTGTCCAGCGCACGACAGAACGTTAGGCCAGACGACCGCGATCACCACACACTTTTCAACACAAAAATTTCAAAGTTTTGAAGCTGAAATCATCGAAAGAAATTTCTTTCCAAAACTGTGTGATTCCTTTGCCTATTTGAAATTCTGCAAGGCTAGCTATCAATGCTCACTTTTCCAACGTTGTTTATCCTTTTTTACAGTGATTTAGGCCTACATTACAAACAAAATAACAGGCGGGTGGCTACATAATAGTTGTCCCACGCCGGTTGTGCATGGCTAAAAGAAACTCTTTTTAGTAGAATTCTGTTAAATTATGAAACAGAGATGTGATTTAAATTAATGCCACAACATACTGATGTAACATTTTTTAAATAATTTATCACTTAACAAAAGTAAAATCGACTGTTTCTTGCAACGTATCACATATTTGAACCTGAACCTGAAGACCACACGTCATCATGACATCATCAGGTGCTGAATAACATTAAATCAAAGTCCAATATTTAAAAAATCAGAACTCCTGAACCACACTGTGGATATTTAAAATCTATACATTTTCGGACAGCTCTTTTTCAACCGGAAGTTCAAGCAAAAAACACAACAAAATGCAGCAAAAAAAACCAGCTAAACTGTTAGGTTTAAATACATATGGGGCCATCCTTGGATACATTCAAGCTTTGATTACATCATTCACGAACACTTTGTTTTTGTAATGTACCAACAACTGAATTTCTAGTATTGTTGTTTGTTTTCTTCAACTTCTTTTTTTTCTTTCTTAACTTCCCCTATACTCTTTTCCACAGCATAACTCAAGAAAGATCGAAGCCTTGAATCTCAACAGACAATTAAACCTCAATACAAAAATGGCACGGTTTTTATGACGTCGGGATGACGTCATCAGGTGTTGAATTACATTAAATTAGTTTAATATTTAAAAAATAAATCATAACTCCTGAACCACACAATGGATTTTGAAAATAAGTACAGTATTAGACAGGTCTTTGAAAAATGAACATTTGTCACAAAAGATGGCATCAATTTGACCTTGTCTTCTGGGTCAAACCGGATGTTGAAACGAAAAACGATTAAAAACCATAATTTCAGCTCTACAGCTAATATAATGAAATGAATGTTATTGAATTTGAAATATTGAAATTCTGTTAACGTTCAATTTCAGCCTTTCTTGAATCAAATGATGAATTGTTTACCGACAGATAATGTCAATAAAAGCTTATTGTAAAATTTGAAGAAAAAAAATCGACCGCTGCATTTGGAAGATATGATAAAAAGAAGGTGCCGTTTTCGAGCTATGAGAAAAGCACGTTGCGTTGTCCCAGAAAGACCGTTACCATGTCACTGTAGTATTCATTCAAACTATTCTCTACATCAGAACTCAAATAAGGAATTGAATTGAACCTTGAAACGTATCAGACAACTGAACCTCAACATGAAGGCGGCACTTGAACAATGACGTCATGATGACGTCATCATGTGCTGAACTACATTACATCGAAGTTTAATATTCAACAAAAAACATAACTCCTGACACACACTTTTAATCTTGTCTTCCGGTTGAAACCGGAAGTTGGAGCTAAAATCTATGGAATTGGGACATAGTTTTAGTGCATGAAATGACATTTTGTTCATGACCTTTTCAAGTATAAATAAAGGCGATGATGTCAGCAAAATTCGCATTTCCCTTCAACGACAAGTTTAAAATTGTATTAATTTCCAATTTCAAAATTTCTGTATCCAAATTTCATCATTAACATTTTATTGATGAATATTATCAATAAAAACGTGTGAAATTTAAACAAAATCGACCGTTGCATTTGGAAGTTATGGTAAAAATAAGGTGCTTTGCCGTTTTTCGAACGATCGGAAAAGCACGTTCCGAAAAGACCGTTATAAGCTGACACTGTTGTATTCATTCAAACTATTCTCATAACTCAATATGGAACTACATTTAACGTTGAAACTCATCAGACAATTGCACTTCAACGTCACCAGGTGTCGAGTTAAAAAAATCAAAAGTGTACTATTAAAAAAAAATCATAATTCCTGAACCACACATTGAAATTTTACATATTTACAAATTATATACCATAGAAAGGTCTTTAAGAACTGAACAAACGCTACACAAATGTGACTCTGATTTGATCTTTTCTTTTGGGTCAAATTCGAAGTTGCAGCAAAAAACTATTAAACAGCTGCCACAATTTCAGATTGAAATGTATAATTGGGTCATCATTGGATAATTTCAACCTTTGGTGAAATCATTCACAAATACCTCCTTTTTGTAACGTAATAAAAACTGAATTTCTATTTTTTTTTTAAATTGACATGATGGCATTATTGTGTTCGTCCTTTGGACAAACACTTAATGTGAGTTTATTATTGGACCTTTCTTGAGAGTCAAGGACCCAGAATTTTTTTTTTAAATAAGATTACGTAAATATAGCTCTGTCTAGAAATTATATGCTTATAAAATAATATCGCAAAGGGGTTTCGAAAGAGGTCTTTAAGTGTTCAGGGACTCTTTAAAAACTACTGTCAGTATACTTCTATTTGTCAAACCTTGCCAAGTGTTATAAAGTCTTAATACTTCTCTTGTCAATATAATTTTCATGAAACTATGAATTTTTCTGTTATCATCCGTGACATTTTGGATGCAGAGAGAAACGTAATTCTTCTATATATCTGGCTGAGTATAACTGTGACCATGTATGGGCCAAGGTTGTTGTATTCAACCGATACCGCGTTGGCACATTAATATAAAGGGTTTTATAATTATTTTGTTTTACAAACCATAACAGAAAATTAATTTATATTTGAACATTTGATTTCCTTAGGTGCTTAGGTTATCGAGAAATCAGGTTTTGGTTCATCTTTCCTGTTTATATCAAAACACTTACTTTAATTACCTTTGGGAAGGCTGGACCCAATTTAAGGCAACTGCATGCTTATGGAGCTCCATAAACCTCGTAATTCTATAGCTGCGATCACTAAATTACTTGGTAAATTACTCGTCAAGAAATTGGCCCGTAGTTGGACGATTTAAATAAGACCGGGCCCAGGGTTTTTGTTGTTGCTGTTTTCGTTTTTTGTTTTTAATGATGATGATAAGAAAGCAGCACTAAATTCCAAGCTTAACACTACAGATTAAAAATGTGCAACGCACTATTTTTTTTAACTTCCTATCATTCATTTTATACACAAATATAACAAACCATTACGGCTGTTCCCGTTAAATGATGAGTGTACATTATAAAGCATATTGGAATATAATATCAATTACCCCTCCAAAAAGGTTTCAAAATTAACGTAGTTGATTTTTCTAAAATAAAGAACAAATGCCAATGCTAAAAAAACAATTACCGCTGTCATGGGACATGAAATTGAATAATTAAATCCATAAATAGCAGTTTTGCTCTAATTTTGTATTACTGTTTCATTATCAAGTTGAGTGCTCCAGGTCTCTACATAGGAATTATTTTCACGTTGCATACTTATGTAGCGTGTTGACCTCATCCCATCATGTAGCTACTTTAAGTACATATCGGCACAAGAAAAACGTGTCAAAGTACAACGCATATTGCCTATCTGACTGAATTATAAATTCGAGCGCGCATGATTATGAAGTGTTCATGAGTCGATATCCATCAGCAAGGGACGCGTGCAATGTAATTCAATTAATACTGGAGGTAGACTGTAACGGAATCGATGTGGCCATAAAGTTCACTCTCGGGGCTAATACAATACTTCATTATATTTAAAGGAGTGTAGTGTATTATTTTATTAAATGACATATCCCTATTTTAAATCTAAAAGTAGCGCCCTCTGTCAGGCTAAGTTGGATAAAAAATGAATGTTTTCAATGGCAGGAAAAAGTCAAAATGTACGCATTGAGAGAAACTACTCAATTATCAAATTTGCACACGTTAACGATGTACTAGGAAACAATAGTTTTATTTTAGGAAAACATATAAAAATAATTGTGACATAGTTTATTTAACATTGTAGGTAAATATTCCCTTGAATTGTGGCGGAAACGCGAAGCTCTGTCAATAAATATATTACCATTACTTTGCATAAAGGGAACCGGTACAGTACAATCTCACATCTTCTACTTACAGTTTTTTAAGTTCGTGTAATTAATGGTGTACATGTAGTCCTATGATGTCGAATGATTTGTTACGTACTCAGTATTTTCACAGACATTTAAAAACATAAGTCTGCACTTTGTATGCAAATTAAAGAAAAACATCAAATCAAATGAGTGCTCCATCAACAACGACATCGCACTTCTAATTGCCACAATAATACACAACAAACTATTGTATAAATGATAACTCTTAATGCTTGAAGAACTGATCTCATGATATTGCAAATTAGTGAAAGCTATGTTTCATAATACTGCCGCTGGTTCTCTGATTAAAGCCGCTAAAAAACATAAGAATACCGGCAAGACAAGCCATAACATACTGGTAATATCTGTATAGTAGTTTTGATATCACTGACATGTAAAATGTATGTAAAGTTAAATAAATGTATTAATAATGAGTAACGAAAAGAGCATGTACATGTAATGGAGAGACTTGGTCACACATGGAGTTTAGAACGACATACCTAAAACAGCACTAAGAAGCAGTAGGGAGAAATAAACGTCTTACTTGAATATACATAGAGCGTCAAATCAATTATACTGCTCGGACATTTTCAGTTGTCCCGCAAAATCAGAGTTTAATATGTACCTATTACATATACGTATTGAACGATGTTTCAAGTTTGTTTTCTATTTATGATTAGCATACTAAGGCAAAATAATGTACCTGTATATTATCAATTATACAAGGGCAGAAAAAAAACATGTTTATCTTAGTCTGACTATGCTCAAAAACGTCTTGCTGATAAATAGAGAGCATTGTCAGTATTTGAGAGTGATTGTTAAGTTAATCACTGAATTATCTAACATTTTAAGCGAACCCCAGGATATAAACCCCGTAACTGTTTCAGACATTAAATACAGTTTTTAAAACAATCCATTCTCGCATTGACATCTTTTAGCAATATCGCTAAAATCTAGATCGCCAACAGTCCAGTAAACTATCATTCACCAACAAGTAGATAATGAAATAAAAAACATTCAATACTTCCTAATCATCTTAACCAGGCAGTTGCATTTTTTATACAAAGGTTGACTAGGTAAGTTAAGTATAGGTATGCTTCCATCTTGTGTTTAAATAGTGTACACAAAAATAATTTCCTTGTGAGAATAAAAACTCACGTACATTGGCTCAGTGAATAAACTAAAGCTAATTCGATCCATACCAATTGCATTCAGTTAACAGTTCACCGGCTATGATGATTTCGAAGTTGACATTTAGGCTTGTAGGTGCTCTCCTTAATCCGTCAAATCAACCTAAATCGTTACTTTGGGATTCTGATGATTTGTAGGTTCGGTTCATTTAGTATTCCTTGGACGTGTATAATTTTATTTTGCAGTTTGGTTGAATTGATTTCTATTTTCAGTATGGGTCAGAGACTCTACCCACTTACCTTGTGATATACAAAAGCCCCAAAACAGCATAACAACAGCCTGGCATACATATGGAGGCATGGTTCCGGCAGTCAGACACTACTCATCGCATTCGGGATGCATATGATCTCTTACGTTGTACATCAAGTTGTCCCCAGAGTCAATATCACGTACTTCATTCCGCCTGTTGGTTTGAAGAAGAGCCGCATCAAAATGTTAAAACTCACTATCAATTTGAGCTTAGATTGGTGGTACAGAAACGTGTGTCTTACCTCATGGTGATTAAGGTCTCGCTGTGTTATTGTTGATTGTCAATCGAAATTGTATTCAGCATTCAATTATGCTTCCAGTTCATTCCATAGTAAACTGCCGGCAAATACAATCGACTGCCCTCTTGTCGCATTGATCGGCTAGTTCACAGCGTAGCTGGAGTTGAAGTAGCATTCTATTAGCGTCTTCTGCTTGACAACATGACTCCCTAACTAGTAATGAATTACTCTATACAGGGTCATTATTCACTGTGTCGTGCAAACGGAATGCACTTCGTTGTTAGATTTCAAATGCATTAGAAGTGAAGCAAATTTATTTTTACTTTGTATGATTAAATGCAATAATAAACAAACTTGCACCTTGGATGACGGGGTTTCCAACTACTAACGATTCTACACCAGGACTAATTTTTTACTGTGCGACCGATCTGGCAAACTTGTTTTATGAGGTTCCTATAGAAGCAAAAAATTACTACCAAAACTTTCTTTTTTTTGCAACCCTGTTTGTGCTCAGCAAAACGTTTTTGTGCTCGGCAAAATATCCCCAGATGTATACCGGTACGTCGTGCAAACATTCACATTGTAGGTTCAATTTTATGCTTATACCACCTTCTTCTGAAATGGAAGTGAGAAGAGCATTAGACTGACAACGGAGTACCTCAATTACGTTAGCTTACAGGCCATTTTATGTTCCTGGACTACTGACTTAATAATAATGGACACAATCCGTCCAACAATCCACAAATCGTTGAACTTGACAACATTTTGTATTGTTTTTACCTCCACGTCAGATTATCTTATAAACAATAGCAAACAGTATAACAAGAGCACTGAAAATGGGATTGTTTAGGAAAAGTGAACATTTTTAATTGGCAAGATGTTTCCCCTAGAAAAAATTGCACCCCCTGTACAACCCTAAAATGTTACCCCATAGTTTCACTGCTCCAGCATGCTGAGTGGTTGTTCTGATGATGACCAATCGTTATTGACTGGATAAAGAAGCACAGTTAATTGAAAAGAACAATTAACAATGCTTTCTTTTCCAATATTTCTGATACAATAATTGACAAAACTAGACATTAAGATTTTGTCTCTAGGGACAAAATCAAAGCTGTTCCGATTGTTGTCTTTTAATCTTGTACCTTGTACCTTGTCACTTGATTTGGCTATGTTATAGCTTCTGAATGCAACCTTCATTGCAAGTATGCAGATTGTTCGTCAGACTTTAATTATGAGTATCCTGTTTCAAACGGAAGTAAAGGTCATAGTGTGGTCATGACTAATAACAAAATGTCACATGTGATGTAAGCTACAAATGGTTCAAAGATAATGACTCTAGGACATTTAGCAAAGGAGATATGCATTTTTCTAAATTAGAGCTTCCTGTTTGGACCGGAAGTAAAGGTCAAAGAGGGGTCATGCTAATAACTAAATGTCACATGTGATGTAAGCTACAAATGGTACAAAGATTATGACTCTAGGACATTTAGCACAGGAGATATGCATTTTTCTAAATTAGAGCTTCCTGTTTGGACCGGAAGTAAAGGTCAAAGAGGGGTCATGCTAATAACTAAATGTCACATGTGATGTAAGCTACAAATGGAACAAAGATTATGGCTCTAACAAATTTGATACAAGAGATATGTTTTTTTTAAATTTAGAGCTTCCTGTTTGGACCAGAAGTAAAGGTCAAAGTGGGGTCACGCCTGTATCTCAAACGTCACATTTTTATGATGGAAGCTACAAAACAATATAAAGATTACGACTTTATGGTATTTAGTTCAAGATTTATGCCTTTTTACAGTTTTGAACTTCCTGTTTGGACTGAAGGTAAAGGTCAAATTGGGGTCATATGTTTATATAAAATGTCACTCGTGCTTTAAGCTTCAAAATGGCCCAAAGGTTATGACTCTACGAGTGTTTTGGGAGATATGATTCATTATTAAACTTTGAATTGATGAAGCTCGATTCTTTATGAAGTCACGATGACGGAAAAACATTTCTCGAACTAAGTTTTTTTGTTATCTAGAAGGTGGTATAAATTTTTTCCCATGCGATACCTTTGAACGAAACCCCTAAAAATGCAATGATTCTGCCCTTCAATGTATGTTAACACCTACTGATAGAGGGCGCTGTAGCATATGAGACGTCATAAATCTGAAAACACAGTATGATATTTAAATTGATTAAATATTGCGATTACACTGGGTCACGTTTATATTTGAAGTTTTCCCAGCAAAAACCTGTATAGGTTTGCAACACCGGAAACCCTTCATTGTATTAACGTTGGAAACACAGGCACGTACAAACCTGCATACAAGGCTGTAATAAATTGTGAGCCGCAAAATGAGGTCCAGTCCGCAAAACATTGTACCGATGGTGCTCAGATTGAACAATTAACTGTGAGGTAATTGTTCACAATTTGCAGTCGAACACTTGGGTGGTACGATTTTATTTGTGTATTTGTGTATTCAAATGATTACGCTTACTTATGCGCAAAAACTTTCTGTATTCTTCTTGAAGGTCCTTAGGAGGCATCTGGCATGCCCACAAAGCAAAGGATATCCACTCAAAACACTGTGCATATTGCTTCGTGGTATTACACTACGCTTACTACTGAGGCAATTGTTCGCATTTTGCATTCGAACACTTGGGTGGTACGCTTTTTTTTTGCGTATTTGCATATTCAAATGAATAATTATGCACAATATCAACAGCTTGATGTCCGTTAATAGCTCTGTAGTGTACCAGATCTTCACAGAAGCTTGGCCCGTTCGGAAGCTTCAAATCTCTGGTATTTATTACGCACGGTCGTCTGCAAACGCTACACGATCTCAATCGTCTGAAGCAGACAATCATATACAAAAACGTTGATCCGGAAGACCGGTTGGAATTTAGAAGCATTATTTCCCGTAGTCTCAAACCATCTTAAACTTGTCAAACCAACAAAATCTTCATTACAATAACGTTGGCCTGGAAGACTGTTATGCATAAAATGTTGAAACTCGATCGGAATCTGGCCGGATTAATTTACACAATCAACCCAAATGCTCTTTTACTATACCACAATTTTGCGTTTTAGTTTTCGGGAAAACAAAATCCTCGGGAGCCAAAAATTTGAAAAATAACAGTTGGTCTTGTCCGTTTCAATGTAGGTACAAGTTACCTGTTATTTAAAAAAGGTAAAATTTGTGCCATTATTAATTGATTTCGTCGGGAGTTCCCAAACCGCGGTCCTTAGCATTGGAAAGTAACGCGGTAAACCGCGGCGCCATCAGACCATCTTCTATTCAGTGTGATTTGCTACGTTTTATTATGTAAAGATACGTTGAATAGACTTGCTCAAAGTCTGTAATTGTCGCAGTCTCATGTAAACTGTACAAATAATACGATAGCACCGGGCGTATACAGCCTCAGAACTAGGTACGAGTTTACACTTTCTTCATTACTTTGTACACAGATACAAAACACTGCTATAAATGATGTCATGATGACTTCACGTAAAATATTGTTTCACGGTGCACAACTTCAATATCCAGAGAGTCAAGAACTGAAGAAAATTTGGGAATCAATCAGACGTTTAATTTTATGAGATATGGTGGTAACAAGATTGCCTAATTTAAATATTCACTTCATTATAACTCAGCTAATTAATTGAAAATGTTTAACATTTTAACATTTAGTGATAACTTCATGTACTAAGCTTCAATTCAATGTAGGACTCAAGTCTGTCATATTTACCGTTTTTGAGATTACGATGGAACAAAAATCGTGTGTAAAACCTATGACGTTTCGACAGAAACAAATAATGTTTTTAAAACGTTTTGAGGCCGCACTAGCTATCTGACGAAAACAATACCTGCTCCGACTGCGAAGTCGGAACAGCTAATTACCAAGACAACACGGTCATCATAAGAACAACTACTTCCGTACCCCTTTGTAGTGGGTGGATAGTACGCATGTGCGTAGTGCCCTTTAATATCTTGGCTAAATCGTTCGAACGGATTACTAATTCGTTCAAACAGATCACTAACCCGTGCGAACTGATTACTTATTCATTCCAACGGATTACTAAATCGTTCGAACGGATTACTAATTCCTGCTTACGGATTACTAATTTGTGCCAACGGATTACTAAACCGTGCGAACGGATTACTAATTTGTTCGAACGGATTACTAAACCATGCGAACGGATTACTAATTTGTTCAAACGGATTACTAAACCATGCTAACGGATTACTAATTTGTTCGAACGGATTACTAAACCATGCGAACTGATTAGCGCCTGTAGTTTTTTCTTTTAACCACTGTCCCTTTCCAGACCACAATCAGCTCCTTGGTTTTGTTTATATTTAATAAAATGATATTTTCCCCACAGCGTTTTACAACAGAAGTAATTCTCTGAACGATCGGTACTTTTGCTACTATTTTGAATAAAACCGATGACAAACTTTTCGACAAGCGAGTGGGGTTGGAGGCTTTACAGTCATGAGGGTGTAAAGATTATAAAAGCAGTGACAAAGAACAACCTTGTTTGGGTGCCAGTATTTAACACCAGAGAATGTGAGGCGCAATGACTTATTTTTACAACCTGTCGTGTTCTAAAAGAAAGTTTAAAATCCAGTTAGAAAATGAAACAGGAAGCTCGAGGTCATTAATAAGTTTATAATGCAGTTTAGAAGGTATAATATTGTATTAAATGCAGCACTATAATCAATCAAAAGAATTGCCAAACATCGTTAAAGGCCTCATATTTCGACCCTAGCAGAGTCTTTTTCGAAGGCTAAAAGAATTCTAACATAAGACCTAGCCTACTCAAGATGACGCAGAACTTCCAAATTAGGAAGTAAAATCGATTTCAGAAATTGAAGAACACCCTCAAAAATCTTCATTTGAACAGAAGTGAGCGCCACTGTCCTGTATGTAATAAATTAAGTGTGAAATGGTGTTCTTAGGAACTTGAATAACTTCGGAACACGTTGTAAAAGAGACAAGTAAAAAATGTCAGTAAAAACTTTAGCCCGCTCGGGTGAGCAGCGTTTCAGTAATCGAGCAAGGGCTAATTCCATCAGGACTTGCCGCTTTGTGTTCATTGAGGCGAGGAAACTTGCCTTGAACATCTAATAGACTGGTGATTCATTGTGCCTTGTCATCATTCTCTATCACGGGTGCTGGAGACCTAGTATTTGCATTATCAAATAAAGCGACTGTAAAAATGATTCAGTTGAGCAGGTAGTGTTACATCAGCCGTGTTAGCTGATGATGTAACGGGACCCTTATACTGAATAATCAGAGTAATGCTTACCCAGAGTTTCTTGGGGATATTTGTGTCAAACTTGACCTCAAGTTTGTTCTTGAATGATCGTTTATCTCTAATAAGGCATACTCTTTTTCAGAGTAAAATAATGTGATATTGCGAAATTCTTCAGGATTTATATTCTTTAACATATAGACCTCATCCTTGGCAATAAGCTTCGATCTAATTGATTAACCATGATTTATTTTTAGGGTATTATGACAGTACTTTGGTCTGCACACATGATTCCTTACAAGAAATATTGATATAATCTGTTTTGGTGTCTGCATGTCACGCCCCGTACCCTGTCTAAAACCATCCCATATATTGTATATTCAAACGTTTCGCATAATTGTTCAATTGAAACCTCAGACCTGTATCCTCACTGTCATTTTTGGTAGGTTGCTCCGTGTTAGTTCTTGCTTGTAGGCTGGAATGAGAAACACCACTGAGTGATCGGAATTGCCAAGGTTGGCACGAGGTATTGACTTACTATTCTCCTTTAACTGGACAGTAACAACGACCCAGGGTTGCAGAACCTCGGGTGGGGCACGTCACAAATTTCTGGCAATAAAGCACAAATGATTTCAAATTCGCCTGGTTGAAATCCCCTGCAACATTGTTAGATTTTCTGGGTGGGCGTTCTTGTAGTTTGAAATAACATCAGAGAGACTATTCAAAGCAAAAGTGTCAGACTTTGGGTGAATATACACCGAGGAATAGCGTAACTGATGGCAATTCCCTCGGTTAAATAAAAGGGTCTACATTTTGATAGTCAACTTAGTGTTGCAAGCACTAGATATAATTCAAACGTTAGTGCACCATTTATTGATTAGAAAGCATCATTCCTCCACACTTTACCCCTTATTTGTAATGACAGAGTCACGATCTTGCCTAATGGTGAATTCAGGGGATTGCAAAATTGAGTCTAGTTGCGAGGGTTTAAGCCATGTTTTTGAGAAACAGAAAATACAACAATCGTTGTAATCTCCCACTTTCCTGCCTCCTTCCAGGGACCACTGTCCCCGAGCTCCGGCTTGACCAGCTTGAGGCACATCGTCTGCTTTGGCATTGTCATCCTTTTTGCCTCCGTTTCCAGCGTTATATGCCCTACATCCACTATAATTTCCGGATGTTCCTCACTAATGACGCCTAATAAGGTTGTCTTGAACGGAATAAGCACCGGGGACACCCACCTGGCAAACAGTGCATTCTCTAAGTGGTCTGTTCGAAAATGGCGGGCTATGCTGGTCCGCTGTAGGTAAGTGCGGTTACACTGTCTTCTCACACTACTCTCGCCATGGCTCCGGTCCGCCTATTTTTCGTCTGTATGTACGGAAGCCCATTAGTGCCACGTTGCGTTTCTCTTTAGCGTTGTAGTGTTTCTCTTTCACGTGGTAGTGTTTCTCTTTCACCTGGTTGCCGCCACTTAATAACCGGCGGCCGCCACTTATTTAAGTGGCGGCCGCCAGTTATTAAGTGGCGGCCGCCAGTTAATTAAGTGGCGGCCGCCAGTTATTTAAGTGGCGGCCGCCAGTTAATTAAGTGGCGGCCGCCACTTAATAAGTGTCTCTTTATCTAAGGCACTGTCTCTTTATCTAAGGTTGCGCACATGGGTTAAACATGCAGTAAATGAAGTAGACAGGGCCTAGGACAAAGATAGCAAATCTTAGACTAAAGTCAAACATAATTCATTTATATTTCTAATTGACTGTAAAGCATCAATTTACGATGTTTGGCAGAACACATACACAGCGAGACACAATTCTGTTAAAACTTCAACACGTAACTTTATTGAAAGTTTAATATACGAAGGCGTTAAAGGGGCATCGTAAAAAAATAATAATTATGACTGAATATACATGTCTTAATTATGGCACCACAAAACTATGGGATGGCCTTACTAAGTTTTACGCTAAGACCAAATAATTACCTAATAATGTAATAACTACGAGTTAATTTAATGATCGTGTGGAGAAAAAATGACTCTACAGCAAGGCAGTACAGCTCTTCTGTGCGACTGGAAAAGCATAACATAGCATATAAGGCATGGTCATTAACTGGTGAAGTTACATGAGATCTTATGAGACTAATGGGAGTCTTAAAGTCAAAAATTACGACATATTAAATAAGAAAGTTATGATTTAGCTTAAGTGACCTAATACCTCTCAACTATGAGAAATTAAGACGTTTTGTACAATGTCCTTTTTATGCTTCAGTTCATAGATCGTATCGCGCAGCAGGCGCAAGATGTGCAGCTCAGGCTGAATTGTGAGGTATGCACTGAATGCCATTTTAGTAAGCAGATCTTTTGATGCAACAACAGATCAGTAGTAGTGCAGACAATGAGCATTGCTATCAGAGCTATGACAAAATACTTGCTTACTGAAATAGCGCCAATGCCGTACTTCACCAACAATAGATGGAGTTTTTGTTGCCCATCTTGCGCCTGAGGCGCTACACAATTTTTTGGTATTAATGCAAGTGCTATACAATTTTTTCAAAAGGTAATTAAAATCACAGGTGATATAAGAAAGAAAGTTAGCTTTGAGCTTGATGTTGGTCTATGTTTCAGGTGCATAATTACGAACACAAAGGCCAAGGAAAATACTAATTTTTATTTGCTTATTTGTCTTTTAAAGGCAAAAACACCCGTACCTCGTTGGTTAAGCTACTCCGCAGTTTAATTCTATTGCTTTTGATTGTTGTCAGCAAAAATGTAAAAAAATTGTTGAGGTCAATATTGACTTAATTTGCAACGGTTTTTGAAAAGTGATTTGGTACAATAAAACTGTAAAAAGGTGTAATGCTTTTCAAATAATCAAATTTTTGAACTCTTAACAAATCAAAAGTTAAACATCGCAAAACTGTAAATAACAAATCCCCCCCCCCCCGAGGAAAACAAAATAATTTTTAGACTTAATTTCTTCCCCTTTTTGGAGTATGTTTTCTACTGAGCTCTGGAAGTGTCATCCGACATGATGAGATCCTGAGTTAATTAACTGCATAAACGTAAGATGACGACATCCCGAAATAAATCATCTCGGGATGATGGTATCCTAAGTAAGACACCAGCTTAATTGGCGGCCGCCAGTTAATTAAGTGGCGGCAGCCAGTTAATAAGTGGCGGCCGCCAGTTAATTAAGTGGCGGCCGCCAGTTAATAAGTGGCGGCCGCCAGTTAATAAGTGGCGGCCGCCAGTTAAATAAGTGGCGGCCGCCAGTTATTAAGTGGCGGCCGCCAGTTAATAAGTGGCGGCAACCAGGTGAAAGAGAAACACTACCACGTGAAAGAGAAACACTACAACGCTAAAGAGAAACGCAACGTGGCACTAATGGGCTTCCGTATGTATGTATCCTACGGTTACCCGTTTTCGGTCGACACCTATTCCCGGTCACCCATTTTGATTCCCGTTTACCGCGAGAAGGCCCGAGGTAAACAGCGAACAGAAATTTCATTCACATTTGACGCTCTAAACGATCACCCACGTAATTTTTTTTTTTTTTTTGAGATGCAAGTTTTCTGTCGTAAGTTACACCCAGAAATTTATAAAATGTTCAATTTTCAGTATAGATCACTAATACAATTTTTTACACACAATCAAATGTCTCAAACAGTAATAATCCACGGTCAAATATTCCAAATGAAAGTTTCATCGGTAAGGTTCCATGCTCCCCACAGGTAGAACGATAGATCACGTGATCTTGTTGCTAAGTGGAATTGTATGGCGTGCCAATAATATTGCACAGAAACTTTAAGTGTATTTCAAGTGAATATGACTTGGTTGTGTTTATACTGCACACTCTGCTTAATTGCAATGGGCCCTAATGAAAGCTGCAATGGTTATATGAAGTTTCTTTCTCTCCAAATTACTGATGGCCACTCTGAAATTCAAGATAATCAGATTGATAAATATTATTTTTTTTAATTAAAAATGTATTGAGGAAACAGAACAGACATTTGTATTTTATTCAGTATATGTATTTTTTTATGTAAGGATAATGGTGTGGCTGTTTTTCCGGGAACTTAGTCTCGTGGCCGGGTGGTGTAATTGTGGTCCGCGATATAACAATCCTAACGCATAATGAGATTCCAAACCGGCTAGTATACTTTAGATATTCTCCATTGAGTACCATTTCACGCCTCTTGTAGTCCAATTTAACTCCAGTTGGGAGCAGAAAGTCCATTTCAAGTATTCCCTGAACACTTGCCGTACTTTGGCAACGGGATAAGTTGTCCTGCCTACTTTCACTTCAACCGGTGCTACGCCTAGAGTTTCCAAATGTTTCCTGTCCGCTTAAAGTACCTCCATACACTGGTCTTCCAGCTTTGGGCTCCTCTCAGGTGGTATTATGTGGTAAACCTCATTTGATATGAAGGTGCTAAAACCATCCTTACTGTATCCAACATCGGCAGGCCAAGTCATTTTTGGTTATCTCTTGTTGACCCTTCGGCACAGCCAGGATGGCCGTGAATCGTTTCATTGTTGTCCTTTGGTCCTTTTGTCGGGCACTCCCAGTGGCGTAACTAAGGGGGGCATGGAGGGGCACGGGGGGGAACGGGGGACACGTTCCCCCCAACTGAAGTCCGTGCCCCACCCCACCCCCGGTGCCCCCCCCCTCCATTTGAAATCTGGACTTTTGAAAAAATTACCAGAATAAAATGTCACATTTTATGAGCATTTACGTAGTAATTTCGATGTTTTTTAAACTATTTTTATTTATTTACACACATAATGTATTTTGTTTTACGTCAACACGTCAGAAAACACTGAAACTACATTTTTAATTGGCCAAAAATGCCCCCCTAGGAAAAATGGTGCACCCCCTTGTGCCCCCCTAAAGTTTTAACCTACGGCGCTGAGCACTCCCATGCGAAATGTTCGTGTCCATTACATGTGTTCAGATGCTGTCTCTGGCGCTTTGGCCTCGGACGATAAATCCTCGTGTTCTGCTCGCCACAAGGAACGCAGCCGTCTCATCATTTCACGTGTTGGCAATTTTACAAGCTTCAAGGTGATACGTAGTCTGTCAGGTCGTATTATGTGGTTAGAAAGGTTAAAACTTTAAAGGTTAAAACTCCTTATTATGGTTCCTTCTCCCTAAATCGGCCCGGTACAAGACCTGGGGTCGGCAGATCCTTCCTGATAATGTTTTAATCCACTGTATACAGCTTCCTTTTCTTTCGTTTCCTGAGCATTCTCGTTAAGTGACACAGAAGGCCCCTTTGGTATTCTCCACCAACGCAGTAGATCTTGCCTGTGTTGTCCATGTTTTGTCTTTCTTTATGATCCCTGTAAGAGGCGTCAAAGAACCTCCCAACCGTTCCAAGCGACAAGTCAAGAGGCTCTAAGCGCACAGAATCCATCTTGACATTACTTTTTGCTGCATCTTCTTTTGTTTTGTTTTCTTGTCCATCTTCGGAGATTAGCCTCCCCAACAGTCCTCCCGTATTCAGTTTGGTTATTTGCTCTTGTAGTCCTTGACCTCCGATTCCTGTTCGGTAACTTTGAGTCCAAGTTCAAGCTCTTTATTCTCTTGGAATGATCGCTGTATTTCTTCCTCCTTTCCCTGCATCTCCATCCTCAGGAAATGTACTTTTTCCTCATAGTTGAATTTTTAAGTGATTGGAAGGTTTAAAAACCCTCAGATCACGGCAGCAAGAGCAACAGCTTCCACCACAGCAACACCTGACTGGTCCAGTCAACCCGTAAGATGTCTAAACTGAGACAAATTTAATGATGTTTTACATGATCACAGCGTGATTATTAATCAAGTACTGTGGATTGTATTAAATCAGAAAAGAATATGTTAAAGAAAGGTTAAAACTTTATAAACAGTTTTGGTATGACATTGGAGCCTCATCAATGGTATTATCTGTTAATAATGGAGGTTACAAGATTCCACATTACAAGTCTAGTTTCAGTAGCCTATCAAGCTTCCGGGAAGAAAAGATGGATACTTGACTTGAGTATGGACAATATTCATTTCAATCTCAATAATTGGAAAATAGGGCTTGGGCCTACTGTAACAGTACACTGCAAAATATAGGGTGTTCAATTGATTCTATTGGAATCTATATGTGACAACACCGACATGGTGTTAGTTATCCCCACTGCTTTATCGTTGGTAAAATTAACACCATGTCAGTGTTGTCACATATAGATACCAAGAGAATCAATTCAACACCCCAGTTTTTGCAGTGTACCTTCTGAAAACGCACTCATGTTTACCTTCGACATGAAGTCAAATTACCACCAAGTGGAAATCTTTCCCGAATTTCGAAAATACTTAGGTTTTGCATGGGTGATTGACGGCATAACCTGGTATTGTATTGGCCTCTCGTTAGCTTCCCTGCTTTTAACAATAATTGTGAAACCTCTTGTTACTCACCGGAGAGCTTCATGTATTCTAGTAGCGTTGTATTTAGATGGATGTGCGTATTGTCAATCAAACCTTTAAATAGCTCAATCGATCTGCAGGTACTGTCAGAGTTAATCTCTTAAGAGCTGGCCTTGTGTATAACTTAGAGAAGAGTGATTAAAGCCCAACTACTCGTACTGATTGGTTAGGTACGGTTATGGGACACCCGGAATGGTAGGCCGACGCTTCAAGTTCTATAAATAGGCAATTAGATAAACTTAACAAAACGTTTCTGAAATTCAATTTTTGTCACAGTTCTTTTATACTAAAGCCCCTGAGTGCCAATAATACTTCTTTTTTTTTGCAGGAGCATTTTTTCTTCTTCTTTTTTTTCAATTTTTGTTTGTTTGTTACGAAAGCCCATTAGCACCAACAAAAATTAAAAAAATCAAATCCGTTATTACGGATTCACCATCCGTTATTACGGATTCACAATCCATTATTATGGATTCACAAACCGTCATTACTGATTCACAATCCGTTATTACGGACTCCGATCCGTTATTACGGATTCACAATCCGTTATTACGGATTCAAAAAGGAGGGTCGTTGATCGGGTCCTAATTCATTTGCAGGGTGACCTGTCTGGTTGTACTATTTGGTGCAAGTGTTATATAATGCAGCGTGACCAGAGATGTCGCTTAAATTGCTTGAATCTTTACACCCCAGATATATAATACGAAAAATATCAGGATTTCAATGAAATAGGAGAAGGTTTTTCTTAAATTTGTATGCTGTAACAGCCCAGAGTAATGAGCATTGTGAGACCCAGTGATCCACAGGGTTTCATCGACCCACCGAGAAATAAACGGAGTCCCTCTGGTGGTCTTACTCCTGAAACACGTCTATTAACTTGAATTACAGACAAAATATTATCATCTTCCGAGCCTTCTTTAGAGACATTTCTTTTGGGGGCTTGAATTAGCTATGATCCGATGGAAGGAGATAGTCTGTAAACTATTTTTAATGAAGCTGTACAAAATCAGTTTGTCTACAGTTTCTCCTGTCTCGAATCTCTATTCCTTCTTTTCATCTGTACTTGCATGCAAGTTTATTTTCTTTGCAAATAATATTTATATTGACGGCAATAAACTACTGGTTAGTGGCCATTTTTCCAGGTTGATTCTTTAACGCCGACGTTTACGATCATTTACATGAAGTAATCATGTTTAATAAAACTTTTAGGTTTAAGAAAGGTAATTTATTATTTGTGTAGTGTTTTATTTGTCTAAAGACATCATCTTTTTCTGTGAAGATGCAAACTAACAAGAGATAATTAATTGTTCACCTAACCTAATAAAAATTCAAGGGTGTCATACATTTTGGACGGGCATTTCAAGTGTATCAATCAATACAGCCATGTAAGCGTCCTGACCTTATCACTAAATCTACAAGGAAACAAGCAACTTCCACAATGTCGGTGTGATTATTCCGCAGAAACTAATCTAGACCTCAGTTTCGCAGAGGAGCACGCCTGTTCGCTAAAAAGTGTGGTTTGCTATAGTAACGACGCAAGTTATCATAAGAACCCTCAATATTAATATTAATACGCCTGATTTCTGTACACATCGGTGGCATTCAGCGACTAACTAAGAGGGGGCATGGGGGCGTGCCTCCAACTGATGTCTGTGCCCCCCCCCCCCCATTTGAAATCTGGACTTTTGGAATTAAAAATTACCAGAATAAAATGTTACATTATGAGTTTTGTTGTAGTAATTTCAATGTTTTTAAAACTATTTTGTTATAATTTACATGCAAAATATAATAAGGGGCTTGTTTAGGAAAAATACAAATGGAAACTACAGTTTTAATTTGCCAAAAGTGCCCCCAAGGAAAATTGTGCCCCCCCCCCGTTCCCCCTAAAATTTTACCCTAGTTACGTCGCTGGTGGCACTTTGCACTTCCTTTGGACAATCTACAACAAATGCATCCAACTCAACGGATTGCGAATCCATAATAACAGATTGCGAATCCGTAATAACGGATTACGAATTCGTAATAAACGGATTGCGAATCTGTAATAACGGATTGCGCATCTGTAATAACGGATTGCGAATCCGTAACAACGGATTGTGAATCAGTAATAACGGATTGCGAATCCGTATATATGGATTGTGAATCCGTTATAACGGATTGTGAATCCTTATTTACGGATTGTGAATCAGTAATAACGGGCTGAGAATCCGTAATTACGGATTGTGAATCCGTAATAACGGATTTGAAATTTATTTGTTGTTGGCGCTAGTGGGCTTTCGTAATTTATTTATTTATTTATTTTATTTTTTTTAAAGATTATTTTTTTCCAAAGATTTTTATTTATTTCGATAGTAGTTTTTGTAATTTTGTTTTTCCTGTTTTAATTTTCTTTTTGTTTCAAGCAATAATTCGCCCGGGCGAAATAGTAAAACGACCGAGCGAAATATTAACCCAGGAATTTGTTTGCAACGTCCTAAATACGCTTCCGTAGAAAACCTCATTGTATGCCTCACGTATTTTTATCCGCGTCTCTCTAGCGCCAAGAATGTCTTTTCAGACAGACATGTAGAATGGTTCCCGGTCCCTACATCATTTTCGTTCTGACTGAAGATAGGGACCGGTAGCGGGTAATGAAAATTAGCATACACCTGACTGATTTCTGCCAGGTATATGCTAATTAGAATTAGCATAAATGTCTTTATAATCCCGTAATGCAATGCGGCCTTACACCGCGATGGACACAGAATCTCCCATCGTGCAGACCGTGGAGCGAACGTAGAAATAACGCTAGTTAGGTCGTTCTTCTGAAGATATCTTGAATTTTGATGTTGAAGGTTCGGGTTCACTATGTCCGGGTGAAGGGTTACGATGCACACTGTGTCAACAATAACATGCACACGTCACGAGCATAGCCAACGTCATCTCTAAAACTAGAAAATTATTACAGCGCCCGCGCAATAGAGGGCCTATCAAAAGCGCCATATCGGTAGTAGCTACAGGTCCCTATATACAGACAAAAGAGAACGATGTAGGGACCGGGAACCAGTCTAACAGACATGGCGCTATTATACAACGCAAAGAGCGTTTTAATTTGCCATACTAGAAAGCGTCACTCCATGTGCGTCGCTTACGCCAAATGTATATAAACGTGTTTACTATGGTATGATTGTACGAAGCCCGGGAAGGGACAGTATAGTGTGGTAAGAAAAAAAAGTACGGGGCTAATTCGTTCGCACGTTCCGTTTAGTAATCCGTTCGAACGAATTAGTAATCCGTGCACAGGGAACTTTCCCCGCCATTTTATTTCCGTCCACCCCTGTGTACCCCCTCCCCAATTGTAAAATATCTGTACTTTTGAGATTAAAAATTACCCGAATAAAACGTTACATTATAAGCTTTTATGAAGTAATTTCAATGTTTTTGGCACATTGCACCCTTGAAACAATGGTGCCCCCTAAAATTGTACCCTTGTTTCGCCGCTGAATAGTTCGAACGCATTACTAAACCGTGCGAATGAATTAGTAATTCGTTGGAACGGATTGCTAAACCATGCAAACGGATTACTAATTCGTTCGAACGGATTACTAAACCGTGCGAGCGAATCAGCCCCTATGCTTATTTTACTTACCACTGTCCCTTCCCGGGCTTTGTGTGATTGTTTGTGTGTTTAGTAAGACTAAGACTGTTCAGCTGTGTTCTCCTGAGAAATTTCGAAAACGTGTCGATTTCTTTCTGAGCCGGGAACGCTCCTTGTCCTTGTAGGCTTTTCTGAGAAGCTGACTTTAGTGTTTATAGGCTCTGTGAGAACAGTTCCGGCCGCTGAGTCCTAATACTTTGCGGTACCCGCTGCAAAAATAAAGGATTCGAAAGGCTAGCTACCGGGCAATCTCGGTGGTCTAGTTGGTAAGACATCTGCTGTAGAAAGCAAAAGGTCGTGGTTTTGAATCTCACCCGAGGAATATGCCCGCAGATTTTTTTCCATAGAACTCAGGCAAGTACCGATACACAGTGCTTTAACACACATCGTTGTATGGGTAAAAACAAATATAATAGTTTTCCTTACCATCCTGTTGTCGTGGTACATTCTACGTTGTGTTTAAATAGTCTATACTTTTCAGCTGCACCTTTATCTGAATTGATGGTTTTACGTAATATTATGTAGTTCTGTACTTAATAATAAGCGAGCCGTATGCCTTTGTTCAGGGCAGTAGCTTCTGGGCGTGGTACCGTCAACATTAACTCTTGTCATCAACATCGGCTCTCACTATTTCTTGAAATTTCGTATAGCCAAACGTTAAAATTACTAAATAAAATACTCTAAGATTCAGAACAGGCCTATGGTGTCGCTTTTATTTTTATTTGTGTTGTCCCAGTACCTCTGTGTTACAACACAATACTGTTACGAGCACCTTTAATACAAAACCGCAAGATAACGTTGTCATAGAAACCACAAAGTGTCAATCAATCTCCATGTGGGCTGCGCTAATCCGTTTATGAATCACTCTTGGATTCTGTAAGTTATTTTTAGCAGGTGATGTAATTTTAAGAAGTCATTACAAATATTTAGTTTGTAAAGAAGTTGCTGAAATATCCAACAGGCCACACTCTTGGAATTTTCCAGAATAAACAAACAAACAAACACATATGCGCGTTAGAGATATTTTGGACAGGACTTAATGCTTTGGACTTGTGAAAGTGAAGCTATGGTGGTTGAGTACCAGTGATTGATGCAACTCGTCATTGGAGCGGTGTGATACTGTCTTGACAGAGTGAAGTTTTGAGAGCTGAATTTTATTCCGGAAGAGAAATTTTCTGAACTCGATCTTTAGTTCAGAAATGTGAGGTTTTTCTTCTTCATATTTTTGTGACGGGAGTCCAACTTGTGTCTCCGTTGTTTCGTCTATTTCTGGCCGTTTGTGAATTCGCCCCGCGTTCCAGCACCGTGTCAGAGAACTTGAAATGTTTGATAGTTTCATTATTAAATCACCTTGTTTCTTTGTTCATTATATCATTGTGATCATGTTTGATTTCTTTGTTGCATCTCAAAAAATTCAGGCTTTTGAGATTTTCTGATCGTAACAACCAATACAATACCATAGAGGGAATATCCACGGCAATGTAGTCTTGCGATCTCGTTTGTTAATGCAAATGAGTGTTAAAGGGAAGATCTCGGAATCAGTAACATGAATTTAGTTGAGATTCAGTTCCGAATAATATGACAAGTCCCACAGTGATAAGTGGTCAGGCCTTTAGGTCATAAAGTTTAAAAACCACCATGCTGAATATCCTCTATGTAGAGTAGGCCTATTTTGTTAACGAGGGCAGTTATACTGCCGTTAAGGTACTTGTTTAACCATAGAGCAAGGACCAGTTTCCAACTAACCCGGATTTCGTGTTATATTTTATTAAATTTTATAGTAACAATTCCAGACATTTTATACACGTATACTCAATCAGAATTTTTTGCAGTGTGTTTCCGGGTGTTTGACAGTTGGCTATAAGTTATACATCGTCAATGTTGCCTGAAGCAGTTCTAAGGGTCCAGAGTAACCATCATAGCTCCGGACTATGAAAGTTATGAAAATGTCTGAATTCACTATCAGTGCACACACCTCCCTCGTTAAAAGAAAAACACTACAAATTTGAATATTTAACACAATGTACAACCTGAAACGTAGAATGTACAATAGATCTCATTACATGTATTACAAAAACCTGCACGAGTCAATGATGCACTTTCCATTTTTTTTCACAGGCGACTCAAACTTTTCACGGAATACAAGATTTATTTTCATTGTAAATACTACAAAATCATTCGGAAATAACATTTATCTTTCCAGACCTACCATCAATAGAAGACAGTATGGTTTATTTATGAAATCAGGATAATAGACTGGTAATCCATTTCCCAAATGCAACTGATGAAATGTTCAAACATAATAGATGTTAATTTTTGCATCGGGGATAAAGAATATAATTTATACTTTTACCCACACACCAATGATGTGTGTTAAGCACTGTATGTAAATACAATTTGATTCCCCGAGTCCTGTAAAAAACAATCACAAGCATATTCCTCGGGTGGAATTCGAACCCACGACCCCGCCATTCTAGAGCAGAGATTGACCGGGATCTAGAGGCCAGCACGTACCGCAACCATTATAATAGATGTTAATTTTTGCATTGGGGATAACAGCTGCCCGGCAATCTCGGTAGTCTAGTTGGTAAGACATCTAATCTAGAATATGGCTGTGGATTTTTTTCCACAGGACTCGGGGAAAGTACTGAGTATACAGTGCTTAACACACATCGGTGTTTGGGTTAAAAACATAAAAACACAAATGATAGGTATATACATATACATTCTTTACAGAAACGTTACAAAGCTGATTTAGGGGGAAACATTTTATTTACAACAGCAGCATGACATTGGCTGCTTTTCTTTGTCTGTGTACATGTACGTGTGTTAATTCTTGCTTTCTTTTACTTCTCTTGATGATAAGCTCCATCACAGACTCAAAGCCTAAAACAGTTTATTTTGACCCTGACTGGTAGTCTACTATCACCAATACTATAAGCATGTCCTTATAACAAACAATTTACAATACAATTTGTTCGAGCTTTTAACAGAACCACAAACTGATTGTCAGTATATACTATTCAAACCAACAGTTCGAAAATATACAATATCTTATATTTGTTACTCGTCAACTACTTCATTTGAATCAAAATCCTAAGAATTGAAACATGTTAATTTTGTACTTACAAACTTTCTTAATAGGTGGGAAAATTTGATTTACACAAATAACAATTGTTTTCAAAACCAATTTATAAAATGTCTTGTATAAATCATTCAAACACTCTTCAAGGCAAGTTGTATTTACATAACAATCTACATGTATACAAGGATGTACACATTACACTTGATAGTAACTCAGTCCTACAGTAGGACAAAACAAATGTATTTAATAAGAAAACTTATCCTTCCCATCTAATTTGTGATCATATGCAATCATGAAAATGATCACATAATTATTTGATTCAAGATTAAAGGGGCTGTCGTCAGGACGACACACCCCTAATCGTTTAGCAGTAAATGGAATAACCCAGTTACTATGCGCACGTGCGCGCCGGCAGTCACATCACTGTTTGACAAAGACAGGCCTGCTGTAATCATGATGACACAGCCCCTTTAATAAGTTCTTGCAAACAAACACAAGATGAAGCTCTGATTTTTGGCGTAGATGATGTATTTTATCTAGGTACATATACTAAAGGGAAAATCAAATAGCACAAATATATGAAACATATCTGCTTTTCCTTGTGCAGATAAAAGTTTAAATTAGAACCGATATTGTTGTGTGTAACAAAACAATTCAAAACAACCAAACATTTTGATAAAAATTATTCTTCAGGTAAGCTTTTAAATAATTATCAAGACAAAGTCTTTAATCATGCTGTTTTAATTGTCACCTCTCCCTCCCTTACAGCTGTATGATTCTATCTAGATACTTCACTGAGACTGCCGGCTTCAATATCCTGTGTAGCACTCTTGACTGATCCTGATGTTGTGCCATTGCTTCTCTTGTTACCTACCTGAACACCAGGGAGAGTAGAATGTGGATGCTGTGCTACCATTGTATTACTTGGTGGTAAAGCTATTAGGCGGGGTCGAGCAGTTAGATTGATGCCACCACTACTTGCTTCTGTTGCAATGTTGAAAATAGTATTTTCCAGTATGGATTCCAAAACAGTACCAAACTCTGGCAACCTGATAGATAAAAACAATTCATTTCAATTACTCACAATGTAAACAAAACTAGAACTAAAAAGTCAAAGATATTTTTATTGAAAAAGAGACAAACAACATCAGATTAACGCACTTGGAAGATATGAAAATTGAGTTATTTCAACAACAGGCTTCAGCTTAAATGCCCATGAAGTTGATATATAAATGTCGTCACTGTGACTGCCCATCTTGGCTTTCATAGTAAACAAATTATGTTTCTTAAAATACTTTGTCTTGGCACATTGCATGCCTACATACCACAAGTAAATTTGTTTGATCAAAACACCAAGTTAAATTGAATAGACATATGACCTTAATAAAGGAAAGACCTCCACCTCTTGTTTTATCATGAAATCAACCAACAGCTCCTCACTTTGAAGTAAGTTAATTAAACAAGACTCACAGCTCTGCTATACATTTGGACACAAAATTATGCTAAATAAAAATCAATTGGACAGCATTCTGAGTGATGAAAAAATTCTAGCCACATTTAAATTGAATTATTGTGTATAATGCACATGTAAGCACACTTAGTGTGACTTTATCCGATTTTTTCTTTGGTTGTAAAGCATTTAACATTTTACAGGACTGTTTATAAGCCTGTTATATTTCAGCTTTAGCTATATTTGTTTAAGTATTTCATTTGTTAATCATTGCTTAATAGCATTTTTTATTTGTTTTTGTGTTTTTATTCAATTGATGATTCTACTCAGTGTTAAAGCTCTAGTTCCAAGTGTAACTTCTTACATGGTCAACTTGCAGCTGACTCTGGTTTAATTTTTAAAAACTCATTTGGTTGAATCTACATTTTCATAACTTTATCTTATGTATTTTTTTTCTGTGTTCATTGCGCATAGAGGCTCTAGCATTATGCGCCATATAAATGTCTCATATTATTATCCACAACAATGATTTTGCATTTTCATGAATTTATGACATTTTTTATCACTAAAGTATCATTGTCAAGTGCCAAAACAAAAGTCAACCCTGAATACTTTGTGTTGTACAGAGTGCTCTGTACACAGGTCTTGTCTTTACATTTTCATGACTTGAAAAGTCAGTTACTCATTTATGACAGTCACAGTGACCAAAATGACAGTGACAATTCAGCATGACTCAGGATATCAGCTTCCTTTAAAAGGACAACCCTCTCTAAAACAATGTTTTTGAAAAACTTCAGCTTCTCATGCAACTTTCTCTGGCTGTGAAAACCCACTTGTCATTTTGCAAAATGGTGCAAATTTTTTAATTTCACTATGTATATGTATCAAGCATTCTGATTAGGAAAAAGTTGTTAAATTTACATTCAAAGTTAATACAGTATCGGAAGTCTTGCCAACACCATAAATGCTTCAACTTTTTTCTTTTGATTAATTTCTATCATTCAGCCTTTATCTCCCCCAAACAGTTTACCTCTTTAGAATCTGTTGCTCAATTCTCTTGCGCTCTTCTCTCAAACTTTGCTGATAATCTGCTTCTGTGTGAAGGATTCCAGATGACTGTGTCTGGGATCGATTTGGAACTAAATCTACTCCAGAAGGAGTTTCAGCTGATATCTCCACAGCATTTTCATCGGCCCTTGCAGCAAAGGCTTCCGACTTGCTAGAAGAAGGACGAGAGTCTGAAACCATGGCACTTGGGATATCATTAGAATTGATGACAAGTGCAGGAGATTGCTGTCCAAGTGTCTGTGGACGATCACCAAACTGGGTGAAGTAAGGTATTGGCTCATTTGAAATATCCTTCAATGCCTCATGAAAATCATGATCATCCAGAAGAGCCCTACAAGAAACAAAATGTAAGAATTAACAAACCATTGTCATCTCTGAGATTTAGATTTACTTTTGAGTCATACATTGGATTTATCAATACTTTATCCTGCATTCATAGAAATGTACTGTAGTATTGAAAACTACCAACAAATAATGTTTTTGTGTTTATTTATTTATTTTTGAATTAAAAAAGACCTTAAAACTTATTCCACAGGTACTTTATACCCAATCAGGAACTCAGGAGTACTTTCTTGCATGAGTAATGAAGAAGTTACTTATTGTTGCTGTCATTAACATACTGTATACACTACAATTAACAATGGAAATTTACTCTGATGAAATCCAAATATATCAAAATCCCTTAGCATACTCAATATAGCAAAACAGTTTCCTGACTCCTACCTTATTATATTTGCAGTGACACCACATACTAATTCTTGTTCTTCTTCAGTAGCTCTTAATGGCATTTCTCCTCTTGTCTTGTCTGGTTTTTGATGACTTCCTGGCAGGTTTAGTCTATCACTCATGCTCCTGCCAAACAAAATTATTATTGACAGCTACTATCAATTGTATAACTTTATTAAGATGGTTTTTTTTTAAGACAGGTTTCTGGGGGTCATAATAACTTACATTAACTTTCACCAAAAAATGTTAAATTAAGTTATACAATTTTAACTAGCCCTTGAATATTTCAGTCAGAGATGCTAGTGTTGAAAACAATTCAACATATGTTGTTTCACTGAACACTTTTATTTCCTGAATGACTGTTCCAATCAAAATGCAGATTTGATGTTCCTCCACATATTGCAAATGGGCTTGTGAAACATGAATATGCACAACACACATAATAACCAACAGTCACTATACATGTATTTCAACACACAAACAATAAAATGATTCTAGTCAAAACCTTGCTTTGACGACAGTCATCAACTTTGCTTTATTTTCAAAACGTTAATCATGAAGATTTAATTCCCCAGTATGATATACTGACAATGAACTTGATTTTGCAACAAAAGAGCAACAATGCTTTCAGTACTTGCAGTGCAACCAAAGAGCTACTGGATATACATATTGAATATATTGCTAACTTTTCCAGTGTTTGGGAGCCATGTGGGTGCATCGATGTATGTAAACAAATCTAAGTAAATGCTTGTAAAGTTGTCCGGCTGTTGTTTGCCTATTTGCATATCCGATATAGAATCCATAATTGAATGCAAAATCAGTATGTGCGTAATTTTGCACGTAACAAGCCTTCATATATGCACGTGCATAAGTTTCAACACAAAAATATATTTGTTCCTCAGTCACATACAAGCCTTGCACATGTTTGTGCCTAGGAGGCTTAAAAACAATGTGCGCATGTTGAAACAAGTGTTAGCACTACAGTCAATACATTTACCTATAGGAAAACCCACACCACATCTTTTAAATTTGGGATAATAAAGTTGTTTATCTTATCTTAGGTGGTGACATTAGATCAGTAAAACTATGGTAAGCCATCTGCATACAATGCTATTGCTTTCAGGGGTGGCACCATTAAGTCATTAATACAGGAGGAGGAGTACCATCTCTGTGCATGCACAAGAGTGCTATGGAGCTTGAACTAAACTGTACGCATACATAAACATTATTCTGTTTTATTCCTTCACTGTTGGCCATTTCAGTTTGTAAAAAAAGAAAATTTGAAAATCCGGCAAAATACGACAAATAACACCTGTATGTGCAGTAGTTTGTCTCCAAGTACAAAGGTATGGGCATTGAGTTATGAAAAGTATAAAGTGGATAAATAGGGGACAGTTTCTAATTAATAATAGTTGCAGGCTTGCACAACTAATCACTGCAAAAAATACACCTACTTTTCCAGAAGAACCAGACAAATCAATAAATGCTTACCTGTCAATAAAGAAATGTTGAACTTCATTTGGGAAGTTACTCTGGAATTCTGCAATGGTGTGTGTCCTTGCAGTGGCCCCCAAGTGTAAAAGGAACTTTTTAGGAGGTTGTGGTTTACTCCAAAGTGGTGTCCCTGTCTCAGATAGACCTTTGAGTTTTTCACTTTCCTCTAACTCCTTGCTAGATTTGACATTTTTGATTGGTGGTAGGGTCTGATAGTGCTGAAAGTCTGGACTCTCTGTACGCTTGGAGCTCATGGTGCGGCATAGTTTGTTGTTTGATTTAACCTGCTATTTAAATCAATCAATTAAAAATCTAAATTAATATGCTTAGGTTTTTCCGGCAATAAATACAAAGAGCGTTTTTCTGTTTGTCCAAAATGTTTACCAGTGAAGAGTGTTGATTGCCTATTCCTACCTTTTACCCATTTTCTTTTTATCTGGTTGTTACTTGTTTTAAAGAATTAAACCAAGCTTTAAAAAGATTGACATTTCTACATTTGCCCAAAAGAAAATCTGTTAAAAATAGAGACAATTACGATTGTTGATTTTCCAGTTAAAATACATACTTTCTTTGCTATATATATTTTTTTTCATGAAAGCAACCAAGGCCATAGAAAATAGACTTAACATACCTCTTGCTGAACATCACTCTCTGTGATTGTAAACTCATATTTCTGTCTGTCCTTTTCTTTCTCCCAGCTGGAAAGCTTCTGTTGATATTCTGCCATCTCAGTCTCATCAGTCACCTACATATAATCAAAACCAATCCTGAGATCTTGTGATCATTTTTACATTCCATTTAGCCTTATCAACAAAACCGAATAAATTAGAAAAGTGTACAATAACTTTTGACAACAATGTTACAGTAATGGAATTTAATCAGAATGATGAAAATGGTCTGACAATCCAGATTAAGAACCCATGGTGGGAGTTAGTTTTTGAAATGTTTGATTACCTCACAAACTATGTCTAGATCATAGAATGACGGCTCCCCATTTGCAATGAATGTGCTTTTACACATGCAGCTTTCTCCAGGTTGTAACACACCAGTAACAGGTTGAATATCAATGACTCGGCTGGCACTCTCACTTGTTACAAACCACTCAAAAGATGTGCTATACAAAAAACACAATTAAAAAATTTTTCACACGGTTGTGTTGACCATTTCTTATAGAAAGTGAACCGTAGTTATTATTATAAAATTCAAAGAATCAGTCTTGTTGGACTCAAATTGTGTCATGATTTTGGTAACTACGTCTTGACTTGAGTCACATCAGCAAAAGACTTGGTGATGACTATCCTGACTCAAGACTTAAACATTGCAGACTTGTGACTCACAAATCACATTATATTTTCAATACTAACTTTTAAAACTCAAAACAAAGACGTATGTCCAAAATACTGAAATCCTTTGAAGTGTCTGTCCATATGACTGAAGTTATTACTAGTGTTTTACCTATACACCGATGTGTGTTAAGCACTGCACACTCAGTACTTTCCCTAGTACTGTGAAAAAAATCTGTAGGCATACTACTCTTTTCACGCGACTCGGGAGAATACTGAGAATACAGTGCTTAACACACATCTGTGCATGGGCTTAATAGGCTTCATTTGTGAAGTTTCAGTCAGGGGAAATCTCAGACGCAGCAAGTCTCTGTCCAAAACACTGGACTTCACTTGAAGCCCCAGCTCAACATTGTTCACAGATTTACATGTACCTTTCATGGTATAAAGATAACGATGGTAGAAAACTTTCCTTGAAATATTGCTGCCTGAAGTGTTATCGTTTTTAAATAATAAATGAAATAAGACCCAAAATTAGTTTTTCGTCTCAGTGAGACGAAAATCCTGCCTGTTGGAATGCCAGATTCACTTAAGTCTCTGTCCAAAAGACTGGGATTCACTTAAGTCTCTGTCCAAAAGACTAGGATTCATTTAAGTCTGTGTCCAAAAGACTAGGATTCACTTAAGTCTCTGTCCAAAAGACTGGGATTCATTTAAGTCTCTGTCCAAAACACTGGAAAAGACTGGGATTCACTTAAGTCTCTGTCCAAAAGACTGGGATTCACTTAAGTCTCCGTCCAAAAGACTAGGATTCACTTAAGTCTCTGTCCAAAACACTGGGATTCACTTAAGTCTCTGTCCAAAAGACTGGGATTCATTTAAGTCTCTGTCCAAAACACTGGAAAAGACTGGGATTCACTTAAGTCTCTGTCCAAAAGACTGGGATTCACTTAAGTCTCTGTCCAAAAGACTGGGATTCACTTAAGTCTCTGTCCAAAAGACTAGGATTCACTTAAGTCTCTGTCCAAAAGACTGGGATTCATTTAAGTCTCTGTCCAAAACACTGGAAAAGACTGGGATTCACTTAAGTCTCTGTCCAAAAGACTGGGATTCACTTAAGTCTCCGTCCAAAAGACTAGGATTCACTTAAGTCTCTGTCCAAAAGACTAGGATTCACTTAAGTCTCTGTCCAAAACACTGGGATTCATTTAAGTCTCTGTCCAAAACACTGGAAAAGACTGGGATTCACTTAAGTCTCTGTCCAAAACACTGGGATTCACTTAAGTCTCTGTCAAAAAGACTGGGATTCACTTAAGTCTCTGTCCAAAACACTGGAAAAGACTGGGATTCACTTAAGTCTCTGTCCAAAACACTGGGATTCACTTAAGTCTCTGTCCAAAAGACTGGGATTCATTTAAGTCTCTGTCCAAAACACTGGGATTCACTTAAGTCTCTGTCCAAAACACTGGGATTCACTTAAGTCTCTGTCCAAAACACTGGGATTCACTTAAGTCTCTGTCCAAAAGACTGGGATTCACTTAAGTCTCTGTCCAAAAGACTGGGATTCACTTAAGTCTCTGTCCAAAACACTGGGATTCACTTAAGTCTCTGTCCAAAAGACTGGGATTCACTTAAGTCTCTGTCCAAAACACTGGGATTCACTAAAGTCTCTGTCCAAAACACTGGGATTCACTTAAGTCTCTGTCCAAAACACTGGGATTCACTTAAGTCTCTGTCCAAAACACTGGGATTCACTTAAGTCTCTGTCAAAAACACTGGGATTCACTTAAGTCTCTGTCCAAAAGACTGGGATTCACTTAAGTCTCTGTCCAAAACACTGGGATTCACTTAAGTCTCTGTCCAAAACACTGGGATTCACTTAAGTCTCTGTCCAAAACACTGGGATTCACTTAAGTCTCTGTCCAAGAGAATGGGATTCACTTAAGTCTCTGTCCAAAAGACTGGGATTCACTTAAGTCTCTGTCCAAAAGACTGGGATTCACTTAAGTCTCTGTCCAATTGACTGAGATTCACTTAAGTCTCTGTCCAAAACACTGGGATTCACTTAAGTCTCTGTCCAAAAGACTGGGATTCACTTAAGTCTCTGTCCAAAATACTGGGATTCACTTAAGTCTCTGTCCAAGAGACTGAGATTCACTTAAGTCTCTGTCAAAAAGACTGGGATTCACTTAAGTCTCTGTCCAAGAGACTGGGATTCACTTTAGTCTCTGTCAAAAAGACTGGGATTCACTTAAGTCTCTGTCCAAAACACTGGGATTCACTTAAGTCTCTGTCCAAAACACTGGGACTCACTTAAGTCTATGTCCAAAAGACTGGGATTCACTTAAGTCTCTGTCCAAGAGACTGGGATTCACTTAAGTCTCTGTCCAAAAGACTTGGATTCACTTAAGTCTCTGTCCAAAAGACTTGGATTCACTTAAGTCTCTGTCCAAGAGACTGGGATTCACTTAAGTCTCTGTCAAAAAGACTGGGATTCACTTAAGTCTCTGTCCAAGAGACTGGGATTCACTTAAGTCTCTGTCCAAAAGACTGGAATTTACTTAAGTCTCTGTCCAAAAGACTGGGATTCACTTAAGTCTCTGTCCAAAAGACTGGAATTTACTTAAGTCTCTGTCCAAAAGACTGGGATTCACTTAAGTCTCTGTCCAAGAGACTGGGATTCACTTAAGTCTCTGTCCAAAACACTGGGATTCACTTAAGTCTCTGTCCAAAAGACTAGGATTCACTTAAGTCTCTGTCCAAAACACTGGGATTCACTTAAGTCTCTGTCCAAGAGACTGAGATTCACTTAAGTCTCTGTCAAAAAGACTGGGATTCACTTAAGTCTCTGTCCAAGAGACTGGGATTCACTTTAGTCTCTGTCAAAAAGACTGGGATTCACTTAAGTCTCTGTCCAAAAGACTGGAATTCACTTAAGTCTCTGTCCAAAAGACTGGAATTTACTTAAGTCTCTGTCCAAAAGACTGGGATTCACTTAAGTCTCTGTCCAAAAGACTGAACTCCATGGAGTGTCTGTCCAAAGGAAAGAGCCCATACTCACAAATCTTTGCTTAGTGGGGTACTTAAGCTTGCACTTAAGTTTTAAGCACCCCGTTTACTTAAGTTGGGCACTTGACTAACTATTCACGAAACATCTAAGTACTCCACTTATCTTAGCACACTTGTACATTAAAAATTGTTACGGTGGTGATTGAACGCAATCAATCGATCAATAGATCTTACGCGTCTGACGTTATGAGTCCCATAGAGATATGTACAAGCAGTCCCTCACTGAGGTCAAAACGGCCGTAAGTTTACTGTAGGAAAACGGCTGTGCATACCCTCTATTGATTTAATTAATAATCGCTTGCTTAGCCCTAATCATACCATTGATGGCTACAATTTTCAAATTTCACTTGCAGTGTGCATAATATTAAATTTTGTTATGCGTGAACACAAAACACGTGCATTTATACTGCCCAGGTATTTTACATCATTGATGTAATGCGCCCCAGAAATAACATTGAACGCGTGCGTTTGTTCAGTGATTCATTGACTAATAATCTACACTAGGTTTATGGCATACATTGTATCAAATTATAATAATAAGATGGCGGTCCAGAAGATAAGTTTGTCAGAGAAGACGGAGAAGTTTCTTACTGAATGGGACAAGATGGATTAGTTGCTGCGTCCGAGTTTTTCCCCCGACGATAATTTCACAAGCAAAGCCTAACGCATGACACCACTTGCATAACAAAACTGCAGTGCAATGAGTTGGCCTACCTTGCTTAGTAGCGCCGCTTTGTTCAATCAGTGAGTCGATTTTCTCTCTTATCTTATTAGATCACTTAAAAATAAAACACCACTCTATCAAATCTAAACCGACTATAAAATTCCCTGAAAACAATTCTGCAAGTGGAACCTTTTTACAACATAGACTGGTCGGACCACATTTAGATTTACGATGAGAAAGAAAAAGCAGTTCTCTTAGCGCAAATGCTTTGTGAATAAACCTTATTAGTCAATGAAATTCGGCTAGGTTGGATAATTGAGTGAGGTGTTCATAATTTTTTGACTTAAGTAGTTTCATGAATACGGGCCCAGGACCTAAGTCCATTATACTAGTGTTATACAGAGCTTAAGTTCATTTTATCCAACCGACTGGACAATATATTGTCCAGCTGCGAGTCTCTGACACAAAATCCACTGGGGTCTCTGTCCAAAGGACCAGACTTCAAGTGTCCAATAAGATTTAGTCAATTACAGTGTTTGTCTAGTTGACTTATTTCTCTTTGCCTTTCTGCTGCTTTGTTTTTTGTGGTGTTTTTTTGTGTGGGGGTCTGTAACACTTAAACTGAGCTTTGATATATCCATTTATACTGAGCTCCATCAGCTGAAAAAAGGCTCAAGCTTTCTATTTCTCAATACAGTGTAATTTCCCAAGCACATTCTAAAAACTAACATCTTACCTGTGACTAGATGATTGGTTGGTCATCTTAATGACCCGGCGTGATTGACAAAATAGGGGCATATTGCCAAAAGCAATGCGCTCTTCACTCAGATACAGGAGCTGACCTTGAACAGGAATACTTTGTACAGCTGGAACATGACTGATTTCAGTGCCATCTGTCAATGGCATTGTCTCTCCCATAATCCTTTTATCATAACCAACCCCAGAGAAGGTGATCAGGGCAGTATCCCCACCAATTATATGTATTGGCACGTCCACCTAATTGCAAACAAAATATATATATATTAATCAAATCAAATGTCTCTTCATAATATCAAATATCAAGCAAATATGTCATACCATGAAGCAACTGGTTACATATTAGAAGACAAGCTATAAGTTCATGTTTTTGTTCTTACATAAATGTTCCATGCACTTACAATCTACTCTCAACACTCGCTTGTGTGTTTCATATAAACTTTTTTAATAAGAGATTGGAAGTTACAGTAATTGGAACATTAGGTTAACTCTAACGGAGTGAGAAATAACATGTCTTAACCTGTGTTTTATCTTATTGATATTTAACTGATGACCAATTAGTTACTAAATGAGTAGCATTATTAACTAACACTTTAATCATAGTATCACTAAAATGTCATAGCAAAGCCTTTGATGTAATTAAAGGGTGCTTTGGGTGCAGATTGTTATTTTAAGTTCAAAAGCGCACAGGCTTGCATTTTGCAGAGTGCATAATATATGACTTGAGCAACATCATCAAATATAGCTGTTTCTTAGCCAGTAGACACCAGATGACGTGAATACACACAAATGTTTCCCCTGCCTGGAAAGGGAAGTCGTGTTACAACGTCTTTATGTAATTTCGGACCAACGGACAGACCATACCCACGCCGTCTAATGCTTTGTTTCACCCACACAAGGACAAAAAAAGGTCGTGATTTCACTTGTATTTTGGCCATTCAGAGGTGATTTTATGAATCATAGACATTTGTCCTTTTGTTCCAAGAAGGGGATTACGTGGCATCGAGAGGCTTCCACTATTGTTCATTCATTGTATTTCGGTTGAATGGAGGTCAGTCAGAGTGAGCCGGCAATTCAGCCATGATTCCATGTTTAGTGTCACTCCCATGCCGTAAGTAACAGTGTTTTGCAAATAACGCTGCGTGAATTTGATGTTTTCTCGGTCGAGAAACAGACAGATGATACAACAAAGAGAATCTTTCTTCTTTTGGCATTGTCAAGTCAGGGTTTCTTTGTGCCAGCGGTACCTTCAAAGAAAAAAGATTCCGGCAATTCTGCCAAAAGAATCCCGCCTAGGGGACGGTTAAAAAAAAACAGAATCCAGGTGGCAACTGATTAACATCGACTCCTTATGACATTACAATCACTGCACTTGCCATTACAATTGGTATAAAAAATATCTTGAAAAAAAATAAATTTGAAGTGGTTATTAGTTCATTTGGCTAATAGCAAACAGTCATGTTTAAAACAGGCTCAAGTATTTGAAGCAGAAGTGAAATTACCTATTACCTGTCATTTATATTTTCAAGGTTTATAATAAATTATAATTTTACAAACTTATTAAAATAATTTTAAAAACTCCTTAAACCTGTTGAACCAAGTTTTGGTGGGTTTGTTTGCAATTTGTTGTACTTACCTTGTATTCCTTTGCTTCAAGTGGAGAAAAAACCCATTCGACATTGGCAGTTCTACCTGCTGCAATCTCACCACTTGGATTCAGACATTCAAAAATCTTATGATTGTAGTTTTCCTATAAAACAAATGTTACATTGTAAAGGTGTATTGTGTTGTATCATGAAAACTTAACCTTAATTTTACAAATATACATCTTTGATGACAACATGTTTATGCCTGGTAGAAAATTTGCCATACCATTTTAAAATAATTTACCATGAGTTTTACAGGTAGGAAGGAAATGGAGGGGAAAACAAGTCAGCAAAAAAACACAAAAATTGTGTTCTGGTCCAGAACCAAGAGCCTTGGGAAAAAAGAGACCTGGGATGTGTTTCACTCTGGTGAACAATGGCAACATTGACCAACTTAATACATGCAGATTTATAAACCAGAATGTGTTGAGCAAAAAACATTGGCAACAAAAGCTCTAGATCTAGAAATCTTGAAGGTGTGTTAGCGTAGTTGTATGTTAGCTAGCTTAGAAAAGCACAAACAAATCGGTTAATTACACTATAATCTGGTTTAAAATCAACTTAACCTAGATTAGTTGCGATTTCAACTCGCAGTCTTTTTCAAACAGTTTTTTTTTTATCTAATGTGAACCGTGAATCGGTTGAAAAGCAAAATCAAATATGTGACTCAAACATTAATGAGTATGATTGCAATTTTAAGAGCAAGTAGATGGATAATCACATAGTTATCATTTACTTGTACCTGCAATATATATTCCAAAGCTGTAAGATCTAGTTGGTACATAACAGGTACAGCACCCCCGTTGTACAACTCATACACCTGCTTAGGATGGCTAGCTACACCAACTGGCACTGGGGCAAACATGTGATTGTTACTTGGAAAGTGCACATATTTGCACTCTGGATCAACAGTCACACCTACAAAATTTAACTGTAAAACAAGAACACAGTTATCAATTTCTGAATACACAAAGTATAAATCAATATTGTTGTTTTTAAAGGACAGCTGAATAGTGCTTTTTTAAATGAGTATACCAAACCAGTATACCAAGAGCTTGAAATTATTCATCACACAAGATATCATGAGCAAATTCACAAATAAAGTTACTTTCACAGAAACCAATCCACAAAAGTGTTTTGTGCTTTTTATGTAAATACAGGATGAAGGATATATACATGCAAATGACACATATATGTACATACCAGTATTTCTCTCCCTCTTGTCAGTTTAAACAAAACAGGCAAACGATCTGTACCAGCGAAGTCATGGTTATAAGTGAAGGTGATGGTCCGACATTGACCTGGTCTGAGCTGGCCTTTTCTTGGCTCTATATTGAACAACTTATTGTCCATAATCCTCATCTGTAATAAGACAAGAAAAATGACAAAACAGTGTTTAATCAAAGGATCAGTGATCTTGATTACTTTCCCTTAATGCAATTTTCCAAAATTTTAAGGGGGGAGGGAACATTTGAAGGTGTTGGCTTCCTGGTTTTGATGGACATACAATTCAAGCCCATTACAAAGCTTCAAAGATACTTTTCCATAATGAGATTGTCTTTATTTACATGATTGAACAGTTTCTGAACATCAATTTCATTAACAAGATCAACTGAAAGTTTGTAAAATAAAAATGTCTAGATTGTAAATCTATCCATTGTGTCCAATATACCTCGTGTAATTCATCAGCATCATAATCACCAGTTTCTGCCCAGTACTCAAGCTCCAGTTGCAGATCCGTTGGATACAAAAAACACCTGGCACAACAAAGCATTATTACCATCACTGGTTGTGTTTATAAAAAAGAATTTAATGACATTTGTCATTACAATAAACAGTGTATTAAAACTAAGGCTTTTGTACAATTATTACTCCCAATTATATTAGTTGACCTTTTTAAATTGTTATTGATATTATCTTTCTTTACCATTCTGTTGGTACAGTTCCTGTATTTTCAAGCATGAGATGAACAACACATGGGTCACTGCCCTGAGGAGCCCCACTGAAGTTAAAGTCCATGATAGCACGAGTGTGGACATTTGCTTTCCGTCTTGTACTATGGCGTGTCACTGTTGTATATGTAAGCTCTTCTGGGGATGGATTGGACTCCAAACATATGTTTAGGCTGCAACATCAACAATTAGAATTAATTATCAATACATGCAATAGTGTAAGAGGCAAATTACTACACATTTAAACTCTGTGAACATTTTAGCTGCTAAAATAAAACCCTCAAAGCAAGTGCAATATGAATATTATGCTCACTGCCATATGCTACACATGCCATGAACACTTATTCATTTAATTTATAGACAGTCCCAACCAATGCTCAGCTTATTTAATGGCATTTATCTTTGCTTACTGCTTACTTATTTTCCCTCTTTCTATTGATTTACAATTTCTGTGTTTTAAGGGAATGAGGTTTTTATTACTAACTTTTGATTTGGATACTTTATGTGTGAGAACCAAGGGGCTCTTAGGTAGATTTGGAAAACAGTGTGATTATAGACCTTCATGACACTGGCTTCATAAATGACTTCAAACTGCATTTGGTTCATTTCAGTTGGAGAGAAATTATATTTTGGACAAGGGTTTAAGTGGAGCAGTCAATTAAATTAAAGGGGGAAACAAAAATCTGGCTTGGTTAATAAAAAGTGTCCGCTTTAAGTCATAGATTTTACATTCCTGATTGGAACAAGACCGTCATGGGTGATCACAAAGTTCACAGTTTTGTGTCCTCGAAGCAAACCATCTAGGCCTTCGGGTCACAGTGTTTGGGTACACTTTTGTCTGTCCTGGCCGGCTTAAATTGGTTATGTTGTTTCTCGTTTCATTTGCTGGTAATGCTGTTTTTGTCATGATTCTGGTTTAGTTATTGTCTTGATCTGTTTCTTGATTGTTTCTGGTGATTTTTGTCGTTTTTTTCTCTCGTCTTTGTGCTTGGTTGCTCAACCACCTGTCCCTTTCCTACCCTTTTCTTTCCAAGTTGGTTTTGTCTTTATAGTTTTTGTGCGGGTGTCTTTATTTATTAAATAATTTTAATTTATATGTATTCTTTTTATTTTGCTCGATTATGTTTACTTGTACATACTGTATTTTTGTGAACTTTATTGTCATTGAATCTTGGCCGAATAAATAATAATAATAATAATAATAAAAGCTCCTTACATACAATGCAAGTATGGTGCAACAGGTTTTCAACTTGTTCCTTGTGACATCACATAACGTAAAAGAACATGCATGCAGTCAGCTGGCACACGAGAAACTATCACTGTGTTCCTTTTTGAAAATTATTTCAGATATATTTCATTACAGATGCCATAGGGTGCTTGTTATGTAAGATTGTTTTCTAATTGACTTTTTTATTTGCCTGAAATTGGCAGCAAAAATCTAACCAGTTGACCAACCTCACCATCTGTCAAATTTGTCATTTTGTATTTTGATAGAATCCTACAAGTACATGTAGATTGTTTTGTTACCGTTAAGAAAATAAGTAATCATGACTCACTTGTCCAATGAAAACAAGTTCCACAAACTAGCCTTACTGATGCCACTAGCACTGCCATAACATCTGGCATCAGTGACCTTCAAGGTAGGATATACACCAACTGCAGTCAGAGTAGCCAACTTGTGTTTCTCTTCAGAAAGAGGATGACAATTTCTCTCAGCTGTTGGAGTCCAGAGCTGATAGGAGATGTCAAAAGTGTAGGAAAGACGACGTAATGGACGGACAGTAGCATGAATGATCCGACGGGAACGAGCTGGCACCGTATCTTCAGTCATATCTAACTCAAGTGCTGAAATTTTAATTTGAGAAAAAAATTAAACTACAAATTGTGTAAAGACGTAATGACTTCCACCCAACTTCATTAGGGAACTAGAATGTGTGCATTTTAGAAATCAGAAGAATCAAGCAACCTCTACCCCTGCAATGATTGAACAACTGAATGCTAAATCATCCATATGCAAATACCAACTGAACAACTTGCAAGAGTGGGTCTAGGAGGATAAAGTTCAATTTGTAACTGCTTGACCTTAACAAATAAGTTGAACATTTTGAGGTCAATACATGAATTACAGGGTCATCTTTATTACACACATTTTCATAACAAAGACAATATGTATGACAAGAAATTTGTATGTTAAACCTAATAAACCATTTAGTGTATTCAAATGTAATTCATCGATATTCATCAGCCCATTCTAAGCACTGGTTGCAAGAGAACAGTATGTTTCATGTTATAGAATGTTTGTTTACATAGATGGACATTTTCTGACAATGCATCTAATATAATCCCTTGAGAGCAACTCCTTGAGTGCCAAGAAATTCAGTGTCACTGATGGTCAATCCATCTAAATGTGACATCCATTAGGAGTAATCACCAGCTACTAATTGTGACAGGTAAAAGCATATGCATCAAAATTTCTCAGTGAATTCCTATAACTATTTTTGTTAGTATTCAAATTAAATCGAGCGCCCTCAGCGTCAAGTTTTTTGATAGTTTAGTGATTCTTGTTCATTAGTTGTTAATTATAATACCTTGCCTTTACTGATTACGTAGTATGCATTTTAAATATAATAATTCCATTGCTTGAAGACACCTTTAAAATGTACTGTATCACTGTCATTACACAGGTGAATAAAGATATTTGTAGCTGTACCTCAGAATAGCATACCAAGCCAATATTTATGCATGTCACATAATAATAGACAAGTTCAATTGCATCAATATAAAAACTTGTTTGTCATTTACCGTTGGTGGGAATATGCTTCACATTATCACCCAAGGGGTTTCCTGAGCTATAAAATATTTTTGTATGATTTTAAGACCTGTAGAGAAAAAGCTATAGAAAACACTACAGTGCTAATGTTACTAATTAACCAGCTGAAACCAGATGATGTCAATACACACAAATGTTTTCCCTGCCAGGAAACGAAGGTCGTCTTGCAATGCTATTTTGTAATTTCGGACCACCCGAGCAAAGGTCGCCCGGTCATTCAACTGCAGAGCGTGCGCAGACCACGCACATGCCATGTAACACTTCGATTCACCCACACAAGGACAAAAAAAAGGTTGTGCGTTTACTTGTATTTTGTGGCCATTGAGAGGCAGTTTTTGTGTATTCCCAGATTATAGACCTTTGTCCTTTTGTTCCAAGAAGGGGATTACGTGGCATCAAGAGGCTTCCACCATTGTTCATTCATTGTATTTCGGCTGAATGGAGGTCAGTCAGAGTAACTCAGACCTCCTATGCCGTAGGTAAAGGCCGATGTTTTGCAATTCACGCTACGTGAGTTTGACATTTTCAAAACGGACGATCCATCAAAAAGAATCTTTCTTCTCTTGGCATTGTCAAGTCAGGGTTTCTTTGTGCCAGCGGTACCCTCCAAGAAAAAAATATTCAGGCAATTCTGCCAAAAGAATCCCGCCAGGGGGACGGGACCAAAAAACAGAATCCAGGCTGCAACTGGTTAATAGTTTCATGTGAAATAATCAAGAAATTTTACAAATATTGAAAGAGTTCAAATTACCAAGTTTATCCTCCTTGCTGGCCTCTTCTGCATAACTTCCCTGCAATTTTTGATCTACAAGCAGCTTGTAGTGGAGACTACAGTTACTGTTATTGTAGATAATTAGATCATGACTGACTGCTGTACCAACGACAACATCTGACAGGTCAAATGATGTATCTTTAGCCTAACATTCATAAACAAATAACTTACATTATTAATAAAATAATACATTGAAAAACATTGTTTGCATCCAAAGTGATGAAAGATATAAGACAACAGAAAGATGAATTTCAGTACAAAAAAGATGTGCATATGACTGTTTACAGTATGAAAAATATATTTGAAAATTAGTTCAGTTTTCATATGAAGGTGATAAAGAACTTGATTGACACCACATCAAAACTAATGGACTGAATATTATCAATCAAAATTGACCGTACTCCTTTCGTAGGATTTAAACAATACCAATACATAAAAAGCAGCATGTATTGATTCATACATGTACATGGCAAGGGGACCAGAAGCGTCAGTTTTTGCAAACATTCCACAAACTTAACCCCTTTTTTTCCAGTTCCCCAAGAAAATCCTCTCCAAACACAAACCTTAATTTCTCCAGTTGCTCCTTCCCCGACAACTCTCAGGTTAAACCGCTTTCTTCGCTTCAAATCACTGTTTAAACAAAGTGAGCATCATTATTTTTACAATCAGTTTGTAGTAATGAGCTTTTGATGTTAAACCCGTAAAATCAAGGAAAGAGTTTTGGTGCACCTCAATCAGGGTTCAAAATCCTTTCAACACTTTTCTTCCTACATTCTGTTGTTTGAGTAAACAAAACAATAGGTTCAATTAAACAAACAATAAAAACAGTTGTGCGTTTCTTTTCAATATTGTAAAGGAAAGTATAGTAAGCAATGTGACTTAAATTTGATACATTTACAGTAACCATGAACTTTATATAAAATATCTGAAGAAACTGGAGTAAAATTACTCAAACAGATACATGGGTACAAACAATTCCTAGTTTCATTTATACATAGCCAATGCTGACCAAAAGGTTTTAAGATCCTGTATAGACACTGCTTTGTAATGTGATGAGTGAATGTATTACTTACCCTTCATGTTTGATGTCTTCTACATACACATACGGTTTTAGAACATACTTGTTGTCCTCTTGGGGGGAGAATGTCCATACATGAGCCTTCAAGAAAAACCACAGATCTAGTCATAATTCAGGTATGCTCTTTGAATGAGATGATTTATTCAAATCTCTAAATTTCTATAAAGACAGTATACTATAAAAACCTGCTAAACTTCATCAAATAAAAAGGTCACATTTTCTGTAAAACACTGAGTAGTGGTTTATATTTTATCAAATTTTTGTCAACATTGACGCGATGTTTTTTGATTTGGCAAAGTTGTATGCACATTGCATTTTTTTGGTGCTGGTATCAGGGGTATGAAAGTAAGCATTTAGATTCAATGTCGTTTGTATTTGTTTTGATTACTACCTAGCATGCACAGTACAGTTGTTTTGGGGTACACTAATCCTAAACATTAGTCTGATCCAATTGGAGACTTTGGAACAATAGGTGGCAGCAGACTTACCAGGTAAATTTCCATTGTTTGTGTAGTTCTGAACATGTGCAAATTTCAGAGAACAATAGATTAACCTGGTAAGTCTGCTGCCACCTAATATGTTTCCCCTAGCCTTCATTTAATTTCCACATTGCAATAAACTAATTTACCAAGCAAAGTAATCACAGCATATGGAATATTTCTGGTATATATCTTATACTAGTATGCTTTACAAGGCACTATTATAAGCGTTCAGCAATGTTTTTTCAAAAAATTGTGATCCAAACCTGAAGCTCATTAGGTAGTATTACTCCACTTGCTGGTTCCACATTGATAACTGACTTTGCATCCCCAGGTATTTTCCAGGTAAATTTGAGTGGAATACGAGAAATATTCCTGATCTTGTAGCTATGCTGAGATGAAGTACCAATACAGGTAGGTTTGAAGTAGAGTACTCCCTTGAAACAGAATAATGCATTTCAATGTTTAAGTTTGCTGTTAATAGATTTTACAATGTAATACTCATATTTTATATGTCAAAACAGAAACAGAAATCTAATGAAAAATACATGTTTTAGGCAGCCTTGAATGGCTCTTACAAATTGTTGTGAAGATTTACATATTTGGCCAGCCAAATAACAAACTTGGTGGTTCCGAGACAAACTAGTGAGAATTAAGCAGCTTATGTTTACTCTGTTCAAACTATCAATATTTAAATTTGTTCCTCTCAGAGCCTTATACTTTAATACAAGAGATTCTTTCCAAGGTTTATCAAAAAACTGTCAGAGACTGTGAGTGAAAATATAAAAAATGCTACTACTTTTTCAAATGATTCATAACAGCGGAGCTGTTTATAACTATTTATGTGAATAACAATTTGAACACATATTCAATTCTAACAAATACTAACCTCTGAATCTAGCAGTACATTGGGTTGTTCTGATGACCCTAGTAGCTCAATGTTCTTGTCATGTTTACTGTCATCATTAAACCTGCATCGAAGCTCATGTCTTAACCTGACATTGTCAATCTTTGGAGTCACTTTGACTACAAACAGCTCATACTTATCTCCAACAAGGCCTTTATTTGGTTTCACTTGAAATGTACTGGTAGAAGAAAAAAACCTTTTGAGTTGCTCAAACAATGTCTGAGTTAGCAAGACAGTTAGTACTGATTTGACACTAACAAGGAGTTCTGCTGCTGTAGCTGTGCACTCACTTCTCATCATAAACACCCCCATAAAAAAAGCAGTTAAAAAAAAAAGGTTAGAAGTAAAACATTTAACATTCCTTTGTAAGTAAAATTTATTTTAGATTCTCTAGGGCGTATTGCGATAACCAGTCTTAAAGCATACAATGCACTGATAGCATTAGCAGAAGACAAACTTAGACGGTCTTTGGTCACCAACAGATACCAATGATGATTTTATAAAACCTGCACTCACTACAAACAGACTAATGGGGACATCTGTTCGTACGGTCAATTCTTCTTGCTGACTCAGGTGAGACCAGCTCATCAAAATGGGCTTACCTAGAGGTGAAACTAAGACTTTTACAGTCCATCTTATAGATGGATGACTTAGATTGTTTTATTGTTATCTGTGATCAGAAATAAATACCAACTTACCCAGATGGGTCATCTTGTAAAGCAAAGTGGATTGGCGTTGACCCTTCATTGGTCAACAAAATTGTCTTGTAAATGGAGTCACCTGTATCAGCAGCTGGCAAAATCTATCATCAAAAAGGCAAAGCCATAGCCCATGACTGACCAAAACGATTCAATATACTGTTTGACACAAATGACTGTATATTTATTACATAAAATGATTTATAAAAAGGTTTTACTGTTTTGCAGAGGGGTAAAACACACCTTTGGTATTGCTTAAATAAAAATACTTTTTTTTTTTTTTTAGTGTTTAGGAAAAATATACTAATTATTTTTCATGTTTAGATGGTCATGAAGGCATGATGATTAGTTACAACTTACATTGGGTCTTTTGTTACACAAGCTAGGATTTACCTCAACCTCAAACCCTAACCTCTACTAATAACCTCTACTAATAACCTCACGAAAGTTGTCTAACAAAGTGTTTTTTGTTAAACACAAAACACGCATCACATGAATTTACTGAATATTCATCAACCAGTTGCTGCCGGGAATCTTCCATTTGTTCCCGTCCAGTCTGACGGGATTATTTTCTCGGAAATGCCAGAATTATTTTCCTTTTAAGTCAAGAAACCTGGACTTGACAAAACCAAGAGAACAAGATTCTCTTTGAAGCACCAGGTTTTTTGTTTTCTTGAGAAAATGTCAAATTCATGCATCTTGAATTGCAAAACCTCGGCTGTGAGCTATGGATTGTTTCTCAATCCGGAACCAAGGCTGGAAACTCCATTCACTCGGACTTACTTCCATTGAGCCGAAATATTATGAATGAACAATGGTGGAAGCCTCTTTGTCTCAAAATTCTCTTCTTGAAACATAAGGAAAAAGGTGAAACGAAGTGTAACACGACGTGTGCACGCTCTGTGCACACTCATTAGTGTAATATCTGGGCGACTTTTCTTCTGGGCTTGGAATTTCACACAAAAATACCAAACTTGCATGGGTACACGACATCCAGCGCCAGCCGGTCAATAACTGTAAACATTACATGGTAAGTCTTTCAAGCAGTCAAATAAAAAATTCTGTCTTACCACTCTGTTGGTATCAAAGGACAGCTTCGGTAGGAAGGTTTGATTTCCTGGTTGGAAGGTATGTCCAATAGTAGATACAGTCAAGCACCATGGTGGGCTAAAGGTCTCATCTTGTACTAATCGATAATCACGCATACTCTATTCACAAACATCCACAATAATTCAGCAGGTTAGCAATGAATACATTAAATAAACTCTGTTGGGAAAATGTCTGGTTATGGAATGTTGGAATTTGAGAATAACAGTTTTATCAGAACCATTATAGGATATGAGAAAAAATTAATACTTATGTCAAACATCTTTCACTTGACATCATTTTTCATTATTCTACCATCACTTCTTTAAACATTATATGTAATAAACTGCTGTTAATTTTTTTTAAACATTAGATGTAATAAATTGCTATTCATGATTAAATTATCTTCAAAAACAATATCTTCTAAGGATTACCTTGTAGAATGCAAATCCTTCAAGTTCAGCAGCAAAAAACTGGTTTGGAACTCCCTGCAACAAAAGTATAGATTTAGCAATACACAAGCTGAAGTACAAGTTAATCAAATTGTATGGTGGCTTTTGGTCCTAATAATCATTTTTGAACAGTCAAGCCGAGTAATTTTAAAAGGACCAGAGAACAACTGCATTTGATCCAATGCAATACTTAAAATCACAGCACCAATTTTAATGGCAGACCACCAAAGTAGGGTTAGACAGTTTAATATGAAGACAAGACATGATAACTTTCATCATTATATTTTACCATCTAGAAAGCTGAGCATGAAGTATAACAGGATTTTTCCCTTGTTGTCCATTATGAATGATAATGACATGTATTAGACATTTTCCTTTTGGCTATTGTGTGACATAATTCCATCATTAACTAAGCCCACTTCACATGCAAATCATAAACTATAACGTTCTTGGTTTGTCTGTCAAATACATCTTGTAAATAGTCTAAGTTCCCTTGAAATAACAGTTTATTTCATAAGAATAGCCAGTGAATAGTTTAACAGAAAATAGATACTAGGTAGCTACTCTAGTAGTAAACAGGTTAATTCATGCAGTATTCCATTTTCTTGAATGACCTAAAATTAAAACCACATGTAATTATTGCAAAATGATCTATTTGAGGTTACCTTAGGGATGTGACTAAGCTACAAACAATGATAAGTCATTTTAATAATCTGCCTTACTGGTTTAAATGTCACTCTGAATGATGTCATCTTGAGAGGTGGGATGTCACATGTCACCGGTGTGATAGAGTAGACATGACTTTCATCAGTCATCCATGTCACTGTTATTTTGCCTTTGGTGTGATTGGTTACATTCACTGTTTTAGTCTCAATGTGCTTCAAGTTGACACAACAACCAAAGTCAACCTGGACAGTGTCAATACTGACATGCTGTGTTTTCTATAATAAAAGACACAGGGGAAGAGAAATGCAAGCTGCTTAAATACTTAGTGCATTGGTTGGACAGTAAAACATTTCATTAGCCATAACAATGTTTTCCAATCAAATGCTAAAACTGTCCATCTTTGTATAGACTAATCCAAGCAGTTTGTTCATAGCTGCGGTGGTGTAAACCACCATGAACGAGCTGCTCAGATTAGTGTAAAGGATGCAATGCCATTTCACTTTCTTTCTCTTAGAAAATTTAAGAGTTATATCTTTGAAGATCAAAAAATTCTTGAAAGGTGTAAGCAGTTGTGGAACCCATCCACAGTTACTTATCACAAATGAACATTATTATGCATGGTAAGCAATGGGACATTCATTTTCATGACAGATCTTTGGACATGGTATAACATTTGCATTTGTTCAAAGCCTTTTACTGTCACATTCCCAGAGAGCATGTTGGTAGTTGCAAAGGATTTGTGTTTCAAACAATTTCAGTTATATTCTGTGATGAATTCATTGAGAGTTATAGGTCCAATCTTTGTTTTGTCAAAGATCACAAAACAATTCTTTACAATCAATTTATTACTCAGGTTGTCTCAGTTGTTTTTCCCCACTTGAATGTTTTTCTGTTAACAATTAAAGGGACTGTGTTTGGTTAGTGTGTTATTAAACTTACATTGGATTGACCATAATAGCCATCATTGAAATATTGGGCCATTGGTAGTTGTACAGGATGTGGCTTTAGGTATCTCTCCATGGATTCAGCCTGTTTGTGAATGAGGCATCCTTTGTCATCTAACTGTAGTTTACCTTCCTTTACCATCTCATTCAGTTGCTAATCAAGAAACAAGCAAAGTTATAACCAACAACAATTATATTCAGATCATTATATCATACAATTTGAAATACTAAAAAACTGATTTCATAGCTGTAATGATTATAAACAATGATCTTATGCCTGATCAATACTTCACAATTTTTAGCATATACTATACTTAAATACTTCTGGCTTAACTCAAGGTTTTTAATGTATACAAATATGCGTTTGTCAGAGATGTAGTCCAAAAGCTTTGGAAATAAAAACACAACTCTAAGATAAATCAATTATATGAAGAGTACCTCAATGGTTTATATTGGGCTTGCTAATTCTTTAACCCTTTAGCACTCATTACTCCACAAACCGCCTGCAACCGCCCTCGAAGTTTGACAAATTGTTACTTGAGTTTTACATGCGCGATTGAAATACATCAAACAGCCGTTTGTAGAGCGCGATCTCAAGCTTACGATGCTCTAAAAACAGTACATGGTCCCCATAAGAAAAAAATGACATTGTCCACCTCCAAAGGTTCAAAGGTCGAAGTCCTATCGCCAAATGCATGTACCCCATGTGCAACACAGTGAGTGGTTGTTTCTGTGTGTGTGGACACACCGTATTTTATGTACAATGTATTTCACGCACAATGTACACAGTAATGGCGACCAGGTTTGTTTTCACTCTAAAACTTACGGTTGTTTTTACATGGAATACCATAAGTTGGAAGTATTTTACAGACAGTTTTAGGTAAACAAGTTGTTATGTAGATAACATAGGCACTTAATCTTACTTCCAAAGGTAAGTTGTGATTATTTTCAATCTTTTTCTTTACATTTTCTTTCTTTGAGATGACAGTACAGTTGAGCAAAAATGTGTGTGATTTTCCACGTAACAAACGTTTACTTCGTACACAAACAATGTTTCCTAATTTTAGCTGATGTGTCTTATGTTTCCAACCTCTTAGCTTTGATTTGGTAAAGCAAACAAAACAACTGTGCAAATCATTCAAAAGGTAATTTCATCCCCTACACAATAAACTAAACTTGTAACACAAAAAAAAATAATCACAACGAAAGTTATCTAATGATGTCTATGCACAGTAGAAAATCTTGTGAATTTCCGTGGCGTGTTCAAGGAGTAAATGAAGTGATATTTAATTGTGCGCAAGTGCTAAAGGGTTCAGGAGGAACTCCAAGATCAAATGCAGTTTTGTGATGCACTCTTATTTTAAAAGAAAGGTCCTTACGAAAAGTGGGAAAAAAGTCTCCAACCTCATGTTAAAATGGTGAAAAATATCATTTGTTTGAAACTCTTTCACGACAGTGAAATTTGAAACATGACATCATTGGATATCAACAACAAATGGTCTGTACATTCCTAAGAGACATTGTTGCCATTTTGATTGATTATCACCAAACTCAGGAATGAACTAAAACATTTCATGTACAAAAATGTACAGACCCATTTCTAATTAATATGTGACATCATTGGATGTTTTTTAATTTTGACAAAGTTCGCAGTGGAAGGGTATCATACAAATACATTCAAATTGGCATTTTACACCGTTTTAAGTTGAGGTTAGAGATTTGTCCTATTTGTTCCCACTTTCATTAGGACCCTACAGGAAAATGAGTTTATCACCAAAATGAACCATTCCCTATTTTGCCTCTTCAAGGATGCAGAGATGCAATTGGCTATTGACAAAATTGGTTAAAAAATGCATGTCAAGATTTTGGGCAGCATGCCCAGAATTTGGGCAAGGGGGCCCATGCATCAATACTGCACACAGTGTAAACCCCGCCGGAGGTAGTGGGATCGAGGGGCTAAGTAAAAAGGCAAAGGTACTCATTAAAAAAAAACTTTAATTGTAACAACGCTAGACATATCTTACTAAAAGCTCACAATAAAATGATCTTCTGAATTAGCAGGGTTCTGCCCAAGGTGGTCGGTGCCGCAAAACCCGTCCCGCACTTAGGATTCCCCTACTACCACTGAAACAATTTTCTCTTTTTCCCGACCACACAAAAGTGCTTAAAGATCACAATTTTTCAATCTGCTGGGAAGCTAAATATCAGAATTTGCTTGAGGTTAAAAACTTCATCCTTTTATTAGATTTAGCTCCTTCATTGTAAAGGAAAGTATATTACATGCCAATGGAAAAACTCAATTCCAATTACCTTGATAGTGTAAAAGAGACATCTTAAATGATTTGAACCAACTGAGTACTAACCTCAGGTGGGAATACTGAGAATCCTCTTGCTTCATGCTCCATGTACTTCTTTAAATGTTTGGGCTGTAAAACAGCTGGCTTGATGAGTTCTGTATGACAGGTTCCAATCAGGTCTAGAAACAGGGGATCCTGCACAAACATGCATCAAACAAGCATTTAAATAATGGATCAGATTAAGGCAATCATTTTGTCAGGTGTTATAGACAAAACAAATTATACTGTGGATTTTAAAGTACAAGCTGAAATGCCTGATACAATAATTACATGTACATCAATCAAACTGACTTACAAAAGTGACCGCCCATTTACATGACCAGACAAATGTACATGTACATGGATAAACCACAGATGGTAAACATCAAATTGAAGAAAGGTGACAAGTAAAAACAACCAACAGTTAGCAAAATACATTTGTTAATGGTTAAAATGTATGCTCTTTGTGTCAATTTATTAACTAGGTAATTGATTTAGGCAAATTAGCAACTTTGGCATTGTCCATCTTTAGAAACCACCCCCCCCAAAAAAAAAAAAAAAATTAAATAAATAAATAAATAAATAAATAAATAAATAAATAAATAAATAAATAAATAAATAAATAAATAAATAAATAAATAAATAAAATAAAAAATAATATAAAAAATTAAAACAAAACAATTAATTAAAAAAATAATTTAAAAAATAAATAAATAAATAAATAAATAAATAAATAATTTTTTTTTAGGTAAACAAGAAGTCATCCTGAAAGAACATTGTTTGATTTCAATTCTGTAGGAGTAACTCTTGTTGGTCATTGTAGCTTACAGTTTATATATAATAATGATTTGTCATTTAAGTAAGTTTGCAGTATAAAAACAATCAACTGACCTGGTTTTGAACGACACATGTGACTTTGCGGTAGTAGTTTATAGGGTAGGTTGGTGTGAAGAGAACAATGATGGTCTGGGTAGTATTGGGTTCCAACTTGCCACTCTCAACACCAAACTTAAAGATACTCTCACTGCTATCAATCATAAACTAAGAAACAAGAAATAGTGTCAAGTTATAGCTCAGCTAGGTATACACTTTAGAGTTCAACCGTCAGGTTAAATACAGTTCTACAATGTAAGGAGAAAACACATTGGTGTTATAAAAAAAAATTAAAAATGCATAAATGGTGGGAAGTATTAAGGTTTTTCTTTCAAAGGAAAACAATCGTTCTCAAATGATTGTGCCTAAACAAACTTGTAACATGTAACACTATAAATTTTAAGTATTTGTCTCTTTTCTAAAAACAATTCTGTAAGAGGACACTGATTCAATGTGACCTTGCTTACCTTAAATACTGCTGCTACATTGGACTTGTTGATGATATCTACTGTCCTTGTGGCTGATTGGCCAGCAGTAATCAAACCATAATTCAATACTTCACTACCAAGGGTAATCTCTGGCCCTGTAAAATCAATCATTCATGGATCATAAACATAGGAGAGTTTTTTTTATGAGTAAAGACAATTTCAAACACATTTAATTACAAAGTGTTGATGCAAAGTGCAAATGATTATAAGTAACTTCATTAAGCATCCAGAGATTTACATTGTATGTACCAAAACTAACCCCAGGAGTAGATTTGAAAAATCCATGAATGCACCGATATTTCACCAATAATTCAATCAGCATTTAATTACACCAAATTTAAATAATCAATCTCAACTGGCCAATAAGTCAGCAATATTTTAAAACCTTTAAGCCATACTGCACTGTGTGTCCATGTAAACATTGCCATAAATCCCCTCAAAACAGTACATTAGGAATACATGAATAGGCTTATCAAGTTTCACAGACAAGTCTCTTAGATTTTCTCTAAAATTGTTTCAAACATTTACTTGAATTTTACAACTTTTCAATTTGTTGAAATTTTGAAAGTTAATTCACAATCGAAGGAAATATTTATTTTGATAATTAACACTTTCATTAAACGCTTCCTTACCAGTACACTTGCCAACAAGTTTAACCACCATTTTGCTGACCTTTCCCACAGGATGCACATGAAGGTAATCAACACTTTCTTCATTAACAGTTTGTGGTTGAAAAGTTACCTGAATAATTAAAGAAAAAGTGAATTTCATATATTTTGAGGAAGAGTGGATAAATTGTACATGAGTTTGGACCCAAATGAAGTGGTTTGAGTAAGTTTCAACTTGAGATTATTTCACTTTATTGTCAGTTGTATACCAATGCAATCTGATAAAGTACATGGATGAATTATACATGAATCTGTGAATTATATTTATATAAACATCTTCTATTCTACACAATCTTTGTATTGACAAAGAAAGCCTCCATTCCTTTGTGTATATTTGGACTACAAAATGTTGGACGGTATATAAGCATGTAAAAAAATAGAAAATACATCCCGAAATTGGATAAATATGAACATTTCTAACCGAAGTAGGATCCAAGCATCAACGTTAACAGATAACACTTTCCAACAATTCATCAAACCTGATACTTCATGGAGGCAATTGGCTCCATTGCCGTTGGTCATTGCCTTGGTGCCCTTGAAATGTTCCAGTACAAATTTACAATTTCCTCATAGAGGTGTCCTTTATCAAAAAGAAAATGCCTTGATGCCCTTGCCCTTTCAAGAATGAAGCAATCAGGCCAGATTTCATGAAAAGGACCAGAAATGTTGAATGTTCTACTTTAAAAACATATTACAGGAAATAAAAGAGTGGAGACTCAGTCTTAAATGGCCATTTAAAACCACCAGGGTTGTGGGCAAAGGTGAGGTCCTTTATCGCACAGCAACAACCCAGCACTACATCTTTATTCCCATTCATCATGTTCATAAACACCCTTTTTTGAAAAAAAAATCTTGAAAAATTAAAAAAAAATTAAAAAAAATTAAAAAAAAAAGGAAATTTTCAAATCCTGTTACATCCTCGTGATGTTTCGCAAGGAGTCAAATTGCATGCAGCACTCAAAGGTTGTATGTACGCATGCGTAAAATAGATTTTACATTGAGTAACGGTATGTACTGACTGCGTTACACGTAATTTAGTGCCCCCCGTAAGTTAGTGTGCCAACATGCAAATGGCTATGAGTGCCGGATGCGCGTCACATCTCCAGCCATGTCTTTATCAGCTGCTTAAAGCTGGTCTTAACCGGTCATGTGACCACCTTTCAACCAATATGACTGCCTATTTAAACTGTCTGGGGGTATTTATGAGTTTTGAATACAAATTGGGGGGAGGGGATATATTTTTGGGTTAAAGAATTGGACAAATTTTTGGTTGAAATAAAAAAATTTGCATTTCTGATGGTTGGTTATTGAAAAACGAACAAATAAATAACAATATTGCATGCACAAATGCAGACACTTTATATCACAGGTGAGACAAACCAATTCTTCTTTAAAGATTACTTTATTGAATATTGCCAACACTTACTGGAATCTGTACAAGACTTTCTGGTGCAGCACTTCCACTCATCTGACTGCAACTGAAGACAGTGTCAATACGTGTTTCCGATGTAGGATGCTCAATTGTAAAGGGTGCCATCACCTGAAAACACATCACAATTTATGGTTATCTGGTATAACAAACTTTGATTTAGTTCAATAATATCTAAAACAACTTGCATAGATCAGTGCCTATTAAAACAAAGCCAGCTACAAACCAGACCTTAATTTAAAAAAGACATGATGAAGAGTTTCAAACCAAAAATTTAAAAAAGCAAATTGGAAAATTATGAGCATGATTTGCAATAAGTGGGGCTACATACTTACAGGTGATAGATTATAGAGTTGAAGCACTCTCTGAACAGTGGAACCAATTTGAGTGGCCCCAAACGATATGACACTCTCCATAGCGAGACTATTACTGGCTTGAGGAGCAAGACCTGCTGCACTCACCAACAAATGAGGATATTTACCTACAAATAGATTATTGAAAGGCTTTTAAATTTAATAAGCTTGTTTGACATTCCCTGAAAATTGTACGCATTGAATTCTCACCTTTCAGCCACTTCTACATGTACGTGTACTTTATTTATTTATTAGAGGGCTCAAAATGATCAGTTGAGCTAGATGGGTTCCCCTCAGTAGAGATGGTCATTAAATAAAATAAATAAAAGCCTATGCGAGGGGGATCATAGACTGCATAGGTGAATAACATGTTGATTTTTATACCACAATTGAATTGACACTTCTGTTTTTTCAATAAATCAATTTAAAGTGGATTGCTCACATGTCTTACACACACATTTTACTGCAGGTAGCTTATAATCGTTTGTCTCGTTGACTAAGCCACATCCTGCTGTCCACCTTGGCAATGTTCAATTACCACATCAATATTTCTTTATTGGGCACACAGACAATTTCTCCATTTAAAAAAAGGTTCATTTCCATTTAAAACAAGTATCCCAAGTTGTTGATACTTGAAGTTACCACAGTGATTAACAGTAATGTGATTGCACTTACCAATACCCTCCAATCGGAGTAACTTCTTGTGTGATAAATCCTCACCAAAGTGACACTCTGCTACCATTTCATATACAAGAGCAGCAGTTGGTTTGAATGTAGCTAAGATACTACATTTAGATTTTGGAGAAAGAGTTCCTTCTGGTGGTTCAAGTACAAACGGATGGGAAACTAACCAGATAAAGCGAGTTTCCAATTCACTGGATTAAGAAAAATGTTCAAAAGACTTAAATTTACAAAGCAGCTTCAAAATGGCATGTTGTTTCATTGGTACTAACACCATATAGACATCTTGCATTAAACATTACATGCAGCTACAGTCTGCCCATAATCAGCCATTTTGGGAGTCATATGGCATGTATAGATTTGGTTCACATCTTACCATACGAACCTTGCCTAAAATACACATAGCACAGAAACGTAAGGGGAATCTGTCCACCAAAATGACCCAACTAAGATTTATCTTGGGTGATAATGTCAGGTGAATTGAGACAATAAACCACGTTGTTAGAATTATGAAGGAGAATTGTAATATTTGTCACCAGAATTTAATTGAATATAGTTGAGAAACAAACAATTATTTGTTGCAGGACAGTTGTTCAAGCTACTGCAAAGACTCAATGTTCTAAGATTAGATTTAGAGTTTTCGACCTTACTTAGTGTTCAATGTGGGTCACAACAAAATACACAAAACATAAAACAAAATAATACAGATTGAAAATCCAATTTCAAGGGACGGGTGAAAGTCAAAATCTAATCAATTTCTATATGAATCATTAAAAGACAATTATTAGTAAAAGATTATATTAGAGCATCCAAAATCAAAATAATGCTGCAGGGACGACACAATTTCAGGCTTAAATTATAAATGAAAACACTGTTTCATTGCAAGACAAATTAATTTTGAAGTAGGGCCATTCAAAATGCTAATTTATTTCTAAATTGTCTTGACCCACCACCCACCCACCTACCCCAATTTTTTTATTTCTAAATGTTGACTGACTATTCAATATACCCCTTACACTGACAAAGTGATGCCTGAAACGAAGCAGATATGCTTGATCAATTAATGCCCTCCAGTTTTCAATGGCTTTTCCTGGCCTCCAGCATGCAACTTTGTAGCTAAAACAGGGGAAATTGCCAACAGAGAAAACAGAGGATATTTTTGGTAATATTTTTCATTGAAAGCTGAATTTTGTTTTTTAGCTTTTTCTTTGACCCACAAACCCACAATTTTGAAGATAAGAAAAAATTTAAATACAAAAATATCAAAAATCAAATTTGATTATTCTAAATGGCCCCTTACCAATTGTGTAGTGAAAACTTACCTTGTGTTAATAAGTTCAAACGTCATTTGGACATTGAACATTGATGTGCACATACCAAAATTAAGGTGTTGTGGCAATGACAGATCATGTTGAGGCAATACAGCACGGATCGGGATATCAAACACACCATCCTAAAACATAACAATAACAATGTTTTTTAGCTTTTGTAAAACCACTTTGACCACATAAATGTGCAATAAACTACAAATGGGAACCAAAGCATCCTACCCACTGTATAACCACAGGGTTAACAAAATGTTGTTCTTGATAAATACAAACATATTTGATTTACACAATTTTAGCATTTTCCCTCATTTTGCAACTAAAAGTATACATCTACAGGGCTTGAATTTTACACTGGACCGCAGGCCCGAGGCCAGTGATTTTAGCATAGGGCCAGTAAACTCTTGACTGGACAAGTCCGGCAGTCTTGTGTTTTCCAAATGTTGAGTTAGTGTCTGATGATAAATATCTTTAAATTCTTTTTGAGTATCCAAGTAAGAGGGTCCATATGTTTCTGTTACCCATACGAAAGAGATAAATCTTCTCTAGTGCTTGTTTAAATGAAAACTGTGCTGTTAAAAACATTTCTGGTCCAGTATAAATGTCGAGTTATAATTCCTATGGTCTTGTTGTTTTTCCTCCCAAATTCGAGTCCTAATCTACTTTAATATCTTACTTTTGTTTGAAACTCAATTTTGTCTTCATATAGATTTTTCTCTAACGGACGGAAAGTGATTGGTAGACTGTAGCTGGTTCCAGCACTAAGAACAATTGGTTCAGGATACAAGGTGGAGAAGAATCGTGTGCTAGGAGAGCTGGCAAAGGAATAAAACAATGACATACATCAAGTACTACATGACATTGCTTACTGATCATACAAGCGCAAAGTAAACATTTTTTAAATCAAAATAAAACTACACGTACGGTTACAATGTTGATGTTATTTCAAAATATAGCCTATAGAAGCACCGCAAATACATCAATTTACACTATTAATTATTATTCTCAATATATTTATGTTAATGAAACAATGTACCACAGGTAATTTGAATAACTGCAGGTCAAGGAAATCTGTGCACAAGGGTCCATGCAGGCCACAGCCTCTGTTGCCCAAAGAATCCTGCCAAAGATGTTCAGATTTTCCAATGGAAGTGCCCTTTACAAAGATGAACATTCCAGGCCTGTCCTTGCTATGAACCATTTACTTTAAGGAAAAAAACCTTTAATTACAGCAGTTGTTTTGATTGCAATAATAAACAAAAATCAAAAATAAAGGAATATTTTGTCACACAAAATAGCAAGGTTCAAGGTTCAAGGTTCAAGGTTCATTTATTTCTACAGCACTCACAATAAAGTACATACACAGATAATGAAAACATGATAAGCGTAAAGCTGTAGAGGAGCCCATAAGAAGCATAGCTTGTGGGCATGGGCCCCTAATGCAGCACTTGCTTTGAGCAGTTTCATAAGAAGTGCGATCAGGAACTACAAAGGTTATAATTGGACACGACGTCCCAAGCTCAAAGCAAATGCTGCATTTAGTGAAAATGTTACTTAATACACAAATAATTAGGACAAGGACAAACATACAAACAGAGAGAATTGCAAACCGGCAGATGGATTTGAATTACTGGATACATAAATTAAGTAGTTAGGGATGATAATAGTTATTCAACAGGACATATTTGTAATAACGTTTGTAGGCTGGAAGATTTGTACAACTTTTTAATGATTCATTCAGTGAATTCCACAGTTTGGGTCCCTCATATTTAATAGTTTTTTGGGCAAATGAAGTACGGGTCAAAGGTTGGTGAAAATGATGCGCTTGCCGGGTAAAATGGGTGTGAACATCAAAATTCCGGGTAAATATTGAAGTGATTGAAGAGGGTAGAGTATTTGAAATGGACTGGTACATGAGACACCCAAGTTGATGGTAATAAATATCTTTGATTTTTAAGGTCTTATGGTGATAAAATAAGGGATCAGTATGGGCATTGAATTCAGCAAAATTAATAATGCGTAGGGCCCGTTTCTGCAGTCGAAGCAATCTGTTTATATTAGTGGATGAACAATTACCCCAAGCAAGAATCCCATAATTAAGATAAGACATTACCAAGGTATTGTAAAGGGAAAATAATACCTGGGGAGGAACAAAATGTTTGATTCTATTGATAACACCAATATTTCTAGCAAGAATTTTACTTAAGTAGTCAATATGATTTGTCCAAGTAAGTCCAGAGTCAATAACCAAACCAAGAAATTTAAAACAATTTGTTTTCTTGACAACTGTATTGTTAATCAAAATTTCACCAGGAAGTTCACTAACAGAGTTGCTGAATAGCATGTAATTAGTTTTGTTAATGTTGAGGGATAGTTTATTGACTCTAAACCAATAAAACAAACTATAAAAAGGGGAAAAAGAAGAGTGAAGAATTATAATTATAGTGTCAAAATTATAAGTGCACCTAAAGTGTTGGTTTTTATGATTCCACATTGTGCCAGCATGGGACTGATCACAATTTCAATGGAAGGATTGTATACAATATTGTTATGTATAAGCCTTACAGTTCACCTGGTAAAGTGTACAATTTTAGTTTTCCACAAAGTTTGATAAAACACCAGTATATTACTGTGCAACTAATGGAAAACTGAAACACTTTTACAAAAATATTAAAATAATGAAAAGTCCTTAAAAAAAATTCATGACATAACTATTTGTTTCCACCACTGCCATTTTAAGTGTGGTACTTTCTGTGATCTTCAAAATATTTATCACAATACTTGTCAACATACAATCCGTTGCAATAAACCTGAGTAACAACTCGTTATTATTTAAAAGTAAGAATTCCTATGGTCAACCTCACTATCAATCACAAACACTGAAAAGAATTATTCATAGTTACCTATATTTCAGCTTCTGTGTTTTGACATTGACATTTTTTAGGACAACATTTTTTGTATACTCTCCACCAGGTTCCCAACCTCTCCATGTCAAACCTTTGACCACCTCAATTCCACATTGTTTCATTTTGTGTTTGTTGTGTTTACGTTGATGAACAGACCCACTACGATGGCCTGAAGACAGTCCATGATTGGGGTGGTTGTAAGATGAAACAGCGACTGGCATGATGACAACAACGCTTCCAATTATTGTCTTTGCTGATTTGATATGGAATCATTCAACCTATTGAATAGAAAAAGAACTCTGTATAAAAAATGTCTAGTGCAGTCTACAAAGGTCTACCACATTGTATTATTTCAATGGTATCTCTCAATGCTTCATGCAACAGCAGAAGTTATCAGACGAAAAGGATGCAGATGGTGGCCACAGGACAACAAAAACAATTGAGTACAAATGCTTCAAAAAGTCTGTGGACCAAAAAGGAGTTGGATTACAGCACTTTTCCCAATTAAATAATTAATTAATTTATTTATTTAACACCATCTTTATAGAGGGCAACCCATCAAGCAATGCTAATCATTTGGGGTCCTCTTTTATAAAAACATCAAAATTTACATCAAAATTTACAAAATACAAAACATTTTTTTTTCAGAAACATATCTCTCACAATCGTACCATCATATTAACCAGCAACATGCTAGAGGTCTTTGATAGATTTTTGCGCAGTTTTTTGTCACTCCGAAATTTGAATTTAGCAACAGGTATCAACAAACACATGAGTGTTTACTCGGACCCTTATACGGTCATACACCTGATAAATATCCAAATGTTAAAAAAGCATTAATTTGTTGGGTCCAGTAACTCGGACTAGACTTGCAGGTGGTTGTACAGATCCAGATGAAGAACAAGCAAGCAATGTGGAAAACGTTTGGCTTTATAATATGTAAATTTCAAGTACAATTTGGGCCAATAGTATTCGTAGGACCAAAGAAGCGGAGGTAGTCCAGTGTATGTTTTTTATTGGCACTATTTATGGGGCTAAATATTGTACTTGCAGAGAGGTAGACCCAGTAACCGGGGCGCTGAACGACAACCGATAATGTCAAAATCTAAAAAAAAAAGGAGTTCAGCACCCCAGTTATTGCAATACTGGGTCTAGCAATCAGTGGACTAGCAGAGAAGCTTAGCTTTAAGTTTAATGTTAATTTGCCCAGCCAGGACATCAGTGACAGTGCAGTGCAACGTAGCCCCATACATTGTGCCAATACGCTGGACTACCTCCGCTTCTTGGCCCAACGAACCCTGTCCTCTAAAACCAGACATCAACTTTCGAATCGAGACTTACTTTGTTTGGCAAATTTATCCCTCAATGATCGGTCCGTCATTACTTTCAGACATGTCAGACGCAGAGACAGAGTCTGGAGAAGATTTGCGCACATCTGCCTGTGCGATAAGTCCTCGGCAGTTGCTGGAATTTTCTGTCAAATCTTCGTGCTGGAAGCCCATGTCAATGACAGGAGCCATGATGGTTGCTGTTCAGCGCGCGGGTTGTATTCCTGCACTAGTCTTTATTCCAGCAGTCTTCTTGCGGCGTTTACATTGTCTGTTTGGCGTTCGGCGACGGACAACGGCACGACGAACGAACACACACACATAGCGACACGAAAACTCTAGTGCAGGAATACAACCCGCTTGCTGAACAGCAACCATCATGGCTCCTGTCGTTGACATGGGCTTCCAGCATGAAGATTTGACAGAGAATTCTAGCAAACGCAGAGGACTTATCGCACAGGCGGACGTGCGCAAATCTTCTCCAGACATGCCACTGCCAGACTCTGTCTCTGAGTCTGACATGTCTGAAAGTGAAAGTAATGACCGACCAATTATTGAGGGATAAATTTGCCAAACAAAGTAAGTCTTGATTCGAAAGTTGATGTCTGGTTTTAGAGGACAGGGTTCGTTGGGCCAAGAAGCGGAGGTAGTCCAGCGTATTGGCACAATATATGGGGCTATACGCCCCAGTTATTGGGTCTAGGTTAGCCCCATACATTGTGCCAATACGCTGGACTACCTCCGCTTCTTGGCCCAACGAACCCTGTCCTCTAAAACCAGACATCAACTTTCTAATCGAGACTTACTTTTTTCGGCAAATTTATCCCTCAATGATCGGTCGGTCATTACTTTCAGACATGTCAGACTCACAGACAGAGTCTAAAGAAGATTTCTGCATGATCCTCTGCGCGATAAATCCTAGGCTTTTGCTGGAATTTTATGTCAAATCTCGGTGATATAAGCCCATGTCAACGACGGCGGAGGTGCTATGATGGTTGCGGTTGCTTTTTTTTTGCGCAGCTGTGCAGCGGGAGGGCGCTTTGACTCGTCGTATTCCTGCGCTAGTCTTTTTCGTGTCGTTATGTGTGTGTATTCGTTCGTCTTGCTGTCGTACGTCGTCCAATGCACGCATTCAGTCAGCATATTCAAGAACGTTTACCGCTGCGCGAAACCTTGACGTCACTACTATCAGGTAAACATTGCAAAATGACTGCTGGAATAAAAACTAGTGCAGGAATACGACCCGCACTGAACAATCCATCATGGCTCCTCCGCCGTCGTTGACATGGGCTTATATCACCAATATTTGACATAAAATTCCAGCAAAAGCCTAGGATTTATCGCACGGAGGATCGTGCGGAAATCTTCTTCAGACTCTGTCTGTGAGTCTGACATGTCTGACAGCAACAACCGACCGATCATTGAGGGATAAATTTGCCGAAAAAAGTAAGTCTCGATTCGAAAGTTGATGTCTGGTTTTAGAGGACAGGGTTCGTTGGGCGAAGAAGCGGAGGTAGTCCAGCGTATTGGCACAATGTATAGGGCTAGGTCTAGGGCTTCCGAGTCACTTCGTACCTTTGCCACTTCGTACCTTGGTCACTTCGTACCTTCACCAAGGTACGAAGTGACTTTGGACGTTTTGTACCCTGGACGCTTCGGACCTTTCAGAATTAACTTCGTACCATCTGTTAGTGTTGATTCCGGAATTCTACACAGGAATTATGCCCCGTTGTGTTGCGTCAGGAGGACGTGTGAGCACAACACACCAGTACCGCAGCAGTAAAATACCCGCCTCGTAATAACGCGTGAAACGAGAAATGTAACGGGAATTGCAATGTAGCCTTCAGTCAAGGCCGTTGTGAATATTACGTTTTTCTTATCGAGTATTTTTATAACTATTATAAATTTCTCTAAGCATGAGTTTGTTTTAATGATTTTGTTAAAGTGTATTATTTATTTCTTGTTTTGATTAATTTTCGTGAAAGACCTTTTTTAGTTTTTAATTATTTTGATTAATTTTCGTTAAAGCCCTTTTTTAATTTTTTAAAATATTTTTTGACTTATTTTCATTTAAGACCACTTTTTAATGTTGTTTTATAGATTGTTTAAATTAAATTCTTGTAAAATTTTTTAAATAATTTAAACACAAGCAAGATTAATCTCTCTTTTGAAAATGTGGGGCTCTGTGGTGGCGTTATTAGCGGCGTCACTCGTCAGTAGCGTGCGGTGTGACTTTGGCGGCCGCCACTGCACGGGGATCAACGGGGCATTAACCACCCCACTGCATCCCATGGGGTCATTAACGACCCCCACTTGTCATAACTCCTGTATAGAATTCTGAAGTCAGGGTACGAAACGTCCAAAGTCACTTCGTACCTTTGTGAAGGTACGAAGTGACCAAGGTACGAAGTGGCAAAGGTACGAAGTGACCTGACACCGGTCTAGGTAGGTGCAACGTGCAACAGAGACTGGCGTCCTACCACAGAACCACTACCACTTTACCAGGGCTACATAACATCAAGCTACTGTCGGTGAGCTGACAGTCAATGTCCATCCAGTTCGCACTACACATCGTCATCGACATTGTCACTTATTTAATTTAGTGACTTCTTAGCTATGGGATGTCAGATGTTTACAACAAATCTACCACCAAAAATTGACACAATTTCAAATTTCTATAAAATTTCAACCCCAAAAAGGATCCAGATCATTTCTAGGAAATTTTATTTTCAGGTGGCCGTCATTAAAATACTCAATGATACATTATCAACATAACTTACATCTTCCTGACGATTTGATGTTTCACTTAAAGTTTCTGAAACTTAATTCACTTTCAGTCATCCGCCATCTTGTTGTTCAATCAGTCTTCTGCTGGCGTCGTTGCTAGGCGGCCGTAGTCTGCGGTGCACCGTAGTCTGCTGATTCCCCGACCAAAGATGCCCTGACGACTCTTGATAATAGACAGAGGTTATTGGGTCTTGGAACCAGACCAAGGAGGGTTGCGCCTGCGAGCATGCGCTGAACCAAACTAATGTAGAGTTCAGTCACTACACCCATGCCCTGCAGCTGCAGCTGATACCTAGTTTTTCTATCTTACAAGTTAAGTACAGTCAGTCAGTGAGTTCAGTCTACTAGTCGATAACACTACCTCCCCTCCCCTTCCCCTCCCCATTTATTAATGCCTAATTAAACAACTTTATATGGAGTGATTTAAGTCAAATTTGAAGACTTTTTACAAGTAAGGTGACGAAAAGCGTCCATTTGAAACAAAATGTACCTCACATAATTATATTTTTTGTTTATTATTTAAACAATAAAAATGAATAATTGTGAATTATGTGATGTACAGTGTGTTTTAAAGTGATGCTCTTTGTTGTCTTTATAATACAAAAATATTCCATTCAAAAGTTAAGAAAATTACATCATATAAAGTGGCAAATTATATAGGTACTAATTAATGGGCTCAATTGGCTGAAACGGAATATTTATACCTATTTTGATGTCTTTAGGATTAGATAATAAAAATGAAAAATTAATTAATTATGTGAGGCACATTTTATTTTTAAAGCGACGCTCTTCTTCATTTTGTAGTAAAAATTCTACTTCAAAAGTTATAAAATCACATTATATAAAGTGGTATAATAAGACTTGAATTAGTCCACAGTGTCTTATAAGTTATACGGATCTAATTAAAAAAAGATAACATATAAATGATCGACTAGACTAGTAAATTTTGTCGCTACCTTTGACTGGTTTGACCCCAGGAAATTTGCGGCTGGCCGGCCCCGCAAATTCCGGCTGGAATTTGCAGCCGTGAAATGGGAATCAGCGGCTGGCAATCGCAGCTAGGCTGCTTGGGTTTTATGATGGGGCTCAGTACTGTAGTACTCGTAATGCTGGATATTTTGCAAACACCACGAACATCGGTATTGTACGGTGGCCCACAACTGTCACGGCAAAAGCAAAAGGGCCACGGCGAAAGCAAAAGCGCCACGGCAAAAGCAAAAGCGCCACGGCAAAAGCAAAAGGGCCACGGCAAAAGCAAAAGGGCCACGGCGAAAGCAAAAGCGCTACGGCAAAAGCAAAGCGCGATGTAGATATGGGTTAAAGGTCGAATTTGGTTACGGTGAACCGTTGATATGACTTTGTAGTAATATTCAACACGGACGGTGTGCAGTATCCTTGACCTGCATAATGTTCACACAAGTTCAGGTCCCATATTAGAGACCAAAGCGCCATATTACCATTGTTTAAAAATCAAAACGGTTCTTAGATGTTCATTAAAACGGTTTACAAACAGTGACAATTGATTTATGGTGTATAAACAATGGACAATGATCAAGAATCTATTTTATGGGCAAGTGTATTACTCATGATTTAAAAACAATATTAAAAAGCACAAAACTTTTATACTTTACTAGTATGTAATCCATAACAAAATTGGGCAACACTTTTAATAATAACATGCAAAACAATCAAATGAAAAATATCAAACCAGTCGTGGGATGGTTAACTACCGAAGGCAATACCGAAGACAAAAGACCTTGCCCTGTAACATTTTGTGTTGACCGGAATTAGTTTCAAATTTCCCGCACATAACTCACAAAATGCCAATTGCCAAAGATTAATTAGGCAGAACAGCGTCCATATGGCACCTAGTTTTCCCACACCCTTGACCCCCCCCCCCCCCCCCCCCCCAAAAAAAAAGAAGAAAAAAATTGTTCCATTTATAGTTTGGTCTCGTTTTGCACCCGTGCCGTCTTGTTTAGAAATGCCTGTAAACAATAAAGTAAATAAAGCAAAAATTACTCTAATCGCACAGAGACGTCCAAGACAGGAAAACAGAGTCAGGACAGACAAAACAACAAACTAACACTGGAATAAAATAAAACTGGAAGAGGAACGCATCACAGAGAGAGAGGAATATAAACTGACAAAAGCTTCTTGAACATATTGAGTGATTTCTGCCAATGTTTTTTTTTTCTTTGCTTGTCCTTCAAAAGCCTCTCTGTGATGCGAACATCCATCAAACTGGTTTTTTTTCATGGTCATATTGTGGTCTTTTCTCATACTTGCTTTTCCACGGCTATTCTCTCTATAAGCCGTTGCTACAAAGGTTTTTGAAGAGTTTCAAAAGTGAATGTCAACAGGCTGCGTATCTTCCTGCCTTAACGTGGGACCTGCACTGTGTGAACATATGCAGGTCAAGGATCAACTGCACACCGTCCGTGTTAAATATTTACTACACCGTAACCAAATTCGACCTTTAACCCATATCTGCATCGCGCTTTTGCTTTTGCCGTGGCGCTTTTGCTTTTGCCGTGGCCCTTTTGCTTTTGCCGTGGCCCTTTTGCTTTTGCCGTGGCGCTTTTGCTTTTGCCGTGGCGCTTTTGCTTTTGCCGTGGCCCTTTTGCTTTTGCCGTGACAGTTATGGGCCACCGTAGTACTGATCCATGGGCTATCTATCACATGCAAAATATTTGTAAGTGTAGCAGAGCGTCAGTTGAGCATGTACATGTTTGTTGACTGGGACTGTTGAGGCATGGATGGCTGTAGCCCCACTAGGCTAAGCTGTACTATAGAAACATCGCTCAAACATGAAAACAGCTTGGCAGGTAGGCTTAAATATTAATTTTTTAGTTCAACATGTTCATGCGTAATCACAGCAGGATGGGGGACACATGGGTGGGGCATGGCTTTTCAGTGCGGGGGGTGGGGTGGGCAACTAAGGTCTATGTTTTTTAATGAATTACATACGGGGGGCACAAGCCAATACGCTGGACGACCTCCACTCCTTGGGACCTTGGATCAGCCCTACGGCTACGCCCATATAATATATCCCACAAAACGCTTCAATTGAGACTTGCATTTTTTTGCCCATATGATCGGTCGATCAATTGTCGTTGAGCTTTGACCAGTTGACTGAAACAATGTAATCAAGCTTTTAAAATAATTTATAATAAATATTGTAACTGTAAGTCTTGTGCAGATATTCAAACTTTTGTTGGAATGAATGTTTGAAAAAGAACTTGCAGTTTGTCTTTAAAAGTAGCACTACACTCAGTAGGTATACGTGTTCATGTATGGATAGTGACTTGCACGCATGAATCAGAGGAGATATTAGTTTACAGTCAGTAAAAAGAATATTTTTTGTCAGTTTACAATTGCATTATGATGAAAAGAACAAAGACAAAAACAGTTTCTGCCCAGCTAATCCTTTTCACTAGTTGTAGGCCTACATAGTGATAAAGACCAAATGTCAAAAAAGATACAGGGCCAAGTTTACAAGAGTTTGCTATAGACCTTTCCCAGAAAATATGTAAATTGAACATCGCGCGTGCGTACTAACAGTACTGATTGGCAAAAAGAAGGATTGTTGCGCCTTTTTGCATGGGGCTTATGGTTGCGTGACACATCACATTTGTGCGTCTGCTTAGTGGACCACTCTATGGCGTTTGCCAACCAATAGTGTCTGTATGCATGTGTGAATGTAATTAGCATATTTTATGGGAAAAGCTACATGTCTCTGCATCATTGGCCCTAACCCTGTACTGTATACATGTATAGTTCCATTTTGTAGTGCTATAGATCCCCTGGTGTAATAGACCAATTGCGCGACCTACGTCACGTGACCCCTGTTGGGTATAAAATGTAAACACACACGTAATCCTCCATAGGAAAGGGTGGTACGGTACAGGATGATTAATGCATTTAGTTTATTCGATCGAGGCTTTTTTTGCTCGAAATCTGTGAAAGGTATTCCAGAGTTTGTACCAGAGACCTTCAAGTGGCTGAATAAAGCCAGTAAGGACAGTTCCAGCAAGTCTTGAAAATTGTAAAAGTACCGTATAAATGTGCATGATGTGTACAGCGCGCGACGGAACGTTAGGCCAGACGACCGCGATCACCACACACTTTTCAACACAAAAATTTCAAAATTTTGAAGCTGAAATCCTCCAAAGAAATTGCTTTCCAAAACTGTGTGATTCCTTTACCTATTTGAAATTCTGCAAGGCTAGGTATTAATGCTCACTTTTCCAACGTTCTTTACCCTTTTTTTACAGTGATTTAGGCCAACATTACAAACAAAATAACACACTGGTGGCTACATAATAGTCGTCCGAGGCTGGTAGTGCATGTCTAAAAAACCTCTTTTTATTAGAATCCTGTTAAATTATTAAACAGAGATGTGATTTAAATTAATGCCATAACATACTACTTTAAATAAAGGGGCTGATTAACTAATTCATCGCTTAACGAAAATAAAATCGACTGTTTTCGAACTCACTCTGTGTCACGGCCTATGCTTTTACATGTGTTTTTTCATCAGCTGTATGACGTCATACCCAATAGGGGGTCACGTGACCGCATGTAAACATTGTCACACAATCGGTCTATTGTACTGCACCTGAAAACTTGGGGGTTAGGTATGTAGGTGTACCCATCCAGACAACTTTAGCTACAAATTATTTAAGTTTGTTTCAATGATTAATTTTCGCAGTCCCAATCCTCCAGAGAAATATTCCATCTATAGGACTGTCAAAATTGAGGAAATGTTTTGATGGTGTGTTTATTGACAGCTAGAGAATAAATAGTACAGTGTATACAAATATCAATGCATGTGAGTGCATAAAGGTAAAATCTGGACTATTCTATTTCACGAGGCGAAGCGGAGTGAAATGGAAAAGCCAGATTCCACTGAGTGATTATATTCTGCAATAACAATATATGCACGAACGAAATGCAAAATATCTGTTTTATAACTCAAACAAAACATAGATCCTCAAGTGTCATTTGAATTTTTGTCACAATAAACACGGTTCGTTGTCCAGCCCACACTCTGAAAATTCGATAAATATCTTCTAAACAATGTGGACGACTCCATGTAGACACCAACCTTGTGACACAGACGCGATATATTTTTGTCGTACTCCATGCGCACGTGATAACCAATTTGTCTTCAAGCAAACTTGGCGCACAGCTTAAAATAGCACTACACATGTACCCGAACTAACTGTTGAAGGGGAAATACTATTCCCCATGGGCAAATAGGACTTTTTGATTGCCGATGCAGATGGAATTAATAGTGAATGTCACGTGATGTTACATGTAGTTACACCTATCAAATGACAAGGTTCTGTATGTAAGTTTATCAAATGAATATTATACTCTTCCAGAAAATATGTACATTTACGTCTAGAGGTCCATGTACATGTATTACTGAAAAATGTGTTAAGTGTATTCTCTCCATTGAATAAATAGAGGCTTAGTCTGTTGCTTTCATGGATTAAACTCAAAGTTTTGTCAAACCATTAATAAAATGAATACAATTAGCACCTCTTTTTGTAATTTTATGGGTCTTCACGTTCTTGATTATATAGTATGCAAATAATGGATGCTTGTGAGTGCATTGTCTCAGAATACAATCACAAGTTGAAATCTGGACTATGCTATTTCAGGAGGTGAAGCCTATTGAGAAAGAAAGGCCAGATTTTACCGAGTGATTATGGTTTGGGACAATGCATGAACAAAATGCATTCACAATTTTTTTGAGATCCTTATCATTTGAATTTTTGTCACACAAAATGGACACGGAAACTTATCCAGCCACATTCTGAAAATTAAGAAAAACAACAAATAAACAGCATGGATGGCTACATGTAGACTCAGACCTTGTCGACTGTGCCACGACCTTGCCTCATTTGGACAGATGGGCGGGGAACGAAATCTTGTTTTTGAAACGATGCTGCAAATCATCCAATAATTATCCATATTGAAATCACTCGGTGATATCAAACTTTGGAGTGTTGCAGTAGTATTGACTCCTTGCACGTTAGTCACACGCGGTAACTGTGCCACGCTCACCAATTTTGGAGTCAATAAGTAAGCATGTAAACTTTTTTTCATTTTGTGTTTCAAAATTCAGCTCAGTTTACTCTAACTGGATTTTGAATTTAGTTCTACATGTAGGTTCAGAATCAGCTGCTCCTCGCTGCATTTAAAGTGTTTAAGTGCTAGACTTCATTGTTTTGATCTATTTATTTTTCTGAATCATGTTTAAATTTGATATCTTGATACAGAAATGATTGATTGTCTTCACATGTGAGGGAATAAATTGCTATGCACCATGCTGAAGAAAGCACTGTCAAAAACTGCCAATATTTGTCACTTTGACAGAGGTAGAAAGTGTCTTCACACTAATCTGCAGAAGTCCTTTTGCAAACGCCACAGGAACAATGATGCTATCACAACAGCTGTCCTGCTGAAGATGAACCAAGATTTCAAAACCACTAATGAATCAATGAACAATTGTCATACATGCCACAATCATACAGAAAAAAAGAATAGAAGAATAAAGGGACATAATGTTAAAAGTGTGGATACTAATGGCTGTTGGCTGACTGTCAGAGATGTAGGAACCCGATGTATCAAGCAGCTGGCAGGGCATCATTTACAGTTGCAACGTTGGAAAAGTGACTATCGTATGGCATTTTCATTGGGTAGTAATTCATATCCTGGTAATGGCAGTCGTAATCGGGATTTGAAACGCTTTCTTGAAGAGGTGAGTTTGCAGATTTGACAAGAACCTTGTAATAACAGATCATACTAATTTCCCTGCTCAAAGTCTCAAACTTTTAATACATATTGTATACTGAAAAATGACATTTGGGTAGGACTTCAGTTTTCAAACATGTGTGAAATTATTTATGAATTGTCATTGTATACTATTGGCATAGCCTAGGGTAAATTTTTGTCCACAGGACCTTGTTAAAAGGCAACCACATACCATTAAAAAAACACAATTACTTTTCTTTTTGTGCACAACTGTACTATGTATTCACCACAGGTTGGTACAAACCCAAAGGAAGCACGTTATTGGCTGAAGCAGTTTCAGCTTATAAGTGGCTCATTACAGACAAATCCATTTGCAGTTGTTCAAGTAGACCAGGAGATATTTCAGCACTCGGAACAGGTGAGTAGTAATTTAATACAATGGGGAACATTAGGATACTAGGTGTCAGAAGACATGTACATTGTACATGTTGTACCAGGTAATTTTCTATAATTTATGTAAATTTGGGTAAGTCAAAAATTTTGGTAAAATTTGGTTCGAGTTCTGGTCGTGACACTGGTGTCCATAAGCAAAATACTTAATATTATTGCTACATCCTTCAGATGGGACGTAAAGCCGTAGGTTCCTTGTGTTGTGTAATGCATGTAAAAGAACCCAGTGCACTTATCGCAAAGAGAAGGGGTTCGCCCCGGTGTTCCTGATTTGATCGGGCGCAGATTGCACCACAGCACCTTGTAAATAGTTACATGGTGCTATGTAAAGGAACAGCCTGTCTAAAAAAAATCGGCATACCTTGCGGGAAAAAGTTCTGAGACGCCCATCAGGTGCGATAAAGCGCTATATAACAACTGTGTATTATTATTATTAATGACAATTGTTATATTCAAGACAAAAGACGAATGATCATAAAAGAAAATATGATAAGTAAAGTTTTCCCAGATTTCTTTTTGCTAAGTAATACTATTAACTTCAAGGGCTTCTCAAAACTACTGTTCAGATGGAAAACACACTATTTTATGTACAAAATTTTCCCATAAAAAATGGCCTCTGGTGAATTTGGGGGGGGGGCAGCAGAATCTGAGGCTGTGTTTGAAACAGTAGTTTTGGTTGCTTGATCTTTGTACTGTCTCCTAGTTGAACTTCTTCTTTTTTCAGTATTGCCTCTGTTGAATGTTTTGCAAAGTGACTTTGTTTGGTCACCAGGAATGCTCACTTTGGTATTAGATGAAAGACAGTGTTGTCAATTGCTGTGTCAAGATTATAGCTTCAGGTTGCTTTATTTATTACTCCAAAAGAGTGAGTGGTTTTGTAAGTACAGAGTATTGAATCCATCAAAATCAAGAATAATGATAGCACAGATTTATTGAAGGATATAATGCTCTGGGTGATTGCAATTGCCATTGTTGGATGGTCACCTCAGTAAATGTTCTACCTTTTTTTCAGTTGAAAGCGTTGAGCTCCAATCTGGCATTCTTACACCGTAATGACATGAAGTTATTGGTTGTTCATGGAGCGAATCTGCTTGATGATACGCATATGTCAGATCAGCAGTTACAGGTAAATCGTTAATGTGTACTTGTATGAAATTGAAGATGTTAGTGACCTTGTAGTACTAGCCAATTATAAAGGAAAAAACTATAGTTTAATTAAGTGCCAGATCATAGTGCTCTCATCAAGTCTTGACATTAAACAACTCAAAAATGTTATAAAATCAAATGTTATAAAATCAATGGAGCCTAACTTCAGGATAATGTTCAAATGTGCTAACAAGCTTGGAAGGTTTAGAATGAGCTTTTATTAAAACCTACGCAATTTGGAAAGCTCGTACAAAAACATTTATGCAGTATAGGCACATGCTATTCATGACATGAAAATCTTAAGAAAATGCATTAAAAAATGCCTAGATGTACATCATTAGATTCCTTTAGTTGAATATCGAGCGGGTTCTGAGGTGAAGACTAGCTTTGTTCAAGGATAATGAAATAATATCTTGACCATGGATATATTTTAAAACTCAACAAACTTTACAAATCACTCTGTTCTTAAGATAAAAACAGCCTATGTCAGTCTTTTTTGACTATACAAATGTCAAACAATTTGTTTTTCTAAATACAAAAAACTGGACACTGGATCGTAGGAGTTGCATGAGTGGTGACATTCATTTACTTAAGTCTTCTAATTTATCGATTAATTATTTTATCAATTGTGTCATCTACAAAAGTGGAGTAAGTATATGATAATTTATAACATTAGTCATGATGGACAGCCTGTCTTGTCCAATGGAGACAGATGGTGTACAAGTCACCACTTGTGGGGTCAGGAATGTGTAGTGAGGCCGGTAGCAGTAGCACGGTATCTTCTGTTTGCAATAGGAACGTGTTGAAGCTGCCAGTAGTGAGGCTGGTAGCAGTAGCACGGTATCTTCTGTTTGCAATAGGAACGTGTTGAAGCTGCCAGTAGTGAGGCCGGTAGCAGTAGCACGGTATCTTCTGTTTGCAATAGGAACGTGTTGAAGCTGCCAGTAGTGAGGCCGGTAGCAGTAGCACGGTATCTTCTGTTTGCAATAGGAACGTGTTGAAGCTGCCAGTAGTGAGGCCGGTAGCAGTAGCACAGTATCTTCTGTTTGCAATAGGAACGTGTTGGAGCTGCCAGTAGTGAGGCCGGTAGCAGTAGCACAGTATCTTCTGTTTGCAATAGGAACGTGTTGGAGCTGCCAGTTTTGAGGCCGGTAGCAGTAGCACAGTATCTTCTGTTTGCAATAGGAACGTGTTGGAGCTGCCAGTAGTGAGGCCGGTAGCAGTAGCACAGTATCTTCTGTTTGCAATAGGAACGTGTTGAAGCTGCCAGTAGTGAGGCCGGTAGCAGTAGCACGGTATCTTCTGTTTGCAATAGGAACGTGTTGAAGCTGCCAGTAGTGAGGCCGGTAGCAGTAGCACAGTATCTTCTGTTTGCAATAGGAACGTGTTGGAGCTGCCAGTTTTGAGGCCGGTAGCAGTAGCACAGTATCTTCTGTTTGCAATAGGAACGTGTTGGAGCTGCCAGTAGTGAGGCCGGTAGCAGTAGCACAGTATCTTCTGTTTGCAATAGGAACGTGTTGAAGCTGCCAGTAGTGAGGCCGGTAGCAGTAGCACAGTATCTTCTGTTTGCAATAGGAACGTGTTGGAGCTGCCAGTAGTGAGGCCGGTAGCAGTAGCACGGTATCTTCTGTTTGCAATAGGAACGTGTTGGAGCTGCCAGTAGTGAGGCCGGTAGCAGTAGCACAGTATCTTCTGTTTGCAATAGGAACGTGTTGAAGCTGCCAGTAGTGAGGCCGGTAGCAGTAGCACAGTATCTTCTGTTTGCAATAGGAACGTGTTGGAGCTGCCAGTAGTGAGGCCGGTAGCAGTAGCACAGTATCTTCTGTTTGCAATAGGAACGTGTTGGAGCTGCCAGTAGTGAGGCCGGTAGCAGTAGCACAGTATCTTCTGTTTGCAATAGGAACGTGTTGGAGCTGCCAGTAGTGAGGCCGGTAGCAGTAGCACAGTATCTTCTGTTTGCAATAGGAACGTGTTGGAGCTGCCAGTTTTGAGGCGGGTAGCAGTAGCACAGTATCTTCTGTTTGCAATAGGAACGTGTTGAAGCTGCCAGTAGTGAGGCCGGTAGCAGTAGCACAGTATCTTCTGTTTGCAATAGGAACGTGTTGGAGCTGCCAGTAGTGAGGCCGGTAGCAGTAGCACAGTATCTTCTGTTTGCAATAGGAACGTGTTGGAGCTGCCAGTAGTGAGGCCGGTAGCAGTAGCACAGTATCTTCTGTTAGCAATAGGAACGTGTTGAAGCTGCCAGTAGTGAGGCCGGTAGCAGTAGCACGGTATCTTCTGTTAGCAATAGGAACGTGTTGGAGCTGCCAGTAGTGAGGCCGGTAGCAGTAGCACAGTATCTTCTGTTAGCAATAGGAACGTGTTGAAGCTGCCAGTAGTGAGGCCGGTAGCAGTAGCACGGTATCTTCTGTTTGCAATAGGAACGTGTTGGAGCTGCCAGTAGTGAGGCCGGTAGCAGTAGCACGGTATCTTCTATTTGCAATAGGAACGTGTTGAAGCTGCCAGTAGTGAGGCCGGTAGCAGTAGCACGGTATCTTCTGTTTGCAATAGGAACGTGTTGGAGCTGCCAGTTTTGAGGCGGGTAGCAGTAGCAGAGTATCTTCTGTTTGCAATAGGAACGTGTTGGAGCTGCCAGTAGTGAGGCCGGTAGCAGTAGCACAGTATCTTCTGTTAGCAATAGGAACGTGTTGAAGCTGCCAGTAGTGAGGCTGGTAGCAGTAGCACGGTATCTTCTGTTTGCAATAGGAACGTGTTGAAGCTGCCAGTAGTGAGGCCGGTAGCAGTAGCACGGTATCTTCTGTTTGCAATAGGAACGTGTTGAAGCTGCCAGTAGTGAGGCCGGTAGCAGTAGCACGGTATCTTCTGTTTGCAATAGGAACGTGTTGGAGCTGCCAGTTTTGAGGCCGGTAGCAGTAGCACGGTATCTTCTGTTTGCAATAGGAACGTGTTGGAGCTGCCAGTTTTGAGGCCGGTAGCAGTAGCACGGTATCTTCTGTTTGCAATAGGAACGTGTTGGAGCTGCCAGTTTTGAGGCGGGTAGCAGTAGCAGAGTATCTTCTGTTTGCAATAGGAACGTGTTGGAGCTGCCAGTTGTGGGACCGGTAGCAGTAGCACAGTATCTTCTGTTTGCAATAGGAACGTGTTGGAGCTGCCAGTAGTGAGGCCGGTAGCAGTAGCACAGTATCTTCTGTTAGCAATAGGAACGTGTTGAAGCTGCCAGTAGTGAGGCCGGTAGCAGTAGCACAGTATCTTCTGTTTGCAATAGGAACGTGTTGGAGCTGCCAGTAGTGAGGCCGGTAGCAGTAGCACAGTATCTTCTATTTGCAATAGGAACGTGTTGAAGCTGCCAGTAGTGAGGCCGGTAGCAGTAGCACAGTATCTTCTGTTAGCAAATAGGAACGTGTTGGAGCTGCCAGTAGTGAGGCCGGTAGCAGTAGCACAGTATCTTCTATTTGCAATAGGAACGTGTTGAAGCTGCCAGTAGTGAGGCCGGTAGCAGTAGCACAGTATCTTCTGTTAGCAAATAGGAACGTGTTGAAGCTGCCAGTAGTGAGGCCGGTAGCAGTAGCACAGTATCTTCTGTTTGCAATAGGAACGTGTTGGAGCTGCCAGTAGTGAGGTCATCCTTTGGTTGTGAGGGCTGGTATTAAGTGGCTCTACATCATTCAGGAAGCTGTATCTGGGTTTGAGCTGCTTGCCCGCTGGCTGTTGTTGGAAAAGTGGGTGCAGTGGATTATTTTCTTGATTGTCCTTTTCTTTCTGTGACAAGACCAACTTTCTGATGTGTGGTGGGGCAATACCGCAAAGCAGGTAGAGGTCTTCAACTTTAGTTGGCCTAAGGCAACCAGTGATTGCTCTGCAGAATGCATTAAGGGCTGGGTCGATCTTGGGCACATGGGCCGATCTGCTCCATACTGGTGCATACTCCGCAACAGAGAAGCAAAGCGCAAGGGCTGTTGTCCTGATTGTTCTGGCATCAGTCCCCCAGTTGGTGATTGCTAACTTCTTGAGGATGCTATTGCGGGCTCCAACCTTTGCCTTTGTGTTGGCAATGTCGTTCTTGTAGGTAAGGGAGCGATCCAGTGTGACGCCTAGGGAGACTGGGTTGTGAGTGCCTTGGGAAGCCTGGCTCTTTTGGGGTGATGGTTAGGGTTTCCCCGGCTATTCATTAGGAGTTGGTGGGCGACTTGGTCAGCAGTGACTTGAGATCTTGGTTTGGTTGCGCCTTTGTATAGTCATTACCCAGGATCCGGATTGTTTTATGCTTTCCTGCTGCTATGTGTCATGTCAGTGGATTGAATGAATTCCTGCCACTTCCTCCTCCTAGATTCAGCAATTTCCTCGGTCAGATTTTCTCCAGATTCCAGTGTCTCATCACTAAAGGGGTCCATCTGGAAGTGTTCAATGTAGTGTTCATACAACACCTTGGAGTGGTCCGTCAAGCCTTGAATGTAGCTTGTACTGCAGCCTCTGGGGATGTTGCGCCTTGAGGATTTCTTCGTCAGCTCTACAAATGTGTCGTAGTTTTGGGGGGTGGCAGGTAGGTCCTGGATGGAAGAGTCAAGGTCCTTAGCATACTTTTCCCAGTTTGCCTTCCTCAGGTTGAAACGACGTCGGAAAGGTGCAGCTCGTGGAGTAATGACTGCATTAACCTTAAGCCCTATCGGTCGGTGCTGGGAGTGAGGGATTGGGTCTAAGACGACTTTCTCGCACAGGTTGGCAATCCTGGTAGATGTGAATATCAGGTCAGGGTTGTAGCCACGTCTCCACCTTGTGCTGTTGAAGGAGGGAGGAAGCTTAGCATCATGAATGAGGGACAGCTGATTAGCATCTGCCCACGTCTCAACTAGTTCACCATTTTTATTAGTTTCTCCATATCCCCAGGTAGTGCTGTGGCTGTTGAAATCACCGATGACCACATTCATCCTGCCGTCAGTAGCACTGCCGGGCAGATCGAAAGGCTCAGGAGGTGGCTTGTAGATTGAGCTTATGGTGATTTCCATCAGGTCAATGGAAAGGACTATGATGTTATTGCTGTCTGATATGGAAGATTTGTCAAAAGTAAGACCATTACGGGCGAAGATCGCGTTTCCATACTGGTCATGTGGTCTCTCTGCGATGATGTTCATTCCGGAGATGCGAGGGCGAGCTCGTGAGAGCCCGCAGTGAGTCTCCTGGAGGCAGAGGATGTCACAGTTGGTTTGTATACATAGGTCAGCCAAGAGTTCTTGTTTGGTGCCTGTAAGACCTTCAATGTTGGATGAGATGATACTCAGGGCCAGTTCTGATAAGGACCCGTGAGTTTGACTCTGAGCCTCAGCAACAATTTGGTCATCCTTGTCGTTGGTAGCCATGGTGTTGGTAGTGGTAGTTATAAGTAGCACTTGAGAACTTGAGTAGTGTGGTTGAAGGATTCGCAGATTTTCATCTGACAGGGACCGCAGCGTGAACGCTCCTTCAGTGGCCCCCGAAGTAAAAGAAATCATGTCTTTATGTTTATGAATTGATGTACTTATTTATTCATGTATTATTTGGTACCATATAGAACAGTCGTCAAAAAGTAACTACAGAAACCATGGTTATGGTCAATTTTCTTGAAGCCAGTGGGGCACCAGCACACCCTATTTTTTCTGGAAGTAATGTCCTTCGGGCAGAACGTATTGAAGGGAGTTCACACGGAAGGGTTAAGAGTGTCAATAAGGAGGCATTAGAGTGGTGCATCAGGTATGTGGATCTCTTATTATATTTGTAGTTTTTAAGTAAACTTTGTCTTTGTAGAGACTGGTTTTCCGACTGTTGATGTCTCAAAGTGTTACAGTGTGAATAACTAATCATTGTTATACACTGTTTTGTACACAAAATTGAATTAATATTTACCCAGTAAGTTTCCCTGGTGATTTATTGCTTGATATTTGAAGTAAAAAGTCACATCCCCATATCTATATGGCTAGGGACATAACAAATTCTGGTGCGTGACTGGTCTGTCCTCTGGGAAGCTCCAGAGAGTGTCTGATTAAAAGTCACTCAAGCTCCTTCTTTTCTGGTCCTGGGCAACAGCTAATTCCTGCCTACAGCAAGATACTCAAACTCGAGAATCTTTTTTGACTATCCTCCACTCTTTGAAGTCTCCTCATGACAATCACATCGGAACACCCTTGAAGCATGCAGTAGAAGCTTCAAGAACAAACCAAGTGTATCTTTAATTTCCTAGACATACTAGAGGAGATTTACACGCTTTGAAAAATAACAGGATAAATGGAAACAATAAATTGATCAAATTTTATCAAATTGCTGTATGATTATAAGATGGCTTTTGTTAAGGGAATTAGATTGAAAAGTTTCTGTAACTTTAAATAAGCACTGATCAATCCAGTATATTAAGGCCTTTCCACACATAAAGTTCACATAGACATGTACTTCTATAATCTGTTTACAGTTCCGGACATATACCTGTGCTCAGCTCTATAGGAGAAACCGATAGTTCACAGTTAGTCAGCATAGATGCAGCTCATGCAACAGCTGAAGTAGCAAAAGCTGTCCAGCCTATGAAGGTTCTTTTCCTAAACACAACAGGAGGCTTAAGGGATCGATCTGGACGGGTAAGAATGCAGGCTCATGCTTAGGATTGACAAGCCATGTGCTCTCCCAAAATGTCTTACGTTTCTGTGCTAATTTGGAAGAACTATCTTTTTGTATTTACCCTTATTTGCAAATTCTCCTTTCTTGTTATTTTATGTTTGTGATCAGGTTTTTGAAAATCAGAATTAATGAGTTTTCCAATATCATGACTAATGTATTATTTACATGATGTAGATAATTCAGGAAGTTCACATACCAGTTGATCTAGATGGTTTGATGAAGCAGTCACGTAGTAGCCAAGATCGTCATATCAAGAAGCTAGTGTCTGCTCTGGTAGCTCATCTCCCTCCTTTATCAGGTGTTGTCATCACATCAGCAAGGACCATTTTGACTGAGTTATTTACACATCATGGTTAGTTTAAGTCATGATACACATTTAAATAATGGAGAAATCAAAGTCAAGAAATGGCATTTAAGGATCTCTAGACCACTATACAAGGCAAAATGTACCCAAAACTAAACAAGAATTCATGAAGTGTCGGTATACCAAAGCGTGAAGAGTGGGTCAGCGTAAATACTTCATATTTTTGTCCTCAGCCAATTTTGCTTTTGTTTTTAAATGAAAGGACTAGGTGGGCAAGGAACAAAAAATATTTAAAAATTTTCAAAAAAGCCGGTTGCCATGGTAACGGGCTAATTCGTTTTTGGGGCATTTTGGACCAATTTTGGGGTCTCAGAAACTGTTTTTTAACTTATTTTAAAATGCCACCAAGTCAAAATGCAAAATTATGTCACAAAACCAATTATATCATTACAAAGTAACATCCTTGCCCTTACTTCACATTTTTTAAAAATCTTTTAAATGCCACCCTTATGCTATTTTAAGAACATGCCTTAAAGCATGTTTTTAGAACTTGCAAAATTGTTAGTCAATGCTGCGCATTAAGTAGGATTAATAGACTGATTGCGCCACCATCATCACGTGACCTGTAGTGGGTACCTGAGCTGATGATAAACTAGGTGCAAATACATGCTGTGAGCGACAGAATCACACCAAAAGCTGGCTTTTGGTAATAATAACACAGTTACTAATCCATTTGATTAGAGTTGTATGTTTTGACATTGAATTTAATCACATTACTGTTTCATAAACTACCAGTATTCTACTACAAAAGAGGTTTATTTTCAGTTATGCACTACCGGCGTCGGACGACTATGTAGCCACCGCCTGTTATATAAACGATTGCCCATAGTGAAGGCTAAAGGGGCGGAAATTCTACCAAATGAAAAGTAAAAGCGCAGTGACATAGGACTCACCTTCATGTGGGCTTAGGGGCTACGCCGCTTGTGCTCGCGGTCGTCTGGCCCAAACATTCCGCCGTGCAATCCGTCAGTACTATCACATCGTGAACATATACATTCCTTGTAGAATTTCCAAGACCTGCTGGAACTGTCCTTACTGGCTTTATTCAGCCACTCGAAGGTCTCTGGTACAAATTCTGGAATATTTTAACAGATTTTGAAAAAGAAAAGCCTCGATTGAACAACCAAATGCAACAATTCTCATGTACCGTACCGTGCTTTCCTATGGAGGATTTCATGTTTGTTTACATTTAACACCCACTCCAGGTCACGTGACGCGGGTTGCACAATTGGTCTATTCACAGGCTTACAACTCACTCTTATGATTTGAAAAAGGCATCAGATTCATGTACTTTTTAGTAGAAATGGCATCAGGTTCATGTACTTTAGTTGGAGTCTGTATTTATAAATAATGCTTTAGATCACAACAAGTATTGTTTCTATTAGAAAATGGAGCCTGAAACATGCTGGGTTGGGGTTGGGGTTGGGGTGGGGGTGGGAGTGTAGGGGTTTAGTCAATGCTTCGCATTAATTAGGGATTAATTCACGGGCTTACAACTCACTCTTATGATTTGAAAAAAGGCATCAGATTCTTGATAAGTGTTCCTTTTGGGTATATTATTACTTCAAACTGAAGTGACACCTTACATTTCACTTTTAACAAAAGAGGGCACCATAACAAAACAATTTCATATACGAATTGCAAGCAATAAAGTTGTGTTTTTGAAGGTTGACATGCTTAAAGGGGCTGTTGGGTTATGTGAAAATAATGCTTTAGTTGGAGTCTGTATAAATTATGCTTTATAAAGTTGACAAGTACTATTTAATCTGTTTTTTTCTTGCCACTTAAATAAAATCAGAAGGTAGAATGCCAGAAAAATTGGGGAGGGGTTAAAAGATTGAAATTTTTCTAACAAAAATCTTGCTTATCCATTAGAAGTAAATCATAGGCCTGCAACTCACTCTTAAAATAGGTTCAGAAAAATTTTCATTTTTTGTGTGTTATTGCTTCAAACTGAAGGAAAACCTTTAAAAAAAAGTTTTTGTTTTGGGGGAAAATTGCAATTTTTGATACAGAACTGCCTAAAAAGGATACAATCCCAAAACTTCTCACCAGATATGGAAAGACCAATCTTGACTCTAATCAAATCCAAAAGGAAAATATTCTGAGACCTCTGTCAAAATGACTTTTTGAGAGACAAAAATAGGGTAAAAAGAACAATTTTGCAAATCATGCTTTAAGGCATGGTCTAAAAATAGCATAAGGGTGGCATTTAAAAGATTTTTTTTTAAATGTTAAGTTAGGGCAAGGATGATACTTTGTAATGATATAATTGGTTTTGTGACATAATTTTGGCTTGGTGGCATTTTAAAAATAAGCTAAAAAACAGTTTCTGAGACCCCAAAATTGGCCCAAAATGCCCAAAACACAAAAGGGAAAATTTTAAAATTTTAAAATATTGTTTTTGTTTCTTGCTCACCTAGTCCTTTCATTTAAAAGAAAAAAAGAGGACAAAAGTATGAAGTATTTACGCGGACCCACTCTTAACACAGTTGATGTCACTGATGGTTTGACACCATGCAACAATCATGAACTGCACACTCGTTTGTTGAACCATGTAGAACAAAATCTTGTAAATTTATATATCATTTTGGGCTACAAAAGCCAATAAGCTTAAAAATGAAGTTCCCCAGATCATTAGGTGCAGAGGTGAGACGCTAGTTTGGGAATGAAGTGGCTTATGCAGAGAAAATCAAGTGATGATTGAAGCTTTGCATGGTGTGGATAGTAGAAAGTAACTGTTACTAGTAAGCTTGCGGGTACAACCATGTGTAAATCTCTTTTGGGAGGAGGGGAGGCTCTGATAAGAGTCGTTGTGGTCTTGACGTTTCATACAGTATTTTTTGCTCATCTTCACGTTTTTCTCTTAACGATGAGCAGAATATACTGTTTGAAATGTCAAGACCACAACGGCTCTTTTCAGAGCCAACACTCCTCCCAAAAGAGTTTTACAAATGGTTGCATCCGCAAGTTACTTTGTAACAGTTACTTTGTGTGGGGGAATCAAGTCAAATTGGAATGAAATCTGGCTTCAAACAGACAAATGAACAAGGTCACAACACCATTTTTCTGCCAGTTTGTTTAGCACCTATTTTTAGGGGAGGGATGTACAACATGTACATCTGTACATTGTGTTTTTCCCCATGTTCTACATGTATGCTTCTTAAATCAAATTCAAGTACAATTTACAGTGTTTAGAAGAACCTTACAGTTTTCTTGAAAAATAATTTGATGTTTCACTCATGATAGTTAAAAGATTGTCCCATGATGTGTACATCATTATTTACATCTTTTTGTTGTTTAATTTTTTAATTTTCTGAAAGCCCGGAATATAAAGTAGAACATGTAACAACGTACTTCTTATCTGTTTAGGTTTTCTGTCCACTTTTTGGCAGTCTAAATGTGATGTACAGATATTAAACTCATCATGTTATTTTTTGTGTTATTATTGGTGGCATTTGATTACAATACATTCAACAAAAATGTAACCAATCTTTTGTTTTATTCAGGGTCTGGAACCATGTTCAAGAAGACTGAGCGAATTTTAAAATATAAGAATTTGGAAGATGTGGACTTGGAGAGACTCAACAAACTAATTACAAGGTAACAAAATAATTTATGTATTTATGTTTTAAACATGATGTATAACTTACAAACAGATAAAAAAAAAAACTTTTTTTGGTAAACATGACTGTCCAATAGACCGATTGTGCGACCTGTGGACAATAGACTGCCTATTGTGAGTATAAAATGTAAATACACATGACGTCCTCCATAGGAAAGTGTGGTACGCTACATGATGATTTTTGCATTTGTTTTATTCGATCAAGGCTTTTTTTTCGAAATCTGTGAAAAATATTCCAGAGTTTGTACCAGAGACCTTCGAGTGGCTGAATAAAGCCAGTAAGGACAGTTCCAGCAAGTCTTGAAAATTGTAAAAGTACCGTATAAATGTGCACGTTATGTACTAGTACTACTAGTGTACGACAGACGTTTAGGCCAGACGACCGCGATCACCACACACTTTTTAACACAAAAACTTCAAATGCTGAAATCATCCAAAGAAATTGCTTTCCAAAACTGTGTGATTCCTTTGCCTATTTGAAATTTTGCAAGGCCAGGTATAAATGCTCACTTTTCCAACATTCTTTACCCTTTTTTTTTGCAGTGATTAAGGCCTACATTACAAACAAAATAACAGGTGGGTGGCTACATAGTCGTCCGACGCCGGTAGTGCATGACTTAAAAAACCTCTTTTTAGTAGAATTCTGTTAAATTATGAAACGAGATGTAATTTAAATTAATGCCACAACATACTATTTTAAATAAAGGGGCTGATTAACTAATTTATCACTTAATAAAAATGAAATGGACTGTTTTTGTACTCGCTCTGTGTCACGGCATATCTCTTTACACGTATTTTGCCATCAGCTGATATGGCGTTATACTCACAGGAGGTCATGTGACCGCATGTCAACATTGGTCGCGCAATCGGTCTATTGAAAAGTTTATCCCTGCTGGCCTTCCAGACCACAAATGTTAAATAGTATTAAGTTCTTCATCTCCTTCTCCTAATGCTTTTCTTAATGACAGAATGCTGTTGGATAAGTTCCATTTTTGTCATACTATTGTGTATATAGGTCATTTGGTAAGGTTCTGAAGGATAACTATTTCAAAGAATTGGAGAGCAGACTACACACAGTGTATCTATCAGAGGGATACAGTGCTGTTGCTATCATTACACAAGAAGAAGGAGTTGGCATACCATATCTTGATAAATTCTCAATAAGTCTTCAAAGGCAGGTAAGAAGACATTCAGTCAATATATGCTTATCTTCCACATTTAAGTTTCTGCTAATTATGTCTAATGTGGCTTGAATATCAACAGATTCCAAGGCTCGGTACATGCAGCAAATCAACTGAAATTGTTTGTACCTGTATCTGGTTTAGAAATCTTTGGTGATACTAAGAGGAGAATAAAATGAAAAATGGATGTATCTGTACACTTGGTACATACCATTTAATATAACAACCACAAGATGGACCAATGCAGTGTACATGGCAACAACAATTTAAGTGTTTCATTTTTGGTTTTGTTTTGGGGGTTTTTCTGTCAACATTGGGTGAATATAAGGTCTAGAGTGATTAATGCATGCACAAAATAGTAATGTAATTGTTTTATATAATGAACCTATTTATCATGTTATTGATAATATTATCACACAAGCGTGAGTGGAGTACGAAAAAATATAGCGCTTCGGTATCCCATATCCAATTCTGCCTTCGGCCTTGTTGGATATGGGATACAGAAAGGCTATATTTTACCATATTCCACGAGCACGCATGTGATAGTGAATTTATCTTTAAGCAAACTCGTCACTTTTGAATTTGCTGTGAATTCTGCAGATGGGAGTTAGAACTGTGCGTCAGAGAACAGGATGTGATATGGGCCGTGCAATGTAACTATTTATATCACACTCATGTGTTGGTATGGATCGGCCAATTCAGAATTAAGGATTCAACTTTGTTTGAAGTTAAAACCATTTATTCACAAGTGAAGATCATTTATCAGCATCATGCAGCATGTATTCCTTGGCCATGTAAAAATAAGTTGTCTGAATTGTTCTACAAACCTTGTTGCTACTCATCTGTGCAAGTGATCAAAATGAAATGGTGTGTTATTTTATTCAATCATTTTATGCAAGGTTATCGCCAACATTTCTTAACTGTTTTCAAGTGTTCTCTGTAACCAAATTTGGTTTGAATTTGGTTTAAATTTGTATAAATGTGTTTGGTACTTGGTTATTTTACTTCATGTGCAAATATTTGATATGTCTGAGTCACAAAAAAGCAGTAGTGGTAGGATATAAATATTTACCATTACCAAGCAGATTTTTAGTGAAAGAACAATTTGCTGAAAGAAGAGACTATTCCTCAACTACCAATGATATACTAGTAGACAAATTTTGAAACAAAAAATAAATTCACACCCTCTTTCATGGAAGGAAAAGAATAACCAATATCTGACAGGGACGATAACGTCATTCACAAAAATAGTACTTTGTGATTTATATAGTTCAATTGTGTCTACTTCATGAAAATTTGAACAATTTTTTGAAAAGAGATCTTTTGAATCTGTTGGGAACTTTTGAGATTCTATGTGGAGAGTGCTAAACAGACCGACTTACAGACCAACATATGGGGCTGCAGTGAGCATTGTCCTTCTTGTGGCTACCTAGAATTTCCATGTGGGATATATCTCACAAAGGCAAACTATACAGGTTCCCATTGTGTTAAATAACCCCACAAGGAAGAATGTACTCACTCACTAAGGTGAAAACATTACAATCATGCGTCTTTTACCAGGTTGGGTCACTCGGTGTGACATTTATACCTATCATTAAAAGCATCCTTAACATTTATACAATTATTTCATGTGTGAAAGTGTTTGTTAAAGTTTTAAATTGCTTAAATTTATTTCAACAAAAGTATGATAAAAAATGTAGTTAGACGTAAAAATGGCCACGGTGTCATTGTTACGTCTGGGGTTTTTATATTTTTTTTTAGTTAACACTCAAATACATATATGCAAACTCGATTTGTCGACTAATTACATGACACATATTGCACAAAGAAAAACTTGAGTGCAGATGTAACAAAAATGTCAAAATGTCACAAGACACAGTGTCTCTGTTACCTCTGTTTTTGTTTTATCCTATCCATTTCTGCCATAACCAATGTTTGCCTTGGTGCATTAAATGGTATATCTTGTAGTTAGTACAGAATGTGAGTTTGATTAATTTGTGTATTTGAGCGTTCAAAAATGCTTTATTTAAAATTGAAAAAACGGACATAACATGGTCATGGTGTCCATGATATGTCAAAGTGATACATTTTTCATCATATTTATCTATAAAATAAATTTAAACAGCAATTTAAACAAACACTTTTACACTCAAAGACGAATAACACATAAAATAATAGAGTCAATTGTAAAATGGCTTGTAATAGTATAAGGACAAACGTTAGACAATGTCCCAACCTTGTGAAATGAGCCACATATGCGCATGTATAATGCCATTTTACAAGAGGTAATGAAATCATGTCAATTTATTCATCCATGTAGCATGTAGCAAAGGAGACAACCATTTTCTCTTTTGAGAAAGAAAAGGTATGCCAAGGTCATACACCCATGGGGAAGAGGTTGCTCTAAATAGTTATCTATTTGATAGTTAGTCAAAATACTAATTAATTGAATCCATTTCATAACTACAGGGGGAGGGAACTAGTGACATGTTGTGGAATTGTATCAGAAGGGATTTCCCAAGCCTTTTTTGGCGGTCTAAAATCTCCAACAAGGCCAATGCATGGTAAGTACTGTGTTCAGCCTTGTTTGGCTGTAGGAAGAGGTGTAGTGTTGCAGTGTTGTAGTCCGACACCAAGACCTTAAGACCCTTGTGAATAAAGAGTCAGAAAATGTTGTTAAACTGTATTAACTTTCACAAATTCAGAGGAGCTTCAAATCAAAGTCACAAGTATACTACTTATCAAGAGAATGTTATTCGCAATGAGTAACAGCATGAGTAACACTAACAGGACACTAAGTTCTATCTAAAACTCTATTAACACAAAACTTGTCACATAAGGTACACCTAATACTCTTGTGATGGTCTAAATGTACTTGTGAAACTGGTTGAGATCATAATCTGTCAATTGAATGCAAAAACAATATTACTAAAATAGATGTTAAATTTTGCTTCTGGGATACAGAATATTATGTGTTTTTTTTGCGCATGCACCAATGTATGTTAAGCAATGCACATGTATACTCAGTACTTAACACATTTATTTTCAGCACTTCTTTGTCAAACTAATGCAGGCAGTTTACTTGATTTAAGTGAATACAAATTTTTGTGGTTTTCGGAAAGGTAATCTTCAGAGGGTCATCCTTACAATTGTCACCCTTACACAGACGATGTCAAACATATACTTCTTGATTGTAGTTAGAATTCAAGTTTTAACCATTCATATATCCTCAAATTTAATATGATTTTTTGGATGATTTGGATTAATTATTGTCTAGGTATTTCAAGCGTTCTGAAGGGAGTTGGAGCAACAGTAAATTTACAGTATTTTGGTATGGTATATCCAGCCAGCAGCTATCCTACACTCTGGTTGAATGGGCTGTCAAGAAAGCAATATCTTTTCATGAACATGATGAAGATGAAGAATGGACGGCAGTCACTAAATCATTATAAAATAGTAACAGGTAAATTAATATGTTAACAATAAGTAATAATCCACAGGGGAAACTGACTGGGTAAATTTTAATTCAATGTTGGGCTGAAAAATTGACTAGAACATTATTAGAACCTGCGACTTCCTTATTGTCATGCTGCCACTATCTAGCCCTAATGTCTCTCTCCCAATTTTGTCGATATCTTTGTTGCCAGTCAGAAGCCATTCAAGTGCTGTATAACCAGGGATCACACCAAAGTATACCATACAACCTGAGAAGCTGAAGTACAGGGATCACCTTAACATGATGCCACTTTTTATTTCAAACATCACGTAATAAACCACAAGGAAAACTGACTGGCCCTCATGTTGGCATTCTCCTTATTGGGTGTGATCCCTGGTTATATGGCAGTTAAAGGTTGATTGGCTTCTGACTGGCACCCTGAACAAAGCTAAAGGAAGACAGAGCTGAAGCAATACATGGTGACCTACATGTACCTGATAGAGATCATGTAGGCAGCTAATTAGAGCTAATTAGTCAACTCTAGCCAGGTAAATAGCTTATTAACCCCTTTGCACCAATGTCACACTTGGCTACTGTCTGCCACTTGAGCCATTTTGGGAGTCAATTAGAAATTGCATGTAAATATTATGGTCAGTGTATACTCACTGTGTTGCCTCAAATGCACGTATACACTGTATAAGACACAGGGACATGGACTCTCAAAATGGTGCAACCAAGATTATTGTGATGATGACGTCAGGTGAACTGGGAACACAAAATTACACTGTCGATTGTGCAAACATCTTTAGACCTTTATAATAGTAAATGAGATTTTATACTTTGATTTACTCTGTGCAAAGCAAATATATGGATGGGAAGTTATTTATTGACACTGACAGTACTACTTCATATGAGGATGTATTTTGTGGAGTGAATGTTAGTTTGAATGTTTTTGCAGTGATGCATGAGAAAATAAAGAACCTTATACTTGGTGACTTTCTGTCTTCTGCACACAAAAACAAAATACAAAGGCACCGCCAATGAGAATTGAACACAAGTGGCTTGACTGCAATAGCTAAATTTAATAATCCCATGGAAAGAACTACATGTTCATCATATTATTAGGTCACAGTATTACCTACTCATTGTAACAATGAGACTTGGCTCTCATTAAAGGGCAAGCTAAGAGGATGACGGTGTCTCTTGGATACAACGGCATCACAAAGCAATCCAGTGTTAGCAAAATGGGTCGTGTAAAACAGGTTCATTACTCATTCCTCTTGATTTAGGAACCCAGTCACAAAAATGTATCGGGCATATGGTGTATTTTAGGTAGACGATATTGCAATGACAATTTTACATGAAAAAGAGCTTCAAACATCCAGGTCGCACACTGGAATATAAGTTTTTTAAGAGCCAGTATGGTAATTTTTATTTTATAAGTGTCAAAGTCAACATGCAATTGTGTATCGTTAGCATGTGGTAATGAACACCATGCCGACGAATTATTTTGCCGAGAGGTTGAGTGTAAATCTAGAAACCTATTGGTCAAATCCTTGTGGGAGTCCACATTCCAATTTATGTTCAAGAGAATAAGTTCCAGATACCATAAAGTGGTTTTGACGACCGTGCAGGTATGATGAAGTTTACTATTGGAGGACACTACTATTAATGCAAAATGTGTCAGAAAGCCTTTTCAAAAAGATAGTATAATCAACAGTGTCAAAAGCTGCACTGAGATCAAGGAGTATAACAAAAACAGCTCTCCTCTGATCCAAAGCACACAGAATGTCATTTTTACTTTTAATGGTGCTGTCTCTGTACTGTGCAAGTAAAAAATGTTAGCGTACTTGCGAGATGGCAGTCTAACTGGTGTGGCTAGACTAGTAAGGGCAAACCCTGATAATGGATGCCTCTAGTCTGAAAGGGGGAATCTTATATCAAGAAATAACATCCAAAATAGGACACTTCATTGGGAAAGAACAAAGCACGTGAAGTTGGACATTCCAGATGTTAACAGATAGTAGTACATGTAGATTACTGTCACTTTGTGTTTGGAAAGACATCCAATTGTTTTATACAATTCACATATAGATCTTATGTGTGTGATGGAAAATACTGTAGGACTTGTGATCTTTTCTGTCAGAGAATTGAGTTTGTTATTATTGAAGTGTATCCCACCAATTAAATTACAAGAATCTTTATTTCAATTATAGCATAGAATATATTACACTGACTTTATTAGTATATTAGAAGATGGTACAACAAATATGTTCCAAGAAACAACCACAGAGTATTCATTATTTGTATGGATGTATTCGTTCAACAAATTTATGTAATAGTCACTCAATTTCACTGATGTGCAAATCTACAATCAGTCCAATTATTAATTACACATACATAACAACCTTTAGCAAGATTGTTTGATGTACTGCTGTACTGTTTCAAACCTCAAACTGAAATTTGTTATCAAAGATAAAGAGTAATAAAACGTTGAAAGTGACCCAGGATGTGCAAGTGTAGTATGAGTACTGCAAGAGAATTTTACACATTGTATGCTTTTGCTTTAAATACTAAGCTATGACTTTGGCCCATGTTGTGTGCTGAACTGGAAACCAGTTCAGAATACAGATTGCATTATAGACTGATTAGTGTGGTGAACTACTGAGGTACATAATATGCATATAAGAATACTTACGTTTTTGGTGAAATTTATATGTTATTGAGGTGCAGTAATTATATATATATATATATGTATGATATTTTACATATTTTTTTTTCTTTTTGGCAAAGTGTGTGTTTACTTATACTTTGAAATATCTCTTCCTAGAAAAGTACTTTAACAAAGGGCTTTCACATTCAAGGCCCTGGGTGGTTGCAAATGTACTTAAAACGATTTTATATTCAACAAATATTTACTAAAACTAGCTAACATAAGATTTAAAGCTACCAGTTGGGGAGAAACTCAGAGTTTAAAACCTTTTTGTGGCTGGATGAAGAAAAAAAAGAAGTAAATCTTTAGGTTAAAACTTAAGCTCTCTTTAGAAATCTTAACAGAGACAGAGCTTACTCTAAACCTGTCTCTAATGTTGAGACATTGTAGTTTAAAATTAAAAAGTGTATTAAATGAAAGAATGAATCATTAGCTAATGAGTTATTCATTGTCACTGAAATCCATACCCAATGCATAATACTATGATGATAATATGAGCAAGGACATTATGAACAAAACAAGGTATGTATATATACAAGTATTTGGCTATAGTTAATTTAGATTGTATTAATGTCTTTGATATGGAGCATTAGTTGGAATGAGACAATATTTAATACCCAATGCAGTATGCAAACATTGTGAAACCCAAGGTACATATAGACCAATCCATTGGGGATAACTTGTACTCTGTGCTTTTTGCCAGCATTCATTTTTTTTAATGCATCACAGTGATCTTCGCCAATAGATATAAAATTAATAGATATAAATAGCAAGCCAATATGGGCTGTGCATTCAGCCATGGGGCAGCTGTATCAGTCTGCTTATCACAACAACGTATTACTACCCTGCACATTGCATAAAAATTAATGACACAGTTTTGCTGGAAAATATGTTGAATTGCACAAAAGCTATTGTGTAGTAACATTAGGAAAAGAAAACAACAAAAGAAAAAACACCATGATTCATAAGTTTGTGTATTTGAACTAATTGCCTGATTATTTCTCAATGGAATCCTTTGGATTGGCTCTAAAAATGAGACTGCTGTCAGCAGAAGCACTGACAACAGACGAGATTGTCAAGTTGAGCACAAAGACAGGGATTTCATCCTCAAAAAGAAAGATTACATCAGGAAAGAAACACAAAATAAAATCTTCATTGCTTTCAATTGAACCATAAGTTTTCAACGATTGAAGAGAAATGTGTGAAAGAGTTCAGTACAGACAAGAAGCAATTCATTATTTACCCCTACTGTGATTCTATCAAGGCATATACAACTCCTGTAAGAAGTCTATTTGCCTTGCAAACTGTGAGATTGCTTAATCCAACATTAATACAAACAGTATACAGTGACATATTTAAACTGAATGTGTTATGAGTGAAACAATTAAAAGATGTTTTTAAATCTTAAATCCTAGTTAAGTTATAAAAGGAGAGTAGTGTATGAAAGACCTTTTAATTATTATTTTTCTTTTGATCACAACCAGAAGCAAAATAATAGTTGACAAATTAACTGATGGTCCATTTGTTTGTTGTATTAATAACAACAAGTGAAAATAAGTACATACAGCTTGTTAATTTTTTTTATTTGTTTTGTGTTTTTTTGTTTTTGTTTTTTCATCTTTAGCGATAAGCTCAAAATGTGTCTGCTTTGAAATGTTTGTAAATTGAACTTCTGACAAGTAAATGGATTAGATTGCACACAATTTAAGATAAATTGAAGTTAATTGAATACAATGTTGCCAGGCACCGGGGCACGGTGCAAAAAGGTACCCAGACTTCTACAAGTGTACTGCAGCTGCAGTGACAAGTGACTTCTTTTGAATTAGTTATAACTTGGTTTCTGATTACTATGGAGAGAGTCAACTACCAAAATAAAGGTTGAGTCACTGAGTGTGAATATTGAGTTGGGAAACCACTACAATTACGGAGAAGTTGTGAAGTGTGACATGCGTGTCAGGGCAGTGAAAAGGTTCAATATCCCTAAAGACTGCCCTCGTGTGCCTGTTGAAAAGGCTTGATCGCTGCAGTAGTGGAAGATATATCAGATGGTTGAAAACACATCTGGTATGCTGGCTGTGCTTGATCCCTTTAACTGCAATGAAATGTCATAGAGTAGGCCTATCTGCAAGGTTGCAAAACAGGAATATTTTTAGTGGTTTGGCTGCTGCTGCTGCAGCTGCTGTACTTGTTCCCTGGAAGATAATTAACAAATCCCATGATTTCAACCATTTAAGAAGCCTTTACTGACTTGTATAAACCGTTTTATGCTTGTGGAACTTTTTGTTTATTCTTCACAATGGGATTTTCACAGAACTAGTCAAAGTGTACGAATGTTATTTCCTAACCTGTAGGGCTTAGCACATCTCCCCATGCACAAGGCTGCATGGGGCGTCCATGAAGGAACTGAACATTTTGTGCACAGTGATTGGTGCATGTGTGTGCACACCCAATCTAGTCTTTTTTTGTCTCCAATGAGTGATATTCAAAACAACTATACAAAACCCCAGCATGTGTCCCAGTAATGGCGGAAACACTGACACAGAACATGTCAAAATTCACCGTTAATGGATCGGTTTATAGCAGTCCACATCTTCCTGTATTTGATGACAAACTCATTATCCGGCAATTCTGTGGGCCAGATAATTAGAGAAACCAGTCAGAAGAAATGTATCTTTTTTAATGGAACTGAATGTAATTTTTCCCGACAAACTTTCATCAACATTAAGTGAAAAATTAAAATCCATACAAAAAGATTTGTCTGAAACTGAATTAATTTTGATTTTTGATCAAGTCTCCTGCTGAGATAACTGGTAACTAGATCTTCCTTGCAGTCATTCAGAGTATGTCAGTCATTTTTATCACTAGAAACCTCCTAAAAGTTTCCTTCTATGGTCTGACATACCGTCAACTAAGCTATAGTGCTACTATGGCATAATGTCAGTATGTCAGATTTGCGACTCTATTTGTTTAACCTAAACCAAGTTTATCTGCATGGTGCGCTCAATTCTTTTTGATAATGCATGCATCCATGGTACAATTTTTGCATCATTAATTGGCATTTGCCCACAAGCTTGCAAGTTTTATTAAAATAGTTTGTAAGTAAGCATAAAGTTACACTATTATTTGACAGTGAATTAAAATGGTAAGGTTGTTATTCACCAAATATTTAATGAAAGTTTTTTATAAGAGTAGAGGTTGATTTGTCATAAGGATAAAGAAAGACTTCCTATCAAATAATTTGTTAAGTAATAGTTACCTGTCACGGTGTTGGTATGGGCTAACATCAGCCCATTCACTCCAACCCAGTTCTTATGAACCATCAGTGGCCTGTTCATCTAGACAATGTTCAATGTATAATCACAGCCCACATGTAACAAAATGCTGCTTTATGCACACCCATAATTTGAATAAAAGATACTGGTTACAAATAATTAAAAAAAAACAGGTTTTAAGGTTTAGGGAAAGAATTTTATATTTCTTAATGATTTATATTAAAAGGTTAGAATGGGATAAATGGTTACACAGTGTACTTTTGTTTATTTTGAGATCTTGACTTAACTCACAAAAAGCAGTCTGCATATCAGCCCATTAATGCCTTAAAAAAATGTGCTGGTATTGGCAAACATTAGCCCATTCACTCCCCCTGTGCCTTAACCAAAGGTGCTGGTATGGTTCAACATCAGCCCATTCACTCCTCCCCAGTGCCTTAACCAAAGGTGCTGGTATGGTTCAACATCAGCCCATTCACTCCTTCCCAGTGCCTTAACTAAATGTGCTGGTAGGAGCCAACATCAAACCATTAACTCCTCCCCAGTGCCTTAACCAAATGTGCTGGTATGGGCCAACATTGGCCAAATCACTCCTCCCCAGTGCTTTTAACCAAGGGTGCTGGTACGGTTTGACATCAGCCCATTCACTCCTTCCCAGTGCCTTATTCAAATGTGCTGGTATGGGCCAACATTAAACCATTAACTCCTCCCCTGTGCCTTAACCAAATGTGCTGTTATGGTTTGACATCAGCCCATTCACTCCTTCCCAGTGCCTTAACCAAATGTGCTGGTATTGGCCAACATTGGCCAAATCACTCCTCCCCAGTGCCTTTTAACCAAGGGTGCTGGTATGGTTTGACATCAGCCCATTCATTCCTTCCTAGTTCCTTAACCAAATGTGCTGGTATGGGCCAACATTGGCCTATTCACTCCTCCCCAGTGCCTTAACCAAATGTGCTGGTATGGTTTGACATCAGCCCATTCATTCCTTCCTAGTTCCTTAACCAAATGTGCTGGTATGGGCCAACATTGGCCCATTCACTCCTCCCCAGTGCCTTAACCAAATGTGCTGGTATGGTTTGACATCAGCCCATTCACTCCTCCCCAGTGCCTTAACCAAATGTGCTGGTATGGTTAAATGGTTTGACATCATCCCATTCACTCCTCCCCAGTGCCTTAATCAAATGTGCTGGTATTGGCCAACATTAGCCCATTCACTCCTCCCCTGTGCCTCAACAAAATGTGCTGGTATGGCCAACATTGGCCCATTCACTCTTCCACAGTGCCTGAACCAAAAATTGTGGTATGGGCCATCATTAGTCCATTCACTCCTCCCCTGTGCCTTAATCAAAGGTGCTGGTATGGTTCGCCATCAGCCCAATCACTCCTCCCTATTGTCCAACCATTGGTGTTGGTATGGGCCGACATTAAACCATTCACTCCTCCCAGTGCCTTAACCAAAGGTGCCGGTATTGGCCGACATCTGCCAAATCACTCCTTCCAGTGCCAAAGGTGCCGGTATTGGCCAACATCAGCCCATTCACTCCTCCCCTGTGCCTCAACCAAAGGTGCTGATATGGTTCACTCCTCCCCAGTGCCTTAATCAAATGTGTTGGTATGGTTCGACATCAGCCCATTCACTCCTCTCTAGTGCCTCAACCAAATGTGCTGGTATGGGCCGACATTAGCCCATTCACTCCTCCCCAGTGCCTTAACCAAAGGTGTTGGTATGAGCCAACATTGGCCCACTCACTCTTCCACAGTGCCTCAACCAAAGATTCTGGTATGGGCCATCATTAGCCCTCCCCTGTGCCTTAATCAAAGGTGCTGGTTTGGTTTGACATCAGCCCACTCACTCCTCCCTAGTGTCAAACCACAGGTATTGGTATGGGCCAACATTAACCCATTTACTCCTCCCAGTGCCTAAACCAAAGGTGCCAGTATTGGCCGACATCAGCCCATTCACTCCTCCCAGTGCCTTTTAACCAAAGGTGCTGCTATGGTTCAATGTCGGCCCATTCACTCCTCCAAGTTCCTTAACCAAAGGTGCCGGTATTGGCAGACATTGGCCAATTCTTTCCTCCCCTGTGCCTCAACCAAACGTGCTGGTATTATTTGACATCAGCCCATTCGCCCCTCCCCTGTGCCTCGACGAAATGTGCTGGTATGGTTGGACATCAGCCCATTCACTCTGCCACAGTGCCTTAACCAAAGGTGCTGGTATGGGCCATTATTGGCCCATTCACTCCTCCCAGTGCCTTGACCAAAGGTGCCGATATGGGATGATATTAGTCCATTCACTCCTCCCAGTGCCTTAACCTAAGGTGCCGGTAGGGTTCGACGTCAGCCCATTCACTCCCCCAGTGCCTTAACCAACCCATTCACTCCTCCCCAGTTTCGAAACAAAGGTGCTGGTATGGGCTGACATTCACACCTCCCCAGTGCCTCGACCAAAGGTGCTGGTATGGTTCGAAATAGGACCCTCTTCAGTCCATATGTGTTTTCTAACACCGTCCTCAGTACAAAAGGTCATGTGAACAAAAAATATTTTCAGGACGTACGGTTTTACTGTTCTATTTGAACCTCTTGAGGGCGCTGTTTACCAGTCAATAGTTTTGGAGTTTTGGAAACTATTTCACGCTTTGCGAACTATTTCCCCAAAATGAAGCGCGTGTGGTACATTGACGCGCGTCGTCAAGTTCACGGTGGTGCAGATTTCATGCACTAGGCTATATTAGTTTACCCCACGTGACCGTGTTTCAGCCAATCAGGATGAAGAACCAGGGAGAGGTGTGTTATAATATTATTTAATTGCTAGAAATGAAATTGTACGTTCAAGCAGCACCCAAAAAGGTGAAAGTGCATTGAAGCACTGGAACGCTTAGTAAGTGCTTGGACAGATACCTGCTCCTAGACAAGGCTTACTAAAGCACTACATGTAAACTGCCAGAGAGCCCCTAGTCACATAGCCAAGAGTGCATGCTCGGCAGAGATAGAACTGGTGCCCATGACAGAGAGTCCAACCTTTACATTAACAGAGTATAAACTCTTTATGAACAATTATTAATTTAACATGAGAAATGCAGCAGTAAAATCACAAATGCTGGGAAATAAAAAAATAAAATTGTAGGGAAAGCTACATGTAACCACGGGTCAGTTTTTGTGATTTACAAAGACCAATAAGTGTGTAAAATTCAAACAAAATACAAGCCTAAACAAGAAACAAGCTGTGATTTAATTTTGCTAAATTTAATTGTGATCATTTACTTTTAATCTGTGAATAATGTGTATATATTTGTAGTTATTAAATAAATTTGTACATTCAAGTTTAGGAAGAAAAACAAAGGCTTCTGCACTTAGAACTAAGTTTCTGTCTATTTTAACCAGGCACTGACAGCGGTCCAGCCATGTGATCCAGCAACAGCTCATGGTCTGTCTTAGCAGATTTGTAGAGCTTTTACACATTTTGTAAAGATTTGTAGCTCCATCACTGAAGCATAGAAGTTTGTTATGAATGGAAATGCAACTTCGATAATGAATGACTGTGGTTGCTATAATTTAAGTCTTTTTTCATCTTCTAGAAAAAAATCTTTTTTTTCAAGTAAACAAGTCTTCAAATAAAATTTAAGACCAAACCTGTACTTTTATTGAAAATAGTAACACATATTTTTTGCAAATTCCTGAAAATAATTACAAAGCAACGCTTAATAATAATTACAGTAGTGTCGTACTCTCAAGAAAGCTTTCAATGATAACAGTTCTTTAAAGTACATGCTGTCTTAATTTTTACACCAAAATCTTAATTTTTACACCAAACGACACAAAGCTGGATTGTGAGTTTTTCATCAAATACCAATAGACCGATCCATTAAGCCCCGCCTACAAATGTACTGACCAATCACAGCCTTGACAACACCACTGAAAGTCTGACAAAAGTCTGACACGTTAAAAACCCCATTAAAAGAGTAAACAAACCGCCGCCACTGTTCTGACACACAACAGCACACACAACTGTACTTACTTTTGTTTGTTTTAAATTTTTCATTCTACTGATGGTGCAAATCCCACAGCAGTGGTTCCTGTAGTCGTGTAAAAGTGGTTTTCAAGTGTTCCTGTCTGTATTGTTTTTGGACTCAAGGCGCTGCTCAAAGGGCCATGAAACTAAATGCATATCGCTCACGAAAACCATGTACATACATGTGTATCTGATATGTATGTGTGGCCACAACCGAACCACCGCTGCGATCGAGGCAAGAAAGTCACACCATGTGCTGCTGTTGCTAGGCAGTTGCTAGGGTAGGCGGGGCTTAATGGATCGGTCTATTACAATTATACCAAAGTGTTTATAGTCCACCCTGGTATAAGATGAGTATACTACAGCCATTGGCAACTTAAAGAAAACAATGTAATCACGGTCAATGTAGGGTTACCTTATCTACTCCTGATGTTGATTTTGCAATGAGGTTAAACAATTACATTTCTGGAGTTTCCTCTATCAAAACTGAACTGAGTCCCTGGATTTTCTAAAGAACTGCTGAACCTTTATTATCATTTCAAATCCTTTTTATAGTCCATGTAAGGAAAGTCTTATTAACATTGGTTGCATTTTTATTAAGGATTGGTTATACCCAAAAAGTCACTCATATTTTCACCCCTTATCAGTGTAAAGATGTATTTTTCAGACACATTTTAACAGATTTTAACCTTGTGTTGATCTAAAATCATTCTCTTTTTGATGACATTACAAAATTCTTTGTATGCATCATTTCACCTGATGTATGGGATTTATCTTGTAAACTTATACGACAACGATAATGTAATACTGTAAATATCAGAAAATAAAATCAGCTTTTACAAACTGCTTACTAACCAAAAGGACCTGTGGTAAATACAACAAAAAAATACCTCGACCGTAGTAGAATCTTTAGTCATAATTTTTCAAGTTCCATCATAAAAAAAAGATTTGTTAAATTTATTTTATTTTCATATATTTCATTGCTAAATGTAACTCTCCAAAAAGCATAATATAATGTTTATAACCATAAGCTATGTAAAACTACAGTATTTGATAAAACAAAATCACGCAGACATAAAACTTAATGTTTGGGACCAACTTGGTAGCGGAAGTTTGACTTACAGAGTCTATTGAAGTAAATGCTTCTAAACTGATCATCTAGGGGGACTGGATTTACAATGTAGGTGTACAACTCTTAGTACAATATGAAAATGATGAAGAGAGTTATTATTTGTGTTTCTACCCATACACTGATGTGTGTTAAGCACTGTATACTCAGTACCCCCTAGTCCTGTAAAAAAACAAATCACAGGCATAATCCACAGTGGTTTAAAACCCAAACATCGGGTCAGATTTGATTTATTCTGAGATTACTAAAAAAAATCTTTTATTGGATTCTCAAGATCCATTTTTTTGGATGGAGAAATTGTAGCAGGTGGGAAAAAAACATATCATTATTATTCATAGAAGACTTCCGGTTTAAGTTTTTTGTATGGCAACCACAACATATATTATTACTTTATGACAGCGCCAGGTAAATGCAACATCGTTCAGAGACGTGTGATGATCGCAAGTGTAAAAACAGTCACAAGAGGGCACAATTTATAAACAGCACCCTCTTGGATATCCCCTCTTTTTTCATACTTTTGTGCCCCGGTATCGATAAAATGAGTATTATTTCAACTGATAACCTAGTTGTATGTGTCCCAAGATGATATTGAGACATGCCTGATGTATTTCAAAGGTATTTTGACCGATTATTCTATGGAAATTTGTAAATGTCTGGGTCATATTGGGTTTTAAACCACTGTGTAATCCTTGGGTGGGATTCAAAGCCATGACCCCCACCAATTCTAGAGCAGATGTCTTACCAACTAGACTACCGAGACTGCCTGGCAGCTAGAGGCAGTTTGAATCCTATTAGCAGCGGGTACCGCAACCATTATGATAGATGTAAATTTTTACATCAGGGATAAAGAATTTTTTTTTTATTTTTACCCATTTGTGATTTTACCCATGGGTAAAAACACTAATGGTGTTCTTTATCCCCGATGCCAAAATTAACATCTATTATAATGAAGAGAATTGCATTAAATTAAGGGGCTGACAGTACTTATACTAGTTACTAATGCCTTTAGCTCTTAGCAATGGATTTACTTTAGGGTTGAAGTGAGCGAAGGTTAACTTGTTTCCGCAAAGTGAAACTTGGTGCAGCTACCTGTTTCATGTATCCTTCCTTTACATTTGCCACAGACTCACTCATATAATAGTTAACCTGGGCCAAAATCCCAATTAAATCTAACTCATTATGATACCTATTAATCTGATCAACCAAAGCATTTACATACCATGAACCTTCAGTTATACTTCTATATGAAACGTAGCCTGGAACCGTCGCATAGCTGAGAAGGAAGTCTGCCTCTTTGGGTAGTGTCTTACCAGTTCCTGTGCCTATTCCACGGGGTTCATCTGTTTGTATTCCCTCTTGATGAACAGTACCTTGACAAGCCTGAAGATTCAATACAACAATTAAGTGACAAGCAAATTCAAATGCTAAACCAATCTGGTACAAATGTCTTACATGATAGAATGCATTTGGGTTAAGTTGGACAAAGAGATCAAGTTAGAGCTGTGAACTTTGTCCCCTGCAACTGGAATTTTTTAATTTGAGGACCTACAAATTCACAGTTGCTTTATTTTCGTGACGGCAATCAAAGTAATGAAAATGCTAAAAATTCCCTGACCAAATAGAAAGTCTTTTTTAGGTGTAGGCAATGCCCAGAACACCTCTTGTTTTTTGTCTGTTGTATTATTTTTTAGGTTTTTTAAGTGCCGCATGAAACCTCTTGGTTGTGTTCTGCTTGATTAACAGCTTCTTCTTCTTCTGATTCTTCTTCTGACCGGTGATTGTCTGCTAACACAAACATACTTGCAAAGCTCACATATACTTGAAACTTAACAGATAGTTAGAACACAACTAGGAGACAAAATCGTACCAGTAGTTGTGAGGTTATCAGGTGTTGAATTACATTAATTCAAAGTCGATGATCTCAAAAACATCTCTGAACGAGGCTATTTTCACAATCTTTACCTCATTCGAAAGGTCTTTGGAAACTAAAAGAAATTTACATTGACCTGACACATATTTGACCTTATCTTCCGGTCCATACCTGAATTTGAAGTGAAAAAATATTTCCACACCACATTTTGATGTCTGCAACCAATATGAAATGAAATTTGGGCATGGTTTCTGTGTAGGAATGACAATGTTGTTGGTAAGTCATTGCATCACTTGAGTGTATATCTGCTGCACACCCAAAGCTTCTGCAACTTCCAGCTTCAAAGCAGGCATATGTTTGTATGTAATTTTACTTAAAAATCAGCCATTTTCATCACTCAAAAGCATTTCTTATGACAAAAACTTTCTTTCTGAGAAGACCTTAATCTTTGAAGAAGGTATGCAAAAGCAAAGTCCAACTAGAAATGAGTTTTTGTGGCATCACAAAAACTAGGTGTTCGGAGTGTGGTGTATTAAAAATTATTTTATGTGTTAAAAGTTAAATGAATTAAAAGTTAATCCAACTGATATATAAGAAAATATGAAGAAATACGTTAAATTGAGCTTTATAATACAATATTTAATTTGAACATCCGGTTTGGACAGGAATTTCTAATCACTTTTAAATGAGGAGGTACTTCCAGTTTGACCGGAAGTAGAGTTCAGAGAGGTCACGCAATGTGTAACAAAGAAGGACCTTCCCTAACTTTGGTATTTGGTGAAAGAATCATGTTCCTAGCTCTTACCATGTATTAATGAGGAGCTACTTCCGGTTTGATCTTCAGTAGAGGTCACAGAGGTCACCCAATGTGCAACAGAGAAGGACCCTCCCTAACCTTGGTATGTGGTGAAAGAATCATGTTCCTAGCTCTCACCATTTTTAAATAAAGAGCTACTTCCGGTTTGACCGGAAGTAGATGTCACAAAGGTCAATTAATGTTTCACAAATGAAGTCTTTCCCTAACCTTGATATTTCTCGAAACAATCATGTTCCTAACTCTTTACCACTTTTACATGAAGAGCTACTTCCGGTTTGACCGGAAGTAGAGGTCATAGAGGTCATAGAGGTCACACGATTTGCAACAGAGAATGACCTTTCCTAACCTTGCTATTTGGTGAAGGAATCATGTTCCTAGTTCTTAGCAATTTTAAATAAAGAGCTACTTCCGGTTTGACCAGAAGTAGATGTCACAGAGGTCACTTATTGTGTCATAAAGAAAGACCCTCCCTTACTTTGACATTTGTCAAAAAAATAAAGTTCATCTCTCAAACGGTTGATTTTTTGTTAATTTTTAAAGTTTTAAATAAGCCCTGCATTAAAGACTAACAAAGCTCGTTTTATACTGACCAAAGAACTTAAAAATAATAGCTTTATAACAATTGTTTCCTTCAACTTCCGGTTTGAACCGCAATACAAGGTCAAATTGGGGTCATTTCTTTGAGACATTTAAATTGTTTCCAAAAGACCTTTGCGATGATTTGTAGATTGTAAAAATCCATTGTGCACTTCAGGAGTTCTGATTTAATTAATAAACTTTGGTTTATTGTAACTCAACATCTGATGACGTCATGATGACGTCATCGTTTTATTTTGCGTCTTCATATTGAGGTTCAAGTATCTGCACAGTTTCAAGGTTCAGTTTAATTTCAATTTTGAGTTATTTATTTGAAGAAAATTTAGGAGGAATTAACATTTAAAGCAACATAATGGTCTCTATGAGACACCGTATAACACATGGTTTTGATTTTGTTTGATATATTGAAAGTGAAATCAAATAAAACCTTTAAATATGAATATGAAAATAATTAAAAAGAGTTTTATCATATGTATTTCATGGGGACTTCCGGTTTGGGCAGGAAGCGAGGTCAACTCAGGTCACTAAGAATTATAAAGAACCGCATACATTTATTGTAACTCGACTCCTGGAGGAAAAACAAGTTACCTTTTTGGTTTTAACTGCCAGGAAAAACAATGTTTTCGTGCTTTCCAAAGTGTTCCTTTTCCACGCAGTGCAATCGGCTGCCGCCAGGTTGTGTGTTCAAAATAGTATTCATATTGCCTTTTATCAAAAAATTAACCCTTGCTGCCCTCCGTTTTGTTCGGCATCTATGCGGTGTCAATAAAATAAAGTGTGTATCGCTAGTAAACGTTGGTGGCGCTATATCAAATTAACGGTCTTATTTTGTAACATCACGAACACTGGTGTACTGTACAGTCAATCTGACAATTGACAGATTCAAGTTCCGAGCTCATTATCTGTATTAAAAAGTTCCAAAGTTTTATAAAAACTACCCCACTTTGATAAACATCACAAACACAAGTGTGCACGGCTAAAGAAATACACGGACATTTACTTTTTAATTTTCATTTTTGAACAGTTTTACTCAGCGTATCCCGACAACAACTCTCGCGGGGGTAAAGAGCCTCTGGCCCCGCTGTTGCACACTTGTGACTCTCGTAATATTTTCAAAGGTCATAAACTACATGTTATTTCGTACACTGAAACCATGTCCTAATTCTGTTTCATATTGACTCCACAGCTTAAATTGTGACTTTTTAAGCATTTTTTGTTTCAACTTCCGGTTTGAACCGGAAGACAAGGTCAAATTGGGGTCATGTCTGTGAAGTGATTACGTAGTTTTGGATGACCTTTCCGATGATGTATAGATTGTAAAAATCCATTGTGTACTTTAAGAGTTATGATTTTTTGAAATAATAAACTTTGATTTAATGGATGACGTCATCATGACATCACTCAGGTTTATTGTATCATACAGTAGCACATGTACATGTACAGTTTCAACGTAACTTAGCCACACACGCACACACCCACCCGGACGTGTACATGTATAATGGCATTGGATTGTTGTATAGCATTGCCGATCACGCTTGAACGCACATGCACAAAAGAATGCGTTAAATGTCCGTTTTGAACCGCAAGTATAGGTCAAAATGGTGTGACTTCAATGCAAAAGTTGGAGAGGACTAAATTCTCTACAATCTGATGTAAGATTTGTGATCATGTGATATATACTTCAAAAAATACGACTTTTTGAAGTTTTCAACTTCCGGTTTGAACCGGAAGACAAGGTCAAATTGGGGTCATGTCAGTGAGGCGTTTACGCAAATAGGGATGACCTTTCCGATGATGTATAGATTGTAAAAATCCATTGTACTTTAGGAGTTATGATTTTTTGAAATAATAAACGCTTATTTAGCGTAATTCGACACCTGATGACGTCATCATGACGTCACTCAAGCCCTGTCATGTCCTAGTCAAGTTCTAACTATGTGTGAAGTTTGAAGTTTATATGAGCTTGGGAAGGGTGCATTTGTTAGCGGACAATCGACAGGCAGAAGAAGAAGAAGAAGAAGAAGAAGTACCAAAAAAAAAAAACCGAACAAAATCAAGAGGTGTTCCGGGCTAGTGCCCGAACACCTAAGAAGTACCAAAAAAAAAAAAAACGAACAAAATCAAGAGGTGTTCCGGGCTAGTGCCCGAACACCTAATAAGTAAATTTGTCTTGCATAAATCCTCATGAAGTGGGTGTGGCTTACAATGGAAGTCACACTTACAAACAGGATTGAGCCATGGTCTTTTCAAGTATATGAATAATGACAAGTTAAAAAAGGTTGTTTTGCTAAAAACGTTGCAATCTCATAAAAGTTTAAACCTAAGCATATATGTGTACTTAAATATAAACATGATATATAAATGAATACAAAAATAAAAAATAATAAATACATAAATATCAATGCCCAGATGAGAAATTAGCAATTTATACGTCATCACTGCTCATTTATAATCTGTCAAATACACTTAATCAAAGGTTATTTTTTCAAAAATTACATGAAGTTTTGTTAAGATTTGATGTACACATTAATTTTATATATATTAGTGACCTAATTTGACCTTGCTTCAAATATACAATATATAATAATATATTATGAAGCTCTTTTTATGTTCATTTCATGTACATTTTATTTGTTTAAACTTTTATTTGTGTTGATCTGCAAGGCCATGTGAATATGGTCAACTTATTAAGTGCCCTCCTGGGACAGCTCCCCATAATTTTTTTGTACTATTATTCTCAAAGGATTCAACACAATTTTTGAGCATACTAAGCACTAATACATCAGGACAATTTATATACCATAAAGTAGCTCTTGAAACAATTTACGTCATCACGTTGTCAGCACGTGTCAACTTTCATCAAATCAAAGGATATTATTGCAAAATTAATATCTTTTGAACCCATGACACAAACTTATAATCTTTGCACCATATTTGTAGCTCATTACAAGTGTCACATTTCATACTCATACATGACACGAACTTGACCCTTCCATCCGGTCCAAAAAGGATGTTCAAATAATAGATAATTTCATATGGTTTTTGTGTACAAAATTTTCAATAAGGTCTAACCTTTCTGAAAAGGGGCTTGATGTCATCACATGTTACAGTGCCTTCTAACTAGAGGTTTCATTTCAACTGAATGTTTTGAAGTCAGAAAAACTGATACCCCATATTGGGACTGTGATGACTTAATTTAGTCAACAAACCTAACTTATGTTGCTGTTCTCGAAATCCATGTTTGTTTTGCAACAAACACTTCTGTCTAGTTATAATTATTTTGGTTTTCACCCAGTACACTGATGTGTGATAAGTGTTGTATACCTCATGGTTTATTTTATTAATTGATTTGTTTCACTTAAAGGTGACTACCTATTGTGTGTTGTGTTGTATACTTAAAACTACAGCATGGCAATGAATTTGTTCTTCCTAAAAAAACAATCACGTAGTATGCCTTTAAACATAGGAATTCCTACCCAAACAACAAGCAACATCAGCAAGAGTCATACAATCAACTTGTCAAATTAGAATTGGTTATCACTGGATATAACAAAACAAACAAAGCCACATACCTGGATGAAAAACAATTTGGGTTTGTTGTTGAGACTCTTGCAGGCAATAGATTTGAACAGTGCCAGGATGTCTTGTATTTCAATAATATGCCCATCACTCCCATGGATGGCACCAAGTTCACCATGAGACATGATACAACAAACAAAGCAGTCATACTGACTATGATCCATCTGACTGACTTCCATGAACCAAGCATACATCTCATCAGCTGCCATGTCCTCCCTCAATTCCACTTTGAAATGGAGCTTGTCAAATAAATTGTGCAGTTTACCTGGGGGGAAAAAGACAATTCTTTATGCACTCAACATTAAATTGTGATTGCAGACATTCAAACATTATGTCAAGCCAACTTGGATAATATGGCCTTCATTAAAATGTTCAAATACAATGAGAATGCTACTCAAAGCTCGCATCAATTTTAATGTTTTATAGTGCAAATATAAAGTACTGATTGCACAAAATAAAAGTTAAAAGGAAAACAATACAGTTGTTGTAAAGTCTTGATATCAGCTGTGACATGCAATAAACCAATGCTTTTTCACTGTGACAAATCATTTAAAAAACTGACTGTGTTTCTAGAATTCATCTTCAGATACAAACATTGGTCTAAATGAATGATAAATGTATGCCAACTCTTGGGCAGTGAGCAGCAACAAGCATGCAAATGCTACCAATGTGTGTAATGAACCAGTGACCTAGTGCATTACAATATCTTCTCTTTTTGTTCTATTTTTTTTTTTTAACTAAGGGGGGGGGGGCATTTAAAATATATATGAATATCAATGGATTTGTCCTCTTTTATGCCAACCATACAGGATAAGTTTATCTATTTAAGGTAAGCTGCTATGCTTCCAACTTGTCATTTGATAATATGTCAAGTCTTCACTAAAATCCAGGGATGAGAATCAATGCTGACAAAAAGGTCTGAAGCAAGGGTCCACAATTTAGGAGGTATGTTGAAATGACGGCATTTCCATCTTTTGGTAACCTCTGGAGTTATAGATTTCAAGGAATGTCTGGAAATAGTATCCACAGCACTAGTGATGTTTTACTAAGTAACCATTTGACTGGAGCAGGATTTGAACCTGTGACCACCGGATATAACTTTACGTACCAACACTCTACCAACGGAGCTATCCAGTTTTTTGCTTGATAATAATTTTGAAGTAAGAGTTTTCATGTACATTTACAAAAGTAGATCAATGAGCAGGATTTCTTTATACCTGAAGAAACTAACAGCTGATTTTCTTCCCCAGACAGACATAAAAAGGTCTGAATTCAGAAAAAAAAGTTGTAAATTTCTCATCCCTAAAAATCAACCAAGTCAACAAGCAGATATTGGTGTTCAATAAGGCCCCTTGGCTTAATTGAATTCATTGAACCACACCCAAAAGCACCAATACACATCCATCTTAAAGAATTGAGTAAATGATGTCATAATGTGTCTCAACAGGTTCAGAAATGGACTTTTTCCAAACGTTATGAAGTACAATACACTGTACATGATTCATGTAAAGCAAAAATGTTTCTAGTCATTGGGAAAATACTTCACCTGCATCTTTTTCACTTCCTTTACGTTCACTCAGCTTTTTTTTTCCATGAAAGTGTTTATTATTTATGATCATACACAGGCCTCGTGGATTTCTGTTCATTCTGTACTCTGGAAAAGACTCCTGATGCAGTTTTGTATGTAGATTTGCTGATGTCCTGTCAGCAGTACCAAGATCTGCACAAATGGAATACAGGATATCATATTTCGTCTTACACTGATTCATACATGTATGCAAGAAAACCAATTGCATTTGATATAGTTCTTACCGGACTTAAAAGACAAAATTTGATTGACTCACATCAGTTTCCCTGTTCATTAAATGTTTTACTGAGTAATTCATTTGACAGGAGCGGGATTTGAACCTGCAACCACCGGCTATAGTTATTTGTACCAACACTCTACCAGCTGAGCTATCCAGTTTTTTGCTTGATAATAATTTTGAAGAAAGAGTTTTCATGTACATTTACAAAGATACAATAGGATATTTGCCTCTAAAAAAAAAAGAAATTTTCCAGTTACTTTCGAGTCATTCCAAACAACTTCTTTATCAAAGGTTTCTATGGCTACATGTACGTCTTCAATAAGACCAGTAGACCATGCAGGTCTGGCGTGTATTCAAACATTCTGGAAAAACCATGGTGTCTATATGTCAATGTTTTAACATTTGCATGCTTAATACTTGAATATGTGTGACACTAATTGCTTAGTCTATTAAGAAACCTAAACTTACATTTTCCATCTGATGCTTGTTGATAAGCTTCCTCCCTCGTCCCTTCTGATAGTACTACCAGATTCTCCATACCTATAAATGTCAAAAAACAAAGTTTTTCATATCTTTTAATTGCAACAAAAACCAACATGTTTTTTATTTCATATTGTGTCCAATAGAACAGTGGTAGGCCTCCTATCATTCAAAGGCGATAGAATTAAAAACTGGGATGCTGTTCGGCTTGGGTTGTTGATATCTGCAACTGTCATATGCAAGGCCTACCTGGTGACAGTCAAGATAGCAGCACCGACAGATACAAATAAAAGGCACTTGTATGGAGCTGTCTAAAATTACCTCAAAGAACCTCACAGTAAAACTATAAAACTAGGCATTAATGGTACTTGACCAATTCTACGAGCAGACCTCTGGAGCCGCCATGGGATCCCCTTTATCTCCGGTTCTAGCAGATCTGTTCAGGGAGGAATTTGAATTAGACACCATCGAGAATGCAGATCTTCGACCCAACCTCTGGCTCCGCTATGTTGATGATACCTTCATGGTGTGGCCCCACGGCGAGACGGGGCTTCAAGACTTCCTCCTCAACCTCAACAACCAGCATCCTCTCATCAAATTCACCATGGAGCAAGAATCAAACAACACCATCTCCTTCCTAGATGTCCAAGTCACGCGCAAACCAGATGGAACCCTCTCCCACACAGTACACCCACGCTTCAAGTCTGCAGTCAACAACACATTGGTCCGCCGTGCTTTCAACATCTGTGACCAACACAACTTAAAGCAGGAGCTCCACCACATCAAGAAATCACTACAACTCAATGGTTACAAACGCTTCAACTTCAGCCAGCCCAAGCCCAGCCTCCCGTCAGAAGAACGACCACAGTTCAAGTCAAGCACAGCGCATCTTCACCCAAGCACAAGTCAAGATCTTCAAGCATCACTACAAACACACAAGGACAAACAAGCCACGCAGGACAAGGCCGGTGTTTACTGCATTCCACGTGAATGCGGTAAAGTATACATCGGAGAAACTGGCCGCAACTTCTCTTCAAGAATCAAGGAACACCAAGCACATGGCAGACTAGGACATCTGTATAAATCAGCCATCATCAAACATTTCCACGAACACGACCATCGCATCAACTGGCAAGACACCAAGCTCATCGTTCCTGTCCAGCATTGGCACCAACGCAGAGTCTGAGAAGCCATAGAAATCAAAGCCCACAACACAGTTCCACAAGACATTGGTTTTTTCATCAACGACATCTGGTCACCACACAAGCCCAGCCTTCCACCAGCAGCACAGCACAACACTGACACACCCCAGCGCACACACATCCAGCCAGCAGCCAGCAGCCACCCGCCATGCATCACCGGTCAACAACTTGGATCCTTCCCGCCAAAAATGTGCATCCCTGTAGCCCTACTTAAGCAGCAGCATCATCAGCAGCCCAGCATTCTCCTGAAGACGAACAGAGTATACTGTTCGAAACGTCGAGACCCCAACGGCTCTTTTCAGAGCCACCACTCCTTTCCAAAAGAGTTTTTCATACATGGTTGTACCCGCAAGTTTACTATTTAATTATAGTTCCTTATTTTTCACACCATGCAAAGCTTCAAACATCACTTAGAATACATGGTCTTGAAAATATTGCCAATTTTTGGCTATCGTGTAGTGGTTTTTGTGTAATCCCAGACCTTTGGTCCAAGAAGATGATTACGAGACATTGGGAGGCTTCAACCATTAGTTAGGCCTATTCATTGTATTTCAGCTCAATGGAGGCAAATCAGAGTGAACAGTGGATCCAGCCGGTTCAGTACCAATCCTATGCAGTAACTCACAGCCAAGTTTTGCAATTCAAGGTGCATGAATTTGTTTGGTAGATAAAACAAAAATCACGGTGCAATAAAAACAATCTTTGTTCTGTTGGCTTGGTCAAGTCAAGGTTTCTTTGTGCCAGCAGTACTCTCAAAGAAAAATGATTCTAGCAATTCCAAGAAAATAATCCCGTCAGGCTGGACGGGAAAAAGTGGAAAAATCCCGGCAGCAAGTGGTTAACAGTTCTTTAACCACAATGGTCTGATACAATATTATGTACACCCATGTAAATAATAATCCAAAGCCTGCATGCTGTTTGTTTGTTATCTGTACACTTTGTTTTTTCACAAGAACAAAAAGAATCATAAAATATGGTGTAAAGCTGCTGAAAAAACAGAATTACATACTCGTTTCATCTTGATTTGTTGATTCAGATGGTATTGAAGTTTCCATTTCTTGCATCTGAGCAGTTAGAGTATTTGCTGCTGGTTGTGTTCCTATCATTGATAACAATAGTACACAGGTTTGCATCATCTACGTTACATATTTTGAAGGGGAATTAAACCATTGTGTTTGTTACAATAAGCTTTGTTGTTCTATTTTAAGTTTGCTTGTACCCTAAAACATACCAAATTCACAGACTCCATTTCAAAGGCTTAGTCCAAATGGCAGTAACTTGTTCACATTTTGTAATGGAATAATGGGCAGCTGTAGCATAGATCTTTTTACCACTAACTCATTGATAATCATGTCAAATAAACACTCAATAAACACACAAATGTTTGGATTAGAATGCAAATAAAAGTAACTTTTCTAGGAGCACAAGTGAGAATTTGACACATTTACTGCAAACTGGATAAGTATAGATTACAAGTTTTAATACATTTGTTTCAGCATGCTTGAAAAGAAAGAAAAGTTGGTCAAACTAACCTTTGAGTTGCTCTGACAAGTCAAGCAGGCCACTCACTTTAAGAACTGAGGCAAGGATAGTGGTCCCGTCAGCATGTAATGGGAGCTTATTCCTCCATGTTTTCAGCATTTCTAGGGCTTTTTCAGCAGAATGTTGATCGCTGCTGTTTATCCATTTCATTGTATTATCATCTATTTGCAAAATCTTCCCCACCATTCGCCAATCAGCTGCAATACGACTACTTACATTTTCCAGAACAGAGTCAGGAGGATCCGTCTGGTAGCCTTTAAACATTAAAAATCAAGTTAGGAGTGCGTAAACATATGAAAACAAACAAAACAAAATATTAAAGAAGTATGAACCAAATTTTAGAAATTTCAATTTTTTTTAAGTGTTCAACATCATGTCACTATTCTTAACATTGGATGATTCATTAAAAATCATGTCAACTATCCTGAATTTTGCCCTCATTAAAATAATAATCATTGAGCAAAATGTGAAATTCCTATATTGGGCCCAGTTTCATGGCGCTGGTTACCAAAGAATTCTGCACTTACGGCGCCCTGTAAAATGCATATCGCGGCAGGGCATAAGCGCAGAATTCCACGGTAAGTCATAGCACGGTACAGCATGCATGCAAAACAGCAACCATCATGGATCTGACGATGTTTGAATGTGTCAGTCCTGAGATTTTTCATACAGTTCCATCAAAAGGAGTAATTGAATCACAAATCTATTGTACTCCAGACTCTCCTGCAATGAACCGACCAACCATCCAGGGGAAAATTTTGTCCAAAAATAAAAGTCACGATTAATGGGGCTAGTCAGCTGCCATCTAACGTCCTCAAAAGTATTTCATTACAGTTGTAAAAGACAAAATAACAATGCAAAAAGTGTTAGTTGTTTGCCTTAAATTATAAATTTTCAAAAACCAACCAAATTATCAAAATAATTAGTACTAATCTGATTTTTACCTACCATGTTGGGTTGTATCTGGTAGTCCAGTGTGCACTGGAGGAGTTCTTAAAGGGTTTAATTGGAAATCTGCTGGTACCATAAGTGAGGTTTGACTTAACTGAGTAGACAAATGCTGCAGCTGGTATACAGGCTCAGGTTGCAATGGCTGTGATGTGACATGGTGTGGTAACACTACTGTAGAGGCTGCAGGTACTGATGCTTTATGGGATGCAAGTGCTTTTTTGTAAAACAAAAACCATTACAGGTATTACTTTTTAAATATAGGAATCCCCATTATCTTACATGTAAATATCCAATACTTTTTGCTTCAATCCTACTGATCCCAAGAGGCAGTGTATTCAAGTACAGACTTGCTAAATACCTGAGGGCATCAGTGATTTAGTGCACTCTTTTAGCTCCTGTCATCAGTTAGTGTCTCTAGTATTGTACTGTTCTTGCTTTGTATTTGTATGAGTGTGATGACAAATAATAATAACAATGTCGTGCATGAAAGACAACAACAGGACTGAAACATGCTAAAAACACCAGATTAGTCAAACAGTAAAGGACTTTTACAGTATACAATAAAGCTGCGATCAATCTGATTGAAGACCTGCAGAAGACATGGTCAAGTAGATCAGAGGAAGTGCCCCTATCCAACCAGAAGAGGTCTCACATGCTTTGAAGAAAATGAAGAATAGAAAGGCCCCTAGAGAGGATCAAGTAACATCAGATATCCTCAGTCTAGGGGATGCGGAAACCATCACAGCGATCACAACCCTATTCAACAAAATCTTGCAAGAGGAAAAAAAATCCCACCCAGTGGAATGAGTCCAAAGTCACTCTTATATTCAAAAAATGGGAGCTATTATTGCTCGCAGGGAGAAGCAACTTGATAGTAACCAAGAGAGCAGGCAAAGGGCTCAGATCAGGTTTTTGAACTTTATACCACTTACAAACACTTAGGCAAGTTATTGAGAAGTCAAAAGAATATCAATTCAACCTTTGCCTAGGTTTTGTAGACTATGAAAAGGCCTTTGACAGCTTAGACCACCAGTCATTGTTAAAAGCTCTGGAAAGCAAAATATTGATGGGAAGTATGGGAAGCAATAGGCCTAAACAAAAAGCCCACTGCAAGAGTTTACCTGGAGGCTACTACCACTGACTTGACTGCAATAGTGAGGGATGTCAGACAAGGTGATCCAGTATATCACAACACTTTTTTACAACAGCCCTGGAAGAAGTTTTCAAGAACATTGTCTGGAGTGATAAAAGGATCTTGGTGGACAGGAAACACCTCAACCATCTCAGATTTGCAGATGATATCCTCTATTTCAGTCACACCCCACAGGAACTTCAGGGAATGACTCAGGAGCTTGCAGACGAAAGAAGTAAGTAAGCCTTAAGATGAACATCAATCAAACAAAGGTCATGATGAGTAGCAAGAATCAATACATGTACTTCACAAAAGCAGCTCAGAGAAAAGATTTGGAGACAGTAAACTATTACATGTATCTAGGAAAGAAGATCACCCTCAACAATGAAACTAGGGAGGAAATTAAGAGAAGAATCCGGTTAGGTTGGGTAAAGTCTGGCACACTCAGCTTCATCTTCTGAGACCACGCCCATGCTACATCGCTGAAAAGGCAGGTATTCCATCAGTGCATCATACGGGTCCTGTTATACAGTGCATAGGCATGGCCTACCACAAAACGTCTAGAGAACAAACTAAACGTGACAGAGAGGTCTATGGAAAGAATGATAGGAGTAACAAAAAAGGACAGGAAGACAAATGAAGATCGAGAAGAAATAAATCAAGAGTGCAGCATATTATAAAGACCATTAAATCAAAAGAGTGGAGATGGGCAGGTCACCTTGCAAGGAGGTATGACAACAGCAAAACAACCAACTGGACTCCGAGAAACCATACCAGATAAAGATGGAGACAAAACAGAAGATGGAAAGATGAACTAAGAACATATACAATGTAAGGGCATTGCATGCAACATACAGCTCAAGATAGACTGAAATGGAAAATGGGTGAAGAGGCTTTCCTCTTGCAGTAGAGTGAAATAGGCTAGAAATATACAAACATATTGTACACGTATATGATATGACCAACGAACACAAGCACTGGTAAGCTGATTTTATTTCTTACTCACTTGCAACCACTAATATTTAGACCTTAAATCTATCAAATTAAAAAAGAAAGTAACTTGGGCTGAGGTCTGTGACATGGTTGGCATCATAAGTGATAAGTAGTTTTTATTTTTGAACTTGAAAATGTAAGAGCGCTTATAAATGCTAAAATACAACAAAGAAGACAGATTGGTTGATTCTAAACAACATATTAACTTGTATACATGTACATGTAGTTGAAGATCATCACACCTACAATGACTGCAGTATAAATAAAACTGTTTATTTTTATTGTTAAGAAATTACCATCAACATCTCTGGCTAGATCCATTCGACGACAGGACTTCAGCGCTTTGGACAGGGTTTGATAGGCATCTTTTCCACTCGATTCTCTCCAAGCTGTAAGCATTGCTACTATTTTATCCTGTGTCATACGAAAGTCGCAATTGATTGTTTCTAGTTGGTGAGATGACAGTCCGAGGTAAGTTCCAAGCATTTTCCACTCAGCCCCTAAATGAGAACTCAGTTTCATAATCTCCATGTCAGTGGGGACTTTTGGTGTTTCATTCATGGTCATGACTGTAACAAAACAAAGCAGTTTCAGTTAGTTTATACATGTATGTGTAGTTACATACCAAAGTACATGCACATGTTGACAAATGATACCCAGACCCACTGAGCAAAATGCTGCAAGCCCGTAAGGAAACTCAAAATCATTGGTCAGGCCTATAATAATTTGGGAGGCTAATCATCCTTACTGGCAGCTGAGAAGCTGAATTGCAAAGGACGCGGCTACACGTGTTCGAGCTGCAGGCATTCAAGGGTGCCTTTGGCAGCCAGCCACATAAATCCATTATGACCACGAAGCACAGCCTGAGATCGAAAGTGTTAGGTTTTTTGGGAGGGAGGAAAACCGGATGGCCTGGAGAAAAACCCTCGTGGCACAGGAGAGAACCAATGCACAACTCTACTCACATATGGCCTTAGCCGGGAATCGAACCAGGGACACATTGGTGAGAGGCGAGCGCTTTACGCACACACCACCCATGCCACCCATCTCAGAAGCGGATACAGCACCCCTCCCATAGTAATCCTCCCATAGTATCCCACAGGATGCACAAATCTCCCTTTACTATGATGAAAATGGGTGCAAAGAAAAATGTCTAGTCATTTAACCAGTTAACGCCACATAACATGTGTACACGCTATTATTTTCCATGACAGAAAACGGGTGATAACGTGAGTTTTGTACATTTGTGTGAAATTCAATGGAGCATGTACAGATCATGCACTCAACATTAAACACTTTGCTTCACCCACACAAACGAAGAGGATGGGTGGTACTGGAAATTATACTGAGATTTGCCCATTATTTGGAGGCTATCGTGTAATCCCTGATTCCAGATCTTTGTCAATTTGTTCAAAGAAGAGGATTACAAGAAATCAAGAGGCTTCCACTATTGTATATCGTTGTATTTCGGCTCAATGAAAGTAAGTACGAGTGAACTGAGTTTCTAGCCCTGGTTACGGCTTTAGAACCAATCCTTGGCCAAATCTAACGGCCGAGGTTTTGCTATTCACAATGCGGGAATATGATATTTTCTCGATAGAGAAGCAAAAAATCCTGGTGCTTCAAAGAGAATCTTTGATCTCTTATATGTCTTAGCTTTATCAAGTCAAGGTTTCTTTGTTTCAGTGGTACTCTCAAAGAAAAGTGATTTCCAGCAATTCCGAGAAAATAATCACGTCAGGCTGGATGGGAAAAAAATAGAAGATCTCCGGCATGAACTGGTTAAAAAAAAAAAAATTGCATTCGGACATTCAGTGTTCTCCAACTTTGAAATCAAACTATTGGTGCTGAAGAGAGGGGGGTGGGGGTTGAGTGCAGAGCGTAACCTCTTATGGCTTGGGGATCGTGGCTTACTGAAGGGCCCCGGTTGTTTATGATCTGGGGTGCAAACTGAGGTGATTCCTGGCCACTTTCCTCTCAATTTTGAGCATATGGACAATTCCATTTTATTGGTTTACTGTTACAGTCTTGTGAAATTCCTTATGTACTCATATTATCATCTCCAAAATTTGGGAGCTATCTGTACATTTACTGCAGAATTGGTTGTTTGGGGCCACTATCAACATCTACTTTAATAAAGGCTACTTCACTCATTTTTAATTCAGTCAGAGATCCCCTGGCTAACTACAATTAAAATGTATGATTTTCCTGAATTTGGGCATGTGTTGGGTAAGGCGACCACGGCATCAGCACCACTCACAGTGTGAACCCCACTGGTAGAAGTGGGATGGGGCAAAGTATACTGGGGAACTCGATGAAATAATATCAACACTGGACGTGTCTTATCAAAATAATTTCACAAAATTTTAAATTTGCTTTTTACCTGATCATCAGAATTAGTAATCCATGCATCATGTTTGACATTTTGAATCCTTTCTTAAAAACCTGTTTTTGCCACATGCATGCATTGGCAACAGGACTGTAGCACTGAGCACTAATGTTAGCACTGAAACTTGTCCTTCAAACTCATTTCATACATGTACCTTCAAGCTTACCTTGACAATTTACAAACTGTAGCATTTTAAAAAAATATTACAAAAAATGTCAGAGCCTTAACAGTAAATGCAATCAACGAAAAGACACAATTCGTTCTCCACGCCCGACATATATCGGACACAGTAAATCATCTTGAAGTTTCTCACAGACCATAGGTAAAACTCTAAACTTATCTCCAGCCGCAAAATACACTAACCATATCGGAAATATATGTGTTTTATTTACCAGAGAGAGTGTGTACCGACGAGTCAAAGAGGATCATTGCGCGCTCAATTAGCAGATGCCATGGATATACTATGGGTATTTTACACATAGTAGCAGCAGTTAATTGTAAATTAAAGAACCGAGAAAAGCAACAATATGTTGGGGGGAGTTCTTTATAAATTCATTTTTGAAAATTTAAGAATGTATAAAGTATATAAATGGCACAAAGTACAATTCACAAGTGTTAAAAAATGTGCGTATGTATTATTTACATGGACATGCTTTATCTCAAATTGGATTTTATTTATTCAGTCTTCGTGCTAAATGGGACCATATGAAAGCCCAACTTCAGGCATGTGTTATTCCCCACAAAACTAAACTATTTGGCATCTTGGCAACCACACACCAGTATGTCAACAAATTTACTTACTTTTATTATTGACCAAAACCTGTTACATTCAATCTACATCTACCTGAACCAACCAACACAATCTAAATGGCTTTCAAAAAAACAACACACTAGTTATCCAAACAACTTGATCAATTGAAAAACACTTACTGAATTTATTGACCTTTTCCAGCATACTCATGTTTCCACACAACTTTAAAAGTTGCTTCAGGAAATCCATGTTAGTAGATGCTAGCATCCCTCGTTCTTCAAATAATAAGAATAACTGAATTGCATCTTTCAGTTTACTCATGACCTGCCGTCCGAGGATATCTTTGCACGCATGTTTCATTGCCTGTAGGTCTGAACTTGTAGTATTATCTGCTATCTCAAGAAGCAGGAGCCTGTCAATGATTAAGAGACAAGGATGACATCCCTTTAGTTACAATTATAAACTATGATGTTTCCAATAGAGTCAGAAGGGTTGAAATTTAACCAGTTGAAACCGGATGATGTGAATACCCACAAATGTTTCCTCTGCCTTGAAACGGAGTTCGTCTTGCGACTCCTTTATGTAATTTCGGACCAGCTGAGCAAGGGTCGCCCGGTCATTCAACGCTTTGTTTCACCCACGAAAGGTCGTGATTTCACTTGCATTTTGGCCATTCAGAGGTGATTTTTGTGTAATCCCCGATCATAGACATTTGTCCTTTTGTTCCAAGAAGGGGATTACATGGCATCGAGAGGCTTCCACCATTGTTCATTCATTGTATTTCGGCTGAAAGGAGGTAAGTCAGAGTGAGCCGGCAATCGAGTCATGGTTCTGTGTTTAGTGCCACTCCTATGCCGTAGGTAACGGCTGATGTTTTCTCTGTTGAGCAACAAAACGGACGGTAGCAATGTCAAGTCAGGGTTTCTTTGTGCCAGCGTTACCCGCAAAGAAAAAAAGATTCTGACAATTTTGCCAAAAGAATCCCGCCAGGGAGACGGGACCAAAAAATTGAATACCAGCAGCAACTGGTTAACATGGTTAACAAGGATAATAAAAATGCATTTAAAAGAACCCGAAGTGAAATATGCTTTAAATATAAGAAATACATGTAAACAAAGTAGAAATTAAGTGTTTGTAGAAACAACACAGAGGGGTTTTGTGGGAGATTTTTTTTAAATAAAACCCTCATATTAATGCAATTGATGGACACCTGAAGAGGTCATGCCCACAGACAGGCAAGCACAAGCTCAACGGCTATGAAAGATCAATGCATGAAACTGCAACAATGACTGCAACTTGATCCATCAAAAGAATGTTAAAGCAAAGTTACTAAATGAAGTTAACAGTTCAGGTCCAAACAGGAATTCTATCTCACCATTACCTCCATTCGAACACCTGTGAGATTGTGTTGTCTGGTTATGAGGTTACGTCACACAGTCAAAGATACAAGGACAGGAAAGTACCCTCACCTATAAAAAGGGTCCTTTCGTGGTCTGCATGTGGATAGAGGTTTACGTCATCAATCCACACTTCAGTGACCACATGACATTGCACCACGTACCAGTAGCTTTAGTGTACCTACTTACCTTTGACAGAGGAACACCTTGTGCTCCTGCTCTGTCAAGTGTAGCTGTCTGCGTTGAGCTGCATAAAAGAAACTTGTACTCTATCTTTGCTAAAAACTTCAACACGGTAAGCCGTTAGCTGTGTTTAATTTTTTGGGTTGTAACGTAGTTACAGTTTTGAATTTCACGTAGTGATACTACTGTTATTTGTGGCAGACAAGAGTACACCCATATGAGCTATGGAAACGGAGAAAAAATGCCAAAGAGAACCCAAAACTGGCGACAATGGTGAAGTAACACCATCAAAACGACAAAAAAACACCAGACATTAATCCCAGTAGAAGTGTAACCACTGCAGAGGGGAAGAAAACTCAAAAAGAGTCGTCTCAAATGTCAACCATTTTGAACATGTTGGTTAAAATACAGGAAAATCAGGACAAACTCGTTGGCCGAGTAGGCCAACTAGAAGATGGTTTTGAGTATTATGATGAACCCGTGTAGGTTCCACAAAAAGGGATGGACAATCCTCATAATTACATGCATGTAAACAATAATGATAAACCATCAACCAATGCACTGGAAAAATTTGATAAATCTGTGGAAATCGAAGATGAATCTGTTTAAACTGAGACAGTGAACATTTTCAAAAATATGACTGAGAAATTCACTAATTAAGATTGCGGTGACAAACCGATGGACAAAGATTTGGCTCACATGGTGAATAACTTGTTCAGAGATGCAATCCCTGATGACTAAGCTTGGGCGATATCATGATATTATTGACAATCGCGATTTAAATTTACATCTGATTCCGATATCGCGAGGATTGATGTTACATCGAAGTATCGTCATTTCGCAATGATGATTAAGTATCGCGATATATGTTAAAACAATCATCCAGACATGACTCCTGATATACAGAGCTTGGCATCAGGATAGAAGAATTACAAACCTTCAAATCGCTTGGGCATATATTAACCTCTTCAAGATGGACCAGACAGTAACCTATCTGATAACAATGAACCCACTTGACCACAGATGTTGACGAGACGGATTATCTCAGTGATGTCCAGATTCAGCCACCAGTGGATCATCGTCAAGCTTTATAAATGTTCACTTGACAGTTATTGTCTACCAATCATTCCGCCTTACAGAATGAAGGTAGATAGATACTCAGGAAGGACAATGTGAAACAGTAGTCATCATGAACATGAAGGGATCACATGAGATTGCACCACGTACCAGTAGCTTCAGTTTTTAAATCCGATCTTAACTAAAACCAAACAAACTCCACACTGGGAGGGTAAAGGGTGGGCATGTGATGACTACATAGAATCTCCATCAAACTTCAACTTCTAGTTTCATTTAATTTAGTGATTCTATTACGTCATCATTCCACACTTCAGTGACCACATGAGACTTTAAAGCAAAGATGTGTGAGAGAGTTCAACACTCAGTACTCATTGTTATTTAATACTGTATTAAATACATGGAAATAAATGAACATCAATCAATATTATGGTCTTGACTCTCTGGTACATGTAGTTCAACACTTTAATACTTCTTCAGGAAAAGAAACATCCTTTTGCATGGTCTTGTCAAGACCTCCCACTGAAGCAGTGGACATCCTTCAACTGTCTCAGGACTGGGGTTGGACGCTATGGTGCATCCATGAAAAGCTGGGGTCTGTCAGACAGCACTTCCTGCGACTGCTGGCAATCAATCCAGACAGTGGATCACATCATCACCATTTGCCCAATACACCGGCCACCGCAAGGTGAATGCAGCCTGATCCACCTGGATGATGACACACTAGCCTGGATCACCTCAACAGCTCTACAAGTCTAAAGAAATACGACAGAAGAAGAAGGAGCTTATAACGAACAGTTGCATCGCTCACTAATGCACTAACTAGGTAGGTTACATCTTTGAAACAAATTGAAGCATTAGATAACAGAAGGCAAGATTTTTGATGAACCAGGCAGTGTCCTACCTGAGAGGGCGAGATTAACATGAACAAACTAGCACCCAAAAGAGGGGGGGGGGTTACCAGCCTATTTGATGGAATAGACAAACATGTACTTCTTGATAGCCTTGTGGGCAAGAATGACAGGCGACTAACGAAATTGCAACTCACATGGACTGCGATGATAAAACTGGGCCACCAGTAATCAAGCAATTGGCAGGCACAATAATGCTCTGGCTGTGGGCAAGATAATGCCTGAAAAACTTGAGGAACTCAACAATTATGTGAAACCAAAAAATTGCACCAGTTTGTACTTGACAAAGGTCAACCCAAAAATATGGGCTTTCTTGAATACAGTAACATGTACATGTACCCAGACCCATAAAAAGAAATATCAAAAGATTCAGGGTTATATAACCCATGCTTTGATAACCATCACAATGGCAACCAACAACCGACAATACCAACTCGCTCATTAAACTGCTTGTAGGTGGTTTTTCTTGGCGCAGGTAATGCCCAACTGAACAAAGCGCAGATGGGATCTTATTTGTCCCGATCTTAGCCCCAAATATCCACCATTGTGCTTGTCACAAGTGAAATGACCTAAATTGCTTGCGGTGATGCCTGAAGAAAGAGATATGGGTAATTACATTTCATGTTCCTGAGAAATGCAATACAACCGCCAGTTTACTATCACTGTCTTTTAATGACAATTTGGAATGAGAGTTAAAACAGTCATGGTATTCGACCTCAAATTGGCAGCAATCCAAATTAAACCAACAGTAGATTTGTTTGTATCTCGAGTTAGTTTTTCAGATGAAACCATTTATTTCGTGGTATCCTGACCCAGAAGCAAGGTTATTTGATGCATTCTCTTTTTCATGGGAAAATGAAGTTGCTTAATACTGTTTTCCTCCTTTTTCTCTTACTGATAGGGTTCTACAAAAGATAGAGAAAGACAAGAGAAAGGTCACCTTGGTGTTCCCACTGTGGACCGTACAGACCTGGTACCCAAGACTACTGTAGACTATCATTATGACGCCACTCATACTTCCCAGGGTAGCCGACCTACACCTGCCACACGCTATGAAAACATCATCCTTTATCAGGAGATACATGTACCTCACCTCAAAAGGACTTTTAGAATATCCATCCAATTCAGGCAAGTGTAAATCAAGCTCTTCAGTTTTTGTTAGTGGTGCCCAACACAGCACAGTGAACACAACATCCAGTACCCTGTCTACCCCACTCTGGTCAACCACAGACTCTGCAGTCGAGTTTGGTAGTCATCCAAGAATAACGTGATTCATGCGAGGCGTGTTTAATATGAGACCACAGTTACCTCGATACTCCTTTATTTGAGACATCAAAATCTTACTTTGTTTTTAATAGCAGGTTTATTAGCGGACAATGAGCTCAGACTTTGTCACTTATTAAGCTCAACAACAAGACTGTAAAAAATAATGTTATTCAGATTAAAATTACAAAACTTGCTAAAACATCCCGTATGGGTAACGCACAACCAGTCGTAATTTTGTCACCCTAACCACACAATAAAACATTAGGCTATGTGTAGTAAGGTGGTTAGTAAATTATGTCAAGCGAACTAAAGATGCACTTGCTAAGAAAACCAAGCTGTTTTTGAGCCACACCCCTCCACACATGGAGGTCGCCATGACGACAATTTCTCAGTGGCTGAAACTACCACTGACAGAGGCTGGGGAGAACACATCAGTGTTTAAGGCACACAGTATACGCAAGGAATGTAACTTTGACATGTTTGAATTTGCAAAAAAACGAGGAAACAGCCAAATACACATTAACTTGTACAGTGTATGACACTAAAAGTAAAGAAAAAGAGGACATCAGCTAATCCGCTGAAAAGTTGCATGCCTGATGCTCTGCATCTACGTCACAGGCTGCTAACAAAGGCGTATCAATTATGAAAACGGCCGGATAGACAAAAGCATCAACTTTCGCAAAGTTTACAACCAAAGAACAGGCTACCGAGCATGAACAGGCTATTTTCTCTAACTGTGTTTTAATTTAACAAAGATCTAAGAATACTAAATTATTTATTAGGTTATTAGTAAAGGATTGCATCTACATGTATTTATGTATGATTGCAAGAAGTCCATGAATTTGAAGGTACTGATTGTTATTAAAGGTACATTGTGGCCTAATATTTAAAAAGAATTGCCTTATTTACAACTTAAAAATTATATCAGTAGGCTTATACTTTTGAGAACCTTGTAAGCCAAATTCCCTTTGATGAGAAATCATCAAATAAAACAAAAGAGGTCAAAGGTTCATGTATGTTTGTCCAGTCATTGCAACCGTCAAAGATTGTGACTTCACTGGCAGGCTGAATCTAGCCGCAAATTCACAGCTGCGACTAACAGCCGCGAATGCAGGCAAAAAGTGAGGCTGGCCAGCCACAAATTCCTCAAACATTAACAAACATAATGGGCTGTTGACTTGCTATAGCCACCATGGATACAGTGACCATGCCATGGTCCGTTACCCAGACTCTCATTAGATGAATTTTGAAATGCAATCAAACATTATATATTTTTTGTGTCCACATTTGTTATTTATTCACAGACAATTGCAAACAATTAGAGTTTAATTTGCTCCATTAATAAGATTTTTAAACGGATGGAAAAACAATTTACTGAATGATCATGTGGGTTATCGGTTTCAAATTTCTGAAGCAGTTAAGTCACATTCCCCTTATTTGGGGTTTTTACAGTAATTGATTGGGATGATCTCTCTAGTCAAGCTGCATTCAATAATGTTTACATGTATGTTACCGCTAAGGCTGTGAATCTATGGCTAATTTTAGAATTGGGTACCCGAAATAAATACCGGTTGGGTACCCGGGTACCCGTGAGGAAGCCAGCAAGTACTAAATCAGCCAGCCCCACTGTACCGCCATAGAACAAAATAAGACGTCCATCCATTGCAGCGCCAGCCCGCCCACCAGACCTGACCACCTGTGAACTGTGAACCATTTCTTGCTGACCTGGATTTTCCTTATAATGCCAATCATAGTCTTACACGTGCTTGGATGTTTTTCATTGGCTACCAGCCAACTTCCAGCTGTCAATGATTGACATGTTGAGCCAATGGGCGGGCGTCTTGTCTGACTCCGAACTACCATCCATTTGCAGCGTGACTAAATTTACAGCAACAAAAAAATACAAAAGCAGGCAGCTCTTTTGAATTGGATTATTCCTCAAGATAAAAGACGACCGACATCGGCTGTTTGAAGAGTGAGTGAAACCTTACACCATGCTTATTCTCTGACTTGACAAAGTGTCAGTGAACTTTTTTTTCTTAATCGCCGATGCAACATTTGCAGACACATTTTATTTTTTTTGAAAAAAATGTGCGGCCGAATGTTTTTTCGGGTAATCGAATCAGGGTAAAGGAACCGGGTACCTGAAATAACGATCGGGTACCCGGGTACACAGGTACCCGAGTATCCGTCACAGGATTAGTTACCGCCCAATTAATCGCAAAAAGAGGCCGCAATGCTCCTTTAATTATGTTGCTTGGTAAATGGAAGATAAAGTGCCAAGTAAAGTCATTAAGGAAAAGTTTTCATGACATTTGTTCCCAATACATTGTGTTCATGCCCAAGGCATGTGCAGGAGTTAGTGGAAGCTATTTCACATACTACATATTATACATGTACATCTAGGCAAGTAACAAAACTGTTTTGCCTTGAAAATACACATCATAATCAGGACATTGATTTATCATCACAGAGGGTGAAAGCACATCAGAACAAAAATGGATCAACTCATTGTAATGGATCTGTATGATGAATCGGAATACATTTGTATTGAAAAGAACTAACCTGAATTGGCTTAAGTGACCTGAGTGTATGCTGCGAGTCAGAGAGGAATTGTTATAGACAGATTGTATCTTTATCATTAAGTCTCTCCTATGAATCAGGCTCATCATCTCCATCAAGAGACTGACATCATTAGCTGAAATAAACATCCGTTGTTCCAGCTCATCAAAGATGTCAATGGCCTGCTTAACACGCTCAGTTTGGGATTTGGACATTCCAAGATCAACTGCTAGGAAGCAGAGTTTCCGACACTCTTCCGACCCAAGTCCATGATCCAATGTAACTAGAAGTTGACGATACTTTAACTCTGGGCCAGCATAGGCAGCGTCACTTGCAGTATACATGATGCTCATCAAGATCTGATAAAAATAATTCATGAAAACATTAACAATCATTTCAGCAACATTCTTATGTTAGGTCCATGATATACATGTACCAAGATTACTCCATTGTTTTATATCTAGCTTGATATCAAGATCACCGATATCAATTTTTTAATCATAACTAAAATATCAAAAAAAAAATTATTGCTTAATGATACCAAAAATGTCGAATAGGTGTCCCATTGTCAAAAAAACAAATATCTGGTTTTAGTTTTACCTGGTTGTTACACTGTAAATTAAAATATAAATCAGCTTCAAATAGTGTTTCTACCAATGAAGCTTTCCGTTTTCAAAATTTACCATGGCGATACATAGCCAGAAAAATATTGCGATATATGCAGAGTTGTATTGTATGTCTGACATGTCTGAGAAAAAAAAACTGACAATGAAAGTTTCTGGTGGTGAGACTACAAAGTTGCTACGAAACAACATGTCCTGCATGTTCCCGAAATGTTCATGTTAGCTGGATTCCTACATCTACATATGTAAGGTCCCTACCGCGTGTAATGAATTTTCCTATTGGCTGTCGAATTCATGCATGCCACATACATGTAATAAGTTTTCCTATTGGCTGAATTTCCTACAACAAATCAAGCTACAGTTTCGCAGACTCCCAGCAAAATTTTGATTGTTTGTGTCTCAAAAAGTTATTTTGCTCCATATGTGGTGGATCAAGCCCAACACCGGTGAATATGCTCCAGTCTTATTATTCAGTCCAGCTTCCATGACATCAAGTGCAACAGTCTTTAGCCTTGACATTGTACTTAGGGAATAATCGATAAATTAAATGTTATATACACCCGATATTGGATTTCTGATTTGATTGTTCTAAAAAATCTTATATGGAGGGACCTTACTTATACGTAGCTGTTATTGGTTTGTTCTTTTGCTCAATTGATTTAAACTGCATCATAGTTTCAGCTACATCCCAAGTACTGACAAGGAACTCTTGTACATGGGAAATAATTTTTTGAGCAACAGATTGCAGCAAACAACATGCAATTTTGTATTTGATGCACCACAGTAATGTCAAGTTGTTAGGGCCTCATTCTTGAGAACGAAGTATTAATGGTAATTGCTTTATTACCAATACTAATGTAGTGGAAGTACTGTTACTAAAACAACTCATGCCCGGATCAACTATCACATCCTGAACACAACATTCCTTGTAGAATTTCCAAGACCTGCTGGAACTGGCCTTACTGGCTTTATTCAGCCACCCGAAGGTCTCTGGTACAAAATCTGGAATATTATTCACACATTTCAAGAAAGAAATCCTCGGTCAAATAAACAAATGCAACAATCATTCATCATGTACTTAACTTAGTTTTTGTTGATGTTTGATACCTGCTTTATAGCTCATGTCACTTGGACAGCACAATCAGTCTATTAAAATGGTCAGTTATTGGTACTCGTTGATTCGGATATGAGTTAACCTGGGTATAGTTGACCTGGGTACAGCTTGACTTGGGTACAAATTTTGAGGTGCATTTACTAGTAGTGCTAGTCTAGTACTTTACTAGTAGTGCTAGTCTAGTACTTTACTAGTAGTGCTAGTCTAGTACTTTACTAGTAGTGCTAGTCTGGTACTTTACTGGTAGTGCTAGTCTAGTACTTTACTAGTAGTGCTGGTCTAGTACTTTACTAGTAGTGCTAGTCTAGTACTTTACTAGTAGTGCTAGTCTAGTACTTAACTAGTAGTGCTAGTCTAGTACTTAATTAGTAGTGTTAGTCTAGTACTTTACTAGTAGTGCTAGTCTAGTACTTTACTAGTAGTGCTAGTCTAGTACTTTACTAGTAGTGCTAGTCTAGTACTTTACTAGTAGTGCTAGTCTAGTACTTTACTAGTAGTGCTAGTCTAGTACTTTACTAGTAGTGCTACTCGATAGTATTACTATTAATTTACTACTGACATTAGTAATGCTACGTCAGGTACAACTACTAAGTTAGCTGGTAGACTTGAGATTTTGACATTATCTGTCGTAGTACGACCGATAATGTCAAAATCTCAAAAAAAGGAGAACAGGCAAGTGCCCCAGTTACTGGGTCTAGTTAGCTGGTTAGTAGGATGGAATACCCTATTTCCGCGGTATTTGCTGCATTTTTCGATCAAAATAAAAAATAAATCACCAACCTGTGCAAAGTGTCCTGTTATTATTATTGCTGAAGTATTACTTTCCACTTTGACTTGAACAAAATCCACCAGTTTTCAGATTAAATTTGTCGAAAACGTCTCAGAAAATGAGCATACGCGCAGTGTGATTTTGGAGGCGAGTCTCATATATCCGCGGGAGTTTTTCAAATGGTCCGCAAAGCCTTTTCATCTACATTAATGGAGCTAAATTCAGTAATAATATGAAATAATTCACTTTAAATGAATTACGAATTTTAATTTCCCACCAGCCGGGCAAGTTTTGGTCTTTTACAAGGAATTTTAATTGCGGAGTACAAAATTTCTGTAGGACACCCCTACACTCCCTTTTGGACTGGTCCGGTACGTCACAGAATTGCTCCATATTTAGCACAAAATAGTAACCGCGTAAATGAAAACTAAACTGCGCAATTTTGAAATTTGCGCACATTCATCCTGGCGAGTTTTGTACTTGCGCAGGCAAGTCTTTAACCTGCGTGAGTTTTTACTTTATGTTAAAACACACACATTGAGGGCGCCCTTTGCAAAAGTTGTTGAAATTATTTAGTTTTTACCGATCGTCAGTTTTCTGGCCTTATTTTGAAGTCAGAAAATTTGTAACGTTTTTGAGGTGAAAGAAAATTCTTTTGATGTCAGTTTTTTTTTTTTAAAGTGAAACAGGATCTGGACACTGATATTCCGGGTGACAGAACAACATTAAGGTCAAAATTTAAATGATAAAATGGCACTTTTTGCAGCTATGGTCAGCGTAAATTTGCCCAGTCTGGAAAATGGCGTATTTTCCACAAATGTTTAAATTCAAAAAATCTCCTCAACATTTCGGATTTGTTCTTTTTACTAGATCGGCAGAGGGTTATTGGTTATTGATTCACTGAATAAAAGTCGTCCATTGAGGACATATTGGTGCCGCAAAAACATAATTTTGTAATACCGCGGAAATAGGAGACCAGCGAAAATATGAGACTTGACTGTACTGTTGAGCTCAATCTTGACACTTGCACAAATTTATTGCCCTCTGCTAAACCCAGTAACTGGGGCGCTGTACTTTTTTTTGTTGAGATTTTGACATTTAACTGTGAGACGAAAACTCTGTCGATAGGAATGTGTCAAAAATTCCAATGCATCTTTACCATTTTCTTGCAAATGAAACAACGTAATATAATAAGCTGAAATTTTCACAGGTTGGTTTTATTACAAATATCTAGATTTGTGCAAAGAATAAAAGCATTTATTAGTCAGTTTACCAATGTTGAGCTGGGGCTTAAATATCGTTTTTATGAAACCAACTTAAGTATGACCATGGCAAATTTCCTTCCTCCGTGGTATTCACTAACTCATTTATAGACCCAGTAAACAGTAACTGGGGCGCTGTACTCCTTTTTTGACATTATCTGTCGTACAAAATCTCAAAAAAGGAGTACAGCGCCCCAAGTTACTGGATCTAACTATCTCATGCGTACTCCTAGAACTATGAGGTTCGTTCCGCTTTCGTCTCCACGAACCTCATAGAGTGACATGTTCAAAATCCTATTCGAAACGTTCTGCCCTTTACGTTTACATGGCTACAGTTCTTTTTTGAAATCAGATCTCGCCAAAACTAGGCTCTTTGTGTTCTTTCAACTCTCATCGAGCGTTGCACGGGTCCAGAAAATCCACTCCGCAAACTAAAAGTTGTTAAAAAGTGATAAATTCTCACCGTAACTCAGATCCCATTCAAACAGTATTGCAACAAATATGGCGACCAGAGTTGCAAAATTAGCTGGTACGCAGAACCAGCCCATAGGACCAGCGCACCGCATACCAGCATACCAGTTAATTTTGCAACTCCGGTCGCCATATTTGTTGCAATACTGTTTGAATGGGATCTGAGTTACGGTGAGAATTTATCACTTTTTAACAACTTTTAGTTTGCGGAGTGGATTTTCTGGACCCGTGCGAGTTGAAAGAACACATAGAGCCTAGTTTTGGCGAGATCTGATTTCAAAAAAGAACTGTAGCCATGTAAACGTGAAGGGCAGAAAGTTTCGAATAGGATTTTGTACATGTCACTCTATGACTGAGGTTCGTGGAGACGATTGCGGAACGAACCTCATAGTTCTAGGAGTATCTCATGTGTAGGCCTACTTAAAAAATAGTAGGATGGAATACCCTATATCCGCGTAACAAAAGTCAGAGTTACGGTGCCTGAGTAACTGACTGGACCCTACAATTTAAAACAAACAAGTGAAGTAGAGTACAATACAACAAGACAACGCTGTTTTTTACATTTTGTTTTGAGTCCAAATTGGACATTATCTGGCATATGATACGCCAGATAATGTCCAAAATGTCACATTTTCCGATCGAAATAAAATAAAATCACCAACCTGTGCAAAGTGTCCTGTTATTATTGTTGCTGAAGTTGCATTTTCGTATTTTTTAGTGATGTACCGATATTTATAATTCTCAAAATGATGTGTTCAGGGTAGTACCCGCCGTAGCCTTGCTGTGTGTACATAATATGTCGTCAGATCATCAGTGTCGGGGAATACCCAAAAAGCCGGGGCGGGCGGCTACCGGATGATTTATGTTTTTTCTGCAGTCCGAGATTGCCACTGTCGTAATGATTTTCAATGGGAAATTTTTGTTTTCTTTGAATCAATTCCAAAAATGGAATCCTTAAAAAAAGCATTTATTTTTTTTTGAGGATGGCAATTCTGGACTGCAGAGACAAAACCACAACCCGGATGAGGTCAAAAGTTAGTCTGGTTCCCTGACCAAAGATTCCCTGACGACTCTTGTTAAAAAGGAATAGTTGGAGAGATTTTATGGTCTGGGAACCAGACTAATTCACGAACAAGCTGTACAATAGACCTTTGATGAAAAGGACCGGTCTGTAGGACGCGACGCCCGCTATCGTCTCAAAAGTCTCCCATGATCATTTCTATTGTTAAAATTAAAATTAAAATCGGGGTCTGTTGACGGTATTTCAGACATAATTATTTCTATGGAAGATTGCTATTGGTATGAACTTCATGATCAGTGAGCTTTCAGATTTGAAAAATAGAAACAAAGATGAATACCAATCCTATATTCTACTTTTAAGAGATAATTGAGCAGTTTGAGCCTGACTTAGTGTGTTAAGATTACCTATTGCATTGTCATGGGTGGATCCTAGGGGAGAATAAAAAGGGGCTCGCTTATAGGACCAGACAAAAATCGATTTTAGTGCTCTTTGGTGCAATCTGAGGCGATTCCCGGCCACTTTCCCCTCGATTTTGAGCAAAGTTTGTAAGGAGTAAAATGAAAATTCAATTTGAATGATCACTCATAACTCATTTGATTGGCTCTCTCTAAGAAGTTCTTTATGTACTCACATTTCTACCCCCAGAAAAGGGGAGCTATCTGGACATTTTCTGAAGGCTTTATGGGTTGTTTAGTGGCAAACTCCACCACTTAATTCAATTTTATTTTCAAGGAATTTGTGGGCTCAAGCAAAATTCAGATATGTAACAAGACCCAATCGGTACGGCCATGGCTGTACCCGCCGTACCGCTTCTATGGGCAGGACAGTGAGTCGGAAAAGGGGAAACTTGAGAGGGAATACCTCAGCGGATGCATCTGATTCTGTTCTCTCTCTAAATCTCTCTCTTTCCCTTAATTTAATTCGAAATCACTTTATTCACACAGTCCTGAAGGAAAACAATTACAAAGTCCAGACCAGTGCTCCAGATGATGGAGGCACGCAGGACAAAGGCAATTCAAAAACAATTTGGCCTATTACAAATACTAAAAATTACGAGCAAGGCAAGACAAAAAGCAAACTAAACGATCTAGATGGTTAAAAGAGGAATATTTTCCCAGACAGTTACGTTTTTGGCATGAAAGACAGAGAACGAGGACAAGATGGCAAGTTTTGTTATGTTGTCTCTAAACTGTTTAAAATTAATGGGTGTATTGCACATTTTGAGGATAGATTTTAGTCTAGCTAGGTTGTCTGGGGAAATATAACCTCGTGATCCTATTTCTAGAGCAATCAGAGACACACTGAACCTGTTTCTTTTCAATGTCGCTTACAAGGGCAGCGTACTTATCCATTTTGTAATCGTGTATCCGATCTATGCCAAACCCAAAAGGAACAGACAATTCCAAAATGGTCACATTCTTATTTCTCATTGAGAGGACACAAAGATCGGGTTTAAGATTGGTAGTGGAACACTGTGGAGGAATGGCCGTGCCTTGATCTGCAAGGTCAACTTTGATTATTGAATTGGCGACACCCTTGAGGCCAGTTTGGATGGTTTTGTGAATATATTTGAGAATATTGTTGTGTCTCCAGGTGTACCGCCCTTGCTGTAGGAAGGTTTGGCAGTTGTTAAGCACGTGGTGGGGGGTTTCTCTGTTGCCACACGCTTTACAACCCTCATTGGTAGCTCTTCCCCAGCGCTTAAGAATAACTTTGGTGTTCAGTGTGTCCCCGAGAGAATTGATTACAAATTTACAAACACCTTGAAGAAGATTAAAAACAATACTTTTCCAGTGATAGGCTCTGGCCTCTATGGCAAGTAGATCGAATAATCTACCTTGGACTAGAAGAGATTTTACATGATCGTGCCAAAAAACTGAAATGGGATTGGTGAGGTGTATTTTGGCAAGTTTCTGGACAATCTTAAGGGGCTGATTGTCCCTTTTTTTCTTATAGAAGCTAAGACGTTTTCGCATTGGACCGAGTCAGATTTTTTTCTAGTCCAGTTAGATTCTTCAGATAGTTTTGAATCGAGGCAGTGATTTATAATTCGATCGCCTTTCATCCTAGATGAAAATTTATATGGACAAGGGTATGACATTCAGAGTATAAATCAGAAATTGTTTTGATTCCTAAACCTTCTGGCATGTGTAGGAAGGATAAAGTGCCCGGATGAGGAATTCCACTCCACCGCGATATGTTGGTCAAAGCATCCACTGTAAAACTAAAGTTAGTCAAAACAGCCCCAATTAGTCATTTTAGACCATTTTTTGACAAATTGTAGTCAAAATGTGGTCTAAAATGACTACTTAACGCTGTTTTGACTAAGTTAGAGTTTTTCTAAATGGGAGTGGCACATGCCATTCACTGTTAAATGATACCTTAAAGACGGAAGAAAGTATTGTGAATAAATACGAATGTATTCCTTCCTTTTTCAATCCTTGACTAATTTTGTTTTGTATGAAGGTAAAAACATCAGCAATTTTATTTATTTTTTAAACGCTTTTAGGGGGCTGCACTTCCCTTAGCACCCCCTGGATCCGCTAATGACTGTATATATTAATTTGATTGAAATGAGTAGCGGCCCACTGTTCAAGTTTATAGAAATGACTCGCACGTTTTGGGGAATGTCACTTTCGTTTTTCACCGGTCTCTTCATGCAAAATACCGATCGATCAGAATTTATGCCTCTTTGGCGTTCTACAGTCTTCGGAGGATCCATGATGTTGATCCTGTTGGTAAACCGGCTTTATTGATCCAGAAGCCTATAGGAATTGTATTGAGCTTGTTTATCTTTGATGATTAATATGCAAGAGAATTTAATAATTGAACTTGGCTTTTACATACGTTCTTCAAAGGCTTCTCAGATTTTTAAGTTTCTGTTATAAGAAATGATTTTGAAAGATGAATAACGCGTGATTTTTTTGTAAAATTACACACAACGTATGCTCTGGGTGGAGCATGAAGTAGTGGAAAATGTGGGCGTGTAGCTAATACGCGCGCGTGTGACGCAATAACTTACCAACATGATTATAAGCTAAGGGAATAGACCGATTGCGCGACCCGTGTCACGTGACCTATTGTGGGTAGTAAATGTGAACAAACAAGACGTCCTCCATAGGAAAGTGCGGTACAGTACATGGTGATTGTTGCATTTCTTTATTCGATCGAGGCTCTTCTTTCTCGAAATGTGTGAAAAATATTACCGAGTCTGTACCAGAGACCTTCGAGTGGCTGAATAAAGTCAGTAAGGACAGTTCCAGCAAGTCTTGAAAATTGTACAACTACAAGTAGGCCTAACGTGTAAAATTTGTGCACGATGTGTACTACGACGGAACGTTTAGGCAAAACGACCGCGATCACACACTTTTCAACACAACAATTTCAAAATTTCAAAGCTGAATCATCCAAAGAAATTGCTTTCCCAAACTGTGTCATTCCTTTGCCTATTTGAAATTTCGCAAGGCTAGGTATAAATGCTCACTTTTTCAACCTTCTGTACCCTTTTTACAGTGATTTAGGCCTACATTACAAACAAAAAACAGGTGGTGGCTACAGGCGTCCGACGCCGGTAGTGCATGGCTCAAAATAAACCTCTTTAAGTTTGTAGTAGAATACTGGTAGTTTATGAAACAGTAACGTGATTAACATCAATGTCACTCACAATATACAACTTTAATAAAATGGCTTAGAAACTGTGTTATTATTACCAAAAGCCCACTTTTGGTGTGATTCTGTCGGTCACGGTATGTATTTGCACATATTTTGCCATCAGCTCAGATGACGTATTATCCGCAATAGGCCACGTAGTATGACATGTAAACATTGGTCGCGCAATCGGTCTATAAAAGAGTGATGACCGCGGTCTCAAACGGCCGTTTCAGACCAACAGGTCATTGCCGTGTGATAAAGAACGTCACTTTCGGCTCGGTCCTTTATCACACGGCCACAACCCTGCAAAGTTTTAAACGGCCGTTTGAGACCGAGACACTACTCTTTTATTCCCATTCATTGATACCCTTTTCAATAAAAAAAAAACATCATGTAGGATATGTAAAACTTTATTCTTTCTCTTTTTTCACTTCCTATCACGTCCTCAGGCTCCGTTTCGCGAAAGGTGCAGTGTTGAACTAATCCTTGAAAAATGTAACTAGTGAACAGTTAGCACAGCATTGAACTTTCACACCGAGCATTATTATGATCATGGTATCAAACATTCATTCAAACCCTGGAATTCCTCGTCATAAGTCCCGCCCGTTCGGCGCTCACATTGCACGGTCTTCCCTTCCCCCAACATGTCCACATTCAACCCCAAGAACGGCAAGAAGCTGTTGTCCTACACTGCAAAAACTGGGGTGTTAATTTGGTTCTCTCGTTAAACGACAACACCAACATGGTGTTAATTTTACCAACGATAAAGCAATGGGGATAACTAACACCATGTCGGTGTTGTCACATATAGATACCGAGATCAATTTAACACCACAGTTTTTGCAGTGTATGGTGTATTTTATTTTATTTATTTATTTGTGACATGTATGTATTTATTTATTTATTTATAAACATTTGCAGTGTTCTGTTAAAGGTCCACGAAGTGGTATTTTTCACATAACATTTTTCGGGCTTAATATATGGTTTGATATTGACAAAGATCAGTAGGCCCACTTACTATTAATTGTTTGTTAGAGTTAATTTGTTTTTAATATATCCCTCGTGATGTGTATTATCAATTTCGATATCGACTGGTGGCGCGCTTTAGTTTTTAGTTTTTTGCGATACAAACTTCCCATAACTTTTGAACTAACTTGCATTTATAGGTTTCTTGGTATACTTTGTAGTCTAAACTGGAAAAATATTCCATAGGCCCTTTAATAGGTTTTCTGTCCCTGAAACAGATGCACGTATTTTCTATGCTACAGTACAGAGTCCCTTCGTAGTCATTACACCCACCTCACCCCGCAAACCATCCCCGTCCGCTCCCTGGCAAGGCTCTTGTGGAGAGCGCGATTGAATAGAGGGCCCTGTTGCCACACACTATTCATTCAATCAAATAATCTACAAGCACCTGCTGAGTGGTCTCGAATCAAGACTACTATAGCGCTCACTTGCGAGCGCTGGATCGAATTTTACGACTGCTATTCATGGTTTTACGACCCTAAATCCTTCCAATCCAGGAATAGCGCGGCTTTGGTGCACTAGCCCGTTTTATGCATTCAATCCTGCACGACCATACCATAAAATGCGATCGCGGGCACTGCTCAGAGAGTGTACAATCCGTTGTGCAGTGTTCCTCGATCTTCCACAGTTGTGTCTTTGTTTTAAAAATTAACTTGTTTTGGATGAAGTAATTTTGCTGTAGTATCGTTTGTGTAGATTGAAGAGAGGGTTTTTGTGGAGCCCGTGTTTACGGAGTGTTGCTCAGATTGTATTGCAGCCAGCGGATACTGCAGAGTGAAGTTACGGAACGATCAGCAGTGGTATACAGTGCAAATCGAGTCCATAAAAGGAGGTTTCATGTAACCGTATCCTGTCGTCGCAATCTCATCACAAGATGCCTCATTCTTTGAAGCCAGTATTCATTCGACTGACGATTGTAACTTCATTTGTCTGCATGGTAAGCTAGCACATGATTTGTAATGTTTTATCTGGTGATGATTGTTTAGGCAGTGATAATGATGATATCATTCAAGTGTATTACATAAAGCAAAGCGTTTATGATATGTATTGTGTAAATAAAACTTCAAACGTTTTTGGATGTGCACTAACCAAAAACTTCCTAAACGCATATGCTGAAATTTACTTAGAAAAACTAATTAATGATTTTTTTTTGGTATATACATGGGTAGGAGTGTCACGTTAAAACACGCCCTGCTGAACTGATGCACAGTTAGTTGCACATGAACTACAAAGGTTAGGCCTACAAGTCGACTTTAGTACCTCCATGATATTATCAGACCGAATCTAATTTTGACTATCCTTTGTTAAACAATCCTCTACACCCACTATTCATCTCATATGACTTTGAAATGGCCCTGCAGTTTATAGTTGCCCCAAGTGCCTTTTTGTTGTTGTTCAGATTTCATTTAAAATTTTCTTGTTAAACTGACTTGAAAACGGAACTTCACTGAAGTTGATAAACTATAAAGCACACTACTCTATGTACTCGACACTAAAACAAATTAGAAACAAACTTGTGTGAATAATTGGACGTACTCCTGGCGTTGTCTTCAGTAAATCAGAGACACCATAAGTCAATTTCCACTGGTTTTCATTCCACAGCTCCATCAAATTAACTTTATCTGAGATCGGATGCACTGACAATTTGTTTAAAATTGTCAACACATCCGGGTGTGAATGTTTGTTCATACTTGAGCGTATGAAACATTCTGAAAAACCCCACTCATTCCCGAACAATGAGCAGAATTGTTTTTGTTTGTTCCTGTTAATGCAATTGTTAAGCATGGTTGATAATCAGTTGTTCCCCTTGTTTTTCTGTCGGTGGATTCAGCCTCTTTTAAGTCCATCAAACATTGACCAATGATTTTTGCTTGGGCTCGAATGTGGTTTCTATAAAGCAGTATCCTCTATTGCTCATGAACCGTAGCCTACTGGCCGTGGTAAAAATGCAGCACTTTATGTGATTTTGTGCTTTATAGTAACAATCCATTGAAGCAAGGTGAATAATGTCAAAGTAAGGCAAGTGTATACCGAAACCCTGTGGGTTTATTCAATCTCTATTCAACTTCTACGCAGTATAGTGGTATTTGTCTGTCTCTTAAACACAAGGCTGTTTACGAGTCAAGTTCGTGTAGGCCTACTGTGAAGCACCCCCCCCCCCCCCCTTTGAGTGTTATTTTCACGGCTCCTCGCCCTTGTCGGGTATAATTATTTGTTTTCTGTGTATTTTTTTTCCTGCAGTGATCGTTATAGTCTTCAAAGAATACATTGCTGGCTAAAACATTAGCGATGATTAAGGATCTTTTACGTTGATCATTGACTGTTATATATTATTGCAAACTAAACGACTCCTTCGGAAAGGGTTGTCGGTGGTATATATAAAAAAAACTCTGGATACAATTTTAAAGAATCAAGCAAACTTTAATGGGAATGGTACATACTGTGTGACACCATGCAGAGATGTAAGTGAAACTGTAGCCAATGCTAACCATGGAATGCCTTCGCAAATGGTTCTTAGCGGCACCTGTCGATGCTAATTTAGACGGGGCGAGGAGACGAACTTGCACTTGTGATGGTTTGCCTTAGCTTGAACCCTGCGGTTTATTGTAAAACATTTGCTAGTTGTTGATTATGCTAACAAGACTACGTTGGCCCTTTAAGTTTGTTTTCAACATAGTGAACAATTTATTGTACAAGACCCAGTACATTAAAACTCCACACTGCATTCGATGGTCAAGTCGTAGGTATACTTATGAACATCCCGGACATGACTGTCACGTGTTCTCGCTCTCATGTATAAATTCTATCTAAGGGGAAAAGAAAACAAATGTGCCTGTTTTTATTTATTGTGAAGGTCAATGTTTTTATTTCAAAACGTAGACGTGCAATGTTGCATGTCTGCACAGCCCAAATATAGACTAAACTGATGTACGAACCTTGAATGTTGGAAGTGCAGCACCATTTCGAACGGGTTGTACCCCCCTCTTTCCACCGTATTGGAAAACTGGTGTGGTTTGGAAAATCCCACCTCGACTCTCCGTAGAAACGAGCAATGAGCTTAATTTCCACGTTTAATGTTTTTTTTCTGGTTGACATGTTCCACAACACGTTTATGAATTTCTAAATTGGACACCGAGACGGGCTGCGTTTCGTGTAAAATCATTGGAAGATCCGGGGGCTAAAGTGGCTGTAGCCATGTCTTTTGCACTGTTTTCATGGAATTAAGTTTTCAGAATGATACGTGCTCAAGAATTAATTGCACTGTCAACACAGAATACTGACGAAAGGAGGTGGTGTATAAATAACAGTTTTAAAAGGATAAGATTTTTTAGAAGCCCATACAAACAATAGACACAAAATTGGCTAACAAGCTTGATCGGTATACGGTATTTGTTTGAAAAAGTCTTTTAAACCTATTCCTTGTCATACTAGCATGTTTCCTAAATAAATTTTATTTATCCAATTTCCATATTGGTCACAAGAAATACTATCCCAATATATTTTTGACCAGTTCGTCTTTATTTAGTTTTGTATAGATTCCCCTTATTCCAAATCGAAAGAATAGAATAACCTGGTAATTCCAATACAAACTCGGCAACAGACCAACTGCGTGGCCCGCGTCACGTGACCTATTGTGGGTATTAAAGTGTAAACTATAACACGACGTCCTCCACACGAAAGTTCGGTTCGGTACATGATGATTGTTGCATTTGTTTATTCGTTTGAGGCTTTTCTTTCTCGAAATCTGTGAAAATTGTTCCAGAGTTTGTATCAGAAACCTTCGAGTGTCTGAATAAAGCCAGTAAGGACAGTTCCAGCAAGTCGGTGACTATATATTTGTCCGACGCCGGTATAGTGCATACCTCAAAATAAACCTCTTTTGTAGTAGAATACTGGTAGTTTATGAAACAGTAATGTGCTTAACATCAATGTCACAACATACAACTTTAATAAAAATGGCTTTGTAACTGTGTTATTACCAAAAGCCGACTTTTGGTGTGAATCTGTCGGTTACGGCATGTATTTGCACGTAGTTTGCCATCAGCTCAGATGACGTAGTACCCACAATAGGTCATCTGATGACATGTAAACATTGGTCGCGCAATCGGTTTGGAATTCGGTTTGTAAAGTCTTGTTCTTGTAACAAGTCTTGTTTTCAATCGAGTACGTCGGCCACTCACAGAAGGATAAACTAAGAAAAAATGCAACAACGACATAAATATATTGTAATGTTGCAAATTCCAAACATAAATACAACTCGCTTTTAAGGAATAACTGTTGTCATATTCCATGTATGTGACTATAACAGTAGAAGTGAAATAACTCAATTGAATGCTGATATGTAGGCTATTGTTCAAGACCCTAAACAGAAAATATAATGCATTTCACCTTTTAAATTACTACGCAATATAATTCTCATCTGATAAAGTCGAGATCTAAATACAGGCGAGGCGATTTGCACAACGAATACATCTTGTTTTTTCTGTTTTGTTTAAAGTTTTACTGTAGACTTGTACAAAACGTGGATGAAGCATCCCATTGATAACTGTGTATTTTCATAGCCTCATTCTATTATATCCTGCACGTGTTCCCCATCCACCATTCTGTTTTGGCTTTCAACTCGTGATGGATAGCGATAACACAATTCGCAACACAGTCTGCTCCTCACTCTAACTCGGCCTATTTTCATTTACCGCCCGTTATGCGTGCACCTTTGAAAATAAATGAGTTAAAATAGATAGCGGTATCATCAAAGAGCGTGACCATTGTCATTAGATGCCATCGTGAAAACCGAACCTTGGCTTTCCATTAGTGAACAGTGGTCGTTGAACGGGCTTCATTTTAATCATCCATTGATGAGGCGGCTTGCTTCTGCTTGTCCTTCTGTTCACAGACTGAGGAACTCGGTTTTAGCACTAGGCCTACTTCCAATTTTCTATGAGATTGATATTTTATGATGTCGGTAATACAATAGTAATGGTGAACATTAAAAGGAGTGAGTCATAAAGAATGACTCCAAGGAATGACTAATGACAGTGGAAGAAAACGTTCTGACTTTGTTGTGGTATACGCACTTTATGCGTGTCGGTATACAATGAAATATTTTAACATGTTTCGGTGTATGGTTTTAAAATTATTAACAGGCACAATAATGCAGATATAATTGTGAATACTTGTCAAGGTCTGCATGCAGAAAAGATTGACATCGGTGGCCATTCAGGTTGTCTGTTATTTATATGTCTATTTAATGTTGCTAAGATATTTTGGATGGGCTGCATCCTTCAAATAGATTATGGGGTCCTTTCTCTATGATTAGAGAACAATAACTTTGAGCTTTGCAATGGCGGGCCTTTCGTTGTTGATGTTTCGACTTTTAAAACAGTTTCTGTTGAGAAGCCACCGGACCTTACCTGCATATCTTAACCCATCCCAATCAAGTATAGGGTTTGCCCTTAACCATTTCAACGACTAGCCAGTGGACATATAAGCAAGAGTCTTCCAGCTTTTACACTTGTCCATATTAGTTCATACTAAATGGGGGTCACTGAACTAAAGCCATCCGAACAACATGGAGATCATTTTGACATGTCCTCGGATGTTTTAACTAGCATTTGGTCAGTGGACTACTTAAGGAAGAACGTTGGACAGCATAACCTCAACATTACAATGGGAAACCATCTTCGATTAAAACATTGCCTTGTGGGAAGTTCAAGTATTTGATGTATCTCAAGACAAACATCAAAACTCCATACAGCAATTGAACCAATAATAGGTCCAACCAATAAACAACTCTCACATAAACTACGGTACTTGGCACATGCAGACGGTAGGAGTTCGGTCACCACAGGTCAGATTCCGACACCACATAATCCTGACTGCAAATTCATGTGACGTTTTGAAACAGCACCCTCATAATTGTTCCGACCAAACTGTTGGATGTTTGGTTTAATTTGACCCTACTTGTTTGCAATTTGGCCCTACGTGTATGCAATTTGTAAAATTGTTTCTGTTCACATTATGGACGCCAAAACACGCCTAGGCATTTATTAATGTATGGCGTCATAACGTTACAAGTCATGTAAAAGGCACACATTTTACCGAAAGTTGGCAGCACATAATTATCACTAAAGCTTGCTAAACTGAAAACACTCGGAGCTTATACATAATATTTCCCAAAAGGTCCCGGACCCAACGCCGTGAAGGGCATTTTTGTTTTGACCCAGACCCAGTTTTATCACATTTAATCTCGAATTTTATTCAAGGAAAAACCAAACTAATACAAATTTCCTTTAGGGAAATTAAAAAATGAACTTAACATTTTGCAGAAATGAACGAAACAACACGGCAGCATTACCGTGACAATAATACTGGGAACTTTTATTTTGAACCAAGCACAACTTCAATATTATTGATTGGAAGCTTACCTGCTTGGTCCTTTTAAAACCAAGAACAAACTTAATATTATTCGTTGAAGCTTAACTGCTTGGCTCTGTCTCAAGCCAAGCCAATATCAATGTTATTAATGAAATCTTAACAGCTTGGCCCAGTCTCAAGCCAAGCACAACCCCAAGTCTCGTGCGTATTTCAACTTCAGGATCAAGTTGGTCCCAACCATATTGAGTTTGACGTGGCAAGATTCTGTTTCTTCAAATATACTTTAGTTTAACATATAGTTTATGGCTATACAAATTTTATTATATTGTTGGGAAAGTAAAGCTTAGCGATGAAATACATTAACGTGATTTTTTTTAAAACAAATCAACGAAGATAACCAGAGAATGAGACTTGACCTCAGTTTCCGATCACTAAATAATTAAGAATTTTGCCCAAACTGACGTTCGTGTTATCATTAAACACAGATGTAATATATAGTTGCACAAATTCGTGTGTGGTTCGCAATTCATACAGCATGTAGGCCTAGTCCAGAATCATTGAGGTCGAAAAAACATCCTCGTTCCAAGTTTTAGTTTTGTTTGATTTACAAGTTGAATGCTTTTATAAAAACTTATTGCTATGAGTATTTTTATTTTCAAGAATTTTGTAGAAATACAAATTAAAAAGCAAATTTGATTTCTTCAGTAAATATAGTCTTCTTTCGACCAGTGTTTTCTCGTTTTTGAAAACTTTCACAGTCTTTTGAAGCTTAACTGTTTGACCCTGTCCGAAGTCCCTACCTGATTGCGTGGGTTTTCTCTGGAATATTTCTCTGGGTTTTCCTCCCGCATCTTAAACTGAAACTTGCTTCCTCGTCTTCTCTCCGATTGGTTCTAGTGATTAAGCTCGCTTTGCTGAGAATCCTTGGCTTCACATCCAGAATTAATAAACAAATAAATAAGTAAATAAATAAATACTATTGAAAGCTTTACTGGTTGGCTCTGTCCCAAGCCAATCACAATCTCAATATTTTCTGAATTGCGACAACTGGAAGAAACAACAGGCACTGATACCAAAAACCACGGTGTGTTGATGAGAATGGTAGGCATTATCTTGCCTTCCTGGAGTGAATGAAAATGTTTATTCGAAAGAAATACATCAGGTCAACTTACAGAAATATTGACAGTAAACGAGTTGAAGTTTTTATATTTTGAATATCTTTCATCAGATGGTTTTAACCATTAATCTGTATGTTGTATTCTAGGTCGAGGGCAAATCTCCCTTAATGCAAGTTGCAGTTGCCACTTTATTATTTGATTAAATTTTAATCCGATAAAGGGAAACACTTTTGTGGAATTTATTTAGAGATGCCATTTTTATAAAGTTTGTTCTAGCTTGTATTGTTACCCATGAAGTGATGCCAGCCAGTCACTGACTTGGTCTTTCTGTTGCAGTCAATCGTCTGTGGGCCACTGTACAGGGATTAGCTTGTTTTCTCATTTCTTCTGGGCTTATGAAACTATTGTTAAACACATTCAACTTAAAAATCAAAGGTTCACAGAAGTCAAGAGACTAAGCCACAGGTAAGGGTGCTACAGTGCGGAAGAATTGCTACATAAAACATAATCAGTTGAGTGGCTTGCCTTTGTCGAGCTCGCCACAGTTTAAAAACACTGAAGCAAAGCTTCGAAGTGATATTAAAAGCAGCCTTATAGGCCTGTGTAGGCTCTAAACAAACCCAATGGCAGACCTAAATGGATGGTAGTTCAACAAGCCGTACTTGCTTATACCAACCATTTTGGGTCATTTGCTTATGTTTTTTTTTCTGGTTGTGGGGATGAGGACTTTGTCTCATGTAATTTTGATCGTTGCGTGTATTTTAGGTTACACCATTATTCCCCCATCAGGCGAAAAGGGGGCAGATCAGCCAAAAGATGAACTTAATAGCCTACAAAATAGTGTAAATATAATTACAGAATAATAATCATACTTTATAAATACTTTGTTGTACTCAATGTAAAAAATGTATTAAAACGAAAATGAAAACAACCCCATAATTTAACGCAAGCTCAAACGTTTATCATTGACCCTTCGATTGTTTTCTTAATCTGAAGAAGTACAAACTTTTTCATCGAGATTGGTGAAAGTCATTCCATTGAATCTGTCAGGTTTTTAATATTTTTTACATCACCGACCAATACGTTGTAACCAACGTAATCGTTGCTTTTGAGGAAGATTTCAACAGACTTAAAGTATAACAAAACAGGTCGAAACTCTATCCCTGATAATTTGATATTCCTGCAATCATTTATTGATTTTCTAAGATAATTGCGAAGCTTAAAATAAAACTTGTCTATTCTACCTCAGAGTTTCTTTATGATTATCTTATCGTAACATTCAAATTGTATCGTTGGGAACAATTGTCTTTGGATGGACTAGTCGGGGTCCAGTCGTTTGTGTCTACGTTTATTTACTCGGCATGATAAACTGAACGTGCAGACCTGCGTCTAAATGTCAAATTTGAGACACTTTTTCTTTGTGGTTTTTCAAAATATAAAATTCCCAAAGTAACTCGTGTGTAGAAAAACTGCGATTTATGGAAACCATAGCATCGTGAACTCCATTTGATTCCATCATTTAATAACTTTTAAAGTTGGCGTAGCCAGGTTTTTTTCACCTGGGGCAGGGAATTACTTGTTAGTGATGGGGGAGCAGGGGCCATGTTTTTGTACGAATTACATGTATAGTGTATCTGTTTTTTTTCATGGGGCGGCACCTGGGGTGCACTGGACAGTTGTGGGGGCACCCCCTCCCCGTGGCTTCGCCGCTGCCTGAGCATCTTTTTAAATGAATGTGATGTCACTAATTTGGGTCTGCCGCTGCATACCACACTTCATCTTCAAGCAGTGTAAACTTGACGTCGCTTCCTACTCAACAACACGGGGGAAATTAGAAGGATGCCCTAAAGTCAGTCTAAAATGCCATATTCATTATTCAAGCTGGTTATCCCTGAAAGATGCCTGGAAGTGGTCACAGCTGCCAGGGGTCATAAAGCCACGAAAGGATCAGTAACGATTGTTTGTCATAAAGCACACGCTGAGGATAAAATCCTTTTATTCGCTAGTTTAGTCTCCAATAAAAGGAAACAATAACAGAATGAGGGCACCTCACGCAGTGGACTGACGTAATATATCACTACAACAGGTCTGCTCTAACTCGTTACACATCCAGATTGAGGATTTTATTGGAATGTTAACTGGCGAAAAGCCTCAGTAACAGTTGTGCTTACACAAAATCCATTCTTTTTGGTCGTACATCGACCTGTGCATGAAATCGAGGTTAAATGTTTTTGTAGGTAAAATATTCCGTCGTATTTTCAATCTAAAAATCCTAGTCGTTTAGCTGACGACATCACCTGATGCTGTGACACCAATAATACATTCCCTGACGTTAACACCAACGAGTTTGCGTACAACAACTAACAAGTGCCGAGTTTATCCTCAGTGGACATTTTATCAAACAATTATCAAAAGCAGTAAATGTTTGGAAAAATGTCATCACATACGTCCTTGCTCGACATCACATGAGATAAGATTTTAAAAAGTCATCGGTTTTTGAGGGTTGTGTGGGGTACTCGTGTGGTGGTGGGGTGACGGGGGCGTGGCTTATATAACATTTGCCTCCACTATAAATCTCCTTCCTGGTCCTACTTTGATGTATTTTATGCAAACTGCTCCCATAGCTCATCATTGAGTCAGTTTTGTGTTTGGTGGCCCACAGTCATACACTGGAATGCTGTAAATTATAGTATTCTATAGACAAGGGCACATTACAATTGAGAAAATGTTGGCAGTTGAGACAACCTGTCATTATTTACACACTGAATTGAAAATGCATGCAACACTCTTACGATCTGGAATGGAATTGAAGCAGTTACTGTATAATTTTTATACGATTCAAAATAAGCCCTCAGACGCTAAGTACCGGTTGCTGGCATCAGTAAAAAAGAAACTACCGACTTTCTTTTCTTCGTATCCTTGAAAAGGGGCATAAAAAGAAGTACTTACTTTTTAATAGCGCCTTTAAATTGAGCTTAACTGCACTGCATTACTCTGTCTAGGTACACAAGGACCCTTAATAGAAACGTCTAAACAGAGAAGACTGTTTCCTTTTCATTGTGTTCACAATGAAGAGTGGTTTATCCATTTCATAGACACTTTGTTTGTGGTAATGACTATGTCATAAAATAACCAAAAGGTTCCTAATGTACTGTACTTATGTTAAGCTGACTTAAGTCTATTCTAGGTTTTCTGGCAAGTTGTTTAGCTCATTTTAAAAATGGAGTCCCGGCTTACAGTAAGAGATGGTGTCCACAAAGAAATGCGGTGACTGCATAACTTAAACTAAAGTCGTGTGCCATATACTATCTTGTCCATAAACCATGTAAAAGTTTGTGATTAATAAACAATGTATCAGCTGAAAATATACCACCTTCTATTTAATTTAAAATTATGCTTTTCGGGGAACACAAAAACAGGCCATACTCATGATGTGACGTCACTGGTGGAATAAGGAAAGTGAACCAAATGGTAGAATTGCTTAGCTACCAGTTTGTATATGCTCGTACGCTGTTGTGGTGGTAGAAGCAATTCTTAATATTTCTCGTTCCACCAGTGACGTCACATGTATTACATCTTGAGCAAGGCTTGATTTTGTGGGCGTTCCCAGAGATCATTAATTTAAATGAAATAAATGTTTAAACATATGTAAAGGGGATAGTATAAGAGGTGTATTTTCAGCTAATTTATTATTTAATAATTACAAACTTTTATATGACATATGGACAATGTAGTACGGCACACATCCGTTAATAACATGCACGCCCCCTCCCTGCACTATCCTACAAGGACATGGACTTATTTGTATAATATGTGTAACAAGATTCTGGTCTTCATACTTAACTGTTTCATTTTCACTCAGTGAAGTTGTTTCCTTTTTAGTTTCTATATTTTATAGTTTTGTTGCAGGGGTGCTTGTTTTGTTTTTGAAGTTTTAATGGCATTACATGCACCATAATTATTATTCTTAACTGTAAACGTTGGAATTTACGAAATGTTTCATAATTGGCCAGTTTATCGATGAGATATTTGAATTCCAATTTAAGAGACTTATTTTATAAAACACAATAAAGTATCTTTAGTCACAGGGAGCCATTAAACTTCAGCAAACCAAATGTATGAAAGAAACGTCAGTTTGGCTTAAATAAACTCAAGAGCGTCAGTGTTTAAACTTTTCAGGACTGCTGATAAAAGTAGCCTCCTTCCAATTTAGTATTTTAGTCTGTCAAAACCCTTGGGAAACTGTTCAGTTAATCTTTAAAGCTAAACAATTTTACAAGTTTCTATCAGCTGACTCAGAATCCACCAACACACAAATTTATAGTTTCTCTAAATTTTGTGTTTAAACACAGGTTTGCAGCTCAGCACTAGGCCTACCAACTGTTTGTCCCAGTGGCGAGTATACTGGAAATGGAGACTGCTGTCTACAATGCCCTATGGGATGGGGAGTTCAATCACGATGTTCAGACACTAACAACACCCTGTGTACACAATGTTACCAAGATATCACTTATTCACCAGAAACAAGCCATACTGCAGGTTGTATGCCATGTTCACGATGTCATCGCAATCAGTTTGTTAAAAGCTCATGTAATCTTACGCATGATACTGAATGTGAGTGTAGGAGAACTTACTACCGTACGTTGGATGGATCCTGCAGCCAGTGTAACACCTGTCCACCTGGGTTTGGTGTTCTTGTGGCATGCACCTCACGGCAAAACTCAAGGTGCAAATCTTGTGACAATGGAACTTTCTCGGATGTGACGAGTGCAACTAAGGACTGTTTACCTTGTAGACAGTGCCCAGACGGCTCCATCGTACAAAAGATGTGTACGAGGTTCAGTGACACTAAATGCACAGGTGCAGTTAACTCAATCAAAATGTTCCAAGAAGAAAAACTGAAGACCTGAATTTTATCAAATAAATTTGCAACCATAGTATAGGACCGACCCTTTTCTGGAAACAAACCCGACGTTTTAAGGTCGGCCCTAACTATTATATCAATGGCTTATTAAATATTAAATTAATTTTCATCCCCTTACTTCAATATACACACCGTCCTTAGAGCAAGGTGATTCCATTTTAGTGAAAACGGACAACAAGAAATATAAAAAATAAACAAAATGACAAAGTTTGTTTATTTATTGCTGATTTATAAGCACATTCGTTCAATCAAAACAAGCAATGGTGAATGTTTTTGTTTGGGTGGGGTCCTCAAATACAGGGGCGGATCCAGGATTCTCCAAACGGGGGGGGGGGCGTGTAATTTACCGATCAAGCAGCAAATGATGATTGAAGGATAAGTTGTGGCGACTGCAAGCGCTTAGCGCGAAGCCCTAACAGCGTGGGGTCTGGGGCCCTCAAATGCCCCTCAACAGAACCCTCAAATGTCCTGAAAAGCATGATTATCCGACGTTTTTTACCCGCCTCTTATTGTTTGACATTACAGTGAATATTATAGTATAATGTCGAAAGTTTATTTCTCATTGTAAGTGGGCGGGATGATATGTTGATTTCTTTAGGAAGGAAAAATAGGGGTGTGTGCACCCCTCACGCCCCCCTGGATCCGCCCCTGAAATACTTTTTTTCTTGATTAAGTGTTTGGGGTGGAAATATTTCTGTCGTGGATTAATTTTTTAATCAGTGAGCTTTCAGATTGAAACTTAATGAAAAACTTAATGAAGATGCTAGCTCCGAAAAACTCAAACTAACTTTTGTCGGGATCCCTACATTATCTCACGGCCAACAGCCATCATGCTTAAACAATTTTGCCTTTTACGTGTATTTTCTGCACTGTCCGTGGTATTAAAAGCTTTAGTATTTGAAACATCATCATCATCTGTCAAAAAAGTCTTTACAATGTCTTTCGGCCAAAATCTGGCCATGCAGCTCTGATACTTCATCTATTCCTCGTTTCAACCGTAGTATGTTGTTTTCTTGCAGACGTTACATTTATGACACTGAACACATCCCCATCAACAAGCGACAACCCTGACCGTGTAGTACAAAGCATAGACGGGCGATCATCTAGCATTGTTCCTATATACTGTGCTATCTTAGCATTTGTTGTAATTGGTCTTACGGTCTATGTTGTGTTCAAGCGATGGTCCTTCAAGAAGGTGAAGTTGCGATCACATAAAAAACAGAACAGGTAATAATCTGAAGAAAATGGTTTAGATCACGTCTCCATGTTGACCTATTACCGGATACGGACATTTTAACTAAATGTTCACAAATATTAGGTAAAGGTTATGATAATATAAGCCCCTGAACGTACGAGTTTGTGATCGTTCTCTTCCAAATGTCACAAGAGGACTAACAGATATTCCCTTCTGAGAAGTGAACACTTTTTCTGTTAATAAACCCCAAAGGCAGAGAAATTAAACCCCAAAAGGCAGAGAAATAAACCCCAAAAGACAGCCCTCATAGAGGCGTAGCCGGGGATGCCTGGGGGCAGTGCCCCCAGGTGCCCCCCCCCCCCCCAAAAAAAAGTAGAAAAACATGGTACCTGGGCCCCCACTGAAAAACAATTGTGCCCCCAGTGAAAAAATCCAGGGTACGCCGCTGGCAACCCTATACACAACCTGTACTCTATGTAAAGAATGCAAGTAAGAAGACACACGAACAGTGACATGTTGAAGAAAAAGCATTTATTATTGTATTACTGTTTTATTGTTTAGGTCTCTTTCAGGGTCACCTTCTAAAGTAGACACGGAGAAGACGAATGATAAACAATCCAAGCACAAACATGGAGACAACTTTTGCAGTTTTACTTCAGTGAATGAAAAACAATGTGACCGGACACCCCTATTGACAAGTGGGTATATGAAAATTATTACATGTATCAATTGTATTTCGTTTATAACTGATAAACTACGCCTACCAGGGCCATCCTGTAAACTGAAGTTTGACATCACAATATTGTTGACTTCGAGGATTTCCCTTTAGAGTGACCATACCATGCAATGTGAGTAAAAAAACAAAAACAAAAACAAAACAAAACAAATTAAAACAAAACAAAACAAAACAAAACAAGACAAGACAAGACAAGACAAGACAAGACAAGACAAGACAAGACAAGACAAGACAAGACAAGACAAGACAAGACAAGACAGACAAACAGACGGACAGACGGACAGACGGACAGACGGACAGACAGACAGACAGCCAACAAACACAAACCAACAAACAAACACAAACCAACAAACAAACAAACAAACACAAACCAACAAACAAACAAACAAACAAACAAACAAACAACAAACAAACAAAAAGAAGAATGCATGTACATGTATTATATAATTGTTTGGTGGTACATGTAGTGTTTTTGTAAACGTTTGTGCCCATTTTTCACCAAGTGAATTTGCTCAAAGCAATGATACAGTTGTAAACACATCTTTTCTTTTATAATATTTCTCTAGTTTCAAAGACAACGCTATGTCGACATCTTCCAAGAGAGACTAGAGCTGAGATGGAGTCAATGCTGGGGATATCACGTCTAGATAGGCGAGATTGGAGGGGACTTGCTTTAAATCTAGGCTTCACTGACAAAGATATAGTATACTTTATTAAAACATCCCAAGAAGATTTACCCATTCACAGAATCCTGACACTTTGGTGTGAGGAGGAGGGAGCAGTTGTCGGTGTGTTGATTGATGCCTTACAGAAACTTGATCGGCAAGATGTCCTAAATAAGTTATGTATGCAAGTAAAATAAAATGCAAATTATCAAATCCTTAAAGAGTTAAGTAAAAGTATTAAATGCTTTAAGTAATTTTAATTTAAAGCACCTAAGATTTTCACGTGGTTAAAAAATATAAAAAATTTAAAATTAAAAAATGCTCAATAGTATTACTTTATAGGATATAAATGATGTAACGGCCTCTGCTCCTAAGTTGATATATAGCCTACGTGTTTTGGTAATTGGTTGCATGCTTATCCGCCATTGCAGATTATGTGTGTTAAGTATCTCTGTGCATCGCTAGCATTATTTTCGAACGTATTATGAATATTATTTTAGAATAATGAAATTGGCGGAATGTATGTCATCATAAGCGTTGAGATATCGTTAGTTCACCCATATACTTGAATTTAGGTCACTTTGCATATAGAAATTAGGTTATGTATCAACAATTTGAACATGAGTAAATATGTGTATTAGTAGGCTGTGGACGATTCCTAATCTTGAATAATTGCTACGTTTTGTTTGTATGGTGGTTTCACCAGTTGTCCTGAAAGCGCTTCAATACTTTACTCATAGCTTTTATTGAGCAGGCGTGGTTTAACGGGATAGGGTGGGGCAGTTGGGGGACTGAAGCCTCCACTCCTAAACGTCGTGAAGCCGCCCCGAATAATTAACAATAAAATAAATAAATAAATAAATGAATAAAAACGCTGTAGGGATTTATAAGTATAATGGAATACATTGGTGTAAAAACAATAGAAATTTACCATGGCAGATTTTTTTTTCTTATATGGAAGTCGCCAGACACACAAGGCCAGTAAGCCACTCGAGGTGGGGGCTACAAATCAACTGTTTTTCCAGGGGCCATTGTCACCTACTCCTGGGGCTGAAACAGGGTTATCCCCCTTTACAGGCCATAAGGATGTAGGCTTGGGTATCATCCATCAGAAGCCTGGCTGGTAGAGCAGAAGGCTCTAACTTCCCAACTTTTACGAAGCAATTATGGTCAGGTGCCTTGCTCAATGACACAAGTGTCATGACCGGGACTCGAACCCACACTCCGATGACTCAGCCACCATAGCTTGAATCCAACGCACTAACCACTCGGCCACGAGTAAAGAAAGGAAACATGATAGCCGACACCTTTGTATGAAATGCGAGCATTGATATATAGAACTATAATTGTAAACATCAGGCCGCTGTGGGTACGTCCATATTTTGTGTACAAACCTGTGTAAAAGCTGGACTGCTATTTTGCTTAGTTGATCGAGTGGACTACTTGTACCGTACTCAATTTGTCTCAACGTTTCGACTAGCATGCTCCAGTCATCGTCAGGAGACTGATGATGACTTGAGCAGGCTAGTCAAGATCCACTAAGCAAACTAGCAGTCGAGGCCCATTTTCCTACCTACCCACACGTATACCTACTTTAGGACAGTTCTTTCAGCATTAAGAAGCCCCCCCCCCCCCCCATATAGGTCTAATCCGCGGTAGTAGAACCGACAGCAGCAGGACAAGCTCCTATACATTAGTAATCTACACAACAAAGTAGATATAATCACATGTTGTTACCGAAAATCAAACATTAAAGTTTACTATTATATTAAACATTTTTGGGGCTATGACGTAGTGTCAAAATCATATCATTATGTACACGCTAATAAGATTTGTTTGAACGCCATAATGGTCCAAATGATAGCCATCATCTAACTTTCATGTTACGTGGATATAAACTGATAACGATTTACCTTACTTTAATGTTACTTAACATTATTTTGTGTTTAAATATTACCAAGGCCTCTTGTATGTTATTAGGGTTGAGGTGTCCTCTTTTGAGGAACTACATGATGTCAAATAAATGTACATAATGTTTAATTATAATGGAATGTTTCTAAGGAGATCTTTATTTGTGCCAACTTAACATCAAGTGACGGTGTTTGTGTTGGCTACCATTGGTTACCATTTACCATCGATGGATGTGCTTTTTGCCCGCTATCCTGTTGGTAAGTGATGACGTTTTAGAGCCGGAAGTACAGTGTAACGAATGTTAATGTACATGTAGGTATACCATTCATTTACATTGCATTTCCGGCTCCAAAACGTCATCACTTACCAACACGATAGAACGCATATTAAAACATACCGTACTTCCATAATTAGTCGGTAATTTGTTTATTGTATGTTTGCTTTGTACACATTCTACATACAAGTTGTTGGTGTCGTTCATGATGTGAAAGGCCCTATACTACATTGACAGCCTGAAGTGACTTCATACAAGCTACTATTGTATTAGGTTTTAATTTCATCCAGGTTATCCCCAAACAGTTATACCTGGTTGAAAATGGGGGCCCTGCATATACATGTATTACTACGTAACTAAAATACATAATTACCCTACATGGTAAACGTACAATCATGGAGATTTCAATAAGTAAACAGTAATGATTAATCATTACCTTTACATTTTGGTGAAGCAAAAACAAAGAATGTGTAATTCATTGCGTCTCCCCAATCTCACAATTATTACTAGTCTTCAAAGAATGTGTAAATGGATCCCACGGGGACTTGATGGCGATTTGAGGACCTATGCCTGGATGGACAAGTCATGGATTTAATTAGCTACATTGCTGTACTACTCTCCCAATATTGAGGCCCCCATTCCATGTTATGATTACCAGAGGCTTAACTAGGATTTGTTCACTGGTAGGGGGGGGGGGGGCACAGGGGGAATTGCTTTTTAGTGTGTGTGTGTGTGGGGGGGGGGGCACAGGGGGAATTGCTTTTTAGTGTGTGTGTGTGTGTGTGTGTGTGGGGGGGGGGGCACAGGGGGAATTGCTTTTTAGTGTGTGTGTGGGGGGGGGGGGGGCAGGGGCCATGTTTTTTTTAATGAATTACATGTATCTGGATTTTTCCATGGGGCACCTTGGGTGGGGGACACTGGAAAATTGTGGGGGGCACGTGCACAAGTTCCTGATAAAGCATAAACCGTCTGCTTTACACTAAAACGTACGTAACCGCTTCATTTCATAAATTGTTCACTGCTTGGTTTTATAGGCCTATGGTATAATGTAAACTTTTTTGAAAACCAATTTATATCGGAATTCACAAATAAACCAAATCAATTAACAGCGGCGAAACTAACTTTCACGGGGCACAAGGGGGTGCACCAATTTTTCTAGGGGGCACTTCTGCCCGATTAAAAATATTCACTTTTCCTAAACAAGCCCCTTTTCATGGTTGTTATGCCGTTTACAATTTTTTATAAGATAATCTGACGTGGAGGTCAAAACAATTACAGTGTCTGCGTGTAAATGGAAAAATAGTTTACAAAAAATCATTGAAATTACTTACATTAAATCTTATAAAATGTAACATTTTACTCTGGTAGTTTTTAATCTCAAAAGTCCATATTTCATAAGGGGGAACCAGGGGGCCCGGACATCAATTGGGGGCACGTGCCTTTCCCCCCCCCGTGCCCCCGCCCCCTTTAATAGTTACGCCATACTGTCAATTAAATGAATTTATTTGGTTATTGTACAGACCTTTATGCCTAATTACTTCATGCACAAAATAACCAGCATCAATGCACATCCACTTGTTTAGAAGTAGTTTCCATGTGTATGAATATAAATAGCTTACCTTATTTTGTTTAACAATACATGTACATGTTGTTCGTTTCTGACTACAATGTAGACCAAGTTGCATTTTTAATGTTGCTTGGACCCGGTATGTTATTGATTGTATTGATCGCAAGTTGCGTCGTGGGACTGTGGAAACTTCTGATCTTATGGATCACTCACGTATTGAGTTTTGTATCTTCACTCTGTCATGATACCGAACTTACTCAGTTCTTTTGCGCTCAGTCACGGTATCGTAGATGTCCCATTTCTCGTTTTCTGACAATGTGATTGGCAAGATATAACTGTTTGTACCTCCGTCTTGATGTAAAAGGCAGTTTTGACTCGATGCTAATCTAAATGAAGGTAAGATGTAACAGATTTTCATCACTAAACCAGACTGTCCATGGTTTCTACATTTTTTTTTATCTGAATGCAGAGACGTAGTTATAAGGAAGTTTTGAGTCACAGACGGAGGCAATGAAAAACCAAGATTTTGAATCGTGGGGGGGGGGGGGGGGCGGTAAGTAAAATGAGTATATTCAACCATGATTTGATGATACATTCAGCATAAATTATTGTAGTTTTCATTATGGTGTATGTGTTAGGGGTGCGCAAGGTGCTCTGCTTTGACAAAGCGGAAACGGCATAAAAGAAACTACGTGTATACCGATAATTACTAAGTTATACACGACACTTTATGGCGGGCAAAAGTTCTCCAGATTTCATATTTTGAGGGAAAACTCTAGAATTATGTTAACACCAAAAAAGTCCTTTATTTTTTTGGAAGCTCAGTTTTCCATATATTGGTTTCTTCAAAATCTAGCGACTAATGTTTAACTTATCTAGAGTGAAATATCAAAAACATGCTTCAAAATTGGGTGCCAGTTTGCTACCTGTAAAAATGAAGGCCTATAGATGATTCAATAGTTCACTGGTAGAACCAGAATAAACGAAAACAGTTTGTATGCTAGCTCTGTTACTGAAAGATTAAAGTTGTCATTTCATTAACTGTCTGTTTCAGCATTAGGCCTACTATTTCTGAATTACATTACACTTACACTAGAAGAAGATAAGAACTATAAGTAACACAGTTATTATTGTTGCTGTGATTAGCATAACCCAGCTAAGTGGGTTATCACCACACAATAAAACGTTACTAGAGAAAGTCGGTCAGAATTGGAGAAAACTCCAATTCTGACCGAATTTCTCTAGTAACGTTTTATTGTGTGGTGGTAAACTATGGAGATGTCCGTGGTTTCTTAATCCATCCAATAGTCTGTAAAAGTAGATTAATTATTTAAGATTATTGATCGCAAGTTCTTAAGTGGAGTATGCTGGTCCCGTTATATTTACATTACGTAAGCCTGTAAGTTCTTCTCGTTCAATGTAAAGACAAATAAAGTTTTCCAGAGTACGTGAGAATTCGTGTAGCCGGTGTATTATGTCAGCCAGTCAGCCCAAATATGGTGAAAACTACCCTAGTGTTACCAACCATTTTGATGGCTTCATTTTGGATGAGCTTATAAGTGGATCAGGGGGTGAATCTGGTGATGAAGGATTCTTGGCACGTTAGTTTAAGTGTAAAAACTATGAGAACTATACATATTACTCTGGTCGAATCGTTGAAAATAACCAACCGTTTCTTAGCAGAGCTAAACACATTTTATCTAATGGTGTACTCTTATGAAGTTAATGCAAACTTGAAGTGTCATCAAATGTGGACAACCTGAAAATTTTATTATTTTTTTAAGAATTTCTTTTTTTATGAACATTTTTATTCATGAGCCATTGACATTTTTTTTTCATGAGTCAAAACATCGTTCATTATTATGTTTTATATTGAATTACAAAAGTGTAATTTTTCGATATTATTAATTTATTTTTGATATTTGTACAGGAACGGGCTAAATATTGCAGCATGGAATACTTCAACACACTCACGATCCTTATTATTGTAGCGGCTAATTTGTCCATCGTTACGCCACTTCCTATGCTCCAACTCTCTGATAGACCAATCAACAAAATTATTAAAAACTCAAACGGTAGACATGCTGGCATTGATATTGGTTTGGAGATCCACAACATGCATACCAGGATGAGAAACAGAGTCACAGTGATGGAAAGCGATGCACAAAGTGTGGTATCTAATGGAAACAATGCTGAAGGTACTGAAGATACTCATCTAGGTGGCATGTTTAGCAGCAGAGATACAGAGCCAAACTCTATCAGTACTTTAGGGAGTCAGCTACAAAAGGTGCATGATTTGGAAACAGATATCGATGGTTGGAACAAGGATGATGAGAACAGTGGAGAAGTGTTGGGCTTAGAACAACAACTTGCAACTCTTCCTGGTCATTTTGAAGCGGAAGCTGTTTCGGTTTCTGATACGGTGACATTGTTTAGTTCAGCTACAGAGGATCTACCGTCAGAACTTGAGTTCCTTATAAGTGCAAATCGGGAGGAAAATCTTAAGAAGCCTTCTGCGAGTTCCGATCAAGATAACGAAGAGGAATCTAGTGGCAGTGGACACCATCTTGAACTCACACAATCGTCTCAAGTCAACAATGGTATTGAGGATGCGACCATGTGGAGTGGTGAAAACTACCCTAGTGTTCTCGACCATTTTGATGGCTTCATTTTGGATGAGCTTATAAGTGGATCAGGGGGTGAATCTGGTGATGAAGGTTTCTTGGCAAGATTCAATGATGGATCTCTATACAAGGGCTTTACATATACCAATGTCCCATCACTTGAGATGGTCACATCATCAGGGGATATCCCCACGGTTTCTTCATCTAATGTGATAAGCAGACAACCAGAAAACATGGATCCGTATGCTGTTCCGATTCTAGACATGCAGATCACTGACCTTTCCCTCGCCGTGAGCAAAACCAACGAAGAGGTTGAATTAGGCGTGTCTGAACAAGAGAAATTGGAGTTAGAGTTAGAAGGTCTGAGTTTAGTGATCGTGCGCAAGTCTGATCACAAAGGAAGAGAGCATGACAAAGAGTCAAGTACACCAGAAGGTAGGGCCCAATAAGATTGCATTAGGTCTATATAATGGTATCGTTTAATAATGGTCACGTTTCGTAATATATTTATGTCTCATATTATGCTTCTCGTGATAACGTCATATAGTAATTAAAGTAAATCAAAGGTTGTCAGATAAATTGATTGATTTTTTATTAAAAAAAGAAGAACTCAGACACAAAAAAACCACAGACACAGACAAAACGAACACAGAAAAAATCACAAAAATACATGTTTTTGGTATTTTTCTGGGATCATCAAGTTTGACAGATTTGTCTCTCCAACGTTTAATGCAATCTGCATTAAAAATCTACATTCACTATCCACTGAACAGGTTCCCAAATGATGAACAGAACAATGAATCAGCAAACAGAAAGTGTAACCTCCGGAAATTTACGGGAAAACGAGTCAATGCTAACTCCCATGCCGCCATCAAACCTTACATGCCGAGATACACAGACTTCTTGCGATAATGGAATACAGTGTGTACCGAAAGAAAACGAATGTGATATGGTGCAGGACTGTGATGATGGTTCAGATGAAAGTTCGGCAAGATGTGGTAAGTAAATAATACAAGATTTAACATGGCATCTCGTCGCTTGGTGGTCTAGTGGTTGAGATATACCTGCTCTCCAATGCAGGGTTGTGGGTTCGAATCCCACCTGCATTTTCATGCATTTTTTCATTATTACTTCCATTTTGCTTAAAAAGCGTACCGATGTAGGGGTGTATGCTACTGAATAAAGCCTGTATTAAGCATCCCGTATACATCTTCCTTGCAAAACTTAATACAATAATATTTTATGCGCAGTGAAACAAAGACCTAATCTTGACTTTAAACTTCACTGCGTTGTGACTTTAAAACCCTCGTAGGCAGAAGTTCATAAACTACACTGTTACAGGAGCGTATGTATCAAAACACACCAAAATTAATTAATCAAAATGACGTTAAAGTGGTATCTTGTTTCAGTTCTAGTTTTCAACACACTACACTGAATGATTTTTGTGTCATCACAAAATTAAGGTCTATTTTAGATATGTATTGTCTCGTTATGAAATGTGTGAGTTTACAAATTTTAAACTAATTTGCAATACGCATGAAATATATAGAATTTGATGCCTTGATTGACTTAACTTGATAAAACATATTTTACTGCAATGTCTTTTTCTTAAACCTTGCATAGAGGCAACTAGAAAATGTGATTCTGGATTCTTCAAATGCGGTCAAACTGCGCAGTGTATAAACCAAGCTAACATATGCGATGGAATTTATGACTGTTTCAATGGTCAAGATGAAGTGGATTGTTGTAAGTACACTGCTGTAGCTCTATTCTTGATATCATTATAACCACTTGTTGAACGGGGTTTGTTTTGACAATGTTCTCTTGTGTATTGGCCTAAAGAGGAAAACGTTATGTGACGTTAACATTTGATACGAGGCAGTAAGTGAATGAGTAATTTACACATTATAATGTGCGTAGTATAAATGACATCCGCAAATTGAAGAAACAAAACGTACGAGTCTGCACAATATGAAACAAAAGGTAGTTCAGAAAATGCATCATTAAACTGAATTATCATTTATTACTGTTAACCTGTTACATTCACATAAACTACTAATGGAATGTCCATTTAAGATTAAACAAATTGATTTGACAACTTTTAAGAACATAAATAAGATTATCTTGATGACTGTTTAGTGAGTTGTGTGGATGCGTATGGAAGCAAGCATATGCTGACATCTGATGAGTTTTGTGATGGTGTGATGGATTGTGCAGATGCTTCTGACGAGGACAAACAAAGGTAATTAGAAATAGAAATAGTGTCAATTTTACACCGTTAATCATTTGGCTCATCGTTAATTGATGTTTCATTTTTATGATTTGGAATTTTTTTTTTTTTAAACTTACAGAAATCGTGGTTTGTTCTGAATTCCATAATAGTGTCAGGGCACATTGTGTTTTATATGTTGTGTCTTAACCACAACTGAACTTTTGTTTGCTACGAGAAGCCTACTTGGTTAACTATCGAGCACTCACAAACTGTACATAGATCTGCAATATACATACGGTTACCATAGGATTGGTATCATCGAGATTGAAAACAAATCAGTTCTAATCTGGAAGTTCACTAGTTATATCGGTGATATCGGTGCCGAACCTACGGAGACCCCCCACCTTCAGAAAATAATCATACTCCTCCTCATCATCATTAGAATATTATAAATAATATATTTACTCTACCCAAAACCAAGATGTATTATCCATTAAACTCTGTCATGTTAATTTGTATTGTTTTCACACTTGAATGATTTGTATTCCTCTGGTAAGATGTGAGCTGCCTTGTTCCCATGGCTACCGTAAATGCAACGATGGTCTACAGTGCGTGAGAGAGCAGTTATTCTGTAATGGAATCTACAGTTGTCGAGATCGATCTGACGAGCTTGATTGTAGTAAGTACATTTTTATCAAACATTGTGATAATTAACGTAGGCTACCATTACGAATTTCATCCACTACTTTCAATTGCGTCTATAGTTTTAATGCTTCTATGTCGTTTTAACCAATGGAAACAAAATTGCTGAATTTATTATAAAACAGACAACAAATAAATCTAAGATCTGTCATAAATCAGTGTTACTGTTAAAACTCTAGAGTGGGACAACGGAGAAATTGAAAGATGAAAGAGCAGCATAATTGATCAGATACCAAACTGCAATTTGTGTTTATTTATTTATTTGTTTGTTTGTTTGTTTGTTCGTTTGTTCGTTTGTTCGTTTGTTCGTTTGTTCGTTTGTTCGTTTGTTCGTTTGTTCGTTTGTTCCTTTGTTCCTTTGTTCCTTTGTTCCTTTGTTCCTTTGTTCCTTTGTTCCTTTGTTCCTTTGTTCCTTTGTTCCTTTGTTCCTTTGTTCCTTTGTTCCTTTGTTCCTTTGTTCCTTTGTTCCTTTGTTCGTTTGTTCGTTTGTTCGTTTGTTCGTTTGTTCGTTTGTTCGTTTGTTCGTTTGTTCGTTTGTTCGTGGGACAACGGAGAAATTGAAAGATGAAAGAGCAGCATAATTGATCAGATACCAAACTGCAATTTTTGTTTATTTATTTATTTGTTTGTTTGTTCGTTTGTTCGTTTGTTCGTTTGTTCGTTTGTTCGTTTGTTCGTTTGTTCGTTTGTTCGTTTGTTCGTTTGTTCGTTTGTTCGTTTGTTCGTTTGTTTGTTTGCTTGTTTGCTTGTTTGCTTGATTGCTTGTTTGCTTGCTTGCTTGCTTGCTTGCTTGCTTGCTTGCTCGCTCGCTCGCTCGCTCGTTCGTTCGCTTGCCTGCTTGCCTGCTTGCCTGCTTGCTTGCCTGCTTGCTTGCTTGCTTGCTTGCTTGCTTGCTTGCTTGCTTGCTTGCTTGCTTGCTTGCTTGCTTGCTTGCTTGCTTGCTTGCTTGCTTGCTTGCTTGCTTGCTTGCTTGCTCGCTCGCTCGCTCCTCGCTCGCTCGCTCGCTCGCTCGCTTGCTTGCTTGCTTTTGTTTTATTTGTTTATTTGTGTATTTATTTATTTATTAAAGATCAGACTATGAAGGACTGTGAGCACTATGGGATGTTTGCATGTGATGGTTTATGCTATCCGATGTCAGCGAAATGTGATTATACATATGACTGTGAGAATGGGATGGATGAAGAAGGCTGCACATACGGTAAGAAAGCATCATTGACAGATCTGTGTTGTTTAAACAATGACATTTAAATGTTAAGATTGAATTGCCCAACAAGAAACATATTCAATCTTACAAGCGATATTAAATATTACTACATTTATGTTGGGGGCACCTGGATACATTAAAAGGGATGCATAAGAATTATTTTCAGTAAATTTGTTTATAATTCAGTGCATTTGTATCCGTTTTCAATGAACAGATTAAATGGTGGAGATAACTCCGATGAGCTGTATATTGAACAGATGAACGAGGAAAATAGAGAATCTTCATCGACTGGTTGTACATTACAAAACGACAATCATCCGACATTGGGATCTCAAAAACCAATGCATCTTTACAAGACTTCAATACGTACAGAACCCACACAGGAGTAACCATTTTGACATTACATGAATTATTAATTAGGTCGGTGTTTGCATCTGAACAATATTACAATTAGGACAAGTAAAACTTAATACCAATTAGAGTATTCTCATCAACGGTTCTTTTCAGAAAAACCACAATTTCTAAAAGAGTTTATGTATACCTCCGCAAACATCACCAGATTTTATTTCCCCATGCGGCAAAGTTTCAAATCCTACTTAATACCAATTGATTTTTTGCATTGTTTTGGAAAACTTTTTGTTTTATGCCTTTTAATAGTATGTGCGATATGCAACAACCATCACGTTAACGACATCAGTGAGGAAAGGTGATATGAAGCTCATACCAGTAGAAACTTTAGCTGATGTTGATGATCTCTCCAGAGAACACTAGAAACACATCAAGATCAATTCATCAAAACTAAGTTTTGTGAACACAAAACAATGTTGGAAATACAAAAATACTGTTAAGCAGTGGTGTAAGCGGGGTCAAAGAAAACAAATTGGGGGCTTTTTTATGTATCGAACCATTCAATTGTACATATACTTTCGATCTCGTTTGGTGGGGAGGGTTCTGAGGGGGATACCCCGCCCCCTATCTCCCTCCCCCGTTGGTTATACGCCACTGCTGCTTAGCATACATCGTTTACCATCGAAAATGCCATGTAATTTACATTGTTGTGACTGGTGACCAGGCTTTTTTTCAGTAGAAAATGAATTTGCTATAAATTAATGTTTTCTATTCATGCCATTGAGTCCCATTGTGTTTAATACATCGGGACATACAAGGAAATGAAAACTTTCCTTAATTCATCGTTCATGCAAAGATTTCAGCTGTTTACAAAACACACAAATCTTGATCTATTGTCCGCTGTTCTGCTAATTCGACTAATAAGAGCGCACGCAACATGGTGAATCGTGGCGCATTGTGGACCATAATCAAATTTCCTCCATCCTTAAACATAAATTCAACGATGTAAATCCATGATTGTTTTATAATAATACTATTTAGTTGACATGTATAGTATATTTAGCAAAATAGGATTTCGTTTCTGTGTTTTAATTTACGGGACACATAGTTAGCAATTTGGGAAGGAAAAACTTGGAAGAAAAATTTAACGAGCATGACAAATCTGGGAAATTGTTCTGACTGACGCGTCATTTTGAGAAATAGTATGTTGAATGGATCACTGGCCTATGAACTGCCTCCAGTGATCAATTTGGCTTACCACTATTGACCCTGTACTAATGACGTAACACTTTGTTTACAATGTGTTCTCCTCTGAGAGCTTCGAATTCGTAGCCCCCATCATTCCCTGATCCCTATCATAAAAACCTCAAGTGTAAACAAAGCGTGACGTCATCAGTGCTTTGGTCTATTACAAGTTTAATCTTGGTATTTTGTTAATGCCGATTACAATGTCAGTTAGATAAGCAGGGATTGTTCAAGTGCAATTTTCTTAAAATGACAGTCAGATTGAAATGTATCAGTATGATTTGACACAACCCATACAACCTCTGTTTCAATATCTTACTAGGCAGTCAGATTGAAATGTATCAGTATGATTTGACACAACCCATACAACCTCTGTTTCAATATCTTACTAGGCAGTCAGATTGAAATGTATCAGTATGATTTGACACAACCCATACAACCTCTGTTTCAATATCTTACTAGGCTGTACAGGGCGAGGTGAGCTGATGTTTTACAACTAGTTAAATATGCCTCAGCTATAGAGATTAGCACTGAATTAAAATGATACTCGATAATTTACCGTCTCAATTTGTACTATTGGTTAGAGTCCACACAGCCTGGTCGTTGAAATCGGCACAGTGCCGCAGCCATTGGGGGTATGGGGGTGTGACCCCCCTCCCAATATTTAGCTTCAATTGGCATTTGAAGTCTCAGTTGACATACAAGGGAAGATCAGGCTCCTCAAGAAAGAAATCTATTGGAAAATCGCGCTGCGGTTTCTAGATTTCCGGTCCAATACGTTCAAAATGCTTTGGGTTAACTTAGAAAATAATAGGAGCTTCCTGTGCCTGTTTCTATCACTAGTAATATCCAAAGGGATTAAGATATTATTTATTTGGACCATTCGATATTGACGGTGTCGAGACTGGAGAGACTTCGGCTACTGGCCTTCGATAAAGACCTCGCAAGTAGGCGCGCCCCGCTTTGGCTTATTTCCGCCGTCTGAAAAAAGAAATAATTGAACGGCACTAAATCAAATTTCAAATTTTAAAATGGGTACAAAATAAGTTGTTAAACACTTTTGAAATGTCCTAGATTGTATCAGAGAGCATATCATGTTTTAACATTTTCACGGGGCCCTTAAGCGGGCCCCGACCCCACGTCGTGATCAACTTATCTTAAAACAACAGCAGGATTACTTAAAATATTTTCTGAAATTACGTGAAACGCACAATGGCCGGGAAGAAAAGATTATTGGCAGTGAAATACAGTGGTTTTCGGTCTTCTTGATTTCGTTCCTTGACGTTGGCGTTTACCGTCGATACTGGAAAATTCATTATGCTTCTCAAGTTCAGTTTTCCACATCCCCACACCCCAACGGAAATGCCTTCGCCACGCCCCTGAATTGGCATACCCTCAAGCTCAGATTCATTATACCCAACACTAGAATTTCGAAATTGAATGAAACAAGGCTCCGACCTCTGAGTACTAGTCCGTGCACCACCTACCCCCCCCCCCCGCCCCAACCCACACCATGTTTTTTGTTCCATGCGTCTTGCAGTTTGGACGCAATATTTATCCTAGGCCTACAACATGCACCCATCCCACGAACTGTAAATATTCCCGTTTTCTTAAACCGCGTTATACGACTGGAAGTACAACTAGCTGTCTATGATCTTGTAACTTATCTCAGCCAAATGTTTGGCTCAGATGTCACGTAACCTCATTCTCTTTTAAATATTGTAGTGGATATTGATGTTCTACTTTTAGAAGACCTTTCTAGTCTTGTTTGAGTCAGCATTACCGCCCAGAAATCTCCAAACGATGGCGAAATGTCCCTTTAAGTTTATCTGCACAAAGACACCTCTGCTTTACATTACAGGGAATTTGTGAAAAAGATGAAGAACTCAGCCAAATGGAGTCGGACACACTTCTTACAATACAAATCATGTCGTAAGCGACTTTATTTTATAAGCATTTATGCTTTCAAATCAGTACAGAAATCCCGATGCGTAGTACACACCCTAATGTCTCGTTATTTAGAAACTACTTGTAGAAAATACTACTCTATCTTATACTCCAATGCCACATAAGACGAAATCATTCATACACAATCTACATATTTACATCTTTAGGTTCAATTATCAAAACAAATTAAGCAGTTGACAAAACTTAAATCTTTGAATAAAGACATTGTCATTTTCAAAAAGACACAATTGTACCACTTTCGATAAAAAAAATCAACGAAGAAAAGGTGAAGTCCTGCGCAGGTAAGTGTAGATAAAGGTAGTGATATGTTGGATTAATGAACACGTATTGTATTAATGAGCTAGATTAAGCAGGTATATGTAATATCTTCTTGTACACCCACTCAACAACTCGTTTTTAAAGAAGTTATTGAATAATGGATTACACCCTAAAAAGAAAGCTAAAATGTTATGCACAGAAGCTACCTGCAGCCCCAACCCCTATATTCAATAACATTTCTTATCATTTCTCTTTACGTTTTTCTGTTTGTTTCATGTCTCGTTTGTTATACACGTTTTTTAATAACCAACTAATGCATTCACCATAACGTTCTTGACATCTACATTTTGGTTGTACCCATCAGTATACGGTAGTAAGTGTCCAATTAAAATGGTGCTGAACACAAGTTGTCTTGTAAGCTGTTCTGGCCGCACCAAATTGCAATGTGCTGAATGTTGGAAGGAGTGCAGTTGTACACCCAAGTTTACCAAAATGTGAACAGTCTTGACTTTGACTGCAACAATCTTATTTCAAGAAAACATTTTACAGTATGATTAATAAATGACATGTTTGTTATACATACAGTTTGCCAGACATTGTAAAATGGTTTGAGATAATCTAGCCGAGATATACATGTATTATGCAGATGTGCATTTAATGAATACCTAATATGAAGAGTTTCAGATGACAATTAATAATTTTGTAGTAGGTGGAAGAGACTTCATTTTCAGCCATTTCAAATACACCTTTAACCAGTATATATGAATCATTCCCAGATCTAACCAAAGACGTTCATTGGGTTACTGAAAATGGAAAACCGGCAAGTGTCTCCATTGTACCTAACACTGCACAAGAGAGGTTTCAGTACCAAGTAATGATGTTGTAATTTTGATCCTATCCAAGCAAACTACAGTTGTTGTCCTTGGTTTATCTGCTGTCAGAATGCTGTAATGGCCAAAACAGTCAATACTCAACTCTTTGAAGTAACTCTTTCCTGTGGTCTTGTGGTTGTAATATCATGATTAATAATTAAAAGGCACAAAGTTCAGAGCCTCTTGCCAACCCCAACCCCCTCCACCAAGAAAAAAAATTATCAAAAAATCATCAATGAGCGCAAAATATCAGACTTGAACACATCCATTCAAGACTGTTATTCAATTCAAATTCTGAAATAAGGTTAAATAAAGAATGGCCAAATTATAAAAGAACTGGAATCAAATTATTTAATTCATTTAAACGACAGTATGGTAACAGTACAGTAATATTTGCTGATGGTCACATGTAGATTTATGTCTACTTACATGAAGATCAAACATTACATGTTGCTTATAGTCTCTGACCCTGTGCATTGTAACAATCATGCATTCCTAGTGTCATTCATAAGGTTTAGAATTATTACAAAACATCAGATTATGTATGGGTATAGACTGTGCAAGTCATGCGCATATTCCATCTTCCAGGAACCTTGTTATGAGTTCTTGTGTGTAGAAAACAAAAGCCCCCTCTGCAAATACACGTGTTACTTATAAAGTCAATTACCAAGCACTTTTAAATCATTGGGTCTATTCACCCATGTCATATATAATGAAGAATCCTTATGGACAATGTATCATTAAATACAGACATCTTGGTGACTTTTTTGGCTGTATTATTGCAAGAAAAACAAAAATAAGTATTTACAGAGAAGAGAGACTAACTAAAAAAAATTAACATACACCAAAATATTGAATGCAATATGCTTATATATATATCAAAACTTTAAATCATATACAAATGCATAAAAATGTATTCAGGAAGATCTTGAAGACGAATTGAAGGATCTATAAATTCATTTAGACACCAATGCATAACTTGATGAACAATTGTCTTGAATTTATATCTCACTATAGCTACAAAAGCAGAGAAATCCATGTCCAATACACATTTTGACAATCACCTCTGCTGGACTAGAACTTGTATACCAACCTGATGAAGGATTCAATGCCTGCCAGTTGGTAAGCTAGCCTTAAAGTCAGTAAAGCCACAACACATTTACATCCAGGTTAATCCAAGTTCTCATTGCTTAGGACAACTGAAGTTGATGTAAAGTCTGTGTGGAACATTCATATTAATTTTGTCATAACAATTCTGAGACATAAAGAACACACAGGGGTGAAAGGGGTATTGCGCAATCATTTGCAATCTCGATTTGGGTACACTCTATTTTTAAGAGGTGATTAATATCATTGTTCAAAAAAAGAACACCTACGTAAGTTGGAATGCTCTCTCTACCAGCACTGTAAACATTAGAGTATAGGTTTAAGGAGAAATTTCAAATTGTTAAGCATGGTTAGTTTTATATAAAATGCATATTATATTAGCGGACATTTTTCATTGATTTATGGCAGGGATTAACGTGCAGGAATGTTTCCTGTTGGGAAATTCATTACAAAAAGTCTCCCTAAAATGGGTACAAATATTGACATTATTTGAAAAATGTTATCGTTCATCCTCTGATTTTCATCACTGAACGTAATGTAATAATGTTTAAAGATAGATCTTGTGTTCCTGCAAGTTTTAAAACAATTCATCCGCTCAATCTCTAGAAATTTGACAGGGTTTCGTTCCTGTTTGCTTGAGAAAATGGTTTGTACCCAGTGGTTATTTGTGCATGTCAATGTTCAGCATAAGGTTGTATACTACAGGCCATCAGGGGCGGGATGTTCATTCCAAGTACATGCAGTGCAATACCCTGGGTACATGTACTGTACAAAGTTTTGAACACATAAGTATTGGTTTGTACACAAACAATGATGGAGCTTTCAACTGTCCACTTTAAAGAAGGCGAATGAGATTATTTTCAACGTTGTTTGTGTTACCCCCTCTACACCCCCCACCCTGAACATACAATTGGACAGACAAAGTGAGTATAACTGGGCAGAAAGTGGGCTCTTTACATTTGGGGGTGTGAATATGGATCCATCAGAGTTTACACACATCTCATCAAGGAATATTCCATGCATTATCAGCTTGTAAAGTTCAACTTAGAAAACCTGCCTGCATACAGCTTGCATCAGTAATATTGTTCTGCACACTTGGGTAGAACCACGATCTTGAGAAAGTACATACATGTAATGAAACCTGAAGTTTCACCATATTAGGGGTGTGATGGTACTATTTTTCACTTTCATACCTTTTTGTAACATTGTTTTGGGGATGTTGGTTATAACATTAGTGGTTGTCTCCCCCCCCCCCACCCTACTTCCCTGCGCTTAGTTTTGAGTGATAAAGAGAGAATATGGAATATAGCATAATGTCCTCATTAGACTCCGTCTTTTTGAATGCTCTTGTTATTACATAATTATAAAAGCGACTTCCATGCTGGCAGTTCACATCCTTTATACACAGACTATAAAGAAAAAAAACCCGGCTGTTTACACTCTTCTAGAATCATTTCATTCTGAATCTGCTGTGAACTCACCAAACTCTGATAAACCAGTCCTGCTGTGATTGTGATCAAACTATTGCTGCTACTACTTCTTGAGATGATGTTGGGTGTTCAATCATCTTTATGATACACAGGCCCAACGTGTGTCATGTATTTCCTGATATACTCTTTAGCTTTGTGTTTGACATTCGAGTTGACCTCTAAATCTTCAAAGTTCTTGCAGTGTTTCAGCTCCTTATCCATGATACCGTGAGTCAACTGCATAAAGACAATGGTTGAGCTATTATTAGATGACATTAACCACAATAATTGTCTCATAAGGATTGTCTTTTTATTACACCTTTTCCTATGAGAATGAATAAATTCGGTAATAGGGACAAGCTTGAACAAGAACTATTGTGTAACCTGAACTGACAACTGAACATTGCTAATACTGTTAAAGGTAGGGGGCATACTTTGGTAATGATCTCAAATAGAAATTGTGTAATTTTTATCCAAAAGCCTACTTGTTATAAAGATGGTAATGGTAGTGAGCATCCTGTGAAATTATTTCATCTGAAGTATCAAAGTATGTCGAAAAATTTGAATATCCAAAGATTGCTTGAGGTGACGTTTGGAAATTTCCATAGTGTCTATTTGAATGCTGCCCTCAATATGGCTACAGATGCAGTCACCTCCCTGAACGTTGATAGATTTGACGCTCTTGATGAAAGCACAGTTTTTTTGCTGTTTTTCTCAATAACTAGGCACTGTATTCAACTGAAACTTTCACAGGTAACTTTTATTGTATCTTTCTTGATAATTTTGATAATAAAACAGGCACCCAAAAGAGAACTTTAAAAAAAGAGGGAACAAAATTTTAAATAAAAAATCATCGTCATTACTGGCACCGTCTTTTCAATTGCTTCCTGCCAAGACCTGCTTTGAACCTCTAGTATGAATCAATACAACCTGGCTGCAATACTATCAACATTTTCTAATTATTGTAATTTGAGTTGATAGAACAATGTCATCTTTGATTCCCATATACACCAAACTCAAATCTATGGTATCAATACATTTTTTCTTTTAGTTGTGTAGAAATACCCCACCACCAATTCCCTACCACTTGCTCAGCATTTTGAGTCTCAATAAACAGCAAATGAAACACCAAATGAACAGGAAAAAGGGCTCATCCAAACTAAACTTAAATTCAGTCAGTAAATATGGGTTTGTTGACAAACTCATGATGTTTCTCTGAAGTATTTTAAAATAAGTCAAACTATGTTTGTCCGTTTTTTTGCACCTTAAATAAACACATAGAAAAATGTCAGATGACAAACTAGCTTCCAGTCCCATACATGTACAAAACATACCACAACAGAAATGCTTCACTATACTCATGCACTTGTGTTACATATTTTGTTGTGGGCGCAAGTATTTAATCATAAAAAGAGAGCTCACTTATATTACCTTTCGTGCCAAGTGTTTAAAGTCCTCCGTATTTGTGATTCTTCCAAGCTTACAGTCTGGTTTACGATATGTATTCAAGCAGCTGATGACATAATGAGACATCTGAACAGAAAATATAAACAGATATATGAACATGAGAGGTCAGGTAGGAAACTAAACAAAGTTCATAAGATGCTCATTTAGTTGACCTCAGCTGTCCAGAGAGATTCTATTGTAGACCCTCTAGAGAAGATCTCCTGACAGGTGGAAAACACATTTCAAGTCATTTCATCATTACAAATTAACATGGGGCGAGTTGAGTGTTCAAGCCCAAGGCAATCAATGATAATAAATAATCAGTCATGAGATTGACTAATAATTGTGGCAAACTTGATTAACGTTGATCAAGGTAGAGTGGAGGCTGTGAAGAAACATTGGATTCCCCTCCAACTCCACTCCCCATGCCCCGCCCAAATCTAAGGAGTTATTTTGTGCACAATGTAATAGACACCAACAATTAATTTGTTTTGCATATTACAAGTTAAGAAAACTGACTAACCTTTGACCTAAACTGCAGTTTACATCTCTTGGCAAGTTCACTTGATGTATCAGCAGCAGCTGTAGTTGTACGTTTTTTGGCTTTCTCGTCGTATGTTGGCGTTCCTAGATCCATATCAGCTTCATTACCACCAAGAACAGGCGCATTGCCATCCCAACTAGGCATATCCCACTGGGTTTGCCTGAAGAGCACATTATTCACATTAATAACAGTTTGTACATGTAACTTATGCAAACTTCACTTATTCATCAAAATCAAAACAAAGACATAGAGATTCCAAGTTTTTTTTTTACATTTCTGATAGAATACTCCAAAATTCTATCAAATCAATTTGACTTTTCTACACATCATTTGTCATACACACCTTGTGACAGCATGATAGTAGTAGACTTTGCCTTCTTGATCCCTGGCTGTTCTCCAATTAGGGGGAAGTTGTTGTGTTTTAGGCTTGGAGGGGGGTGAAGGAATACCCTGAGAAGCAGATATACCTTGGTTAAGGTGTTGCTGAATTTGTTGTGCCTTCAGACAAAAAGATAATGAGAGGGGGGGGGAACCCTCAAAATCAAAACAGGGGTAAAGGTAACACAAAGTTTCATTTAAAACAAATATAACATTTGTTTAACAGGATGAATGGTTTACACAGTCCAAATTCATGAACAATAAACTGCATTAATTATTGAGTATGGTTCTGTATTGTAGATCTTTACCAACAATTCTTTTCAACAATTTTTCTTTAAAGACCTTGTTTTCAAAAAGTGGCCATGTGTATTGCAGGGCTTTCCCTGGCAGTCAATAAACTACACTGTTGATACAGTAAGTTTTACATTTTACATCAGAATTTCTAGTTGAGATGTGAGACCAGGTGCATGTAGAGGCTGATACTCTGGAGCGTGACATCACATGGTGACACCACTGCTACAGCAGGTAACAAATCATTGTGTGCTCAGCAGAAGGACATAGCCTAAGTGTGCCCGGAAAAGTCTGCCGACGTGCACGTCGACGTTCAAACACTGTAAATCCTCCATGTTGATTGGTAAATATGGGCAGCTTACGCGCTATTGTTGCATCACGTGCGCGAGTGGCGGCCGTAGCTGCGGTGTTGTAAACCACCATGAACGAGCTGCTGGGATTAGTGCATAGATGGTCAGGTCCGACAACATGTGTCCAGGCTCAGATGATTGCATTCAGCCAGTCGTACCGTATCACCCGTTTTTTTGCAATGTTTTCCTGTCCGGTCGGACAGAAATCCACCCAGACTGCATCCCTTGCAGGACACTGGCGTTAAAATGTGCAAGAAGTAAATTGGAAGAAATTACAAGTCTATGGACATGTATCGTTTGCAAGTTTTTAACTGCCAATCACAAATAATACACCATCGATTCACCAACATTGCATTATGATGAATAATAAATTACACTATCCACCATTCACACAGAGGAGTCAGAGGAGGACAGTCTAGGTGACAGTCTGCTCACCATTTTGCACATGTGCATTTCATGCCATGAATATTCAAATCATGGTCAGACCCAAAAAAATGTGGGGTGGGTTCAAGTGCCAAAAGCACCAAGATGTTCAGGTTGATCCAGATGTTTGTTTGATACGGATATCTCAACTCCAGTAATTTAGGTTGCAATATCGGCGACTACGTTAACAAAGCGAAAGTTGTCAATCAAGACCAGAAACAACCTTACTGTGATAAAGGTGCTTCTTTCTTGTCCCTTTTATGTTTTTTGGTATCAATGATTAACGAAAATATAAGAAAATACTGTATGTTGCCTTGAAGAAAAACACTAAGTTGTCATACATGCTGTGAGTTCAATTTAATTTTGTTTGGTCTGCCTAATTTCATACATATTGCATTAATGTCCTGAACATGGAACAATTTCCCCCTCCCCACAAATAATGTATTTAGTAAGGCAGCCATATTGACAATAATAGAGTTAGACAGCTCACATTTTACATTCACCGGCTCATACTGTAATTCACACAGATGGAATGCAAACGTTAATGTCAAGACACCATTAGCATATTCATGTTAATATATAAGCCAGCAAACAGTGCTTCTAAGTAGCAGCAATGTTCACAATGGCTGATCGGCAGTCTTAGAGTTCTTGTACAGTTTCATTGTACACAATAACTTGGTAATACAAGGTTATTAAGAAAGCGCTACAGTTTAGATCCACATCTGAACGCATATTGGACAAAAAGCTGTAGCACATGTTAATACAGTTAAATGAAAGTAACATACCTGTTGAATATTGGTGTGGACATTAGTTTCTGTATTAAGTGGCATAATAGTCTGAGTGACTAGCATTCCATCAGGAGTAACAAATGTCACTGTCTGTGTAGGAGCAGCAGCAGGCTGGGGCTGCAACAAAATGATCCAATATAACATTAATTAAGCAAATAGTCAACCCTAACTACTTTATGGACAGTTAGTTTCCCATCTACAGGACTGATAAAAGCTAACATAATGAAAACCTGGTAAAAGCAAAAGTCAATTAAAAATTAAGGCCAAAATGGTCTTTACCTTAAAAATCTTCTTGTTGAAAATGTGTTTAAAATAAATAATAAAAAAATAAATCTGCCAAGACCGAGCAATCTTCCATTGTTAGGCAGTTCGTCACACCTGGCAGATGGGATCAAGCACTGTGTATCTTTACTGTGCCACACTGGGTAAGCCATAGTATTCTTGTGTGTTCAAGTCAACTGCAGATTGCAGCACCCAGTTGTTGCTGCCAGAAATAGTAAAACATTTGTTGCAGAACACCTAATTTATGACAGACGCCACTTATCCATCACAATTCAATTAAAATCGTGATTCTAATACAAGTTGATCACCCCAAACAATACTGAGCCAGAACTGAAAAGGTACATGCACTATTAAGCAGAGCGCTTTTGTCTACCTGCTGTTGGATAACATGTGACTGTGATTGCAGCCGAGGAGCTGGTTGTAATTGTTGTACCTGAGGTTGTGGTTTCTGTGGTACAACAAACCTGGCTGGATGGGATGCACCACTTACTACAGCTACCTGATTAGGATGAGGACCTGGGGGTGCTGGTACTCTGAACTGAGGCTGAGCTGGTTGTGGTGGTAGTACTGGCTGTGGATGAACAGGATGCACTGCAGCTGGATTCATATCCCATGTCTACAAGTAAATTAGCCATACCAATCAACTACTACATCTTCATTCTTCAAGGCAAAATGGAGACTGAAAGATTAAATACTGAGCATCTGACAGCATTGGTAACGAACAGAATGAAGGGTTAGGCAGATGTAAGTTCCCTCCCACCACTCTGGTGTAAAACAACACATTTTTGTCATATATTGTTGCTTAATTTTCATCAAGGTGTACCCTATAATTACGTTGCAGAAAAATTTCTGAAAATAAAAAAACAGTAAAGCCATGTAACATTGAAGGACAAAACTAAATTGAAAGAGTTCCATTTGAACCAACCTGTGGATCTTGTTCCTGCATCATATGCATTCCATCAGAGGGCACAATATGAGGAGGTACATGTGGGTGATGTAGAAGATGATCTTGAGGTAAGCCCATGCCATGCTGCTGTGGTGTCATGTCTGGATGCATGTCTTCATACATAGGTTGACCTCCGTGTAATGGTAGAGGCATTCCAATCTCATCCACTGGCAGCATTCCCTGAGGATGTGGCATCATCTCATGATATCCTGGGTTATTGGGATCCATGGGATGTGGATATAGTCCTTCAGGGGGAATGTCACTATGTTCCATTGGTATTCCCTGATCAGGGTGCAACATGTGCATCAAAGGGTGATTTGGATCACCATCAAATGGTGGTGGGATTGTGAAACCATTTGCATCTACAAAATGAATGTGACCTTCCTCATCTATAAAGTGTGGATGTTGTCTAAGAAATTCCTCTTCCTGTTTCTTACGCAACTCTTCTTCCATGTCAGCTTGCTCTACTTGCTTTTCAAACAGCTGTCTCCTTTCTTTTTTGGAAAGGGCCAATTTCTCCATCTTGGCATGCTTACCCCCAGTTCCTTCAACTACAGATTCCACTTCTTTCTTCCATGGTTTTCTTAGCTTAGGTAGTGTAGCTTTTGGAGTGTCTGGATCATTTTTCTCATTGGCTTGACTTGATTGTTTGTCATCTTTTTCTTTGCTTAATGATCTGCTACGCCTTTTCCTGTCTTCTCGTCGATCCCAGCTTCTCCTTCTTTCCCTTTCCCTATCATGATAACGGTCTGATTCACGACTCCGTCCTCTTCGACTGTCTCTATTACGATCTCTATCTCGGTCCCTATCACGATCCCTATCACGGTATCTATCTCTGTCTCTGTCACGATCTCTATCCCGTCCATACCGTCTGTCTTTCTCATAGCCCCTGTCACGCTCTCGATCACGTTCTCTTTCCGAGTAATCACGTTCACGCTCACGATCTCTGTTCTTAGGTATTCGATAAATTTCCTGCAAAATAAAGAAATACACTTATGACAAAGGGCGACACCAAGGTTTATAAAAGTGGTTGCAATACACTAAGCTGAAATAAACAAATAGTCAAAACCATACAGTCAATTGGTCATTCCCTGGTCATCAACCTTTTGCTGATTTTACTTAGTTTTGACTTTTAAAATAAAAATTTTTAAACTGGAATGAAGCTGTGGCAAGGTAAGACTCAAATAGTAGGCCTATTCCAGGGATGAGATTGTAAGAAACCCCCCCCCCCCAAAAAAAAACATTTGAAGTTCACAATAATTGTGATTACATGACTGCGCACCAGAGATGGCACCAAGTTATTTTTTGCAAGTCCAAGTCAAGTCAAAAGTCATTTGGTCACAAGTCAAATCAGAAATCAGAAGTCATTTGGTCCAAACACAAGGCAAGTCACAAGTCTCTTTGTCCAAGTACAAGTCAAGTCACACAATGCCAGGCGTCAACTTAATGTACGAGTTGCAAGTTTTGGACTATTGAACTTGACTTTCTTGATTTGTAATCTTATACTTTATCATGTGTACTATTTCAGGAAGTGCCTCTTTTTTCTTCTTTTTTTTCAGAGATTTTTGAACTAGATAAATCATATATCAGTATTATTTGAAATGTGCTGATAAATAGTCTTAGTTATCAAGTCATTTTACAAGTTTTTTTTATATGTTATCACTTTAATGAACTATTAGAGTTCACTAACAGAGAACATATTGCTCTAATTCTATCACAAAGACTCCCAACCCATTTATTGTAACCATGTTTTTGTGTGTCGCTCGGAGTGAATGTCAGTGACTGTGTGTATTGTGTACATCATGATTGCAATCATTTTGTTTTGCGACCCTTTATTCCTACCATTTATTAACACATTATACTTTGACTGTTTTTTTTTTTTGGTTTTTTTTTTAATGCGATTCGCCCATCACAAGGCCCAAAAGGCCACTCGAGGCGTGGGCCACTTTTTAACGGGATAGAAACCTGCCCCAATGCGCAGAAATAAAGCATGGCGAGATTAAACGCAAGTCTCGTCACAGCACAGCTAAAAACAGGGAGGGGTAAATGAATCTGTTGCGAGACAAACATAACTGAAGCAATTATAAGTTATAAGTGTCTTGCTCAAGGACACAAGTTTTATGTTTTTAAAAGAAAAACATGCACAAGTCATATTTTTCAAAATAAAACATCCAAGACAATCGAAACTGAAAATTGAAGTTGGATTTTCATAATTACAAGGTCTGATTTCCGACAAAAGTCTGAAGAATCTCATCTCTAGTAATCATACCGAGATAACATGGTAAGAGCTTCTGACATTATCTCCATTTAGAAATTGTCCAAATAGCAAATGTTGTAAAACATTCATGTTTTATTTCATGATGTAAATCCTGCACTTAAGTATTAACAATTACATTCATACATTCCCAAACTTTTTTGAATGACTACCTCCAACAATTCTTATGGTTATAAACTGCATTGAAAGCTTCTGAAACTTCGGGTCAAAAAAAACTATATATAAAGCCCACCTTGAGTGAGCTCCATGTTTCTAGGAGCTTCCCAGCCATGGCAGCTATTCCTGATGCTTTATCACTCTTTACATCTACTTCAGCAACATCCAAGTCTGATCCCAGATCTGGCTTGCCACTACCTGTGGCCTTCTCCAAGTCGTCTATCTTGAGATCTGGTTTACATGTATCTGTTACAAGCTCTCCTTCTTCAAGGCTATTTGGCTTCATTTGATGTTCACTTGAGGTATTAAGAGAATCAGTAACTTTTACAGGTTGACAGGCTGTTTGCAATACATCTTCAGTTTCCAAGGTGCTGGAGTCCTCTATGGTTGGTTTAGACTCGGGTTTTACTGTTGATATTGTCAAGACAGATTCTGGTTGTGTGGCTGATGTAAATGCAGCCATTGTGGACTCAATTGGTGATTCACTTTCATTTTTAGTAAGTACTGTCTCATCTTTTATTTTATCCGACTCACATGACTGACTGACAATTTCTGACTGTGTTGCACATAAAGAGTCAGCAGTCACTGTTGATTCAACATCAGTTTGTTGCTGACAATCACTTTGAGCATGAGGAGTACTGCTATCTACTTGGATTTTCTGATCCATCCTTTCATCAACCATACAGGTCTTGTCATAACTTTTTGGTGATATACAAGCACTTTCACTTTTAATTCTTTCCAAGTCTCCATCACTTTCAGAGTAGTCAGTCAATTTGGTCAGATCATTTGGGGTACTGTGACTTGTCATGGGGACTGACACAGGTGTTGCACAACGAGAAGGCGTCTCACTTGCACTTGAATCATCAACTTCCATCTCTAGTTTGGGGATGTTCTTCACCTTAGACCATCGCTCTACCATTGCAAAAATCTTGCTGTCTTCCAAGGCATTCTTATGTGGAATGGGTAACTTCACAAGGGTATTCAGAATCTAAAAATTAACAAAAATAATCAAATACATTTTTCAGTCAAGTTAAATGTTCTAAACCTTTTAGTGTTGTTAAAATCTCGTTCAAGACTGTAAGTGGATCATAAAAAACAAAAGCACAAAAAAATAATCCGTGTACGAATAATAATGGGAGTGGAGCTCCGGTATGCTGAAACTCTTGATAGGTGTTCTAGTAACTAAAACTAACGGCACGCACCCCAACGTATATTTACAATTTCCGCATAATGCACTATTAGGTTTTGCCGTTCAATGGTTCTTGCCTGTATTGCAGCATGCAAAGTCGCGAGGTTACGAAGACTACCATCCCGTTTATGCATTCGCAATACACGTTACACAAAATATTCAAAATGGACACACATTTGTGACCGCCTTCTAAAAAACAAGAAGCGGAAATTAAAAAAAAAATTTGCAACATTCAATGAAAAAGCAGATTTCTGCTTTAAATCAGAGATTTCACAGGCCTGCTTGTTATAACAAACACAGCTACAAAGAGCTTTCGGTTACATAAAGGAAATCATCAAGTCCTAATTGTAGTGCTTACATTGCTATGGGATCAAATACGATTTTAAAGAGGCCAATTTGCCAACAGTCAACGGTATAACAAAGAGTTTTTCAGCTAAATAGTGTCTAACCACACAGTCCTAGCTATGTTGTCTCCAGATGGTAAACACAAAGAATGTACTTTGGAAACTTTCCTAACTGCGTGGCAAGCTTGTGAATATGCTTGCCATCATCAAAGTCATTTACGTCAATATGGCGTATTTGTCAATTGATAATCTGACTGGTGCTGTGAGGTTCCAGTGCGAGGTGGCTTCATAAGTTTCTGTGGTAGCACATCTAGTGTCCCAGTTGGGTAATTCATGTAAGCACCTCGTCCCAATTTTCATTCTGCGTTCAACTAGTGTCAGCAGATGATCAGGATTGTGAACTGACAGATGTTGTCATGAGGTGCCAAGGTAAATCAGTTTGTCCATCGGACCTTGTAATAACCAGAGTCAACTGTAAATTAAACTTCTAAAGATGTGGACTACATACCTCCATTTTTAGTTCTAGTTCTGGTTTATCACTTATGTCTACCATCCAGCTCCACAGTAACTTCAGTCCATGATGTGTCAGGAAATGCTTCAAACAGGTTTCATCTACAGTGTCCTGCATATACACATATTAATATCAACATTACATGTTACAACACACCATTACAAACAGAGATTGGTAAAAATATGTAGCCTCATTTGCATACTGATCACATGCCCCTCTCATAATAGTTTGCCCATACAGGTAGAAATATACAGTGATCTTCATCATTTTTTAGACTGGAAGAAGCTAGATTTCAAGCTAATGTGATTGATTTCAACCTGTCTCAAGCTTTTTCAGTCCCAAGGGGGGTCTCATCTCTGCAAAGCATCATTTTTTGAATAACATTTTCAAGTTTGTTGGCTTGGGCTTTGAAGCAAAAAAATTCAATCAGAAAACATGCAGATTGTGAAAGTGCATAGTGTAATTAAGTGAAAATCTTCAACTTTCTGTAGCACACTACTTTGGTAGTCACTGGACTACCAATCTTTAAGACTGATTATTTTCATTTGGTCACATTCAGCTCTGCAATTTCAATTTTTTTCTTTTCTTGTAACCTGAATACAGTCGACTCTCGTTAATACGAGCTCGGATGTTACGAGGTTCCGGTTTATACGAGGTATTTTGCCGGTCCCGAACTGCCCCGTGCGTGTTTTAATGAATTTAAATACGCATGATACGAGCACGGTCCATACGAGAACACGGTTAATACGAGGTATTCTTGCCACCCGAAACGAGCAAATATATTGTTTGTCTTACTTTTATAGCAACTTTGGGGAATGAATTGTTGGGCATCGATAGTTTACCTTCATTGAGGTGAAAAATTTACTTCCCAGCCTTTCATAACATGTGCTACCGCTCCGTTGATCATGATCAATAGAGGTGCTATTTGAGCACTGGCAATGGTACCAGTCTATCGAATGGTAGTACAACGCAGATGAGAGGTGGACACCAGACCGTTTATTGTTCGCTGGTATCCCGCTTTAGCAATGAGCTATCTCGCATTACTGTGACCTTACTAAGGTGTGAAAACCAATGAAAACCAACATTCAACTTGTCATGTTGGCCGTTGCGACCGAAACTTGGCTGCCAAGAACGGCACGTTGAAGTCATATGCGCTCTTTTTTCAGTCATGAAAAATGTAAATTGTTTTCATAAATTGACTTTCGAAATAAATTAATTAAATCAAAACAGTTTTATTTGCCCAAAATGTTGTATGTTTGCATGTTACATGTACATGTATAATAGTGATCACAGTTATGCAGTGTCCATTGTACAGTACGGGTGCATTTATACACGTGCGTCCATTATGTCATGCACTGTGCATTGTTAATACCGCGCTCGGATAATACGAGGTTCGGTTAATACGAGAAAAACGGGCCAGTCCGGCGGACCTCGTATTAACGAGAGTCGACTGTATAGGGTACAAGAATTTAGTCCATTTTGGTGAGTTGAATTTCTTGAACATTGATTTCTAATATTAATTTACATTCATTCGTCAACTGAGCTGTCTTGTGGCTACCAGTGCACTATATCAGACATGTAGGAAATTTTTATATCTGTCGGCACAGTTGCAGTAAAAACAAAAAAATCCTAACTCAAACTTCTTTACAGGCAGCCACAGAAATGTTATCTTGTCTCACAGAACATTGGTTTTTCTTTGGGTCATGTGTTAGCTTGTGAAGTCCGCCATTTGTAGGATGATAAGATAAACAATCACCGCTCGAAAAATTTATGTCAAAGAAAGTTGGTAATTTTGCTGCCATGTGAAAGGGGTGAATGCCCCTGTGTGTTATACAGTGTAGTGCGCATTGCAGGTGGCGTGATGTTTACACACTGACCATAATTTTTTCTGTGCAGTTTGACTCCCAAAATGGTGAGCGTGACAGACAGTAGCCCCGTGTGATATTAGTTAGAGTGGTGGTGTTCATGTAACTTGTACCAATCAAAATACAAAATCTTGTTTAAGTTTTACTTATAACACTGTTGAACAGAACAAGGAACCGACATAATATTCAAAAGTACTAAGGGCTGTTAAGGTAATGGTCAAAGGAGAAGAAACTTCATGTACAACCCTGGCGTCTTTTAGGAATCTGCCAGACGAAAATTTGTTCATGTTATGTGTAGGAATTTGACAGCCAATAAGAAAGTATGTGACTGAAAATAATCCTGCAAGAAGTCTTGGTACCGGTTGATAAAATCCAGGTGGCTGCAGTAAACATGTGAACATATCATATATAAGTGTGGTGCTCTGTGGCAACGTGTTTGGCCTTAAATCAGTGTAAACAAGACGTAGAAAGTTTTGCTTTATCATATGCAGCTCATGCCATCACAGTTGCGTCTAAATGTGATGCAGTAGCAAACAACAAATTCTGAGCAAATTCAAATGGTGCAATAAAAAATAAAAAACAAGCTCAAATTACATTTGGTGTAAGGGACAGGATATTACCTCTAAAATTTTGAGCAGTTGTAGTCTGAGTGGGGTTGTTTCTGCAAGTACCATGTGCCGAGCAAGGTTAAGAGTCTGGTCATTCGTCTTCAAGCCTTTACCATCAAGCTCAATACATAACTGCTCAATCTCATCATCCAACTACAAACAAAAACAAATCAATTCAAAGACAGAGTTAAATACTGGGTTTTCAAATTCTGTAAAAATGCATCCTACAACTTCCAAAGTTAACCAGTTGGCGCCGGTTGTCATGTACGCGGAAATATTGTCTGAGCCTGCAGGCGACGTTTAAACACGCCATTGTGTAAAATCGGAATACCGCAACAAAGCGCCTGAATACCGCTACTGAGCGCCTGCAAGGTCACCTGGTCATTCCACTACTGAGCGCCTGCAAGGTCACCTGGTCATTCCACTATTGAGCGCCTGCAAGGTCACCTGGTCATTCCACTACTGAGCGTCTGCAAGGTCACCTGGTCATTCCACTACTGAGCGCCTGCAAGGTCACCTGGTCATTCCACTACTAAGCGCCTGCAAGGTCACCTGGTCATTCCACTACTGAGCGCCTGCAAGGTCACCTGGTCATTCCACTATTGAGCGCCTGCAAGGTCACCTGGTCATTCCACTACTGAGCGCCTGCAAGGTCACCTGGTCATTCCACTACTGAGCGCCTGCAAGGTCACCTGGTCATTCCACTACTGAGCGCCTGCAAGGTCACCTGGTCATTCCACTACTGAGCGCCTGCAAGGTCACCTGGTCATTCCACTACTGAGCGCCTGCAAGGTCACCTGGTCATTCCACTACTGAGCGCCTGCAAGGTCACCTGGTCATTCCACTATTGAGCGCCTGCAAGGTCACCTGGTCATTCCACTACTGAGCGCCTGCAAGGTCACCTGGTCAATCCACTACTGAGCGCCTGCAAGGTCACCTGGTCATTCCACTACTGAGCGCCTGCAAGGTCACCTGGTCATTCCACTACTGAGCGCCTGCAAGGTCACCTGGTCATTCCACTACTGAGCGCCTGCAAGGTCACCTGGTCATTCCACTACTGAGCGCCTGCAAGGTCACCTGGTCATTCCACTACTGAGCGCGTGCAAGGTCACCTGGTCATTCCACTACTGAGCGCCTGCAAGGTCACCTGGTCATTCCACTATTGAGCGCCTGCAAGGTCACCTGGTCATTCCACTACTGAGCGCCTGCAAGGTCACCTGGTCATTCCACTACTGAGCGCCTGCATACGACGTCTAATGCTTCGTTACCACCTACAAATATTTCACCATTTTTTGACCATTTATGCAGGAGTTTTTGTGTAATCCCTGATTCCAGACCTTTGTCCTTTTGTTCAAAGAAGAGGATTACCACGCACTAATAATTCATTCGTATTTCGGCTCAATGGAGCTAAGTCGTAGTGAACCAGGGATCAAGCCTTGATTCAGGGTTTAGTACCAATCCACGGCTATTGACGGTACTCTAATTAACATTTTCTCCATGGAGAAAAAAAACTCCCAGTACTATAAAGATAATCTTTGTTCTCTTGGCTTTGTCAAGTCAAAATTTCTTTGTGTCAGCGGTACTCTCAAAGAAAAAATGATTCGAGCATTTCTGAGAAAATAATCCCGTCAGGCTGCACGAGATAAAATGGAAGATTTCTGGCAGCAACTGGTTAACAGAATATCTGATCTGCAAGAAATTAGCAGTTTGAAAGATATCAACTAAAAGAAAAAATGGCAACATGATAATTACTCCATGATCGTAAATAAATCTCAGAGTAAATGTTTTTTTAGGACAACTTCTTCCCTTCTTATGTTTCAAATTATCAATTATAAGTCTCATTGAATAATAATCCCACTGTGTGTGCAGACCATTGGGCAATGTCTGATTTGAACTTAGGGTATAGCTGCTGGCTTCAACAGGTTAGGGATTTGAAGTAGCTACATGTACACCCACAGCCTTTCAAATGTGTCTTCTTTCTATGTTACCCAAAGCAAACTCAGCAAAATAAGAGTGGAGTCAATATGGAGTCTTTAAACAACTTACAGAGGCATCTTCAAAGCTTTCTTTTCGCCTACGTTCTGCCGTTTCTTTCCTCTTAGTTGACAAGTCTTTGCCCAATGCTGCTTTAGACTGTCTCTTCTGCTTGCCAATGAAACCTCGACAATTAGCTGCACCACACAAACACTTCTGAGCTTCCTCACTGTGTTAATTGGTCAAAAAATAAAAATAAAACATGTTACAGTATGCAGTCTTTTCTACAGTATATATCGGTCATTATCCAATACACATTGTTTGATGCACACGCGAAAAACATCCAGACATACACATAAAATTTGTGCAACAGTTTGGGCTTAACAAGCCAACAAAAATTAATTCCAGAGATTATTGGTTGCAGAGAGGAGACCCTACATCATGAATGAATTAGTTCGTACAGGTTGAATTCAATCAACGATGCTTGAAATCTGACTTTTCACCTGTTTGAAAAAAGGGGAAGGTCGCAGAGTATTAGTTAAATCCTCAAAACTTTTAAGTTTTTAATTTTTAAATACCCTTTTTCAGAATGCTGATTCAGGTACTGGCAATGGCAACATTATTCCACAGGTGTCATGTGTTGTTTAATGCACATACAACCAACCAAGACATTAATTTCAGGAAAGAGAAGGGTATTGCTGCAATGTTTCTGGAATGGTTTGGCAGCAACTAGTGAGCACATGCCCAACTGACGAGACAATGCCTTGTTTCAATATGCTACCATTCCTTTACAATTCTAGTTTTCAAAATGCCAGCTTGTACCCTTTAGCAATAGACCCCTTGCATATAACTTCACAAGCTACAACAGCGCTCTCATTATTGGCTGAGAGCTGTGTGTGGTGTGTTTGACCTCAGGGATGGCAGACTATGTAAGCAGTATATTTTAACTACATAAATCCACTCTCTAATCATATTATCCTTACCCATATTGTTCAAACTGGTAGTCAAATGTTAACTCTGTTCCTGCAGGGATAAATTTCTTGGTGAAGAACCCAACCCGAATCTGACCATTGACAGTCCACTACAAGAAAAAAATCAGTTTAGACACATTTCTGTCAATTTGGAAGCACTACACTTTTTATAGAGAATTAAATCTGACTCCGAAAAATCTAAATGCATCAACTATTGAGAAAACTAGCACAAAATCCCTCTTTATTCTGCATGACAGGGCCTTTTCTAGGCTGTAAGGTGCCAAGAACAATGGAAAAAATCAAGGCAGCCATTCGGTCTATCAAAATCATGTTCACCTCACTTCACACAGAATATTCCGAACAGGTTGTCACGTCATCCACACCCAAACACAGACAACACAAATGTGTGTTTACAAGGTCCCCAATCGTGTGTCCTTAAAAATTGTGTGTTCACAGAAATATTTTTCAAGCCAGCAATCCGGCGATGTTGAAACATGCAATTGCGTAAAAATCAGAATACCAGAACAAAGTTATGGTTTCCAAACATACAAAGAGAAAACATGGTCTTGAATATTTCACATATTTTTGGCTACTGTGCGATGGTTTTTGTGTAATCCCTGATTTCAGACTATCGTCCTGTTGTTCCAAGAGGATTAAGAGACATGGAGAGGTTTCCATCATTGTTTATTCATTGTATTTGGGCTCAATGGAGGTAAGTCACAGTGAACCAGGGATCCAGCCATGGTTCTGGGTTTTACACCAACCCTATGCCTGGCTCATGGCCAAGATTTTGCAATTCATGGTACATGAGAAATTGAAATTTCTTCGTGCCAGTGGGACTCTAAAACAGGACATCCATAGTGAAGTGTAAAAGAAAAGTGTAATTTAATGTCAAATAAAATCATACCTTCTGGGTTTCACAGTTGGGATCACAGCTGTGGTTGATAAACCTTGACTTGTTGCCTTTCTTTGTAGCATCAATTATCTATGTTGTTAAGTAAAGTTAAGCAAGAATAAAACATGTAATATTTATTTTTTTAAGCACCTGAAGGTTCACAGTATGACTTTGTCACATTCATTTAATGAACAATAAATTATTGATTGAGTTATGCTTTATTAAAAACTCAGCTTAAATGTTATAAATTTAGTAAAATAAAGCCTGCGCGTTGTGTATTTTTTCTTGAACAACCTACAATTTTTGAGGAACTGTGCTTTGCCAACCATGCTGTTTGCTGCTTTCGCATGCGCATCAGTGACGACAATGCTGTATACGGCCTAGTTATTGGCGCACCAGCAATGATGCAAGTTACAATTTCAGGGGAAAAACATTTTTCCCGAGCAAGGAGTTTTTGTATGCTATCAGGTAATGCCCTGGTATATGTCACCAACAGATGGCCTAGCAAACATACAATACAAATACAATGCCCATACAAACAAAAACTAATGATATCCAGGCGGTTTTACTCTGCATAATTCAATAAAATAGCGATGATAAAATAATATATCGCAATTTTTTCTTGCGACATACAGCGATGGGCAATTTGGATTTTGGCACAAGCTTAATTCAGTTCACCAATTGTTTTTCCTTTCCCCAAATGTGTTACATTTACAGATTGAAATAAAAATTTATTTGATTAGTTAATTATTAGTTTTGATAGGATTTTCTTTTGCAGAACTACTGAAGAGACAAGTGTATATTTTCACCACAAATTCTTACCTGGTAACCGTTTTAATAATTGATAAAACAAATAACTATTTTTTCAAATTGAAGCAACGATCAGTGTTATAATGGAAAATAAAGTGCCTTCTTACCTCATCTGCCCTTAGAGCCATGAAATAGAAATGCTGGTTTTTATCCTTGTTGTAAAGTTTTACACGAGACTTGAACTCCGAATAGTTCAGCACTTCTCCACAGTATTCCATTACAAACTCATGCCTATTGCAAAAACCAGTTGAAATCAAACTTAACTTTTTGATTGATGAACCTAAAATATTCAAACTGTTAAGATGCGTCTGGAGTAAAATTGATCACAGTCAATATATAACAGACATCTGAAGTTAATGACTGTACTATACAATTAAATAACCCAACACATCGAATTTGTATAATCTGTGTATTATCTTAGCACTTATATACATAAACATAAAATGCTTCAGAACAAAACTTATTTGTAGGATTATTCGGCCCAAAACAAGAGAGAAAAACAATCCAGAGCACCGTTAATTGTAATTGACATTCGTTGTCTACCAATGCACTCATGGAATGCTTGCATGTTATGTAACATAACATCTTTGTTTCTACACTGAAGCCAAGATTATCATCTCTTATTAAAACCAATCACTTCTTACTTACGCTTTGAAATCTGTTTTAGACTTGAGACCATGTCCCTTATTCTCAGCATAAAAAACACCCACATCAGCATACTTTCTCTGTTAATTCAAGCAAACATAATTGCATATAAATCATTGGTAGCTTTTGTTTCACCACACAAAAACCCATTAACTACATGTACTTCATTCAGTCATTTTGGCATTCATCCTTGTGCAAAGATTAAGATTTTTTTAAGGAGAGCGACAAAAGTTCTTGGTTACCGATGAGTGACCTGGTTTAAAATTGCCAATAGGGGAGCATTGGCTACACAGAAAGAGAAAATGTTCGATTCTGCTGTAGTAGAGATGCTGCAGTAATATGAGACTTAACTATATGGAGACATTCTTAGTTCCAAAATGTACATTATACTTTTTGTAAATTATGAAGGAATGCAGGCAAGTAGCGTCCTATGAAAAGCTCTATGGTTGTATCGTATACTTGGGGTGTGATCCCTGGCTACAAGGCAGTTTCAGGTTGTGTGGCTTCTGACTGGCACCTCCCAAACAAAGATATTGACTAAATAGGGATACTGCCAACATTAGGGCTGGATAGCTCAGTTGGTAGAGCATTGACTAGTTAAAGCCGGGGGTCGCAGGCTCAAATCCTGCTCCAGTCAATTTTTCTTTGTTCACCCCAAAATTAAAAAAACAGTTTAAGAACCAACGATAACATACCAAAGGTGCAGTTTCTAACAACATGTTTGCACTTGTTAATTACATTTAGTCAATGTCCATGCTAAGCATGACACAAATTACAGCATATCTTGCAATACATGATTTTTAATGTTAGATTGAACATTTTATCACCTCATTAAGGACAATTTTGTATTTACTTTTTACGTATGAAACGTCACCTCATATCTACATGTATTGTATACTATAATTACCTACAGCACTCACATACAGAGAATACTTGCTGGTAAAATGTTCTCTGAAAGTAAAATTGGTCCTCAGTCATAACATGTCCATGCCAATGAGGAACTCAGATAATGTATGTCTCAATAATGAGTTAGCCCTTACATCAATAGCTCTATGATGGTCTAATACTTCACATGTCACATACCTTGGAGAACCTTCTATTTGTGCAATAGTCACCACAGGGACATCGAGATGTGCTGCAATTGGAGAACAATCATATTGGAAGTCATTCATATCAATCTTCCATTACATTTATACTCTTCGGAAGTAACCAAATTCATGGGTTGAATAACCCAATGGACAACAGGCCAGAGTCAATTAAATTTATTGCAAGTACCTTTAAGTCCCAACTGAACAAGTCCATTGGTGTAGTAATGCTGTTCATCTAGTTACTTCTACTTTGAACAGTTTCAACTGTGTTTCCTTTTTTCTACCGTAGTCTTGAAAATATACCCTGGTCTATTACTATTCATGGTTTATTAACATTCATTCAACAGCCCGCGGGCTGAATTGCATGAAGTTTATATTAAACAAACAACAACTGAGATAGATGGTAAATATTTAGTTTAGTGGATTTTCATCTAAAAGTTTTAGCTTTGTGCCTTGTGATGATTTGGTAAATAATCACATGCCATTATACACATTTGAGCTGAATCAAGGTTCAAGCCCTTAAATTATTTGGTTTCATCTAAAAAAAAATAGCGTAAATCCTGCACTGCATCCGAAATGCAGTTTTGTTATTCATGTTAAAAAACACATGGTCCAGGAGAGGTGAGCTTATTTTATACCACGTCAATTTCTGTCATACTCCAGTGTAGTACAAAAGGTTAAAGTTAAACCTCGCTACTTAAGTATTAAAGGACATGTTTGATATACTTACCATTCTATCATGAGTAATCGGTTCAAGCAGTCTTCTCCACATGCAGACAAACCTCGACTTCTATCACTCTTGGATGTTGTACAGTCACATACCATTCTGCGTGCTTCCTTTCCTGCTTTAGACTTTTTCCTGAATCATTAATTAAGACATGGTTTAGATACATGCACTTATCCTCCAATCACTACATCAAGCAATTCTCAATCCTAGAAAACACATGTCACTGGAACTCCCCATACCAATGCACACAGTAAGTTGCAGGACATTTTTGGGTTGTACAGTAGTAAATAACAATACATATTTCCATTGGTGGTTTTAAAGTTGAACTGAATAACATTTACCAGCCCATATTTTGTATGTATATTCTTTTTAAGACATTATGGATACCTTCCAGTCAAAACTAAGACATTGATCTGCTTATATTTAAGAAATTGCAGTCATTTGTTTTAACTGTAGCGTACAAAGTGGATAGACGTCTTGTACATGACTTATTTCACCTTCCAAATGTCTCATAACCCAGAGGAATTATCAAATCTTAATTTCTACCATAATGAAAAGCTACTGGGATACAAGTAAGAGTATTAGACAACTTAAGCATTTCCAAGTTTGCTTTATAGCCCATCTTGTCCGTCAATGTGACATACATTACCCTTGTATCCCAATATTTTCCTTCCTTAGTGTTTAGGTAAGAACAATAATTAACGGCTTGTTCAAAGTATTTGTTTTAATCTTACTACATGTATGTCATGCCTTAATTAATAAGTTATGAAATGAATGTGTGGGGAGAACATGTACGAAAATGGAGATATAGAGAAATATAAAATATTCAAAGTACACAGCAGTGCAATTTTTCTTGCACTAGTTACATGTCCTACAACTTATGGTTCATGTCCATCAGAGTGACTGGAAGTCTTGTGTTATTAAGAACAGATTTAGTAATGTATTATAATAAACATCATTTGATTCAAAATATTCTGTTTTTCATATTTGAAAGTCCAATACGGTTTACATATAAAAGTTTTAATCCACAAGAAACACTCACCTCTCGGATAAATAGTAGTTTTCTGGAATTTCTTCATAGGCAGGAACTTTGTCACCTGTAACGATGCCCCAGGACTTGCTGTCATTTTCATGTACTTTAGATCCTTCTGACTGACTGTCACTCACCTCTCCTTCCTCTTGCATACTGACAATTTCTTTTTCAATTTGGATGCAAGTAACATCATTTTCTCCTTCTTGTTGGGACTGGCTAGGTGCTGAAATTTCAAAAAGCTGAGGCTGGCTACTGGTGTATTTAGATTCTGATTCATTTTTGTTGGCTGGAGCTTCAACTTCACTTTCACAACCTACCAAATTCTTCTGACAGGTGTGATGAGGGAAATTATCTGCATACCCAATAGGTAGACTGTCGACACTTACACTTTCTTCTTGGTTCTCTTCCTTAGATTCACAATCAAAGTCATTATGGATTAACTCAAAGTCTGCTTCTTTTCTATCAGCAATTATGGCAATACTTGAAGCATTTTGTTGATTGTCTTGTGATAGACATTCTGCTATGTCTTTGCTGGTTATATCTTGTGACTTGTCACCATTATTTTCTTCAGCCTGATTACTGTCATCTGTGTCAATGTTCATATGATTACTTAGCTCCATTGGCACTGGGCTAGTGGGTTTATCACCTTGCAGTGAATTTAGCTCATCATTATTTTCAATTCTCTGACACTCAGAAACAGATGTGGAGTTATCTAATGTGTAATTAATGGCTAGGTCCATCCCTGTATTTTGAATTGTGTCTGTGCTACATGGTGTAGGAGCAACTGCGAGAGAGGAAGTAACTGTAGAAATACATGTAGTAACATCAGGACAGACAACTGGGGTGGTAGTTATTGGGGAGGAGAGTCCAGAAGTTACCACCAAGGACAATGTAACATCTTGGAAGCCAAAGTCGGGCATGGAAACTTCAAAATGATTTGCAGCTTGGAGAGAGTCATCATGGTTAAGAACAGCAACGTCTTCATCAGGGCACGTATTCCCACTGTCAGTAATCTCTTTACTTATTTTCCTCTCAATGGTTAATACATCAGGGGAGACTGGCATTAAGTGAAGAGAAGTAGTCTCCGTTGTTTCAACCTCACTTGTTGGTTTTATTTTGGATGTTTCACTGTTAATTTGTGTGTCTACAACTTCATCATCCACTTCGGGACCAGCAACTGATCCAACATTGTCCTGCATTTTGTCTTTTTGACTTGGATTTTGGGACTGTGTATCTTTTAGGACTGTCACATTTTCATGATCTGACGGACTCACTGCCACTTGATGCTCTGCTTCAAGTTGGTTACTTTTTTTGTTGACCTCTGTTTCTATGGCGATGTCTGAAGGAGATTCAGTTGAATTACGAGAAGACAGACGCCTTTTTCTTCCTGTGGTTGGCAAGGCTTCTGCAAATTCTTTAGGAGAATCAGTCAGTCTCTTTTCTCCTATAGAGCGAAGACGTGTGCTTCTACGAGTTGGCATGGCCTCTACATTTACGTCATCAGGTATACCTTTACCTTTATTGCCTCGCCATGACCTCTTTCTTTGCCTTGGAGCTTCAGACTTTAGCGACACATTCTGGTCTTCCAAAGATGGAGAAGCATCAGAATGCAAGGTTACTTCCTTTGGATTCTGAATGGGCTTGAATACCGTGTCTTTGGCTGCCTCTGGCAGATTTTCTTGTTTAGAAGATCTTTCCACTATTAAGCCATATTCTTTATCTGAAGAAGTAAAATCTTCTGACAAAGCATGGAAATTACTCACTTCTTGGGTACTACCAAGACTCTTTTCACCAACATCATCCATTATATTTTCATCAACTAGAGGGTGCTCATGACACACAAACTTCTCTTGGGGGAAATCAATTGAAAATACTTGATGCTCCTTGACATCCACGGCTTGACTGACAGCCTGATTTGTAGGTTTATCAGAGGGTGGTTTTGCCTCAAAACTTGATGGTTCAGTACTGATGGGTAGCGGACTATCGCTGCAAGAATCTTCCTGTGTCTGGCTGTTATCAAACTTTAAAGGTTCTGAGGTATCATCACTTCTTTGAAACTCCATTTGGGAAAACAACTCCTTGGGTGAGGCAATTGTTTTGAGAGCCGAATCAGATTTTGCCTTGATATGAAATTCAGGTTCTCTCTTTGATTGATCTGAATGTTTACTAAACTGTTTATTATTTTCTAAGTCTGTCATCATTTGGACCTCCTTAGGCTCATTTGAAAGTTGAGGTATTTTTGCTGGCACCAGATTTGTACCAGAGGTTGCTAGACTCTGATCAGACGTCTGCTCTTTGTTATCAATAACCAGAGTGTTTTGCAATACTGCTTTTTCTGGAATTGTTTCTTGAAGGAATGAATCAAGATTTGTGTCTATCTCAAAGTCCCATACATCACTTACTAAAGATGAATCACGCCTTGCATCTTTTCTAACGAACCCCACCATCCATTCAACCACAGGTTTTTTCTTTGAGAGAGCCAAGGCTGGTGTTTCTTTAGAAAGCTGAATGTCACCATCCACCATAGGTTGAGTGCTTTCAATTGGAGGCTCATTTTCTACAACTCCATTGGTCTCTTCCCTTTTACCAACGTAGTCTTTTGAGGTATCTTTGGCTATTGAGGACTCTTTGTCTTTGCCAAATCGTCTAGATGCAAGGGACTTCAAAGGCTTATCTACATGTGCAACATTAAGTGACAGCGATCTTGGCAACATTAAATTATCGGCAGCTTTACATGGCGGACTTGCTGATGTGACATTGTTCTGCAACAAACAACCTGTAGAAGGAATGCTAACCTGCACCTCTGGGGATGACCCATTGGAATCTTGTATTGAATGTTTTCTTTTAGTCCTCTCTGACCTCCTTTTAGAACTTTCATTTGGCAATGATGACTGACTAATTTGCCCTAAATTAGAATTTAATTCATTACAGTTTGAGTAATAGTCAAGGACTTCATCATCTTGAACTAAGTCCGTCATCAAAACCTCACTGGAATGGGTCTCATAAGAAGTAGACTCTTTCAAAGCTGAACCAGGAATTTCTTCAACTTTACACACAGACTGTTTTTCCTGAGCGCAAGATTCAGTATCATGTGTTGTTGCAGAGACTGAGTCCAAATGTGTAAGTTTTTCAAATTCTTCCATTTCTCTCTCCAAAGACAGGCTTGGCTTGGGAACTGTTTTTGATGTTGATTTCTCAATTGAACCTTCTTTTGGTTGTGTTCCTGAGTTATCTTCTGCAGAGGTTTCACTACTCTCAAGGGATGTTTGTGATCTTGTTTTATACCGTGTCCTCATTCCAATGACTGGGTTTATGAATGCCATTTCAATCCTTTTCTGTTTCTTTTCGGTCATTATTGGATGTGAAGCAGTTGCAATCCTATCAGGAGAAGAGACTATCATCTGTTCTTGATGCTCCTAAAAGTAACAAACCAGAAAATAATTTATATTGTACATTTGAAAGTCAATAACACAAATATTATTTCATTAATTGATGGGTGTGGCAGCACCATGGACCAATGATGCAATGATATATATATAACAAGGAAAGAACTACCTGATTTTGAGCATCAATCATTCGACTGTGTCCATAAAAAATTTGTTTTTGAAAACCATGAAAAAAGGTGGTTGTTTAAACAAATGTGTAGAAACAATGCAAACGTTTGTACTTAGAAAGCACCGCAGGCGTCAAACTTCCAGACAGAAATGAGAAATGTTTACTCCTGCTGGAACATCTGAGTGAGATTGTCAATCCAGACTGAGTTTCATCTGATGTTTTAAAAAGTCTTAATATTTTTTGGCAACACTAAAATGTATTATAAGGTTGATTAAAAAATACCCTTGACAAATAGCCTTACACAGCGATTTGGGGACTTGAGGTTTGTATTACATGTGTTTGTTCAAAAGTATTTTGTTTAAGCTCACAAAGTAATGTTGGAAAACAAATATCTGAGGGTTTATGCAAATGGTTTATGATAAATACTACACACCTGAAAGCTTTCAAGTTCCCTACAGTCAGCACATCAGCAGCAATGTCATACAAGAGAAAAAAACAAGAACAATCAAATCATATATCTACATGTAATGTATACAGAATTTTAGTACATCAGCTTCATGTCAAATTGCACACTATCAGATACAATCAGGAAATATAAGCCTGTTTCCCATAATATTTAGGCTTTCTAAACAAGCCTAGTGATAACATTTTAAGGTTCTTCCATTTTAAGGTTCTTCCATTTTTACTGTCCAGAATGACAGGATTATTTTCTCAGAATAGCCAGAATCATTTTTCTTTGAGAGTATCACTGGCACAAAGAATCCATGACTTTACAAAGCCAAGAGAACAAAGTTTCTCTTTATAGTAACAGGATTTTTGTTTTTATCTACCAACAAAATGTTAAATTCATACACCCTGAATTGCAAAACCTTGGCCATGAGCTACGGCATACATGTAGGATTGGTACTAAACCCGGAACCATGGCTGTATCCCTGGTTCACTCTGACTTAAGATTCATTGAGCCGAAAAATAATGAATTAACAATGGTGAAAGCCTCTCAATATCTCTTATTCCTCTTCTTGGAACAAAAGGAGATTTACACAAAAACCACCGCACAATAGCCAAAAATCGACAAAATGTTCAAGACCATGATTTTTCTGTGTGAGTGAAATGTGTTTCAATGTCACCTATTTGCTGGCTTCAAAAAATATTTTCGTGGGTACACATCAGCCGGCGCCAACTGGTTAAAATACATGGGGAAAAAGAGGTTCTTCTGTCTATCTTTACTTGAAACCCAGTACTTTTCAGCCAAAAGTGTGGATTTGATGCGGATTAGTTTGTCATGGAAACTATTTAAAATGTATAGTGGGTTGTCAGATACCAAGGAGAAAACGAATAAATCTAAAATAAAAACAGCTTCAACTGTACAAAAGTTCATTTAATCAAATTTGATGGTAAACCAATTGTCACCATTGTTTTGGTTGTTAGTGTTTTTTGCCATGTTTTTGCTGCACAAACATAGTTTGAGTTCAACACAGCAAAAGCATGCCGTTTAGCGCAGATGATGCCTCAAGCTCATGAAACATCTTTACTTTAAGTTTTGAAAAAAAAAGATCATTCAATTTAAGCATCATTGTCAACCATCAACCTGTGCGCCATTACTCCTCATGAATTCAGAACCAGCTCGTATCCTTTCCAACTTGTACACAACGAACCTGTTCTCATGCCAACTCATTCGCCTGCCAATATGTCTGTTACCCTAACCAATTCGTTGTCATGCCAATTTACTCCTATCTGAAGTGGTCTCTGGTATGTAAATTCCCATTGTGGAAGAAATAAAAGTGAGTTCTTTTTAAATTAAAAATTCCATGAAGGTTTTGGTCCAGAAATATTTAGATTGTACATTGAAAGTGTTAACTATTCAAAATGCTGTAAGAGCTGTTTGCTTAAATAAAAAAATGGTAATGGCCTTACGTTTCAAGCCCAGCCAAGTCTTCAGAAACGCTTTTTTTTTCTTCTTAAAATAATTATTTTGAACTTTTTTTAATGAAGATCTTTCCTCTGTAAAATGTTGCTAATTCATGTTGAGTGCACGCAATGCGGCTGCTGGTGTATTAGGACTATTGCATCGGCTGATTGGAGAGGGAAAAACAAATATTCCTCCCAACCTGTGAAAGTTGAAAAGGAAGGATGCTTAAGAACTACATGGCCTTAGATAACAAATCGTTTTATATAACACTTTTAATTCTATAAAAATTCAATGTGAACTCTTCCTTCATGCAGGTGTAATTTGTTTGCCCTCCATGCCCTATGCTGAGTGAAATGCTGTGCTTTTTCCATTGCACTGACCACTCCTCCAAGACCTCCAGTTCGGCCCGACTTGTTGCGAGACACAATCCTTATCCAGAATAACTTCAATGTCTGCATCATATAAATTCCAAACCTTTCCACATTTCTTTGATGGTCGATACAAAGTAACGCTTTACTGAAGGGACATTTCCACCTCAATGGGTAATTTTTGGGTCGGTAATATAACAAGTATGACTCAAGCATGAGTAAAAGAATTGATCGTCCAAAAGGACAATATAAACATCCATTCCAATAACCCCCAAATTTGGCCAGTTTCGTGGTTATTAAAAAAACAAGGGTCACGTGACATGAATGTGACTTACACATGTATCTGCATCCAAAATTTAAGATCAACAACTCACATTATCATTCAGCTACATGTTACATTTCCATCCAGATTAAAAAAAGGGTTATTACTGGACTAAATTAAACTCTGATTGTTTGCAAATTTATCCGTGACTAAATAACGAAAGTGGACAGATATGCACGTATACATTCAAATTATGGATCAAATTCATTACAGGTCAACAGCCCATTAGAAAAATCCATTTATAATCTCAGTGTGTTTTGAACGCAAGACTCAAGTGTTTTTATTTGCTAAGGGCAGTACTCGATCAAATAGATCAATAACATTAAACTCATTTGTTTATTTAAATTGGAATCGGGGATTTAAATTTGTATTGTCCCATTCACTTGAAAGCCGTACGTCGTCTTTCCTGAAAGACCGATCAACATGCCTGCTCTGTGCCGATCAAAATCGCGCCACCCCAAGTTGAGCACACATGCGATATGCCAATGTCAACATTGTTCACAAGGTGATCAGTGGGGATCACGTTTCTTTGTGACGTCTCGTTGTGATACGAATACAGTCTCATTTTTATTTCAGATGTCAGGCAGCAGTGTAAACCAGGTCAACACCTGAAAACTCATTCAGTGCAAGGGGGCGATACGCCAAAATCTGCATCAAAGAAATGTCAAAAGTTGACTGTGAGACTGCACTGGCAACAAGCCGTTCATTGTAGACGAGCTGACGAAGAACGCTTGGCATTTTGGGTATTAAATGTAGGCTTTTACCTGAAGAAATGGCAAACACTGAGGGATAAAGGCAAAGGCCTTCATGGTGACAAAACGAAAGATGACGTTTTCACAAGAATTTTTTAGACAGGTTAGTTTAAGACATCTGATTATGTCTTGAAAGCCAGTTGCCTTCTTTTGCAAGATAATGTTGATGAATTGGTTTCTTATACTGGTACATCATATTGTAATTACAATAGTAACATAATCAGTGACTAGCCATTAATTGTTTATGAAGTGTAAGAAATTCAAAATCACTATTTAAGACAGTTGTTACTGGATAGTGTGTACATTAACCTTTGACATGACATCTTATTTTATTCAAAGATTTCTCATTAATTACAGGGCACTTGACTTACTTTTTTTCGAAAAGGTTCTCAAGAGTATACCTATTTTTAGAAAGGACATTTTTAGAAATATGGGGACTAAGTCACGAAGTGCCCCTTTTGAATAAGCACACTGTTCAACTCAGCACTATGGTACAAATGCATTGCAAGAAATTTCATTACAACAAACCACCACCATTAAATAAAAGCAATGCTTACAATGTCACGAATGTACATGTCATGCTTGTACACGTTTGGTAAACGTACAGTTAGATCCATACAGCTCTTCGTAGATCATGTACATAATGTATGTGTGTACAGTGAAGCTAGTTTATCGACAGAACTAAAAAAATCGCGCCAAAACCGTGTATGTTTCTGCAGCACGGAAGCCAAGCCATGCAAGAATAACCCATTCTAACAAAATACTGAACGAAACTGAACACACGTGTGAAAAAAATACAATGTACCTTACGAACGCAGGGTTCAGCTTTCTCGACTTGCTACATGACCCGGTCCGCCATCTTGAAATTCACGTTCTGTGTGTGTGTACTGATGTGTGTGTGCTGAAGATCTGCAGGCAGCGTACGTCGTACATATGATACGTACATGTACTGTAATGTACAATCCCAAATACACTGTACTCATACTTGAGTATCCCGGCCGGGCCCAATGGGCTGAAAGGGCATGGAGAGCAGCCGATAAATACATGCATTGGTCGGTCGTGGCATTCAGTAGTCTGTTGATGATCAATTTATTTCCCACGGCGTCGAGATACAACATTAAATAAGTCCATGTACATTATAATATAGTGCATATTATCATCAGAACATAATGTATATGTGACATTAAGACTACGTCAATTTCAAACCACGTTGCAGTTTACTGACCAGCTAGCTCCGTCGGCCATTAATGATAAAAACAAAACAACCCGAACCAAAACCATTCCAAAATCACTTCTTCAGCTGAAAGTGAATCCGCTGTAAACAATTTCTGACAGGCGACATTTCGGGTGCTAACAACAACTGTATATAAAATTACGTACCATTTTTGAAAACGTTGACAAATTATTAATGATGGGACTTTACAATGCTGAAATACCTGCTTGTGCCATACCGTATGAACAGTGTTCTGTCCCCTCCAGATCCATCCACACCAGATACCTTTCAAGCGGTTTTAACGTGACTACCGAAGTACCATGGTTCATTCAATGCTTTTTAGGTGGTTAGATCTCTGACGTTAGACTTACGACCAGGGTTGTGACTGATTCGCGACTGTGACCTCGCGGGTTTTCGTCAAACATGATTAGAAACAAGTTTCCATGGTGGACCTTGTGTCTTGTGTTGTATAGCATGCTAGCACCACACAGAGAGGCGAGACATGAACTAACCTGCGACCTGTCTTACTTTACATAATCAGTTGAGTCGCTGCGAGGAAACACTTCGTCCATTCTTGGTTAGTTTGTACTGCAGAAAGATACTGCACTCAAACCCAGTTCAACTTGAGCAACAATAATCGTCATGTACGTGTATTAAAAATGGACAACCTAAAGAACAGCCTACATGTACATCATATACCGAGCGCTCAACGGACGGACCTCACGTACTCCGTTTATGACAAACGGTTGTCCAATTCTTCAGTTCGGTCCACCCCGATCTTAGAAAACATCGGGCACCAAGATCTATAAAGTAACCGCAGCACTATAACATTGTTTTTAAAGAAAACATTCATCTGAGAAATCGTTTTCGAGCAATACAATGCAACTGAAAACCATAGTGGAAACTAACCTTAGCTTCCATTCCCGTTCTGATTTGTATTCTTTTTGAAAAAGGCTTTGGCATTCAAGGTCAATATGTGAGGCCATGACCACTTTTTGCACAAGAACTGGAGTTGATGAGAATATTTATGGCTGATGAGTGGCTTGGTATTTGTCATGCCATAGATGCTGTAACTGGCAGTTTGTAACAAAAGAATTGAAATCAATTGTTAACACAAATAATAGTTACTGAATTAACAACTGACTTCTTGGTTAAATACAGTGGACAGTGAGTATAAGAATTCCAGACTTGAGGCTCAGGTTTATGTTTCAGCAGGCATTTGAACTTGTTTCATCAAAATACTCTGGAAATTCTTTAAACAGCAGCATCATACATTTACACAGAATTTTCAGCGACATTTGGGATTTAAAAGAAGGAAAGATTCGTCAATTAAACCAAACCATATTTAATACATTTCTTTTGCTTCAATTTAGAATTCCACTTGGAGCCCTTTGTCACCAGCTTTGTCATGATTGGTTTTTAGCTAGGACCGCAAACTTTAATTTGGTAATTTTGACTGCTTTAAAAATGTATTGATAACATGAATGACCTCCATACCTCTTTTTTATGTAAACTAATTATGAAACTGTAAAAGCATGACCCAGTTCCGACACTTGTGAGTGAGAAAACACCTGTAAAACGCATTCAAATTTGTTGAGTACACCATGGCACCAGTTGATTTGAGTCAGTTCAGACTGCACATCTGAACTTAAATTTTGAGATCCAGCCAAGTATGGAGTCTGAACATTCCATCAAATTAATTTGTGAGCATTTTGAAGGCCTTTATGGACTGGGTCCAATTTCAAAAAGCCTGTAAGCAGTAGTTTTCAGCTTACAGAGATGGAGCTCCCCTTCTCTGAATTTTATAACTGCTGCTTACCTTAAATAAGGTAAAAGGCCTAGTAAATTACTAATGCTAGTGGCTGTCTCTAAATCTCTTTCATTTGTAAATATATTTGCTTAAAAATTCTGTATAGAAGATGCTAGTCAATAAACAGCTTTACATCAAATTGAGCCCAAATTAGTTGGACAAAAGGTGAAATCCGAATATTACCTGCAGTATTTGATTGTTTTTCTGTTGATTGATGACAATTGAAATGAGCTATATTTCCCTTTAATTTGTGTGTGGTCATACATTAGTTCTTTCTTTTTCTTTTCTTTTTTTCAAGCTGAATGTGTAGACTTTATCTTAACATTTGAGGAACAATAGTCATTGTAGCTGCAAATATGGAGACAAGTCTTACACCTCGGTTTAAAAAAAAAAGGTTCTTCTCATTTTAGTTAAAACGACATTCCTAATGAAGTTATTAGGCACCAGTGCATTGTGTTAATGAAACAGTTGAAGAAGAATGTGGAGTAACTGATATTTACTTAAAGAGAAAACATTATTTATTTCCATGTTTTTTGTTGTTGTTTTTTTTTGCATTTAACCAGTTGAGTTGAAATCTTTTCTGAACCCCAGAGTACGGTATTAAAATCAAATTTGACTCAAGTCATGTAAAGGATCAGCAGAATTAGAAATGAATTAAACACCCTGATTGCTTCACTGCAGGACAAAAGACCAGTTTGCCAGCGAAGCTCTTATCTGGCATATACTGAAACTTCCTGGATGCAAAGGCTATTGTGAAATTACCCAAAGATTGTCTGAACTACGTATACAACAGACAGCGTAGTATAACAACCTTTACAGCAGAAAATGTATTTTAAAAACCAGAGCAAAAACAATAGGAGTTGATCATTGACCTTTCTGTTGTCCTCAATGATGTAAGATTTAATGAACAGACTTACCTCATTCAACGTGTACAATACCCTGATGAAATTTAATTGTATCAGTTCAAAAACATTCAATCCTGACTTTGTACTAATGTAACTTTCAGGTAAGGCTCTGCTTCATGGGGGTTGTGTGATCCATGATACAATAGCGAGATTGTGCACAGACATGACAGTATTACCTCAGTAGTTTTTGTAGCTCAAGCTAACCAAATCTGAAAGCATTCCTTTAAGGGTTCTAAAGCTAGAAATGGTGTTTTATTACTGACAGATCATCCTTGTCATTTTATTACTACATGTAGCAGTGATATTGGTAACCAGGCATTTTCATTTGGGATGGAGGAGGGGGCAGCTGGGGCAAAGACATAAATTTAGGGGGGCTATTGAAGGTATTGAACCATTCATTTGTGCTACGGCACTGATTGGTGGAACTTTCATCACATGACATTCACTATTACTCCCATCCGTATCAGCGATCAAAAATCCCATGGGGAATAGTATTTCCAATTTAACAGTTAGGATCATCCATGTTCCAATTTTTTTTTTTAAACAAAAGAACACCCGGGGGGGGGGGGGGGGTGCAAAAGGTTGTGATCCAATGAATATTAATTTTTTGCACTATTGTCAACCAAACACACAAACATGGCAACCACAACAGATATTCCTAGTTTCCTACGTTCGCGTCAATTTCTGATACTGATTTAAAGGACTTGACTGATTTTACAAATACATCAAATAACAAGGATCTATATGTCAGTTATATAAAACAAATATTGAGTGGCTTTAATTCTTGACATGGAAGGAATATTATCACTCAGCAATTTTGACTGTTCCACTTCACAAGATGAATCCGAGTTAAATTGAACAGTCTGAATTTTACCCAGCAATAATATTCCTCCCATTCCACTCTGAGCCACTCACTAATTTTATATTGATTTTTGCAGCCACATTTGAAAAAAGAAAAAAAAATATACACCCATTCAAGAACATGAATACATTTCATCCAAAATGGAATACTCACTCAGTTGGAAACGCTGGATCATATTCATCAGCCATTTCCATAGGGATAGTTCACTTTTTCCTCTTTCAGCGTCCGTAAACAGGTAAAATCACATTTCTGATTAGTCTGACTAATCCAATATTGGCCTACATGTACATGTACACGTATCCATCGCTTCAATGACTTCAGACATGATCAGTTGGTATCTAGTACCTATAAAAACCAACAAGTTAACACTTAAATTCAGCAGATTTAAAATGGATATAATATTAATAAGAACATTGTGCAAGATTAAGCACCTAAATAAACACATGGTTTTTCTAAAAAAGTAGATACTTGGTTTGCATTGTTGTTGAAATTTCATTTCAATGTACCAATTTACAATCTCATGATGACGTTACAAAAGTCTTCATCAAACATATTAAAAGGTTTTGCACCCACAGGTAATTTGTTATAATAAATAAAATAAATGCATCTGTTTTTGATAATAATATTAATAGTCCTAACTCTTGTCTTGATTCATCAAATACACAAATGTAAATGTCATTGAGATTACACTCTTGTCACTTAACCTATTTTCTTCCCCCATGCTAAACCTATGTTGTTGTTTTTTAAACTAAGTCACATCATGCACGTTGCAACTTGCATTAATAAACCCTTTCATGGTAACTAGGGCCTATGCCCCGCCATGTTAAAATTTGCCCTGTGCGAAGTCCTGTGGTACATCTCAAACTCTGCAACTTGATAATCCCACTTGACGAACAGCATGAGAAGTACGCGTGATGTTACAAAATGTGTAAATGCTTTTTCAAAATAAACCAGGCACCATGGCACATTGGCATCGAGGCATATTCAGGAATACTTCACATGCTGCATAGTTAAATATTATTAACTGAATACTGTGAAACTTTGATTTGAATGAAAGGGTCCATGTATCATTTACAGCAGCAATTTAGTTTTTAGCATATTTATCACTCAGACTCAGAGTCATACCATGTCACTCACAGTTTTTACACAATGGTAATGAATGGTACATCTGTTTAAACACAACATGCACGTTGCAATTTGCATAACTATAAATAATCATTTAAAATTAGATTTATCGATACATTATTTTATTAAATAGGGCAGCATAATCAGCATAACTCAACTGTGACTGTTGTGTAAAAAAATAAACCTCCAATCTCCGAAAACGCAGGTGAAATAATTGTTGCTGTTTGCTCATGCCTATGACGTCATCGTGATGTTTAGTTCATTTGCTATAAATTATAATTTAAACACACTATTTAACTTGAAATCAAACCCTTTTTCCGGTAGAGCTTTTCCGTAGGCAATGGAGCCGTTTTGTTTGTCCTGAATAGCACGTTCGGAGAGGCTCAAAAAAATCGAAGGTCGAGTTTGGACGAATTGGCCTGGGCAGGCTATAGGGGGCGCCCTAGTTGTACATACTAAACTATCGGTCTCTTGATGACAGCCAAGAAGTGTCAATGGCTTTCCGGCTCCGCCGTACCGTCGAAGCATGTTTTCAAAACAACTGACGGAGTCTAAACTGGAGGCAGAACAAGCCGTGGCTTTGATTTATGTCAATTTCTTGGGGGATATACATCATTACATGTAGCTCGTTTATGACGCGTGGGGCCGGAGCCCGGGTTGGGAAGGTTTACAAGAAAAAAATATGTGAACATTTTTGAACTGAGGGTCGCTTATAGCTCACAATCCTTGCCCCCTCCCTATAAAAAAAACATCTGAAAGAAAAGGCTTTCTAAAACTGTGTGATTCCTTTGTCTATTTGAAAAAACGCAAGCATGGTTATGCTCTCACTCATTGAAACTTAATCACAACAAATCTATGTTAGCATTGGAGGTTCAGTTGTAAACTTGAGTCACTCCATATGCAGATTGTCCATGCTCTGATATTTCATCTCGTTTAGACTTTTGTAATTCTCTCAATTACCGAGCACTGAAATTGCCAGATTTGTTCCAATATGTCCAGCAGTTCAAGTCTCCGCCAGTTGTAAATCGGTTCGACCAGCTACGTAATATTGGTGTCATATGACAGTATTTAACTCGCCCTGCCACTGATAAGATTGTCCATGCTCTTATTTCATCTCGTTTAGACTTTTGTAATTCAGCTTCTTTAATCAATATTACCAAACACTGAAATTGCCAGATTTGATTCCAATAATTATTTCCAGCAGTTCAAGTCTCCGCCAGTTGTAAATCGGTTCGACCAGCTCCGTAACATTGGTGTCATACGCCGTATTTAACTCGCCCTGTCACTGGAAGATTGTCCATGCTCTTATTTCATCTTGTTCAGACTTTTGTAATTCTCTTCTTTGTCAATTACCAAACACTGAAATTGCCAGATTACAGACAGAGGCTTCAAAACACAGCTGCCCGAATTGTTACATTATCAAATCGCAGGAGTCACATCACACCAGTGTTACAATCTCCCAATTGGTTCCCTATGTCTCATTGTATTGTATTTAAATTACTTTTTGGGGCCTGTTATTTTCCGCTCCAGAGTACAATTCCAGTTTGTTCATTCCCTCTATAGAAAACTTCGGTCCTGTATGGCGTGGGGTCCGGGGCCCGCTTAAGGTCCCGGGGAAATGTTGTAAGGCTTGAAGCTCTGTAGTGCATTATAAGCCCCACTGGAAACTTTTGAGCAACATATATTTTAACATTTCAGCTCTTTTCAAGATTAAAGGGCCCATGAAGTGCATTTTTTTTTAAATACATTTTTTATCAAATATCCATGCTTAAGGACAGGTTAAAGAAAATGAAAAGTTTTTGTACTAAAATTAAGATTTAATATACTATTTTTTTATTTTTTTTTCAGAAGTTCCGGCCCCCACCATATTTTTAGGGGGGGAGGGCATTGTCTCATTGGATTTGTTATTTGCTCTTCATTGTCTCTTCTTCTCTGCGCCTTGAATATCTATTTAGATCGATTTGGCGCATTAGAAATAACCTTTATTATTTATTTATTAAGGGTATAAATGCTCACTTTCCCAACGTTCTTTACCCTTTTTTGCAGTGATTTTTTTTAGTCCTCATTACAAACGAAATAACAGGCGGCTGATGGGTGGCTACATCGTCGTCCGACGCCCACATATAGCTAAAAAAATAAACGTCTTTTGCAGTAGAATATTGGTAGTTTATGAATGATTAAAAACAATGGCACAACATACAATTTTAATAAAAGGGCTGAGTAACTGTTATTATTACCAAAAGCCGACTGTTGATGTGAGATCACAGCATGTATTTCGACGTACTTTGCCATCAGCTCAGATGACGTATACCCACTATAGGTCACGTGATGACATGCATTGGTCGCACAATCGGTCTATATAGACCCAGCGGCGTAGCGAAGGCACTTTCTTTGGGGATGTGGAAGCCTAGATTTGCCGACTGACATTATCAAATGAAAATAAAAGCACAATGATATGGGACTGACCAACATGTGGGGTTTGGGGGCATAGCCCTGACGCTCATGAGGTTTTTCAGTGATTCGAAGGTTTAAAATGGCCCTCAGATGCCGATCATTGGACGACTCGAAATGCAAGCTTTGAAAACCGTAATTTCTTTTGCGAATCCCCTGTTGGAGTGTTTGGACACAAATTATATAGTGGGATCCAGAGGTGAAGCCCCGGACGCTCTACGGTTTTTAGTGTTTTCAGGTCTAAGGAGGACCGTCAAGTTGCCGAATTCGAAAACTATAGACGTTTAATTTTGAAACTCAAACTTTTAATACTTTGGACTCGGGTCAAATCCCTTCCTCTTGGAGTTTATGGGGGCAACAAATTCTTATCGGGGGTCCGCGGGCGAAGCACCGAACGCTCTACGGCTTTAAATGCAGACTTCGGAAAATATTGGGGATGACCCCCCCCCCCCCCCCACCCCAACCCCCCGGTCGCTACGCTGCTGGGCTGTATAAACCCAGTACGGGTCAGGTGACTTGGAGAGCGCAGTCGGTGTACTGATCTTCCAAACATGTTTAAATGAATTTTAAAATGCGTATTTTTGTTCCGATTCATTATTAGGCCAACCACTCGTGCAAACGAGGGAACACACCATGATGTTCCAAACAATATATTGTTTTATAATAACAATATATTGTTTGGAACATCATGGTGTGTTCCCTCATCTTATAATGTAATACTGTTACCCTTGCTCTATAATAAAAACAAAACAAAAACAACAACAAACAAACTGACCGACTGACCCTCCACTGCGTATGGCATCTACCCACTGCCACCCGTCTCTGCTTCCACTGACATTTCGCTGACAAAATTGTGTTCAGGATGCAAAATGATGTATAAACTAGCTTTTTGGCAGAAATTTTCCCTTTTTTTAGTGAAATATCTGAACTGTTTTTATGCAGTAAAAGTTTGCCTTTGTTTTGGATAGTAAGTTTTATGAAATCATATATATGTGTATAATTTTACTGTATTATTAATCAAAAAAATTAACCAGCTGTATTTTTACAGAGGAGGCCGCCCTACTTTTGCCAACCACGGTTGGCAAAACTTGCGTCTGTGACGTTGCAAAAGAAACGTATGGAAAAACACGCTGGCCGGGGAAAAAATGGCGCAGCGAGATCGAACACCCATAGGAACGAGGTTGGACCCCTCATGCTTGGGGTACATCGGTCCGACGGCCGGTCCAACACACGACCGATATAATATTATACACATTACATTGTACATTGTTGTACATCCACACTCAGAGCCGGATGTCCGTTCGTCCGTCTGTGCATGTAGTACACATTATACATGGTTTTAGTCTAGTTCCTGTGCTGCAGACGTTGGGCTGATGACTGAGAATGAAGCGACTAAATTGAATTGTCAGTGATGATGATCGACTTTAAAAACTCGAAAGTAAATAGGTAATTCAGTAATGTCAATGTTTTTGTTTGAACCTTTGTGTTTATGAAATGATTGGGCTTTTGATTTAGTTTAAAAATGCTGTCAGTGACAGTGCCACTGACTGGTCATGCGAATGAATTGCGAATGGGTTGTGCTGGTCAATACTGCACTGGTTGTCTCTTCGTCTGTTCGTCTTCCATCCAGCGCGCGTATAAAATTATGTAGATCAGAGCTGTTTAGTTATCACATAGAGAGCCAGGACTTGTTCTATGGAATCATGATCAGTCAGATCATATCCTTGCTCTATGGTCAGATACTTATGAGTAACTGGGGCGCTGTTGTGTTAGTGTTAGTGTGAGGTTGCGATGACCGTAACCCTTCATCCTCCCGACGCCGATAGTCGGAAGGATGGACATGGGTTACGATCATCGCAACTACATGAAAGCCGTTTAACTCCTTTTTTTTTTGACTTAGAGACGGTCGTACTAGCTCCCCAAGGAAGCATGGGGGTATCCGCTGTGATGGAGGCGGTTCGCTATGATGGTGTGATACACTGTTCCAAAAAATTGCCTAAGTTATGAAAAAGACTCAACAAAATAGCTGAAAAAACATCAATTTGGAGGACAGAAAACGATTTTTAGTAGGCCCTACAATTCAGTGCCTGGGTACTCAAAATATCAAAGATGAAGTAGCAGGCACTGAATTGTAGGGCCTACTCAAAATCGTTTTCTGTCCTCCAAATTGATGTTTTTTAGGCCCAGCGTAAAAGCAGTGGCCGACAGTTGTTAGACTTGTGATCTGGATATTCGTCAAGGACTGTTTTCTTACATGTAAAAAGTCGTATTAACTACGCGGATTGCATGTTGGCTGATGCCCTGAGCTGAGTTACATTGTTTAGTACAGTCGGTGTTGCCTGGTTGAAATGCACGCACCCTCTGTAGCCATTGTGGGGGGTCGTTGACACTCCACAGCTGGTATCTTGCATTGACTGCGTAATTCGTTATGCAACTCTGGGTACCAGCAAACACGCAATCCTTGTAGCGTTAATACGGCTTAATACAAGTAAGGAAACAAATCATTTGGTCAACTTAAAGTTTGATCGAGTGTTGACAACAAAACGCACCCCATTTCCTGCTTTAGAAATTGGAAAAATGTGCCTCCCTGGATTCGGATGTATTCCATGTACACCCACCAATGGCCCAGGATGCTGGCTAGTATCCCAGCACCCAAGAAACTTTTTTAAAACAATGTCTAAATGGAATTCTTTCACAAACTATCGAATCCCCATCCACAAACAACATTGTGCTTTTTTTTTACGTGAAGCTAACTCCCAACATTGACGCAGGTAAATCTGGGTAACATTGCTCTGTGTTGATTTCATGTCGGGAACCATAGAGTTGCGCCGTTAATGGCAGAAGTGTTTGTAGTTTTCCAAACCGTGAGGTTTGGGCCAAATTTTTTTGTCGATAATTACTCAAAATTCAGACGTGTAAAGGTATCAAAAATATAATTAGAAGACAAACAAACACATTATAAACAAGTTTGAATGGCATTCATGTTCAATACAGTTTGGTTCAAGTAGCTGTTTACGGTGTTCAGACTCGGCTAGCAAAGTACTTGTATTTTTGCAAAGTACTTGTACTTAAGGTTGAGTACTTTTTTCTCAACTATTAAAACCGTACTCTGATTCGGTTGCAAATACTAGTGGTCAGATATCACTTTCCTTATTATGTGTATATTTTCTTATTCTTGCTATCCCAATGCACTGAAAGAATAGATTACATGTCACTATACTATGCAATGCAATGGCCGCCTAGGTAGAGTCTGGGTACACACCAACCATTTACCGTCTGTAGAAAATGAGCTGCTAGAACCAGACAGTTGCTAGCTCATTCGTTTACTCGTGTGTGTAGATGACAGACTGTGTGTATAGGGTTAACTGAACGCTTCAAAGTAAACTGCAAAATGAGCTGAGTTATGATAGAGAGGTCATACTACTGATTTCAAAGTGATTATCAGTTTACATAGAGTGGCATAACCAGAGGGGGAGGGCAGGGATGCAGGAGCCCTCCCGCTCAGAACCCTTGCCCCCCCCCCTCCCCCCAAATGAGAACAAAATTCACAAATCAATGGTTCAATGCATTAAATATCCCCCCTAAATTATGTCTTTGCCCACAACATGAAATTGTCTGGTTAAACCACTGCATAATTACATTTTTAAGTTTTAATATCCAAATGATAGCTCTATTTTTTTTTATAGATTTTTAAAAAAGCAAATGCTTCTAAGAGCTATCCAGCAGTTTTATAGCATTTTATAATAAGTTATTTCCAATCTTAGTCAGTATGACTGAAGTAAAACATCACTTGTAAGAAAATGCTTCAAAACTGCTTCTTTTTTAAATGATTGACACCATCAATTTCCAAGATATTTTGTATAAAAAGTGATGTAATTTTTTTGCCAATAATATGCCTGGAATAAAATGGCATAGCTCAGGAAAAAGTGAAATTATGTTATCTTTGGTGAATCCATTTTTTAAAAGCTGAAATTAAGCACACACCACCCAGAAATTTCACAGTGCCAATATTATACTATAAAAGAAATATACTGCAATATGAGGTAAAAAGCACCTCAATTTGGATGTGGAATATACTTGTTTTCAAAGTACTCGTACTCGGATGCAAGTACTTGGTACTCTGCTAGTATTTGGATATCAGAATACTTGGCATTCAGATACTTGTACTTGCACTCAATGGCTCTTCCAGCATAAACTGAAATCACATTTGTTCATGCTTGCATTCCCCTCCATTTGACAATATTTCTTCAGAACTGGTGCCTTTAAATTTTTTTTAGAGGAAACTTTGCCTTATTATTATTATTGTCATTATTAAATGCATGCATTCTTCCTCTTAAATTACGAATGGCCTGTTTGTCACTAGCGTTTAACCCACTCATATACACCAACAAGTATCCCCATTGTACATATACATGAACGTACAGCTTTTACTTGACAATTGTGAAAGTCATGTCATTTTGCATTACATTTTACAATCAAATATAACTTACTTTAGTTAAAATGTTAACATGGTTAATCTGATATCTTCTCTTTCACCAGAGCCAGCCATAAATGAACATCTAGACTGGCATTCTAGCCAAAGAATTTGGCAATTGGATGGAAATGCTTTATGAATGCATGTACAGACACTCAATATGGGCTTTGATGTGACACGTTTCCGTGGTGATGTAGATGAAGAGCTCATCTGTCCAATTTGCAGCGCAGTCCTTGAAGATCCTGTACAGGCACCGGAATGTGAGCATGCTTTTTGCTCGGTTTGTATCCAGGAATGGTTGAACCGTCAGCGTACTTGCCCGGTAGATCGAAATCCTATCACATCACAGCAGCTCAAACCAGTACCACGAATCTTGCGTAACTTGTTAGCTCGTCTTTATATTGCATGTGATAATGCCAGCTTTGGATGCACAGTTGTTGTGAAGCTTGATTCGCTGCAAACACACCTTGAGGAATGTGATCACAACCCCAAACGACCAGTACAGTGTGAGCAAGGTTGTGGAATGGTAATACCAAAGGATGAACTTAAAACGCACAATTGTGTTCGGGAACTAAGAGCTGTAGTTGAAGATCAAGCATCGAAGATAGGGGATTATCGGGCTGAAGTTGAAGATGTTAAACGCTCACTAACAGAGCACCGTAGAGAAATGCAGATGCTTAAGGATTACATAAGAGCAATCAGGATCTCAACACCAAATGCCAATCCCTCTGTGCAGGCTATTGAAGATGAATTAGAAAATAATGAGATTGTAAGATGGGTAAATACCATTCCTCTTGCAAAAGTCACACGTTGGGGTGGTATGATTTCAACTCCAGATGCAGTTTTGCAAGCTGTGATTAAACGATCCTTGCAGGAAATAGGTTGCCCACCCCACCTTGCCACTGAGTTGATGGAAAATGCTCATGAGCGCAATTGGCCACATGGATTGTCAACGTTAGAAACAAGGCAACAGAACAGACATCTTTATGAACGATATGTTACAAGGCGGATACCTGGCAAACAAGCCGTGCTTGTCATGGCTTGTGATAATGTTCACATGGGTGAAGATATGTCAGTTGAACCAGGATTAGTCATGATATTTGCACATGGCATAGAGTAGATACAACATACTATATATCTCAATATTATCTTTGCTTTTTGTTTTGATTAACAGAAAAATAAGTCGTCCATCTTTGCATGTATCTTCAAATCATTACAAATTGATACTCGCACATTTACTGTCAGCAGAAAGTTACAATATTAGTTTGATCTAGAATGCTTAGTAAAGGTTGTTCGACTAGAGACACTGATAACACATTTTGCTGCTTAGTGCATGTCTTGATACTTCATGTTAGGCAAAATATCTTTACAAAAATATATGGCATGTATTGGTACAATTTTATACATTTGCTTAGTTCCTTGAATAAGGAATGACAAGGATTTAAATTTTACAGAAGGAAAGAACAAATTAAATTGAAGAAAAAGTTGCTGTACTAAGAAAGGTGTACAAAACATAAAATAAATGATGTGGCATGTATTTTCTTGAATAAAGAAGAAAAGGTAGTAACATAAACCTCGTTATATGTAAAGAAAGTATTAACACGAAACAAAAATGAAAAATCCTGTCATATGTACATGATGTATATTGACCCCTTGCACACAACTTAGCCACTCTCACCATTTTGAAAGTCATTAGGTATACTTGTAAATGTCGCCTTGCCTTAAATGTGCACTACACTGTATAACACACAGGGACATTGACTTTCAAAATGGCGCAACCAAAATTGTTGTGGTGATAACATCAGGTGAATTGGATCAATAGGCTTCTGCATTCAGTGGGTTTTTGAATCATTCAATGAAGTTATAATTGAAGTTTCAAATTGATTTTGTTTTTAAGGTTTGCACTAGTATTTCTTCATTGACATGTTCCCCGAAATATTACATGTAACTACTGACAAAAACAACGAAGCCACTGAAGGGGCATACTGATTCTGACATGTCACGCATGTCCTTCCATTGGTGGGTGTGTGTGTGTGTGTGCAATCGTCTGATCAATACTCAACGACTTGGCATATCAATTCCAAATGTGTGGATTGGTTTTGGGATCCCTCTGACGCCTTATTAGAGTGTTTTTGGACTCCTTGGTCAAATGTCAGGGTCATTTTGGCTAGAATGAAAGAAATGTTGTCTGAGTGATAACTCGAGAAGGACTTGGCATGTCTACTCTAAACTCTGAAGTCTATTGTTTTAAAAAATTGTTCAATAATTTTCACGTATTTATTTGGCAGTAGATTTGTTTTCTTCTGTTACCTACATGTACACACCAAATGCACTGGGAATCAGAACATTACAACATGCTACATGTACTACTATTGTGCAAGGGTTTACATTTTGCTGTTTGTTTATTTACAGACAAACTGATGTTTTCTTATTTCTGATTTGAAACCATATATTGCAGCACTTATCAACATTTTCTTCCATGGTTTTCTTTTCTGGCAGGTTTGTGCTTTTAATTTAAAATGAAGACATGCTATCTGCACCACAAATTAACCGGAACACATAACAATCTAACATGCAACTACTCTTGTGCAACTAACAATGGCATTGCAATCTTTTCTTTTGTTTGATTCCACAGATAAATTGTTTCAAATTGTTTCTTTCATGAATATCCAGTACAGACCATCGTTATTGTTTTTAATGCCCCACAGGTTGTTATTAATTTGTACATGATTGACTGTGGGTGTGTACAGGGAGTGTACATGTTTGTTATTCTTATGATGTCCTGATATAACTTACGACATGAACGTATCTGGAATAACAAGATGTAATTTGGTTTGTAGATTCATTGGTCTTGGCTTTACAGTGCAGAAGCCTATTGAGTTTGTGGGCCAGATGAATTTTGGGGCAGCTCAATGGAAGAACACATAAAATCTTTTATATAACACCCAAGCAGATCCTTGGCATTTGATTTGAGGATTGGATGTCACGCGGCATTTGTTATTCACACTATTGCACCATTACGTCATAAAAGGCAAAGTATACCTTTGGTTTTTGGAACCGTACATTTGCCTTAATGCTATATAATTGTAGATATATACCATAAAACTAACCTGTGTAAGTTTCATTTCAAAAGGTGGCTGCGTTTTTGAGATATCGCCAAAAATCTGGAGCGGTTGTGTTCACGCAGAAGAAGTATCCGTCATTGGAATACACATTCTGAGAAGCGTTACGGCCATAACGCTTCTCAGATTCAAATTTTTGGGGATAAAAAGTGATATATTTTTCCATAACTGCAGTACTTGGAAGTGAAACATTTCTCAAAATACATTATACTATCCAAAGCTGCTGTACTTCTTTCCAAGTAAGTTATTATTGCCATAAATTTTCAGAGTCATTACCAAACGTATACAGACCCTTTAAGCGTGTATTTTTGGTACCAATCAGCGTGCATTTTCATTTTATCATTTTTACTCTAGTGCATGCTCGACCATCGTTTGCAAAACAAAACAGTACAAAACGACCTCATTCATTCAGAATGCAGTCTTGTTATTGGTCTTTATGTTATAGTTTTATCCTCCAATCAAATGAAAGAGATTTACTTGGACCTTATATAAAACAAATAATGAATGTTTTGCATACGTTCAATGGAGAGAATATTTTTACAAGTTAAAAGATGGAATGTTCCATTTATTCATGAGTTGAAAGATGCAATGTTCTGTTCAACTTGGCTTTGCCTTGTTGAGTGGAACATTCCATCTTTCAACTCATCAAAATATTCTCACCATGCATGCCATTGCACTCATAAACGGCATTCATTATTATATTTTATGGAGATTGCACTATCAATTTTATCCATTTTTTGAGGAAAGGGGGCACATCTCAAAACTTGTTCGCTGTTATTGTTATAACTGTCAAATTTATGTGGAAATTATGGCACAAAATGTCTAATTTCCTATATGACATGCACTGTAGTAAATGTATCTTGCCTGCCAGGAAATGCCCTGTAATGTACAAGGTCACTCCTTTGTAAACAAAGGTTACACAGTCTATAAGAAGTGGCTTTTAGACTGTCAAATGGAATGTTTAGGTTGTAAATTTGTCTTGCTACATTGCCTGTTTAACTTGGAATACAGTAGACCTTTATCATGGTGCGGCCATCTTGATTTTCTTCCATTTAAACCAATGTAACCAAACTGAGGCTGGAAGGGCAAATAGACTGGTTCCTTTTTGTACAATGAATATTAGCATATATTACTGTTATTAGATACAGGGAACATTACCAAGATGGTTGCAGCACGATAAAGGTCTATTAAGTCGAGGGTCAAAATCAATATTTTTATAGAACTGGATGGTGCAGTGGATTCTGTTTAATTGGCAAGTCAAGTCATGTGAACAGACTGGCTTGCGGGGCATTTGTGTTTACCAAACATAACTTAAATAGAAAAAAATTAAGTAAATAATGTGGCATGCATTTTCTGTTAAGAAAAGGTAGTTACATGTATGATATTTTATAACCTTGTTATGTAAAGATGGTATTAACATGAAACAAGAATGACAAATCCTGTCGTACAGACTTCTGCATTAAGTGGGATTTTGAAACATTCAAGGAAGTTAAACTTGTAGTTTCAAATTTATTTTGTTTTAAACTTTTGTACTAGTACAAATGTTTCTTTATTGACAAGTTTTCCAAAATATTACATGTAACTACTGAAAAAACATCGAAATATATCTATTTTTTATTCTATTTATCATAACTTTGTAACCCTTTTATTACATGTTTATCAACCTGTGCTCCCCAGAGGCAATTAAAAAAAAACTAAAAGTCTTTAAATTATTAATATCAATATAGTCCATTTAACTACATGTATGTACATTGTATAGTTATCTCATACAATGGTTTGGTAAGGAGTAATACTGACACACAGATGGTACTAACATTTTTCAGTCAGTTGTTAAGACATGTAAACAAAAGAGTTTATATTGCATTAGAGGATGTAACTGTACTCATTGTATCCTACTAAGTACTGCAGCATTCTACAAAGGAGCCATTTTTATGAATGGGCAATGATGAATGCCCACTATCCCCATGTACATGTACATGTACTTGTCTGAATACTGGCTGTTTTAAGATGATTGTTAGTGATCATTTGTAGCAACAAAGATGAGCCGTATATTCAGTTATACTATTTAATCATTGAGTATTTACTAACATTACTTGCACAGGGATTTTTTTAATTCTTAGCTGTGATGGCTCGATGAATTCTGGTGCAAAGACGATTGGTCTTAAATGCGCCAGGGTCGGAATTTGAGACTAATCTATACTGACACTGAATGATGCAGATGTAGTCAAACCTACATTAGTTTTTAAATGTCAGCTGCAACAAACACCAAACTGTGAAAGCAATGAAAAAAACACACATCATTTAGCATCTTATTTATCTTAAATACATAATGTGGTATTATTTATGATAATTCAATAATGATTAATAATAATAATTATTTTGCCTTAAACGTGTTGTCAGCCATTGTTTAAATGGGCAGTTAAACTAGATTTTGTGATACAGTGTTCCCTTTAGTTCTTCTTTATTATAAACAAATGTGTGCTTTAAAGTCACATGGGCAGGGAAATAATGCATCCAATATAGGTTTAAATTTAAAATAATAATCATCATAGATCTTTAAGGTACGAGACATATTTTGATTTTTGGACCACCACATTATTCAAATTTATTTTCAATAAATGCACCATGCAGCCCACCATGTGATGAAAATGCAGTTGTGCTTTTAGTTGTATACTTTCGTCTGAAATTTTAGAGGGTTGTTACCATAAATCAACCTCTGCAGCCTGTATACAAAAACAGAACTCTTATTAGTAATAATTATGTTTTATTGTGTCACCGAAAAATCAGCGTCTTTTTGGTTTATTTCAAGATTTAATAGTTTTCTTGGTTTTGTTCAACTTTTGAAAAAAATCTGCAAATTGTTATTTAATCTCTGTTGTGGACCTCATTTGTATTAAATAGTATTTAACATTTAGGGCTCTTCCAGATGAATCCTTAGTTGTACCCGTTGTGTTGACCATTCTTATTATGGAGTTTTTGAAAGTGTTGACAACATTTAGGTTTGTTTCAGTAATGTTAGTTTTAAAAAACTGACCAGTATTTGTGAGTATGTTTGTTTAGTTTGGAAATAAATGAAAAATGTTTTAAAATTATGTTTTGATTAAGAAATCACATAAGGGTGATGTTTGTTTTTTTTCTTCAAAAATAAATAATAGCTGTCGTATTTCTTTCCAATTAATGTTCAGTGCAATAAAACAACATGCACTGTCTTAATGAGAAGAGTTTAAAACACTGGACAATGATTATAAGGTTATATACAGAGTTTACGATGTGAATCGTCGCCGTTGCAGGCCTCAATGACAGTTAATTCCACATCTTTAACACTATGATTAGGGCTATTGAAGTGGATAGATACTGGGTACAGTTTTTTGGTCTTTATGGAGGAGACATGATTCGCAAAGCGAAGACTGAGTTTGGTCTTTGTCTCTCCCACATACTGTACTCCACATCTCTTACATGATATGACATAAATGACATTTGGGGTTTGGGATTGGGAGTTGGTCTTGATTATTTTAGGCCTTTTATGTTAATTTTCCACACAAAATCAACAAGCAAGGCGGCGAAAGACTGGTCTGCTGCCACCTTGTGTTCCAAGTATGCGCGCACACAATAGACTGGTTCCCGGTCCCTAAATCGTTCTCGTTCTGAATGTAATACACATTGTCAGAATGAGAATGAAGTAGGGACCCGTCCGTGTGTGTGTGTGTGTGTGTGTGTGTGTGTGTCGAGTCAGTCAGTCCATCTCTATCGTCGTCTCGTTCATCATCATCCATCCCATGTACTGTACATACCAAGTGTTCCACGCATATATTTTGCATTGCTAGCTACGGCGGTTCTCCAACAGGAATCAGATTCCAACATTAATTTGAAACGGTCATCGTATTTGATTTGATTCAAGCAGTAATTAACGACAGTAATCACAATTCAAAATGACTGGAATGGGTAGTCACATTCAGAACTTGAACAAAACAACGGGTAAGAATCATAATTATACTGTTTTCGTTTGGTTGCGTCACACCATCTGGACATCCGCAGTCGAGTTTTCTGCAGCATGTGTAGTGGTTGGTCTTAATCTTATTGTACATGTACATGTGTATTTGTGGGTAAACGTATGCATACATGTATGCTATGTTTGTACACATACATGTGAATAAAATTGTCTGTCAATGTCATTTTATGTGTTGGGGTTACTCAGCATATGGAAAAAGTGCTGTATTTGACTGCCACTTCTTTGCACGAAACAAGAAGTTAAAGACCAAAAAAACAAATCCTAATTGGGGAAATAAGGTGTTACTGTCTGTGACTGTTATTTACACAGTCAAAATGAGTGAAAAACAAAAACTTAAGTGACGGGCGTATTCTGCAGATTTTGCAAGAATATTCTTCCTAAACCCATCACGGACGGTCACACAGTGCACTATCCTACTGTTCCTAGTGTAGTATTAAGTAACTTCTTTGGTTTGGGTTGGAAAACTATAAAGGGAATAAAAGAGCGGTGACCGTGTTCTTAAACGGCCATAACCATTTATAACCATCTGGGCCGTGGCCGTGTGATAATTAATCAATTATTCCATAGGTTATACATAAACCTGTCGAAAAAAGTATGACATTTTTTTCAATCACCTATCTGTGAATTGTGACTATTGTTTATACCATGTTGCATTATATCAATTGAAAACTTATTTCTTCCTCTTCACACAATCACTTGTTTTGGAGCTACTCCAAACATTATCATGCCAGTTTATCCTATCTCGAAAACGCCCGTGCCTAATGGCAGGTTGAAGCTGGTGTTCCCCAGATTTAAGTTGCACTTGTAGCATTATTTGGAGTGAGCCCAAGTTACAGTACCATTTCCAAACTGAAGGTCAAGTCCAAGAAACCTGTTGTCACAGACACAGACAACGAAGTGGGAGTCCCAAGAAGACAACTCCCCAAGACGACTACCAATGAAGCCCCAACTTGCCAATATGTCTCGTTAAAACTCTTTTTTACTGATACAGAGTTGGTTGTCACTGACACAGTTAGTTATTCTGTTGAGCCTAAATAATGGCAAATTTGGCACATTCTGTTTGAGACCCCCCCCCCCCCATTCACAACAGGGTTGCTGAGCCTTCAAACAAGTGATTGTTACAAATGTGGTCCCGACATGAATAATGAAGAAGGAATAAGCTCTCCATTGATGTGCAACATGCTATACAAGTCACAAAAAATACAAAATTAAGGTGATTGAAAACAAATTCAAAACTTTTTTTGATAGTTTACATTGTAGTAGAACAACAACCAGGCATTTTGAAATTCTTTACAGTACTAATAACACAATCTCTGCAGTTCTTTTGGACCTCACAAATAAAAACTTTGTTCTTTTATCCATGGATGTTACTAACACAAAAAGTTGCTTTAAAAAAAACAAGTTTGAATTATAAGCAGACATCAACCGGAATGTCGGACTAAGCCAAACAACAGCCCAAGTTGACGTCAAATCTGAAGTTTAAGAACTGATTTCCCCCAAACCCCTTTCCCCCAACCTCTGCATGCCCACGTGTGTAACCCTTCAGGCCCCACTGCACCTGATAGTCTGATACAAAGTTTAAAAGTTTTGCAACAGACATCGATGGCTGAATTCATTCAAAGTACAGGCATTAACTTTTCAGCTGATCAGCTGATTTCCTCATTTTTGGTTTCTCAGCTGTGCCATTGAAAATTTAAAAACCCATTACAAAGTCATGCCGTGCCTTGAAGTTTGCTCTTTTTTAACAAACTGCAGGACAGCTTTGTGACTGATTAACCATGATATTTAGCACGCTGGCCATATTTAACATCTGCGGTTTTACACCAGAAGTTGCATTAATGCGGCAACTGGGCCTGTAGATAGCAATGTTGCCCTATCTGGAGCTACCCTGGACTAATATTTTGGTCATTAATGGTGTAATTTGTGTCCAAGGGAGCAAGCCGTACTAAAGTGGCATGAGCCTGACAATGAGAGCAGAATGACAGGAAAATTGTACAAAGTGGTAACAGTTTGCTTGAAACTAATTTGACTGGTTTGTATTTTATGTTTTAGATCACTTTCAAGACAACAGTGAAGATGGGAGTATGAATTTAATTCATGTCAGGTACGTTTACATGATATGAGCACTGTAATGTATAGAAAATTCAAGCAATTTTGAAAAGAAATATATTCTGTGGAGGAAGGGAAAGAGGTAGATTTGACAGATCACTTTTTTAGTACTAACCGCAAGATTATTGTTACCAATGTTCAAAAGGTTGGTTCTACTTGCAGACCTTGATAAATAAAGCCTTGGTCACTATTCTGCAGTTGGTTTGAAACAAAATTACTACTCTTAATTGTATTGTCAATCATACTAGAATGGCCCCTTTTCACATTATGATGGATGTTGTTTGCATTAGAATAGTAAGTGTTTTAAACTAAATTACATTGATGATGATTTTTCAGATGCCAACAAAGAAATGGCAGAAAGATGATTACCACCGTTGAAGGCATCTCCCCCATCTACTCACAACATCGTATTGTCAAAAAGATGAAGAAGGTATGTGCTTATGTCAATGGCTTATTAGATTCAAGCTGGAGCATTCTTATAAACTTGAAGTTATAATTAATCAACTCATGTTGACTGCAAAGTCTCATCAACTCATGCTGTTTTTATTTACTAGTAAACCAGTTGAGACCGGATGACATTAACACATGCAAATGTTTCTCCTGCCTGGAAATGGAAGCCTTGTACAGACGCCATTATGTAATTTCGGACCACTGGAGCAAAGGTTGCCTGGTCATTCAATTGCGGAGTGTGTGCAGAAAACACACACGCTGTCTAACACTTTGATTCACCCGCACGAGGGCAAAAAAGATCTTGAATATATTCGCATTTTGTGGCAATTGAGAGGCATTTTTTGTGTAATCCCCGATTATAGACCTTTGTCCTTTTGTTCCAAGAAGGGAATTCAATTACGAGGCATCGAGAGGCTTCTACCATTGTTCATTCATTGTATTTTGGATCAATGGAGGTTAAGTCAGAGTGGGCTGGCAATTGACTCATGGTTCTGTGTTTAGTGCCACTCCTATGCCAGAGGTAACGGCCGATGTTTTGCAATTCAGGCTGCGTGAATTTGACATTTTCTTGGTAGAAAAACAAAACGTACAACCCAATAAAGAGATTCTTTGTTCTCTTGGCATTGTCAAGTCAGGGTTTCTTTGTGCCAGCAGTACCCTAAAAAAAGATTCTGGCAATTGTGCCAAAAGAATCCCGCCACGGAGACGGGACAAAAAAAAAAGGAATCCTGGTGGCAACTGGTTTTGGTTAATCAATTATTTTGTAATTGTCGCATCTGAGAAAGCTTAATGGTTACAAAAGGGAGACTGTGGTCATGATCATAGCAGACCTGTGGCTGCTCATGAAATTTTTAACTCTAACCCAGTTACAGCATGCGGGGTGCTTTACATGACAATATAATAATGACGATGCTCTTTGTGATGTGATGACCAGCGCGCGCATTTGCAGTAACTGGGCTATAGTTCATGGTAAATTCATGTACAGCCACTGGCCTGCTATGATTATGATGACAGTCCCCCTTTAATGGCACACTTGAGTCCTTGGATTGCATTATCTTATTTAATATTGTTTTTTTCTATTTTACAGTTTTTTAACTGCAATGGAAATGTACACACTGAGAAAGATTTTGGAGAGGTAATTCAGTTACAAGGAGATCAGAGACAGCATGTGAAAAACTTCCTGGAAACATGTGGACTTGCCAAAGAGCATCAGATCAAACTCCATGGTTTCTAATTTATGCAAATATTAACATTGTATGTCTTTGCACAGTGAGGCATACAAAATGTTGTAAATAATTAAGAGCGGCTTGTTAGTCTTTAGATGTCCTAATAACCAGCCTATTGACTGACTACATCAGAGTCTTGGTTCTGTTCCATTTCTTTTTCTCTTTATTTTCATAGTGTACAAATTGGCTTGTATGTGCTATACCTTGTCATTGACGTCACATTAATCCTACCAAATTGCTCTTCCATAGTTGGACTTCAATTGTGAAGCACAATCCAAAAAGAGTCAACAATGGTACTCTCATTGATTATCGATTCTGTTGTAGAAATTCTCCATTCACCACCCCCACCCCACCCCCCCACCCCACAAAAAATAAATAAAAATTGTAATGATTTTTTTTAATCCATCACTTTGTTCAATATAGTTCAGTCCGAAAAGTATTTAAAATAAACAAAGATGTTCTTGTAACAAAGAATTATTACACACATTTTTCTAATGATGTTGACACCTTATTAATTTCTCTATGAAGGGTCTCTGTAAATAGCCCTTAATTACTTAAAAGCTGGAAATGATTTCTCCAATAAATGTATTACTTTGAACTTGTAGCTGTTCTGTGGACTGGTCATGAAAGACTTTACATTGTACATGTACATGTTTGTTTAAGATAATATTTCAGTTATTCAATTATCGCATTTAGTCACCTTTATTTTAAAAGGTATCCAGTTTTTTCATCTATACAAAACATAGCATAATGATATTAAAATCACCCACATTATGTAGGGTCACATCTGTCATGTCTTGCAAAGCAATCAAAAACAACTGCTACAATTGCCATCATATGAAACACTCTTTCTTACAGGATACAATTGTTCTTTTTCATGTTTTTATTTTATGTGTGTTTATGCTGCTGGGTTTGTTCTAAGACCATACATGGTAATGTAACGTGACTTGTTGCTGTGGGTCATTTCAAAAGTTTGTTTTAAATGGAACAGCAAAAAAAGACATGTATAGATTATTGCTTATAAATTGCATTTTTGAAAAATAGAAAAATGGAACAGAAAGCCCAATAAATTGAAATATGTTTCACTCTATAGCTGATAAATAATTTAAATGTACTGAAATCGAAAACGATCGGTGCTTTAAAATAGCATGGAGGCATATGTGAGTGAATTATGTGAAGGCATCCCTACTTTAAGATAAAACACAAGAAAGTTTCAATCGAAGGAAATAGTTCTATTGAAATAAATGATCAGACGTCAACTACTTTTGACCTTATTCGTCATGTATTACTTGTGTTGTGCCGACTTTGCTACTTTGCATGCATTGTTACAAGTTGCATTGCTTAGGCTATAACTCTTCATTCATTACGTATTAAGACAATGTAATAATGTGTACGAATACACAATAATAAAAAAAAAAACACCAGACGTTGGCCCTTATACACCAAGTTATGAAATAAGCAAAGAAAACATGACCGCCAGGTATAATCAAAATGTACACCAATTTAAGATATAGATCGCACATGAATTCATCGTCTTCGACCCAAACTGTTTCCTCTATAAAATAGTTGTGTTTTGGTAACTTTTTATAGAAGGCATAAAGGGAAAACGTTGAACCTTTTCTCCCATTGAATGAATTGGATTTCAGAAACTTCTCCCTGAACTCGAGCAGAGAAAATTAATAGCCGTTCCCCTTCAAATTGGATAGAGGCTTGACTGGAGTAAGTCACAGATGTCGGGTCGGGTGGTCTGCTTCTTTCCTCCATGGTGGAACCATACCCCAACCCTACCCTATATACGTAACACTTGGATAATAACTCAATTTTAAATAACACCGTGTCTTCTCACTGTTACTACCATTATACATGAAGACAAGCAAATCGCTAATTTAAAATGATAACGTCGTCATAGGTGCTATATATTGCCGAGAAAATAGTATTTGAACTTGGATTTGAACAATCGAAATTGAGGACAATGTGTTTACATGCTGAAAAGTGTGCACGATGTTTTAACTGTTTTCTCCTGAGTCGGACGACGAATCAGCCCAAAACTTCACAGGTTTATTTTCCTCATGTATATATTATTGAATCACAAAAAAGGAACACCGATTATCAGCTCCCCTAATATTTTACCTTTAAACGAAGCGAAAATAGCGAAACAACTGCGTTAGTTTTAGGCCCTACTTATCTCCATCTTGACCTGTTTGTATATAAGAATTATCGAAACTGTGTGTATGGTCGTGTTAATTTGTTAAAGAATGTGATATTTTATTGGTTCACAACTTGGATTTCGAACTAAACATTTGTCTTCCTCATGCACATATCAGCTTTATAGAAATATTTTCTATTTCCAGAGATTAACTCTAAACAGTCACAATCTGGGGATGGTTCTCGACCTTTCAGAAGCTTTACCCATATTAAACGAGAAACTATCCATTATAGTGTCAAACTAGTGGTTCCGAAGTTATCTTTCTTATAGACCACATAGGCCTATGTTTGCATACTAAACTATATATAACTGTGTGTTTTTTGTTTATCCATTATTATTATTTTTTAATATATATAAAATAAGTTGAATTAACTGTAATAGCTAGTACAACCTATAATTTATTTTCGTGGCGTGCGCTACAAGGATCAATCCTAAGCACAGTACAAAATACTTTTGATCAGGGGACAGGTCTACTGCTAATCATAGGGTCCCTGTCTTCACCTTTCACTCATCTGTTAAACATGTACATGTAAATGTTACACATGCTTCTGCTCTGTCTGCGATAAAAGCAAAACTATTTTCATTCGCAATACAGTGTCAAAACGGGGGAAATATTACATAGAGATGACTCATATTGTTTATCGGGCACAACTGCCCTCTATCGGGCACTCTGAACATGTAAAATCTGAGTTGGTGTCTTATAAGTCAGTTTATTTATGAATATGCATGTCTGCAATATGATTTGTAAATCATCATAATAAATGCATTCGGTATCTTCGAAGTAGCCTACAGACCATGCTTGGACTGTGATGCGATAAACAGTGTTCCCCGGCCAAAGAAGGATGCCGTCAGATTCACTGTTCGCCAATTCAACCTGATTGGATTCTCATGAGAAATGTCCACTCAAAGTACACATGGTTGACTAAGTACCAAGCAATAAGAAAAACTTCAGTTGACAGTTAAGCGAAAAGGTACAGCTGCTCTGTCCATTTTGACGATTCAGCAAGCTCCGTATTTACGAGCCAGCATCGGTCGGTCAGCACTAGTCATGACTTATTATTGCTGCTTTGGGTATTTAAATCGACGGGTTTCTTTCATTGTATTCAGGGGCATAAAGCCGCATTGCGCACTGTGCGACCGCGTCACATGACCAACTACTGTCATTATTCATACTGTGTAGTGAAGGGTAGCGAAATTAGTCCCTTATTTAAATAGTTTAAGCCATAATAAAAACATATACTCTCATCCTTTACAACTAACGGAATTTTGAAAAATAAATTTAACAATTATTTTAGTTTGTGTTTTCTGTTTGAATATCTTTTATTTCAAAGAAGAGCGTAACAATTTGTGTAATCAGTAAGTCCATCTCAAGTTAGGATTATACTGCGCATGTCTGAGGATCGTCCCTGCACGATAATGTCGTATGTTCCTAGAGGAAGGGAAGCATCAATCACGGTTTTCACGAGGCATTTTTGACTTAAACAACCAACTTCTTTTCAACCAAGTTTCAACTGCATCTTAGCAAAGCTTCTTTTATCACGCCTAGCAGTAGTTGTGCGCTGAATGCAGTCTGTAAGACTCCCGTTTAGCTGAAAAAGTGAGTACAGTCACGCCAGTTAATCGGCATGTTCCGTGCACTGTGCGCCGCCATGTCTTGTCAATCACGTGGGATTGTTGAATCTCTGGGAATGGGGGAGTCAAAAACGGCCGAAATAATGCTGAAATTTTAATGAATTAATGACTCGGCTGGCGACATGGCGATTGAATATTAGCGAGTTTCACTTCTTGCGGAAATGACGGACAGGGTGCGTAGTGGGGGAAATACAGAATGACCCGAGACTGGCCGTGTCGAGTCTTACGTGGTCATTACGTAGAACCTCATACGCAAGTGCAAAAATCCCAGCGTAGGCGTAGCCAACGTTTCGCCCAATTCTATTTCATTAATTTGGAATAAACTGTCTATAATACAAATGCTACAACGCATGAATTTTAAATAGGGTCATATGAGCTAAAAATAACTTGGCCAGTATTGAATATTGTCAATATGTGACTGTCGGGAAAAGATTCTCTTTACAACTTCGGAAATCATATCCTGGGAATATCTGTTTTTACTCCCCATGTCTACTTGTTTTGTGTGGATAGGAACGTTGTGCTGCAGTAATGTTCATAATGTATGTGTGTGAGTGAAAGACTTGCATGGATGGATGCCCAACTGTGACACACACGAACACACAGATCTGCCGTGTATTGCACAGTATAGCAAAACCACTGGCTGCTGTGTGTACAATATTGTACACAAAGTCTACACATATCTTCCAGCTGGTTGGCTATTTCTACATTTATGTAGCATGTTTGTACTTCCTTTTTTCCATTTCTGATCCCAACCATGTTAACTTTTCCCCCACAAGGAATTTGGACGGTGATTCTTTCCCCTGAAAACGGGTCAGACAACGGAACTGCCCCTAAGGTGAAATTCAGTCTCCTTCCCATGACTACCGACCGGTCTAACGAGGGAGACGACTTGAGCTCTTCAACTATCACTGTAAGCAAATTATTATTATTCTTTTCTGAAGTCATCATAAATTGTATTAGTTTATTGCCGAACATGTTTGTTTTTGATTTCGAGGGGAAATTGAAATTGCTTTTGCAAACTGAATTTTTCACTGCTTTCCATTGTTTTTGATAATTTGTAAATTATGTGTACATTGTACGTTTTGATTTCATAATTTTTTTATTTTTTATACAAAGCATGACAAAACACTAGCCTTTAAAGTATAAAGCTTATACATTTAGGCTACTCCTAGTTGAGAACTTCTTAAGCAAACTGAATTGGGACTTCTTTCATGTAAACTGAACTTTTATTTCTGAGTACTGTTTTATAGTACCAATAAATGACTTTCATTATAATTGTTGAACCGCCTAAACAAATTATAGTAAAAGGACAAGTTTCATAAAAATATCAAAGTATGTATAAATTTTATATGTAGGTAGTTGTTCCTTTTTGCCATACCTGTACATGTGTAGATTGTTCAGTACAGCAATGGTATGATTAGTCTGGCACGTACTGTTCATGTACGTATTGTACCATATGTTTCATTTTTTTATCACAGTACTTGTGGTTGATTGTACCATTAAACACTGCACACGTATAAAACGATTACCTTAAGCAATTTAGTAAACCGAGCAGCTAATCTGAATTGGCACATGGCTTATTCAGTTGTCAACAAAAACATTTTTCTTAGAGTACAAAAAGGGCCTTGATCACAGTTAGTTGATTATCATAAGAAATGATGCAGAGATGCGTTTGTTTACATTGTGACATGTGATAAACCACAGGCCTAATTACCTAAAACCTGTATAATCATGTTTGTGGTTATTTTAGAGTACTTTACATCTAAACAAAGCATGTAACTGCTGCCATTGGGAAAGACCCACCAATTTTATCAGAATTCAAAGATTTGGGTGTTATTCACATGTACATGTACCATATGGTACAGTATAGTGATGGGTAGAGTAAGGTGTGAGCAAAAATGCCTTTAGCTGATGTCTGTTTACTTTTGAATAAGGTAATTTTAGTTTGTTTTAAGATACATTTATGGTTGAGTTGTTATGAATAAAATAATTAATTTTGGACAATTTTATTTTAACCAACCTTCTTTCAAGTAAAAGGGACTAAGCTTGGGCGATATTAATATTTGTGGGTGGTTGGTAATACTGTTACCGTTGCCAAAATACTGCGGTATTCGGTATCCTGGAACTGTTTTGATGGGGCTTGGCTAAAACATAAAATAAAAACATAGAATAAAAATAACAACCTGCTGTCTATTGACTAAATTGAGGCACTACAATCACGGTTGTTAGCATGTAACAACAGAGGCTAGCACTTACAATGTAGTAGCTTGTTTTTATATTTTAATTTTAGGACAAATAATTTGACTTGTTTTCAACATAAAAAAAAGCTTACTGTTTGTGTACATCAGCACTAAGAAATTGTCATGGATGATAAGTGCTGAAATTTATACCTGAAATGCACTCTCGGTGTTATAATTGGTTACTTGGTATGCGCACACCCAGTTGTTCATTGCTGACACATGGTTTGTTAACCAGCGTGTCAATGCCCTGGATTTCATGCGTAATCAGGAAGTCGCAGATTCACAGAGTTTATCAGAAGTTTGCCACTGTTTGACGCTCTGTGTCGCAATTTATACAAGCTGTCGATAGAAGCCTCTATAGGTACATGTAGCTCACCCAAATTGCATTGCTTTAACCACCGTCTGTGTGTGGGAATCCCTGGACTGCTGCTGCTGGAAACCGCAAATAAACACACTGCACCAGGTTAATGGATGACAGTGGGCTTTTTGTATTCTCGTAAATGGCATTACAGATAAGCTTAAAGTATTTTATTGTCAGAGGTACAGATCACTGTTGTGACCACTGTTTTTTACGAGGCTGCAGCACATGCGTTCACATTTTGTTAATATCGCAGTACTGAAATTGAAAAGCTATTGCGTCGGTATTTCGGTAATTCTAAAACAGCTCTCGGTATTGTTCGGAATTGAACATATACCATAACTACACGGTAAAATTGAAAAAGTCTTCCTGATATACATGTATTGATCATGTCTGTGTACTTAAAGCTAAATCATTTTTTTGTTAATCCCATGCCTGCCTCTGGTGACCCAACCGACCCATATGGCACAACCCTAGGCACAAACATAGTTTTACAGGCCTTTTCTCTGTTGTTGTGGGCCAGGTGTTGCTGCATAGAAAAGCCATTGCGTTTTACAGGCCTTTTTTTACTGTTTTTATGGGCAGCGCTTCAGTGTACTCCACAGACTTTGTTCTTGGGAGGGTAGTATGATGTCATTGGACAGGCGCCGTTAGTATGACGTCATCGGACGGTGATAGGTACCCAACCGACGTTTTAATTATGTTGGTTAAATTACTGCTAAAATCCTCCCACCGCATGTTTTGGCCATGTGGAGGACACCCCCCCCCCAAAACAAAAGAAAAAAAAAGAAAAAAAAAACATAAAAAAAACAAAAACCCAAAACCCCCAAACAAAACAAAAACATGATGTTCGGACTGCGATTAATTTACAGACACTGAGACGTAACATAACTTCCTTTCAAGCAGTATAACTACCTTTCTAGCAGTGTATTAGGTTTTACTTGTTTAGTTTAATGTAAGGCGCTTTGGGGTATTTTACATAAAGCACCATATAAATGCATTTTATTATTATTATTCTTATTATATGAATTGACCAACCATTTACAGGTAGTTTAATGGAGTAACAGATGTTATTTGAGAGCGGTGCATAAATTACATATGTAACAAAATACACATCGTTTTTTTAATTAGGTAATTGTTACATTACTAAAGTCATCTGAGTTAGTTGTTTTGTTTTTAGAAACTTGATTTATGAATACATAAATCTATAATTTGTCATTGTCACAATCTAACAAAAGAGGGACAATAGGAGGTCCCCTATTGCAGGTGTTAACACATTTGTGTGTACATGTACTTGATGTATGTGTGTATGGGGTGTTGTCTACATGTACCCGTTTAAACCGTGAACTTAACAAAAGGGATCCAGTGGTTTGACAGGGCAAGGACGTCCTTGCTTTACGTCTGTGTACGAAACCACTGGGGATGTCGCTAAAAAAACCAAGTCAAACCAATGGGGGAACAGAGAAGTCCTTGATGGGCAAGCATGTGTGTGTTTATGTTTAAACGGGTCATTCTGATAGAAACACACTTGTTTCCTTTTTAAAATGGGGAAGTGCTTTTAAATGGAAGGAGGGATAAGCCTACTAACTTAAGACTACAATATCGATTTTCATTTCTTGAAAACCTACAATATGTCACTTTTAAAAATGTATTGTTACATGGTTTTGCTTGCCAACTTTCAATGTTAACACCATAAAACACAACATTTTTTGACCTACATGTATGGTGATCTGATAACATAATGACTTTGTTGTCATGTGTTCATTGTGTACGGTAAATCATCATCAGATTGTTGACAGTGCATAATGAAGAGACCAGTGATGAATGATATTAGGCGGCTAGTCCTACATAATATTTTACAAATATTTAGGTGTACTAACTGCCCAATTTAAAATAAATTCAACTAGCGGGACCAGCACGTAGCGCCAGTTTCCAACTATTAAAACTAATACTTGGTGTTGTGCTATGTGAAAGTTATTTACAAGCTTGTGTTAAGACAGCGTAAGGTTGCTACTTGTACATGTACGATTTCTGACATTTTTTGAAAACAATTGCCCTTTCTCATTTTGCTCGGAATACAGCTTGTGTCTTATTTAGCAAGTTGTACAACAATCCACAGTAGACGGCCTAAGGCTGTGGAAGGATTTTGGATGGCCGTTCAGCAAGTGAATGCCAAGTTCCAGCGAAAGTAATTGTCCGACTTGACCAATTCGAATCGGTTTAGGGAGAAAAAAAGAAAGACAAACCCAAACGCATCAAGTTTCAAGGAAAATGTTACCAAGTTGTCTATGCATCGATGTGCCACAAATTTTGGCCTGTTGTGGTCTTCCTTACTTGTGGAGGCCACTGCACTTCCTTAATGTGCGCCATATGGCTGTTACATAGATAAGAAATGTTGCCACTGGTGCACACTAGATTTATGTACTGCAGGGGACAGCATGGTCAGTGGCGAACAGTTCCTTGGAAAGTTTGGCTTGTTAGCTAAAAACCACACAGCATATAGGTTTTATTTTAACAAAATTATAACATGGAGGAATTGCAGTTTAACGTAAGATTGTTTTCTTTATTTTTTTTATTTTGTTATTTTATTTTTTTTAATTTTTTTTTTTTTGGGGGGGGTTCGATTGCTTAAAGTATAAATACCGTGATGAAGATGTAATTTTTTTAACACATTGGGTATCATGCATGATCATGTTAACATTTTTGTGAAATCCAAATTTTGGCACTCGGCGGCTGCAAAATTTCTGACCTTTTCAATTTCTTACAATCTCATCCCTGCAACTGAGAGGAAACGCTGTACACTGTTAAACTCAAATTAGAAATTAAAATTTAACTCAAAATCAAGTAACTTAATCAATTCACAACTAAAAAAAGTTATAAATACAAGCTATAAATACCGCGATGAAGATCAATTGACTTAATCAATTCACAACTAAAAAAGCTAGACTATATTTAAATCCAGGCAAAGTTTACATGGGTACATGTACATCAATAATGCATGTTATAAATATGTAATGAACTGCAACAACAATTTCCGTCTTTAAAGTCTCTGGTTGTAGTCTCCAAGTAAAGTACAGCTTTATCATTCACTGAAGGATCCAGACCACTAGACAAAAATGTCACACAAAGTACTATTGTATGGGCAAGGCATAAATACCGTTTCAAAACACCCACTATCATACGTAAGACAGAGCATGTGACAGAACATTCCATGAGGACACCTTTTAAGTCTTGGCTTTTGAGTGGATGACATTTGTTGCTGTTGTTCATGCCCTTAGCCATTGCTGAATTTCCGTCTGATAACTTCCAGCAACCTGCCAGGTGGTGGCAGCAGCCCACATTCTGCACTTAAATCCATTTGTATCCAGTGTCTCATCTACATCTAAGATTGAAAAAGTGGCAACTTTTTATTTCAAATATCAAACAAGAAACCACAAGGAAAACTGAGTTGTTACTTATTTAATTTTTGGGTGAACAAAGAAAAATTGACAAGAACAGCTGCAACATCCGTATTAACCTGCCTTTGCATTTTTTCTAGGGGGGCACTTCTGGCCAACTAAAACGGTAGTTTCCAACAGCATTTTTCCTAAATTAAGCCCCTTTTCAGTGCTCTTGTTATGTCATTTACTATTTTTTAAAAAGATAACTGATCAGAAGGTAAAAAAAAAAATACATTGTCTGCGTGTAAATAGAAAAACGCCCGTCGATATTTTGAATGATAATACTCAAAATACCATATTGATATTGATATCATCGATATCACTTTTTTAATTATATCGAAATATTGAAAATTTTGCTGTTGACAAATGATATCGAAAATAATAAAAAAGATGTCAGATTATCGAGAAAATTAAGCTCTGGTTTTGATTAGTTTGTACCTTGTAACTTGTTACGATGTATACAATGCACAAACCTACCTCCGAGCAGGCCGCGGACAGACAACAGTCCCATTGATTCTAATAAACGGACTGTAAGTCTTCGTTATCTCGCTACAATATCGGCAACAACCATCGAATGCTAGCGGGCCCTTTCACAACAACGCGTTACAATGAGAGCATGCCCTCTGTTGACGGGATAATATACAAAAACGTTTGTAAATGACCTTGAGTATTAATGACTACAGTAGTTGTCACTTGTGTACCTGCTGAAGCCGAATACAGAATGGGTCAGTCTTCCCTGGCTTGCGCTGCACAGCAATGTCAGCATGGTTGGTGACGCACAGTTCCTCGGGCACATTTGTCTTAAGCTTGTTTACCAGTACTAAAAACGAAAGATAGTGGAGCGTCTTGGCAATGCTTAGCATTTAGGATTACTCTGAATGAATGAAAGGATTATTTTACAGTTTAAATTTTAGATTTTTTTCTTTTCTTAGTTGTTTGTTTTCATCAAAATGCGCTGCCTTGATAAAGATTCAATACTTTCGTACAGGGACAGGGGTCATGTAAATGACATTTTTAGAACTTCCAGATTTCCAATGGGGCGGGGGGGGGGGGGGCACCCAGGAGGAGGCATGGTCCCCCTTAGTTACACCACTGCATGGCACGCTGGACTCTGGCACTTACCTCAGTGATGAGAACAATAGGAAATAAGCCTTTGCTGATTTAACTTAACGGTTACATGAACAAGAACAAGTGTGATTGAGAACCTTGTTGTTGTTTGTCCATTTTTCCATTGTACGGCCAGGTGGGATTTGTTTATAGGCCCTAATGTTTTATGTGTTGCTGTTTTTTGTAATAAAATATAAAAATATTATATTATTTTTTGAATAATTGAAAAGGCCGAAAGAAATCTAAAATCTAGGAGCTATATCCAGTAGTCATACCTTCCACTTGTGACATTCGTTCTGCTGCTATTTGTCACAATATTAACAAATTTTTCATTTTTTGGGGGGGAAATGCAGTAGTACATGTGTCTGTGATGAATACATGTTAATTACCGCTGGCTATTTTTACACACACACAAACACATGTTTGTCGACCTGCTAAATCAAGGACCTTTCTTTGTTCTTCCATTGTTTGGAGATTTTTTTAAGTGACATCAACATTGGTTTTGCACACGAAAACAAAACGTGGACATCCTTGCTCTGTCAAATCACCAGAATCTCTTTTGTAAATTTCTTGGTGTCAATACATTTAGGTTGAAATGCTCATACACATGTGGGTTGTACTATGTACAGTTGTGTGTCAATTGAAACTAAACGTTCCTAACTAAATTTAAAATGAGTGACTTTTAAGAAATATACAAAAATTATTTAAAAAAAACTAGTAGTGGTAGTGGAACCGGGGGCGGAAGAAATGGAGGAAAATTTCTCAATGAAAAAATTGTGAAATTATAACAATGCTAGATGTATCTATCTTAAAAACAATAATGATCTTCCAAATTACATGTAGTAATCCATGCATGATTTTTTTTTGTGGTTAGTGATTGTGTAATGTGTTGCAACCCATTGGCCATTAAAATTTGTTCTTCAAACACTTTTCAATGTCTTCAAGATTATCTTGAAAGTTTACAAACCATAGCATTTTGTAATTTTTGGAAAATTATAAAAAAATAATCTGAGACTTACAGATAAATGCAAACATTGACGATTCTCCACACATGTCGTTGCAGACACAATCATCGTCTCAAGTTTCTCACAGGTCGTAAGTTAATGCGTAAATTTATCTCCAGCCATAAAAAACTTTAACCGTATCTGGAAAATAGCACTTTTATCAGAGAAAGATACTGACAACTGGTAGAAGAGGCTAACAATGCGTGTGCAACCATACTGACAGAATTATCATTTTTAGACACGACGGTGTCCACTTTTGGGATGTAATCACATAACTTAGGAAACAAATCAGGAAAAGAATTTGGGGTTAAAAACTTCAAAGTCAAATTTCCGAAAAGTTGCATCTCTGTTAACTAAAACTACCCTACATTGTACTTGAATTCTACTGAAAAAGTACCATTGTGCTGTCTATGTATGGGATCCATTCCTCATGTTCCTATTGGATTGTTTGAATACAGTCATGACAGTGTATTGATTTACTCTCATTCTTTCAGGCTATTCCCAAAAAGACAACACTCAATCCTAATGCCAAGATATTTCAAAGTCCGAAACTTGCCAACTCGGTGACATCTTCTGCTGATTCAACAGACAGTAGTCCAGACTGGCATGACAATGACAACAGGAATTCCCAGGCATCGTCTCCTCAAATAGCAGTTAGCACACAAGGTAAATCCCTTTGTTTATTTGAAGTATGTAAATGTACAGTTGTACTATTATGTGGCACCCTTTCTTCCCAAACAAGTGTTTTGTTATGAGGTATCATTAATTGCAGTTAACAAAACCAAGGAATCCTCAAAACTTCCTATTGTTGTTGACCATATGTCAGAAGATTATGTGAAGGGAAGTTTACTAAGAAGAAAACAAATGTGGCCCAGTTCATTTTGTTTTAATTTAATTTTGTCAAACAATAAAACAATGAGTGTTTTGCTTTACAAGGTTCCTACCAGATGAATGGAGATGTAGGTAAACTACCAGGAATGGGTTATCCACCCTCGCCTGAGTCACCTGTATTCTCTCTACAGAATGGATACATAGGCAGTCCTGAATACCCATATCTACCAGATGGACAAATAGTCACCTGTAAGTTAATTATGATTTGCGTGTACCTCAATGGCAAAGTGCTTAGAGTGTAGTAGGCCTACATACATGTATACGTACAAAAATATCCAGTTGCAACAAAATTTAAATCTGTAGGTAGCAATGTAAAGAGTTATACATCGAAGGCACTGTACATGTACGTGATTTGTAACCACTTAGCTCCGGTGTTCTCAAACTTTTTGTGTGCCACCTGATAGGAATAATTTCTCTGAAAAGCTGGAATCATTTTTCTTAGAGATGAACTTTAGCGATTTTTTTCGGATTTCCAATTTTTGTTTACCCCCAAATTCTGATTTTTTTTCTGACCCCCAAAAAGTAATTTTTTCCCGATTTATAGTCTGAAATATGTGATTAAATCCGAAAAATTCAGAAAACACTGTTACAAAATAATAATCCTGTCTGTGACGTACCATTAGCCTCTTCTACCTGCCGTCAGTACACACTTTCTCCAATAAAAACACAATTTCCAGATATGATTAAAGCATTTTACAGCTGGAGATAAATTTACGCATTGACCTGGCAGAAATTTCAAGACGGTGTGTGTCTGACGCACATATGTGGAGAATCATCAACGTTTGCAGATTATTTTCTTATATTTTTCTAAAGTGCTACGGTCTTTTAAACTCTCAAGATAATCCTGAAGATACTAAAAAAGATTTAATGGTGAATGGGTCACGACGTTTATCACAGGTAAAGAAAAATATAAAAAATGTCTAATGTGACCGATGCATGGATAATGGATTTCGAATTCGGAAGATCATTACTGTGAGCTTTTTAAGAAAAGATACGTCTAGCATTGTTATAATTTCATCATTTTTTTTTATGAGTATTTTCCTCCCATTTACTCGGCCCCCGGTCCCTCTATCGCTAGTGGCTGGGTTCACACTGGGTGCGGCGCCGACTGTGCGTCACATTGCCCACATTCTGGACATTGCCCAAAATCCGGACATTTATTTTTTAGCGTTAGATTTTTTCAATTTTTTTTTCAATAGCCAGTTGCATCTCTGATAGAAACCCTAACTTAACAAAGCCAACAGAACAGAGATTCTCAATGAAGTATTAAGTTTACAGTTTCTTTTTTGAGAAAATATCAGATTCATTCAGCATGAATCGCAAAACCTTGAATGTGAGACAAGGACAATAATTGGTCCCATGGCCAGAACCAAGGCTGGAATCTCGGTTCACTAGGAATTGCTGCATTGAGCCGAAATTATAAAAATGGTGGAAGCCTCTTGATGTCTCATAGTCTTCTTGTAAAAAAAGGACAAAGGGATCAGGGTTTACAGAATAACCCATGCATACAGGGAGAATTTCAGCATTATTTCCAGTACCATCGTTCATCTTCATGTGGGTGAACTGAAAGTGTTGCACTGTGAGTGCATGCGCTGTGAACTCTTGGGAATAGAATGTGCGGGCGACCTTCTTTCCTCATAAAGGGAGAATGTTGGCATTATTTCCAGTATCATCGTTCTTCTTTGTGTGGGTTTAATTAAATGAAATGTTGCATGGTGAGTGCATGCTCTGAATGTTCGGGCAACCTTCGTTCCGGTCTTCCGAATTCACACAAAAATACGAAGTTCACCTCGTCTGATTTCTGCCAGGGGAAATGTCGGCGTGTATACACATTATCCAGCGTTAACTGGTTAAGCACAATGTTGCCTTACAACATTCTGAAAAAATACCAGGAATGACCATACATGTAGTTGTTAATCCATTTAACTAATTCTCTTAACTAATCCCATTGAACTAATCAGGTTAAGTGCAAACTTAAAAACAAATTCATTGTAATCTTTTGGGATTTCCTACAGAGTAATTAGGTCATTTTATCCATGAGCCAAATTGTTCACCTTCCTGAGTCCCTAGTTAAGTCATCCCAGGGGTGGATTTCACAAAACTAGTCCTAACTTTGGACTAGTCCTAACTTTGGACTAGTCCTAACGTATGACTAGTCCTTTAAGTTAGGATTAGTTACCCATCCTAACTCGAGATAAGACCAGTCCTAGCGCTTTGTGAAATCCACCCCAGGATAGCAATTTTAGTCTGTAAAATTACACAAATTATTTTGAGGACACTGTAAAATAAATTAATCTGATAAAAACTACTCAAAACACAGTTGTAAAATACTAATCTATTTTTATTTAAATTAAATGTAAAAATGACTTCCTTTATATGGTTAAGCACTGTACATTTATGCAGTGGTTCTTTGAAATGTGGTTTATGGTTTTTTCCCTAAAAAAACTGGAGAAATACCATAAAGATTGATTTTCCAAACCAATTATGTGCCTCCCTTAGCAGAGCTTGACAAAGGTTATATCTTAAGGTACTGATCAGGATGGAAAATAACTTTAGTTGTCAAAATGCATTTTTGATAGACAAGATGAATCATCTTATTTCTGATCTGCGTAGACTTGTACATATTGTTGGACATCCATTTTATATGATGATAAGAAGTGAGTACCACAACTCATTAATGATTAAGTGGATGTACCTGAACATTATGCGCCTTACTACCTCACCAACACATTATTTGTGTAATATGTAAAAGGTTAGTTTCCTACTGTTTCCTACCAATTGCTTTGGTTAGAATGATTTCAATGAAAATGCTTTGGCTGCACTTACAAAAAGTATTTAAGTTTGTGTGCATGTGTTCTCATGTAAGACTAGAATATTGTTTTTATTTAGAGATTCTTTGATTACCTGACATTAACATTTGTTTCTATCTCATAATACAGCTGATGACTTGTCACAGCAAGAACTTCCAAAGGGAGAAGATCTTCGCAAACTATTACAACGTCAGCTAGAGTACTATTTCTCAAGGTTTGTGAATTTATTCCAGTTATTTGAGAAATGTGTGTCCATAATATACAAAAGCACAAAATACTTAGAGTATTACATGTGCAACAGAATAATAATACATTATACATGTACCTACTGGAAAACTGTAAGCATAAACATGTAAATGATGAAAACACAATGAAAAGTTTCTCAAAGGGAAAAAGTCCAGAATAAACTGTTGACTATGAAATCCTATAACAAAATGTGTGTGTGAGCTACACACTCGGCAAATCTCCAAAGTGTTGGAATGATTTTGGTCAGCGAATCAGTAACTACAATTAGTCTGTTGACCAGAGGTGTAAGGCGTTGTTTTCATTTTGTAGTTTTCATTAATCACATCTGATTCGCTTAAGCCCAGTTGTGATGTCCACAGGTCCAGTAGTCAAACTTTTTACAAGTAGCTTTTGATCAATGCTGAAGGATCTTAAGTGTAAATTTATTATTTCTGTTTTCAAAACGTTTTTGCTCTCCTTGGATGTTTTGTTTGCTTGTTTGTGAAAAAATTACAAACTACAAGGTACATGTATAATGCTATAAGAAGAGGCTATCCTTGTTTTGCCCATATACATGTACACTGAGAGTAAAGCATTGGTGAAGTGGGGAGAAATTACATGCTCAGTACTATTGATATTTTAATCACTGCAAAAGTGTCTTTTCTCTTGAGGAAAATGTATACGTTCTCTTTGCATGTATACATGGTATATGCAATGTACTTGTACTGTCTTGAAAAATGGGCAATGGCGTTAGTGCATACATTTACATGTTCATGTAGACTTTGCTTTAACAAGTTGCTGCCGTGATTCGTCCTTTTCCATTCTAGCCCAACAGGATTATTTTCTTGTATTGCCGGAATCGTTATTATTTGCGAGTACCACTGGCACAAAAAAACCTTTACTTGACAAAGCCAAGAGAACAATGTTTATCTTAATTGCACCGTGATTTTTGTTTTCTCTGCCGAGAAAAAGTCAAATACATGCACCACGGCCTATGATTGGTACTAAATCCGGAACCAAAGCTTAATCCATGGTCCACACTGGCTTACTTCCATTGAGCTGAAATATAATGAATGAACAATGGTGGAAGCCTCTCTATGTGTCGTAATCCTTTTCTTGAAAGAACTGGAAAAATGGTCTAGAATGGGGATTATAAAATAACGCCTGCACAATAGCCCAAAGTTGGCAAAACATGGAGCGCTGTGTGTCCTGTTTGTGTAGAGGAAATCGCCGCGTTTTACGGCGTGTACGCGCTCTGTGCACACTCAGCAGTGGAATGTCCGGGCGACCTTTGTTCCAGTTTACCCAACAATGCACAAACAAAATGCATTCAGTATTTATTTTTTATATACACGTAACTCAAACCTTGGCATTTGAAAGTGGAAACAATAAACACAAAATAGACAAGGAAACTTGTCCAGCCCACACTCTGAAAATTCTTAAAACCCCTTCTAAACACCAGGGACGGCTCCATGTAGACACTAACCTTGTCTGCTGTGACACGACCTTTCTCTGGCATTGTGGTTGCGGCACAACACAAAGCTCTGTTTTTGGAAAGTCTTTTGAGTTCAGAGCTGATAATCTTGGCTCTGAATCCAGCATACAGATTGGTATCGGAACTGGTACCGGAAAATCAGAACCAACAATCATGGGTAACCGGTACTGAAGAATGGAAGATGCACACAGACTGTTGTTGCGCCCGGCTCTCGGGCCCCCTCCGTGTCCCCCCCCCCCCCCCCATCCGCCTAGCCTAGTATACATGGCAAAACAAAGGATGACATGTGACGCGTATTCCACCAATCAAATTACAAGAATCTGTGTGTGTGGTACATGTATATGATAAACCATTGCATTGGCCATATTGCACCCTGCGTATTGCGCTGTTTAACTCTGCGTATTGCACTATTGTAAGCTGTGCGTCTAGTTTGTTTGATATGGGTCACAGAAGCACTATATTTTTTCATATTCCATTCGTGCATGTGTGATAAGTTATTAACTTATAGAATTAATGCCTTGATAAAAAATCAGCAATGATGTGTACGTGTGTATATAGAAAATAGATTATTAATTGTGTCTTTTCTGATTCTTCTGCAAAACTGATGAGCAATTAGATAAACTTTATATATCAAATTTGTCATGTTCACTGGCACTGTTATTGAGTTCTTAAAATTTCTAGACTTGTTTCAGACTCGTCACTGAGGACTTAAGACCCCTGCTTAAGGATAGAGATCTTGAATAAAAGAATGACAACTGCTTCATAAAAACAATTGATTTTTTTCTGAAATTAATCATTTGAAATTTTTAAAGTGTTTTATACTAGTTATACAATTATACAGTCACATGAGCTTTTTCATTATTTTGCCAAACATATTGTGAATAGTGTAAAACAATTAAACAAATTTCTTTCTATATCTTAATTATTATGAGCAAACAAATCATTCTTGCCATTCTTGACAACCTGCATTGTGAATTATTTATTACTGTCATATTTTATATTCATAATCCATTGGTGTAGATTGAACCAAAATATTGCACCTGTGCATGTAATTCATTGTATAATTACATGTATATTTTATTACTGCAAAAGGACATTATAAATATGTCCACGTATATTAATGTATATGAGCATGAATCATGTGTATGTTTGCTGAGATGGTAGCTACGTACACACGTTCTCTACTTCAATTATAATGCAGACATGCACATGCACAGTTTTTTAAAAATAAGCTTCATCTACATACTTTTAGGTGTAATCAGAGCCCCAAAACATAGTTGTGTTAATTTCATTTTCCCAAATTAGGGAAGCGGAATTAATTTATAATCACATCCTTTCATTCATCATTTTTTTTGTGTGACTTCAGATGTTACCCCAGGTCATAATGGTGTATATCATGTGTTCTGCCAGTAATAGGAACATGTGGTCTGTGCATCATAATAAATTGTTGGTATTACAATGTAACTGGTTGATGTAACAACAAACAAAAAGTAATGCTTTAATTTAAACCTTTCTAAGACTATCTGAAGCGACTGTCTCTTACACTCTTTCTAATATTAATGTTCATATAAACAATAAATCGCACAACTGTTTTGATGAGTTATTACCTCCTAAACACATACTCACTTAGTAAAAAAAAAGATGGAAAAAAACCCTGAGAAGTTCATGTAGAGCGCTGTGTACAAACCTGATGTGTACTGAGCTACGTCGCTTTGTGAAAACGCATACATGTAGGTCAACAGATATGTCACTTAGTGAAACAGCAAAAGTGAAACTGCGCGTGGTTGGCATCTTGCCATTGCTATGTATTTCAATGGATAAAGTGGCGTATTGCGATATGTCACTTTGTGGAAAAGCAAAATGGCAAATCTGGTGATAAGTCGTTCTTGCTAATTAGTGTACGAAACTATTACGTCTTAGGTCCTGAAACTTGCTAAAATACAGTATGTTAACAGTGATGAGTACATATCAATAATTTGTTAAAAATCCAATTTCCCAAATTTTGTAAATATTAACCAATAAGACAGTTCTTGATGTGACCGACAACATTTTCATGTGCACAAAATTATGACAACTTTGTGAATACAGTCTTGGAATGACAAGATAATAAAATAAATTCAATAGGTTGTAAATCATGATTTTTTGATGAGGTGAGTGTACAGTATAAAATTAAAACAAGCCTGAAGCAACTTTGATGAATTGATGAAAGTATAACCATATGGTTGTGTACATGTACATAAACTTGGTACTTTACATGTATGGCAACATGTACATGTACATCTGTAATGTAAAGATCAGCTTGGTTAGATTCAGTAGAGCATTAATTTTGCCATATGGTGCTGCACTTCATGTGAAGCACATGTGTGGATGTGTGTACATGAATGTGAACAAGGTTCATTATAATCCAAACCTGCACACTGTGTGGTATGTACCTGTAAGTAGCTCAGTACATGTACACAACACGTACATGTATGTACATGCACACAGGGCTGGCCAATAACACCAGCCCAATGCATATTATTATTAGTAAAAACCTGCTGTGGGCTGGTAACCTCTTCTTTACTTGCCTGCTGGACTACCACAAATATTAAGTCTGCCTATTTACAATACAGTTTGATTGTTGTCTTCTGTGTGTGATGTTGTTTTATTTAACCAACATACCCAGTGGGAATTAAAATCATTAATTTAAATGAAAATACTTTTTACTTTGTAATGTTAAAATCTGGGGTACTAAATTTTCTGGTGGGCAAGTTAGTAGCACGGTTTACTAGCCCAGTGGGCTACTTACATATAACCCATTACCGTCCGGGTTTCCAAAATATTTCCGTACCCCCTGACGGGATAATTTGTTTTAGAGAATATCGTTGTCACAATGAAACCCTGACTAAATAAATTCTAGGAAACAAAGATTCTCATAGAAAGCACGGGGATTTGTTGTTCTATGAGAAAATATGAGATCCGTTGATCGTGAATCACAAAACTTTGGCTGTAAGCCCTGGTATGATAATCGGCTGCATGGGAGGAATCTATGCTGGAATCTTGGTTCACTCGGACTGACTTCCCATTGAGCCGAATACAATGATAAACAATGGTGGCAGCCTATCGATCTCTCATAAATCATCTTTGTATAACAAATGGACAAAGGTCTAGAATCGGGGATAACACAATAACCCTTGGAAAAAGGGGGATTTACAGCATGGATTCCAGTGCCTTCTGTCCCTCTGTGTGCGAGAGAAACGAAGCATTGCATGGCGAGTGCATGCACTATGCACATTCTACAATGGAGTGTCCATGGTGTTTATATTCTGGTATTCTAATTTTACGCAATGGTGTTTTATAATGGATGTTAATTTTGGCATTGGGGACAAAGAATCTTTGTTGTAACAGTGGCATTTGTCATCTGATTTCTGGTAGAAAATATCGTTTATATGTATGTCATCCCGCATTAACTGGTTAAAAAAGGGTAAGGGCCAAGGACTATGTACATGTACAGTGTACATGCACATGTATTATACACCATGTACATGTACACTGACTACAGAATGATGTTAATATCAAGAGAGATGATGGTTTCTATTACATGTACTTGTACATATGCCTGTGCACACATGTGTATACATGTACTTGTTCTGTGCAGTGTGTATACTTGATATGTCATGTCTGTGCACATGTACATGTACATGTGTATATACTGTACTTGTGTAGTCATGTCTGTGCACATATGTGTATACTTGTTTTGTCTTGTCTGTGCACAAGTACATGTGTATACATGTACTTGTTCTGTGCACATGTACACTGTACATGTGTATACATGTACTTGTTATGTGTACATGTGTATAGACATGTATTTGTTGTGTGTACATGTCTATATACTTGTTCTGTGCACGTGTACATTTGTATATACATGTACATGTGTGTGCACATGTACATGTGTTTATACTTTGTTATGTGCACATGTACACATAAATGTACTTCTACATGTACAAGACAAACATGCATACATGTACATACACATGTAGATAGTAAAATAAAACAAATACCAACATGGATTCTATGATGCTGTGTTTACACAATACCATAATCATCGGCGTATAAGCCCCCGGCGTATAAGCCGCTCGTTGTATAAGCTGCAATTACACTTGAAACTTTTTGGCTATCTTAAGACGTGACAAAACAGAAGACCTTACATACACTACCAACCACAAGAAATTCCAAAACCCTGCGGGTAACCTGCAGGGCCTAACAGGTGCGTTCCGGGGAGTCCCGCAAAATTCCTGTGAGTGTACGGCCCCCCCCCCCCCTCCCGCAAAAAGTAGCGTAGGCCATGCAACAAACTTGCCAGGCCAAGCAGACGGCCCCGCACAAACCAGCATTTGCTTCGTGGGTTGTTGCGGGGGGCTTTGTTGCAAATCATATGCAACGTCAAAAATACCATCCACAATGACATTGAAGATTGTGAACATTTCGTCAAACGGTTTGCAGGTTTAATTTCTTCAAGTTTAAGTCATATTTATGGGGTTTTGGGTGCTGCAATGGTTGGCTCGACCATAGAGCAAGGACCTATGGTTCAACAGAACAAACTCGTTGGTGTACGACACTATCGAGAAAAGAGCACCGGAGACTGGAGACTCTGTTAACATCTTCTCATCTAGCCATGGTGGTCATTCTTCGTGGTACATGTATCTCCGAAAGCAGTTCAGTATTTTGTGACATCATACATATTTAAATTTATGCACAAGTAAATGCAATATGAAAATATTTTGTGAGCTGTGCTCTCGATCCCGAGACAGGCCAGGCACAAAAACGATCCGTGGCTCCGGCTGATTGGCAGATTTCCAATTGGCCGATTTACGACCGATGATGAATATGACGTATTGCCTGGTACACAACATGTGCCCCCCCATAAATTCTCAGTGCCTCCCAGGTTCCCCCCATAAACAAAATCGAGATACATGTAATTCATTAAAAAAAAACATGGACCGTGGGCCCCCCTCTAAAAAATAAATGCCCAGCTGCAGTTTACAGTGGTACATTGAAATAGTATGCAGATGTACCATCTCCTCATTGCCAAAGCTGGAAAGTTGAGGATGAACAAAGTAATGTCCACTGAATGGACCATCCCTGACAGCATTTAGAACTTACTAAGACAAAAAGCTTCCTTGTACAGACTTATGCAAGTGCGCATTTTAAACTTGATATTCGGTTCAAGAAATTTTAAAATTGAAAATTAATAGGGCCTACATATAAAATTGTCGCTGTTGGGAACGGCGATTTTTGATGACATCACCACTGTTACATTTCAAAAGGTCATGATGAACATTTCATGCACTGAAACAATGTTCAAATTCTATTTCATATCAACTGCAGAGCTGAAATTATGGCCTTTTAATAGTTTTTCACTTCAACTTCCCGGTTTAAACCAGAATACAAGGTCAAATTGGGATTAGTTGTGTGTCATTTGGTCAGTTTCAAGGTTCAATTTAATTTGAGTTATGCTGTAGAGAAACTTAGGCCGAACACCCAGTGTCTGTAAGTGTTGTTCAATATAACAAAGAACAACCTTTTAAGTTGAATGCAGGACAATACTGTGTGTACATAGTACCTCATTGCAACTGCATACAGCTTGTGTAACTATATACGCAGTGGGACATACTTGAATGGTGGGAAATTGAACCCCAAAATACTTGATTTGACTGCTCAGTATAGGAGGAATATAAAAAAAGACAAAGCCCATGTCAACTACTCAAATTATACAGAAGGCCCCATTAAAGTTTACACAGGTTTTAAGATTGGCCATTAGAGGTTGCTTTTTTTAAACTTATGATGGATTTAATAGTATATATTAGCAATCTACATGTACTTGTAGTGACACAAAACCCATTTTCTTGACATGTTTTCATTGTATCCCCACTGGTCTACAAGTTGAGAAAGAGAGGAGAGAAATATATGTACCACTGTTGATTACAACAAACTTGGCATGTACATGTAGGTCTATGAAGTGTGAAAACCTGAGTGTATTATGGAATGTATCAAATTTAATGTCTGAATGGTTATTGGATACCCAGATATCCCAATGTTTTAAGATTTATGCACCCTCATTTGTCTTGCAGCAAGTTAGCTCCTTATGAAAAGAAAAGCAAATCATTTAAGACTAAGTAAATTTATCAAATTTCTCACCATCCACAGAGAAAACCTTGCAAATGACAGATATCTACAATCCCAGATGGACGCAGACCAGTATGTTCCAATTTCAACAATAGCTAACTTTAATGCTGTGAAGAAACTAACTAAGGATATGCCGCTTATAATTGAAGTCTTAAGGGGTAAGTCAGAGTCACATACAAGTACTTGGGTATAGACCTTTCCCATGAAATATGTAAATTGGACATCGCGCGTGCGCACTTACATTTTGGTTGGCAACATTTTGGGAACAGTGCGCCCTTTTGCATGGGACTGATGGAAGAGTGACGCGTACGCGCGTTGTGCGTCTGCTTTGTGCACATTTCTATGGCGTTTGCCAACCAGCAGGGTCTGTACGCATGCGTGAATTTAATTAGCATATTTCATGGGAAAGGTCCATTGGATTAGGGTGTCCCTTTTCAATTCAATACTTCCATTTTGCCCCATTTTAAGTGGGGTTGTCACAATAACATGGTTTAGTAGTGTGGAGTATTATTTGCTTTTTACTTTTTGATTAACTCCAGGATGAGATTCTTCCGACTTTTGTAGGAAATCTGACCTTTTAGTTATGACAATCCAGCTTAAAATTTCAGTTTAATTTGCAGGCTAGTCACCATTTCCCAACGGTTATTTCTGTGACACAAAACAATCATGTACCCGTACCTAGTTAACGTGGCGCAAATTTGTTTGTCGCTCATTGACGAGCGTGCGTCTTTAATAGACCGATTGCGCATCCAATGTTTACACCTCATCTCAGTTGATGTGCAAATACGTGTAATTTGTAGTGTAGGCCTAGGTCACTGTAAAAAAGAGTAAATAATGCTGGAAATGTGAGCATTTATACATAGCCTTGCAGAATTTCAAATAGGCAAAGGAATCACACAGTTTTGGAAAGCCTTTTCTCTGGATGAGTTCAGCTTCAAAACTGTGAAATTCTTGTGTTCAAAATTGTGTGTGATCGCAGTCGTCTGGCCGAAACGTTCCATCGTGCATGCAACTAGTAGTGGTACTTCCACATTGTGAACATATACGTTCCTTGTATAATTTCCAAGACTTCTGGAAAGTTCTGTCCTTACTGGCTTTATTTAGTCACTCGAAGGTCTCTGGTACAAGCTCTGGAATATTTTTCACTGATTTCGAAAAAGAAAAGCCTCTATCGAATAAACAAATGCAACAGTCATCATGCACCATACAGCACTTTCCTATGGAGGACGTCAAGTCTGTTTACATTTGATACCCACTACAGAACACGTGACGATGGTCGCCCAATCGGTCTATGGGACAATTCATTTTAAAAATCTGACCACGATTATTTTTTGTCTTAAATTTCCAACCTTTTTGAATTCTTACAATCTCATCCCTGTTACTCCTCTCAGTTCATCTTGGAAGCACAAAAGGAAATACTGGCAGTGGTGAACAAATCAAGTTTTGTTGTGAAAAGGCTAACTAACTGACTTGACCTGGTTTAGCAATGGTTTTAAATGCTAATTAATTTGATATTCATTGTCCTATTTAGAATCAGCATGTGTCAAGGTTGATGAAAATGGTGAGAAAGTTCGTCCGAATCATAAGAGATGTACGGTCATCTTACGTGAAGTACCTCAAGCCACTCCCCTTGAGGTTTGTCATTCACTAATTTAGAAGAGAAATATTCAATTATTGAAATACTGCATGAAATATTTGTGAAATGTTATGGTCAGTTTAGTACATACATTTTGTCATTTCAAATTCCTTTTTAATGCAGACATTTAAAGCAACTAACCGACCATACCTTTCTTAAAATGGTTCCGCCCTCTTCCCTTTAAAAAAAAGGTGGGGACATGATGGTGAGAAGGAAAAGACAGCATACAGAGTAGCTGTGTAATTGTTAGCCTTGGTTTCAAGGCTGAGCGATAAAGCGATAGCTGCCCGAAGGCAATGCAACCCAAGCCGCCCGCTCAATGGGTTGCATCGCATTTGGGTGGCTGGGGTTAAGCAGAGCTATCACGCAGCCTTGAAATCAAGGCTATGTAATTGTCAAATTGCACCAAGATGGTTGGTGCTCATCCAAAAGCATAAAACCCAAGTCCCGTTTATTCTCGCTGTGGAACACATGACATGTCATGGTTAAATGATCTGTGTTGACATTGATGTTTAAAGTAATGTTACAAGTAATATTTATAACTTTTTTTATCTTTAGGAAGTGAAAGCCCTTTTTACTGGAGACAACTGTCCTAAATTTGTCAGCTGTGAGTTTGCTCATAACAGCAACTGGTATATAACATTTGAATCTGACACAGATGCTCAAAAGGCTTATAGATATATACGTGAAGAAGTTGGAATATTTCAAGGCAAGCCCATTATGGTAAGTGTATGTTATAAATCTTAGAAGTCATTTTTCAAAAGGCAGTGACAGAAATTGTAAAACTTGTAGAAAATGTTGCTTTCCTTGCAAATATGGGGAAAATAATACCAAATTGTGATCATTCAAATGTTGGATAGATCACCAGCCGGTATTTGTTTCATTTAACTTCATATGTTGCTGGGAAAAAACAAAACAAAACAACAGATGAAATATTTTGTTGGTACTTATGTATCTTACCATCTTCTGAGGGTAATGGCCGCTATTGTTCGCATCTAACGCTAAAACCGGTAAGTGAATGTCTTGGTCTAAAACCCACATTCCCAGTTTATTTTCACTCGATCAACAACAGGTTCAATAAGCAATCTGTGATTGCTGAGTATTTCCAATTAAAAGTGATCCCACATTGAGCTGCCTTTTTGCAAACAGAATTCCGGAATGCCAGTTTTCCGTCTATAGACTGTGCAAGTCTTGTGTGTATTGAAAACGAGAAAACAGAATTCCGGAATGCCAGTTTTCCGTCTATAGACTGTGCAAGTCTTGCATGTATTGAAAACGAGAAAACAGAATTCCGGAATGCCAGTTTTCCGTCTATAGACTGTGCAAGTCTTGTGTGTATTGAAAACGAGAAAACAGAATTCCAGAATGCCAGTTTTCAGTCTATAGACTGTGCAAGTCTTGCATGTATTGAAAATGAGAAAACAGAATTCCGGAATGCCAGTTTTCCGTCTATAGACTGTGCAAGTCTTGTGTGTATTGAAAACGAGAAAACAGAATTCCGGAATGCCAGTTTTCCGTCTATAGACTGTGCAAGTCTTGTGTGTATTGAAAACGAGAAAACAGAATTCCGGAATGCCAGTTTTCCGTCTATAGACTGTGCAAGTCTTGCGTGTATTGAAAACGAGAAAACAGAATTCCGGAATGCCAGTTTTCCGTCTATAGACTGTGCCAGTCTTGTGTGTATTGAAAACGAGAAAACAGAATTCCGGAATGCCAGTTTTCCGTCTATAGACTGTGCAAGTCTTGTGTGTATTGAAAACGAGAAAACAGAATTCCGGAATGCCAGTTTTCCGTCTATAGACTGTGCAAGTCTTGCGTGTATAGAAAACGAGAAAACAATTCCGGAATGCCAGTTTTTCGTCTATAGACTGTGCAAGTCTTGTGTGTATTGAAAACGAGAAAACAGAATTCCGGAATGCCAGTTTTCCGTCTATAGACTGTGCAAGTCTTGTGTGTATTGAAAACGAGAAAACAGAATTCCGGAATGCCAGTTTTCCGTCTATAGACTGTGCAAGTCTTGCGTGTATTGAAAACGAGAAAACAGAATTCCGGAATGCCAGTTTTCCGTCTATAGACTGTGCCAGTCTTGTGTGTATTGAAAACGAGAAAACAGAATTCCGGAATGCCAGTTTTCTGTCTATAGACTGTGCAAGTCTTGTGTGTATTGAAAACGAGAAAACAGAATTCCGGATCGCCAGTTTTCCGTCTATAGACTGTGCAAGTCTTGCGTGTATTGAAAACGAGAAAACAGAATTCCGGAATGCCAGTTTTCCGTCTATAGACTGTGCAAGTCTTGTGTGTATTGAAAACGAGAAAACAGAATTCCGGAATGCCAGTTTTCCGTCTATAGACTGTGCAAGTCTTGCATGTATTGAAAACGAGAAAACAGAATTCCGGTATGCCAGTTTTCCGTCTATAGACTGTGCAAGTCTTGCATGTATTGAAAACGAGAAAACAGAATTCCGGAATGCCAGTTTTCTGTCTATAGACTGTGCAAGTCTTGTGTGTATTGAAAACGAGAAAACAAGTCGAAAGAAGACTGTATGTTTTTTCTTATGAAATTAAATCTTTTAAAATATTATTTTAAATACAAAATTCTAGAAAATAATAGCACTCAGAGCAATTGTTTTATGAAAACAATTTCAATTTATATATAATTCAATTTGTTAAAAGTAACATTGAAACAAAATTAATACTTATTTGAACCACACTGATTCTAGAGTACAAGCAGTACAAATTGCAAATCACAGACGTTGTTGTGCAACCATTATAAAGGCTGGTTTGTAGTTGGCTCTTGATGATAATCACTGGAAGCGGTGAACGCTGGACGCTGAGCCTTTTCATTGCAGTCTATGGTCGCTGAGGCATCAGCGCCAACTATAAACTGCGTTGCGTGTCATTTTACTGCCGTGCAACAATCCTGTGACACGAATATAAACCAGCCTTGATAACATGAACGTCAGTTGGGCATAATGTTGAATGTTTACAAGTAACCGGAAACTAAAGTCTTATTCATGGGTTTTCTTTGTTGATTTGTCAAATTTAATTTACTTTTCATATTTTTCGATAAATGTTACTTTCTCAACAACATAATATAATTTTTGTAGCCATTAACTGCGTTGAACTTAAATATTTGATGAAACAAAATCACACACGCGTAGAACTACATATGGTTGGGACCAACTTGGTCCGGGAAGTATGATGAGCTTGCACTGTCTATTGCTGGAATTCTGGTTTTTTCATATTTTTTCATAAATCTGGTAGTCTGTCTTTCATCAGTAATTCCTTTACAGCACATGCTCAGAAAGATAGTCTTGGTTGTCAAGACATATATAAACATTTTGTCAATACAGTCGCATAATGCATTAGTATATTTCACTGACAGAGGGCGTATGCTCCCATTGTATGATTGTTGTGAAGTGCTTGCCAACATTCAATGGTTTTTGCATGTATTGTAGTATGTGCAATGTAGGGAGATAACAAAGGCCAATAACCCAACGTGTGTGCATTGTGTGCACACACCACCATGATTGGCAACAGTCATGTCAGTGCATTGTGCATTGATCAAAGAGTTGTTCCTTTGCCACATTTTCTGAATTGTTAAACAGATCTTACTCAATTTGGCCACCAAAATTAAGGATGGAAAAGGTGTGGCTTTGAAGATACATGTGAAACAAAACAAAATGCTGCTGCTAGTGGAGAGAACAGAAGTGTAGACCACACGAGTAAAATTTTATATTATACACAGTAACAAGGAAAGATTTATGTACAAGCAAGGACCTGGGGATGGGGTGGGATGGGCTACTATTTAAAAAACTTTCACATGATTACAAAATGACTATAACACAAGCATTACTACACATGTGTTGTATAGAGTGTAGAACTTTGTATCTTTCCTTCCCAATTCTAAATGGCTGCAAATTAAATGTAATATAAGCTAATGGTACTTCCTCGATCTGAATCTTTTCATATATTCGGTATGCATGTCAGATGTTTCCATCCACGCAGCCATCAGGCCGGCAATCCTAAGCTGCCCAAAATCCTTCCTGGTTTGTCCAATGGATGGCTAGAGGAAAATATAAATAAATCCATAAAACAAATGCTAGTTGCATTAACAGTTCTGGAGTTGACTTCTCTGCATTTCGTAATTTTCTTTTTAAATACACTTAGCTGCTCTTCATTGGGTTTGCTTTCAGCTTTTCTAGTTAGCAGCTGATTAAACCAATTTGAAAGAAACCCCAATGTAACTATACGTTGATGTTGTGCAATCTGACAAATCTCAATGTTGAGTTGTTATTTGTGCATTCTCAGGGATAAATTATTTTGATAATAGTGATGGTATGAATTGTTAATCGTTGGCTGATTCGAATCCCTTGAAAGAAACAAAACAAGCAATCTCAAACTAGTGAAATAACTGTAATGCTGAAAGCTTGAAAGTTTATTCACACCATTCTACACTAAACCTAGGCGACTAGTGCGACTAGTTGAGTAATTGCGACTGTCGATTACAACGACTAGTGGTGACCACCCCATGGTAACTACTCGAGTAATCGCGCCACCATGACTACTTCAAAAGTACTTGTGAATAGTTGCCCAATATACGGATTTCTCATTCACGACGGTAGTTCACAACATGAAAAAGCACAACACAATGCACCAACACGACACACAGACACATGTTGTTCACCTTGAGTGCCATTACACCACAGCACATAACACAATATTGCCCCACACAGTCAACGGAACGAAGCCCAAAACTGTGCACGCAGCGAGCTTTTACACAGACTCATCCATATTCAACAGATACTTGGCTTGTGATTGGCCCGGAATTGTTCATTAAGTATATGCTATGCAGCTATTTGTACCCTGCCGGTGAACGTGTACAAAGCCAAGCGAGCTGAAGCTTTTTATGAATATGAATATTTTCTCAAAAGCCAATCACAGCGTGGCTTACGTTGGACTTTGTACCTGCTGTATATGTAATGTGGTGTATTTTACAAATGATGTTGGGGGGGGGGGGGGGGACAACGACCGTTATGTGTACAATGGCAATGTATCACTGCATGCACTGTGTAGTGACTAGTGAAACGATCGCGGGGCTGGCATCAAATCTTGCAAATATAAAGACTTGTCAAACAATTTTACGAACTTAAAAATAACCTATGAGATTTTACCAAAGTACCCCTTATTAATTGTGACAAGGAACATTTTTTGACTCGCCCAGTGGACTACAAAAGGATGGATTTTGACTCGCCTGTTGCTATTTTCACTCGCATTTGGTGACTGCTTATTTCGAACCCTGAATTTCTGTACATTGAACAGCGAATGCTCACACCCTAAACTCGCTGTGTCGCACTGATGTTGCTGTGTTGTGTGTGCTCTATATACACACGTGGATGGGGACGTCCACATTGGGATAAGTTGCCAAAAAAAATTGCGACTAGTCGCGAATAGTTGACGCACTACTACTCGAGTAGTGAATTTCACTAGTCGCCCAGCACTATTCTACACCTAACTTGATATATCATTATGCTCCTCATATGTTCATACTAGTACCTTTAATTGGATGTGATATCTCCCTTTGAGTGAACTCCAGAGGTGGACTTAAGGTGAAATTTAAAGGTCTGATCCCAATGCCCTCAAGTTTTTATGTCAGGTTGATAGTCCTTTGGTCCAGCAATGTGGGATCAAATGGGAACACTACCTGATAGCAAGACTGGAAATGTTACTTCCATAGTATTTTAATTGCATATGGGAAATTATCTTGTTTCTTTTCATAGGCGAGAATAAAAGCAAAGCCGCTTCAAAGAATAAACTTCTCTCCTAAGCCAGCACCTGTGAATGGATACAGTAGCACAGGACAACAGATGTTTGCTCAACAGTTTCAGTACCCTCCATCGTCAAACATCAACAGTATCTCTACACAGCCACAGCAACAACAGCAGCAACAGTCCTCACAGCAGCAACAACAGCAGCAGCAGCAGCAGGCAAGTCAACCACAGCAGCAGCAGCAGCAGCAGCAGTACACATTTTATCCTAATGTTGCTCAGTCACAGCAGTGGAGTGTCACCAGTTCATCGTACTTTGAGCCATCAATGGTTAGTTTAGTAGTCTGATGAGGGGTGCTCAATTAAATTTCTGTCAGTAGTAATCAGAACTTATTCAAAGTATTTCAAGACAACTGAAAGGATATGAAATGACAACAAAATTAACAGTATCTTACCTTGTGCACATTTTGTGCACATCTTTGTAAACCTAGTAATCAATTTCCATGTTTAAACATAAGTAACTTGTGGTTTCCTGAATGTTAGTTCCACAATCCTTCACACATTTATTTTGACTTGGAAACAGCTTTTACTGGCGGGGGGACTTCAAAATGAAAGTGTTGACATGCCCACCACTGTTCACACTGCATGTGGTGATTGGGTGACTGCTAAGGTGGAACTTTGGACTTAATCATTTGCATTATAAGCTCAATAAAAGCTAGAATTTGGAAGAAAAGTACATGTAAAGGAGAGTAGCTGCAGGTGGTCACAATAATGAAAACCATAATGAAATGATATATTTCTACATCAGTACAATACTATATAGATTACATTGGTAGAGCTTGTGTTTGTGGATGGGTAAAGGGTTTACATGTACTCTTTGAAACATTGTGAGAATGAAACGGTTGCTCATAAAAAACAGTAGTGTGAATGCTTTGGTTAAGTTTAAAAAGAAGTTGTCTTTATCTGAGATGTACTGTAATACTTTTATTATCTTAAGTGTTTTGATGCAGTCATAACAGTGGTTAGTATTTGGATTCAATTGTTTTACTTTCAGCAACAGCCTCAGGCCTTCTCTCCTGGTGCCTTCCCTCCTCCACCACCACCTCCTCCCCCGCCACAGAACAAGTTCCAGGCAATTAATGTCAATCATCAACATGCATATCAGGGACCTCGTACAAGGTAAATACTTTACTCTTATTTATCTTTGGTCTTGACACGCGAAATTTATTGTCTTTAACCAGTTGGTGCCGGCTGACATGTATCCACGGAAATATTTTTTGAGCCAGCAAACGGGTGCCCGAACATTCCACTGCTGAATGTGCACAGAGCAAGCACAAGTGTAATGCTTAGTTTGGCCCACACAAACAGGACATATGGCACTCAATATTTTGCAAATGTTTTGGCATTGTGTAGGCGTTGTTATGTTATCCGAGATTCCAGACCTTTGTCCTTTTGTTCCACAAAGAGAATTAAAAGATATAGAGAGGCTTCCACAATTTGTTCATTGTATTTTGGCTCACTGGAGGTAAGATGGAGTGATCTGGGGATCCAGCCTCGTTCCTATTTTAGTACCAATCGTAGGCCATGGCACTTGGCGGAGGTTTTGAAATTTATTTGACATTTTCTCGATAGAGAAACCAAAAATATGAATAATAAATAATAAAAGCGGCTTCTTATAGCGCTCAAATCCATCACACAGTAAAAAGTTCATGGTGCTCATGGGTTGTTTACTTCATTCCTTCCTCAAACCATCTCAGCTCCCCAGTGAGTATACAGCCTGTGCTGCCAAGTATATAGCGCACCAAGCTAAATTAATCAAAGTGCAATAAAGAGGATCTTTGTTCTCTTGGCTTTGTCAAGTCAAGGTTTCTTTGTGCCAGTGGTATACTCTCAAAGAAAAATGATACAAGCAATTCCAAGAAAATAATCCCATCAGGCTGGATGGGAAGAAATGGAAGAATCCTGGCAGCAACTTGTTAAGAGAGGCATTTGCAAACTTAATTATAAGGAATGCAATCTTACAACTGTGAATGGAATCCTTATTGCCCAGTTTGCTGGCACCCACCAATACTGGCTCACCACACACTGCATGTGTGTACAGCCTGCTCCAGCTTTACACATTTTACATGCTCCCAACTAAAGCCACCTGGAGCGTTGACAGTATACCAAGTCTATGGAGTCATGGACAGTATACCAAGTCTATGGAGTCATGGACAGTATACCAAGTCTATGGAGTCATGGACAGTATACCAAGTCTATGGAGTCATGGACAGTATACCAAGTCTATGGAGTCATGGACAGTATACCAAGTCTATGGAGTCATGGACAGTATACCAAGTCTATGGAGTCATGGACAGTATACCAAGTCTATGGAGTTATGGACAGTATACCAAGTCTATGGAGTCATGGACAGTATACCAAGTCTATGGAGTCATGGACAGTATACCAAGTCTATGGAGTCATGGACAGTATACCAAGTCTATGGAATCATGGACAGTATACCAAGTCTATGGAGTCATGGACAGTATACCAAGTCTATGGAGTCATGGACAGTATACCAAGTCTATGGAGTCATGGACAGTATACCAAGTCTATGGAGTCATGGACAGTATACCAAGTCTATGGAGTTATGGACAGTATACCAAGTCTATGGAGTCATGGACAGTATACCAAGTCTATGGAGTCATGGACAGTATACCAAGTCTATGGAGTTATGGACAGTATACCAAGTCTATGGAGTCATGGACAGTATACCAAGTCTATGGAGTCATGGACAGTATACCAAGTCTATGGAGTCATGGACAGTATACCAAGTCTATGGAGTCATGGACAGTATACCAAGTCTATGGAGTCATGGCAGTTTACCAAGTCTATGGAATCATGGACAGTATACCAAGTCTATGGAGTTATGGACAGTATACCAAGTCTATGGAGTCATGGACAGTATACCAAGTCTATGGAGTCATGGACAGTATACCAAGTCTATGGAGTCATGGACAGTATACCAAGTCTATGGAGTCATGGACAGTATACCAAGTCTATGGAGTCATGGACAGTATACCAAGTCTATGGAGTCATGGACAGTATACCAAGTCTATGGAGTCATGGACAGTATACCAAGTCTATGGAGTCATGGACAGTATACCAAGTCTATGGAGTCATGGACAGTATACCAAGTCTATGGAGTCATGGACAGTATACCAAGTCTATGGAGTCATGGACAGTATACCAAGTCTATGGAGTCATGGACAGTATACCAAGTCTATGGAGTCATGGACAGTATACCAAGTCTATGGAGTCATGGACAGTATACCAAGTCTATGGAGTCATGGACAGTATACCAAGTCTTTGGAGTCATGGACAGTATACCAAGTCTATGGAGTCATGGACAGTATACCAAGTCTATGGAGTCATGGACAGTATACCAAGTCTATGGAGTTATGGACAGTATACCAAGTCTATGGAGTCATGGACAGTATACCAAGTCTATGGAGTCATGGACAGTATACCAAGTCTATGGAGTCATGGACAGTATACCAAGTCTATGGAGTCATGGACAGTATACCAAGTCTATGGAGTCATGGACAGTATACCAAGTCTATGGAGTCATGGACAGTATACCAAGTCTATGGAGTTATGGACAGTATACCAAGTCTATGGAGTCATGGACAGTATACCAAGTCTATGGAGTTATGGACAGTATACCAAGTCTATGGAGTCATGGACAGTATACCAAGTCTATGGAGTCATGGACAGTATACCAAGTCCATGGAGTCATGGACAGTATATCAAGTCTATGGAGTCATGGACAGTATACCAAGTCTATGGAGTCATGGACAGTATACCAAGTCTATGGAGTCATGGACAGTATACCAAGTCTATGGAGTTATGGACAGTATACCAAGTCCATGGAGTCATGGACAGTATATCAAGTCTATGGAGTCATGGACAGTATACCAAGTCTATGGAGTCATGGACAGTATACCAAGTCTATGGAGTCATGGACAGTATACCAAGTCCATGGAGTCATGGACAGTATATCAAGTCTATGGAGTCATGGACAGTATACCAAGTCTATGGAGTCATGGACAGTATACCAAGTCTATGGAGTCATGGACAGTATACCAAGTCTATGGAGTCATGGACAGTATACCAAGTCTATGGAGTCATGGACAGTATACCAAGTCTATGGAGTCATGGACAGTATACCAAGTCTATGGAGTCATGGACAGTATACCAAGTCTATGGAGTCATGGACAGTATACCAAGTCTATGGAGTCATGGACAGTATACCAAGTCTATGGAGTTATGGACAGTATACCAAGTCTATGGAGTTATGGACAGTATACCAAGTCTATGGAGTCATGGACAGTATACCAAGTCTATGGAGTCATGGACAGTATACCAAGTCTATGGAGTCATGGACAGTATATCAAGTCTATGGAGTCATGGACAGTATACCAAGTCTATGGAGTCATGGACAGTATACCAAGTCTATGGAGTCATGGACAGTATACCAAGTCTATGGAGTCATGGACAGAATACCAAGTCCATGGAGTCCATCAGAATGACAGCCTTGAGGCAACTGTAGTTTTAGGGTTATGCAATTATGTATGCATGAATCTAGTGAACATGTGAGTCATGGCTGACCCGGATTAGCCAACAGAGTGACATAATGAGCCACTCTAATGACCTGGGGCTCAACTGGGGCTCAATCGGGGAAGTTAATTGAATGTAGTATCAGTCATTCCTTTAAAGACCTATTAAGTCACTTTCAGGGAGGTTGATGTAAAACATAAATTGATTATTGGTGAAAGAGTTAAGTTAGTGAGGAGGATGCTTGTTTTCTTTGAGTTTTTGAGATATGTCAACTGATACCAATTTCATCTGGTTGAGGGCAGATTCATTTAATTGAAAAGGATGCTATGGAATGGCCAAATACAATGAAACCTTTCATTTGATCATGTTGATTGTCTATTGTCAGTATGCAGGCTAGTTTAAGATTGTTTAATGTTCCTGTCTTGCCAGAGTCTTTTGTAGAGAAAACTTGTCAGTAAGTCGGCTACAGTATGTCAACCATCTTCATAATACATGTGTAGAGTGTATGCTGTATTCCAGTATTTAGCTGTCCAGGTACCTGTCAACTTGTCCTGTGACTGTATGGTTTGCTTCATGGAAATCAAAGAAATTATGTTTCTGGTGTATTAACATGTACACAGATCTTTCTTAAGATAATAATGAAGGTTAACTATTTTGTAATTTATTCCATGTTACGGGGCGGAATTTTTTTTGTTTATATCCAGTGGAGAACACAAAAACTGATGAAAAATCTGCAAATACTAGTTTAATGTGCTGTATGTTTTGCAGGTTAAATGTTTCTATATGGAGGTCATAATTGATAGAGCATTGCAACATGTAGCTATTGTACACAGCTGATGAAATCAAAAATGTGTTACAAAACATTGTATAGTAACTTTATCAATGTTGAATGACTACAGGCAACATCCAAAGAGCCACTCACGTACTTCAAGTACACCAGAACTGAGAACTACAGACCGTATTAACAATTCACCGTTTCAAGAAAACTCCATCCATCGGTCCAATTCTGAGAGAAGAACCACTCCCAATGGTATGCAGCTATCCAGTCCAAGGGGTACCTTTGATTCTCAGCGGGATAGAGATGGAGGCCCTATGGATAGAAGAGATGAGAGAGATAGACGAGATGACAAAGACAGAGACCGAGAGACAGGAACTGGATATGGGAGGAGGAGAGAGATGTCATCGACACAACCAGCAGCGTCATCACTACCCACATCATCCACCACTACGTCATCAAGGAATCGCTTTCAGGAGGAATCTGTAACAAGTAGTCAAACTTCCTTGCAGAGTTCAAGAGGGTATGTTACATCTGCAAATAAATATGATATTGCTTGTAGGAAGTAATACTCTGCATGTGTTAAGTAACTGTGCGGTTACTTCAACATCCCAAAACATTTCCCTGGTTCCCTGATAATTTGGGAAAAGGTTTGTGCAAGCAGCCATAGATGTGAACTTAAATTAAAGAATTCAAGCTATGGTTTGCTTTGTTTTAATTGTTTTGTGCAGATCTAATTTTTGTCTTGGATTGTACATGTGGAGTCAAAATGATATGAATGTGATATGGCGACAGAGATGCACTGAGTGTCTTAGTCAACATTTCCCTATGTCTGTTGTGTATTGTAAAAATCTATTAGGTTTAACAAACAATTATGTTCGACACTTATATCCAACAAACCACTGTTGGTCGGATATAATTGTCCACAAGAATAATGCTGGGGACATGCAATCGTTTAGCAAACATACTTAACTGATGGGACATTCTTACTGGTTTGTGAACCCAATGGGTCGATATGAATGGCTAAATTGATTGTCAAACTGTTTTGGAAATAGTGGCGTACATGAAATTGAAACGCTGTTTATTTTTTTTTTGTCATGGCAGGCCTCGAGTCAACAGCAACTATCGCAGGCCAAGAAAAAGGGAAGATGAAGCGCAAAATCGACGGAATTCTCGAGATATTAGAGACTCTCGTGATAAAGAGCAGCCTCCACAAACACCAAAGGAACAACCTAAGGCACCTTCACCACAGATTGATCTTGCCTCATTTCCACCTCTGCCTGGACGGACGATAACAGATGGAGAAGGCAGTGAGAAAAAGGAGGAAGAGACAAACAACAATGACTTATTGACACCAATGGCAGACATTGTCAAAGGAGTCAAGGATCCAAAGGTGCTTATCATATTTATTTCATTTCCACAATTAATGTGCATCATTGTAAATAACCCAACTCTTTTTTGAAGATTTTGTCAATTTGAGTAAGTTGCATCATATTGAAATGCTTGCAAGTGTGGATTGACTTGAATTGATTGTGCTCTAAGTGATATTTGGAAACAAATTTGATAATTTGAAACTCTATTAATGTTCACAAAATGCTGTTTGAAGTGGTTGCCCAGGCTGCAGAGTGTTTTGAGGCCAATCTGATTGTTATAGAAGATGCCTCTGCACAATCATCAGTTTGTATTTTGTCCTTGGTTTCATGAGGTAAACTGCCCAAGGCTAATCTTAATGAAAGTGTTGTTGGCAGAGTAAGGCATAAGTGATAGCAGAATGATACTTGATCCAGATTTGATCAAGATATGTGTCAGGATGAAAGCATTTTTTCTTTTCCTCTTTGCTCTCCCTGTAAAGCGTGCTGCCAAATCTCAGGAATCATCCAAACCAAACCATCCAGCAACGAAGGACAGTGCCACAAACACAAATAACACAACAGATAGCAAAGAACAACTGCCGTCTTCTACAGCTTTAAAAACACCCACCTTAATACCAAGGTAGTAATATCTTCTTATTCAAATTGACCTTCTTGTTGGCAGACACATTTTGCCTTGTATCTTGTACCTGTTCAACCCTTTAATGATATATAATGATGACCAGATTTGTTTTACTTTGTAATGTTAACTTATTAGTGGTGTTTACTTCATATGGTCAACTTCGTATAGTGCTTACTTCTAAATGGTATTTATTTCTTAACCTGTTGCCCCCGGGATTCTTCCATTTTTTTCCTGTCCAACCTGACAAGATTATTTTCTCGGAATTGCTGGAATCATTCTTCTTTTAGAGTACCGCTGGCAAAAAGAAACCTTGACTTGACAAAGCCTAGAGAACAAAGATTCTCCTTATTGCTTTGTGATTTTTTTTTTCTATACCTAGTAAATGTCAAATTCATGCAGCGTGAATTGCAAAACAATGGCTGTGAGCCACAGTCTATGATTGGTACTAAATCTGGACCCAAGGCTAGATCCCTGTTTCACTCTTGACTTACCTTCATTGAGCATGGGTGGAAGCCTCACAATGGCTTGTGCATACTCTGTGCACGCTCAGCAGTGGAATGTCTTGGCAACCTTTGTTGTGGTATCCCGATTTTACACAATGGCGTGTTTAACATTGTCCTTGGTTTACTTGAAAAAATATTTTTGTGGATATATGTCAGCTGGCGACAACTGGTTAATGGTTTACTTCTCAATATTATTTTGATTGTATGTATTTAATGGTGGCCTAATAATTGTTTTGACCTGTGTGTGTAGGGTTATTTTGATTTGGCAAATTGAAATAAGAATCAAGTGGTGGGTGAAAGTTGTTATAATGCTTATAAGGATTTATTTTTGTCAATAGTAAACAAACACAGGTACCTGTAGCCACACAGACAGACCTGGAGATATCTTCCAGCCCAGAAGCAAACTTGACTCCCATCACAACCCCACAAAATGCCAAGGTCAGCCAGACTGCTAGCACAGCAGTTAACACCACTGTAACTGTGGCAACGTGTTCTGTGGCTTCAATTGTTGCAAGGACAACAGTTTCTACAGCAACAGGAAGCACACAAACGGTGAACTTCGGAAGTCAGACAGTCGATAGCCAAACAACAAATTCATCCAGTGCCTCATCTTCAGCCAGTACAACCACACATGCAACTGTGAGTAGTAGACATCAGACTGCTGACTTATTGCCATTTGTCTGATATTTAACCATTTTTGTTACATTTCACTCAAGTGTGAGAGTTTCCAGAATGTATTCTGCTTCTTCATCACATAGTTCAAAAGATCAGAGAACTCTTTTTTGCATATGGAACACAGATTGTGAATCATTTTCTGTATTCCTCTATTGCGTGTACACTTACATACATATGTCACTTTTGCTGAAAAATACCCGGATGTCAGACAAACTTTCCACCACTCAGGCCCCCCCCAAAAAGTGTTCTGTTTCCGGTTACCTGACCAACCCTAATTTTACGGCGCGACCCTAAACTTTTTATTCAACTTTTCCTTTTTCGGCGGCTTAAAATAATGAATTAGTTAAAATGAAAAAAAAAATAAAATAAAATCACAAATAAATACATAAAATGGAGATCGACTTCGTCACTATGAAATGGACATGAAAATAAAGTGGTCGTAGTTCGTTCATAGACACCATGGTCGGTAAAACATCAACCCAAGTCGTAAAACGAATCTAGCTCCCCGTCTGTAGCATTTACTGTGCTGCGACCGACAGTGACACATTAGTCGCTACGATGAGTCCCTCTCATTCACTCTGCGTGTGGCAATTTTTTCTTTGCTAAATAACATTGTTACAATCACATTCAGTCTTTTTTGCACCCTGTACTGAATTCTATGACATCATCAAGCAACAACATGAACAAATAAGGGATAGAAAACATACCTGAAACATCGCAATGATTTATTTATTATTAAAAATAGCCATCAGAAAAGAAAAATAAATTTAAAAGCACACTGAAAGCTCGGTGCGCAGGGGCCGGTTACTTGCTTCTTGTCTTTCAGTTTTACAATGACGTCAGCGCTTGAACTCCTGAAAGATTTGGACTTGCAGTTGATGATCATTGCTCACTGCGTGAGTGAACTGCACATCCAAACAAATCCAGCGCGCACTGTTGTTCCACGTGCTACGTGTGTGGAGCATGTGTCACGTGTTATCTTTGCAGCATCATTTTCAAAATAATCGGTCCCCGCTCGTTGTTCAAACGAGGCAAGTTTGTGTAGTGGCAGACAAGGCTGCTGTCTATGTGGAATCATCCACGTTCTGCCAAAGGTTTTTAAAGAATTTTCAGAGCGTGGGTGAACGATTTTCTGTGTCTATTTTGTGTTTATTGTGAACAAAATTCAAATGACAAGGATCTACTTGTGAGTTATATAATCAATATGGAATGCATTTCGTTCGGGCATAGTCGCTGAATATCACTCGATGAAATCTGGCTTTTCCATTTCACTCGGCTTGTATCACTTCGCCTCGTACTGAAATGGAATAATCTAGATTTTGCCTTGCATTTTTTCCCCCAAACTTGCTCTTTTACTTTGTGGCGGCCTGAACAGGAATTGCAGGGTACGTTTACTTTAGTATAGGGGGTTAAATAAATAAATAAGGCATTAACCTATTGTATTGTATTGTATTTTAAATCAATATTACCAAAGTAAAAAAAAAACTATAAAAAAACATTTTTTTTTTGGCCTCACGGTTTACCACATCAGCGCCAGGTCGCAGTAGTACAATATACTGTGCGTATTGCATGTACGATCAACGTAGGCATATAATCGAACGACGTACGCATAAGTCAGTGAAATTTGACCAGTCTGAGGTCCGGGTATTTGCGTGACCTATTTTTAACATGAGTGCTGAGTGCTATTTGAGACAAAGATTCTTGTTGTACATGTAGTTTGTGAGATATGAAATTTTGTACCTATTAAATTCTGAATTATGATGACATAAGTGTTTTTGTTGACTACATGTAAGTCAAGTCATTAGCTTCTATATGATGTATCATTAATCACAATGTGATAATACAATGTGATAATAATTTTCTGTGTACGAAACAAACCATTAATCATAATTACAGCATTGTGCAAGGATTTGTCATGCGGTTAAGGAGATATGATTTTTTTTTAATAATAGGCTTTGATTTAATGGGATTCAGTACCAGATGACATCATGATGACATAAGGTTGTTTTTTTCAAACTAAGTTATATAAGTTACAGTATGATATATAACTGGTACTATTATAAGATTATCAGCCAGCAAGTTTCATCGAGAAAATCAGTGAAATTTTGGTTGAAAAGAAAAACTGAGAACAAGAACAACAAAATGAATTTGGACAAAGGCAAGAAAAAAGCTGACATTTTCGGGGGTATGGTAAATCCGAATGCTTATTCTTTATCCCTGATGCAATCATTGCATCTATTAAATACATTTTCTTTGATGGGTTGTTTGTATTTCAGGAATCTTTGATGCCACGTCTGAGCTACGCAGCAGTAATTGCAAAGCGAGCTGCTAAGGCCAATGCAGCATCAATTGCCATTTCTTCAACCTCAACAGTGTCTACTTCAACCACTACAACAAGCACTTCAAGTACCAATGCCACTGAGTCATGCACACAACAACCTAGACAGACTCTACAGCCATCCCACTCAACAACACTATCACAACATTCTCATACACATACGCAGGCACCTGCTAAGCCACATAGACCCCGCTATGGCCATCGTAGTGAACGTGAACAGAACTATGAACCAAGCTCCAGGTATCGAAGAGAGTACTATACTGGTCGAAGATCCCCACCACAGTCACGTCAAATGACCACAAAGTAATACAGGCTTCAAGAGTGAGTGGCAAATGAGGAGTGTGGCTGTGTTGAAATGGGTTGCCTTTCATATAAATGCTGGTGGAGGAAACAATGAGGAAGTCATCTTAGAAAATGCATACATCATCAAGTAAATGGCTGTTACTTTTCCTCAGGGTTATTGATCATATACCTTGAAGCATTATGTTTGACTAAGAACGCGTCTGACTTAATCTTGTCATGGTTTGCTGTGTAATGGTCACTGTATACTCCACACTTTTTAGTATGTAAAATGGTTATGTTATAGAAAAAGCAAAGAAACATGGTAATGTACCACAGGTATGATCTTTGATTATTCTCAACACTGTTATGAAAGGCTTTGATGAAATACAGCACTTGGGATTCAGAAACAAGTGCCACAAGTTCTTCAGAAAGTGGACTTACATCCTGGGTCCTTGAGAATTTAAAGAGTGATTGCATCTAATAACGTGAGTACACTTCCCAGCAGGCCACTACATCTGTAATCAACCATCCAGGAAGATAGACATCATGAACTGTTGTTAAGGGATTGAAACACCATGAGGATTACACTGAACATGGACCAAGGTCCTTTGGTCAATCTGGTGGTGAAAAGTATATAGAATTGAACTGTTAGAGGCTTTGACTTCCCTCTTGAACCCGAGACACATGAAATACACTGCAAGAAAAGATTTATTTCATGTTAAGGGTCGGATGTGTACAAAAATGGAAGCTATGTGTGTTGGGTATACTGTGACATTTTACTAAGAAGATCATAGAAATATTATCGGAGAATGCTGAGCTGGACTGCACTCTGTGTCCTGGTAGTAGATGCAGTGTACAATACCATGTAAAACGCAAAAGGATATCACATGACATGCGTGTATGGTGTGAAAAGGTGACACATGTTGAGCATTTCATTGTTTTGTGTTGGTTAGTCTAAGTGATGTAGTATACAGGCATGCCACGTGATACTGTTTTGAAAAAACACTGCGTATTAAAATGGGCCTGCATCCATTAAGCGGTCTCACATCTGGGTTGCGTGGGTAAGAACTCACTGCGTGTTCTCCAGCCTCTATTTCTCATGGTTTTAATCGGTTTGAAAGAAGAAATTTACATGGTTACAATTCATACTCTTTTTATTTGTGGTTTATTCAAATTCTTGAAAATGATATAGAAAATGTACTTGCAGTCAGAAAACAAACTTTTGATGCTCAAAAATTGACATCTGATATCATCTTATCATAGCAATGTTTTTTTCGGTGGTTGTCATTTAGCCTTTATCATTTACATATATGTGTGCTATGGTCATGTTGGTGTGTGGATGATATAGCCTGCTGTTTGTTTGATACTGATGTGGAGAAATATTAAGCACAGACTTCCATGGTCTTAATTCAAATCTACAGACATGCTTGACAGGCACATTGGAAACTTTGTAAATGATATGCAGTGAGGAGTTAATAATTTGAGAGATGGGATAGTGGTTATAAAATGATTTGATAGCTTTGAAACATTCTGCAAGATATGTTAAAACTTGGGCTTTGAGACTGGGCCATAATATATAATGTCGTGTTTCACTGACGGTACACTAGAAATGGTATGACATGATGTTGGGTTTCCACATGTTGGTGGTTTTGTGTGTAAATGATATATTGTGAAGTGAACCGCTCAATTTAATGAAGCATTTTAATGTTTGACAATGACCAAAGAAATATTTTAGGACCTTCAAACAGTACATTATTTCTATGGGGTAATTTTTTGCAGTGTTGAAGAGGCGCTTTAACTTTAAGGTTTCATGGCAGGGTTTCCAACACACTTTACTTGTTGAGCTCAATTCTTTGTGAATTGAAAGATTTCATATCAGATAGACAGAATACATTTTGAGGAACATTGGTACTTAATAAAAATGCTGTTATGTACAGAATCTAGAAGCAGCATTTAATGGTGCATAGAATCATGAAAAGGGGAACTACCAAACCAAAAAGAAGGTTTGAAAGGGCTGTCTCAAGCACGCAAGTTATAGTCAGCCTCGTTGCTTGTACGGTTTCTAAGTTGTTTTGATATGGTATATTAACCTGGTGGCTGCTTTGATTTCTCTGCTACATGTAAGTAAAAGATAAATGTATTGAGTTTAAATGGAGTGGTTGTTACACACAGCATGTCCTCTTCACTGACTTCTTGAGTCAGTGTCAAAGTTGTTCAGACTAACTTAAGGAAAGTTAGGTTGAATAAGGTCTGCATTCACACTGTGAAAAAGGTAGGCAATGAAAACATGGTGCTTTGTTCATTTAAAAGTCTGTCAATATGTGACATGGTACAGTGCTTGTACCATGGGTTCTGAATTTACCTTAAAAAATGTCTTAGTCCCTTAATTGGACTTGTTTCTGGCAGTCAGTGGTGGCATTAAGTTGGGTGCATTTGTACTCTCCAAAAAATATATATGTAAATAAAAAAAATAAAAAACACAAAACACACCTACACACACACACAGACTGAGTATTACATAGATTGAATTTTGGTTCTTTGCTTACAGTTGGCCCAATATCTTAAGGCTCTTTTGTTTTACAAACTGTGCTAGACAAAACACTCTACTCCACCATAGATGTTTATTTGTAAACAGTCTTGCAGTTAATGTTTTTGACACATTGGAGATGAGATATTCTTTTGCCCTCCCTTCAAAAGAATAATAATAATAATAATAATAATAATAAAAAAATAAATAAATAAAAACAAATATAAATAAATTAATAATCTAAAGTAAAAATAAATAATTGAAAATACAACAAAAATAAATAAATAAAAATGTTCATTTACGACTAAACTTAGTTTTGTAGAGTCCGGTGCCAACACTGGATTCTGTTCAAGCAAATGTCTCACTTCAACTCCCCAAGTTTGTTAGTCCAACCCACATTGCAGTGTAAAGTATGGGCTGCAGTCATAGGTCACAATTCATGTGATTATGGTATGGGATTCATAAAGAGACTTCATTTAATAAATTGCATTATTTCTCCTCCAAAATGTAGGTTTTTATCAGTTAAGTCTGTATGAGCGATGTACCATGAATTTTGTTTTGTAACCAAAATACAACTAATGTATTTATATTTTTTGTTCTCATTTGTTTTCTAGTTTTAAAGTGGATAATTCAATGGCAACAATTTACACAGAAAGACAAATGATGTTGAACCTTCAAATTAGGTTGAGCGTGTCATTTGTGTATATTTTGTGATGTCTATTTAATCCTTGTGATTGAAATGGATTTCAGTTCACAATGGATTTTTACTTGCATTGACTGAGATCTACTTTGGTGGATGGAACATATGATGATGCTTGATTCCATGCAAGCTTACCTTTGGGTGATTGTCTTAAAGGTTGCTATTGTATCTTGGCAACAGAAAGAAGTAATTCTGTCTTTACAATGTAAGCAGTGGGATAAACTGGTGGACATCATTAAGAGTTGCTAGCTAACCTGCTTGTTTATTAGGAGTGTTGTATCATTACTACTGTGCATGAATTCTTAGGACATGTGTACAATGTTAGCCCAAGACAGTGAATTTGCGTTTGTCGGTATTTATCAGTTCAAGATTGTGTAAGCAGTGTGGTCACAAAGGATACATCATTCTGACTCCTTACTGTTAACAAATATTCATTGCATTCATATTCAGGATTACATTCTTGTTATGTTGTTACAGTAGAGCAAACTGGTTTTATGATTGAGTGAAAAGAATGGTGAAAGAGTGTATTGAAATAGGCAAAGTTTCTTAAGGTAACTTGTCCTGGAGTAGGGGTTAACCATACCTACCTGTTTGTTCATTAACAAGAGGATGCAACTCTGGGCTAAACGTCTGGTAGAATATTAGTAACAAAACAACCCAGATTGTTGACAATTTGAACCACTTTAGCTTGTGAAAGATTAGATAATATTGTTTGCTTTAAACACTTGCTCTGTTTAAATTGATTTTACCTGATAATGTCATAATTCTGCTCCCCTGAGCACAAGGATTACAGTCTAGTTTGAATCTAGGGGATCCTTGGCCACTAGGTAAATTTTTTTTAATCCTGTCATATGATGTGTTTATAACCACCATCATGGTACATATGATAGCTACAAGTTAATTTCCCATTCCCACATCTGTGCCTACTTTCAAACATCTTATATACAGGTAGATGTTTATTCATTTAAATTGGCAAATAGCAAACATTTATTGCCAATCCACATCACAGGTCTTTGAAATTGAATTTGACTGAAGCCCAAGAGTCTTTGAATTGTGTAGTTCACTCCTAGATCATAATTGAGCTGGTTAGCATCCTCACCATGCTCTACTGTGCTATAAAGCTCATGTTATACATAACATTGTATATGGGGGAGTAATGACATGGCATTACATGTACAGAGAAACAGATGGAGTAGGTAACAGTTGCCAGCTCAAATTGACTTCAACATTTCAAGTCAAGTTTTCTTGCAATCGAAACACAATTCAATTGAGTATTTTTGTTAACTATTAAACAATAGATATGCATACTTGAACATTTTGGGGTTCTGGTCCCCAAGTACATTGCTTGAACGTGTAAAAGAAACAAAATTATGGAATGTTGTGAGACTTGCACAGCCTATGTCACTGCAGATGTCCAAAGACTGAACTTCTTTTAGTACACATTAGAATTAAGAAATGAAATATACAACAGGTAAAATTGGAATAGGACAAAGAAAAATCACAATAGCAAACACTAATATCTAATTAATGATTCCCATCGAGTGAGCATATTCAGTATGGGGGAATTTTGGATTTAACTACATGGAAACCAACACAAGAACTAGGAATCAAAATTCAGTTTTTAAATGTTTTATTTTACAAAAGTAAAAGACTACTTTTTTTTTAAATGAAATATGTGTGAAAAGAATGAATGTTTTTGCAATGGTTACATGCTGCATGTGCAGTTATTTAATGTCCCGTGAAGTATCTACAAAAGCAGTTATGTTTGGCCCATATTATTGGTTAATGGATGTAAAAAAAAAAAGGAAAAAAAAGAAAATGAAAAGCACATTTAAATATTGTTTTGATTTCTGTTTAAATTTAAGGGAAGTGTGTAATATCCTTCACAATGTTATTTATTTGTTTTCAAATATATATAATATCGTTATGATGTTGTGATGCTTGCTCTAAAAAGACTCTGCAAATAGTATATGCTTTGATTGATGGTAATAATGCAAGTTTGCTAGGTCTGAATAATGTTGCACTACCAGCGCATGAAGGTACATGTCTACATGTTTACTGCTTGGTGTGACTTTAGCATCAAAATATCCCTTACAAACGATCTACATTCATACACATTATCTGATGTTCCAATGCAAGTGTGTACATGTAGCAGACACATACAGTATGTGTTATGTTGCATGTTGTCATGTTTCCAAAATTATAATCTAAAATATCAATAGGGTGAAATACAGTAAAAAACACATACAAGCCATTACGTTGGTTTTTTAGAAATCTTAATCGATGTAGAATCTGAAATAGATTACAAGTTTATACAATGAAGGTTTATACAATGAAATAGCATGCAAGGTTAAAAATAATTTGTTTCTGTCCTAACTAAAATGAAATGAAAATACCACGTCTTTTGCTGTATAGCTTAATTGATATCTAGATGTCAGCTTTGGATAGGTCGATAAAAGCTGAAACCTTACGCAGTGAACAATATTGGGTAAAATGTGATGAACTGTTTCCATGTAAGAACCTAATGATGTGTAAACCTACCTGTGAAATTTTAATATGTTAAACAATTATTAATATTAATTTTATTGTGGAGAATGATTACCAGCGAATCATACATGGCGTGCACAATTACATTTTTTTCCATAAAAATTTGAGTTTCCCAGTTGCAGTATATTCATCGTGAGGAGCTATTACATGACTTTAACAACGCAATAGATACCAATGGTGATGAGATCTGGCTTTCAGCTTCAGGGAGTAGGATTTACATGAATGAGATGTTTTATTGCAGTGTAGGGTTGTAATCCAGTTGCATGGCTTATACTTTTCATGTTTAATCCCTAGATTGATGTGCTTCTACTTGCATCAACATTTTCAGCCCAAATTTCCACCTGCTAACATTTCTAGTTTAATTTTCATGATCATTATGAGGTAAGGTTTGTTGTGTAGCATAGACCAGGGGCTAGACTAGCATTGCTTATTTTCTGTTCTTTGAACTATTGCATTGAAATTTAATGTTATATAACATTACATGTATCTCCAAAATGTCGAAGTGAAACAATACATTAAATTTATGAAAGAAAATGATAACAAGATATCATATTGTTTATATATATGTTTCCATATTAAAGAAAACTATTCAGAGCTACATGTACATGTATGATATATATTTTTTGAAATGTGATTTGTGAATTTATCTTTTCCGTAAATGTAATGTTTCTTGTTATGCTATGATGGTTACTGGTTATTTATCCAAAGTAGTTTCTGATGTTTTAATGTTAGAATTTGCCATATACACTCGGTAGTGTTTTGTGACCTCCTTTCCCTCATGTCCTTGCCAATTTCACCATACAACTCACTGACTGAGACTGATATAAGCCTAGCATTTTAGTCTTTGACTATTGATGTTAAAGTCAGTTTGAATAACAGAGGAAACCTCTCATCTACGCCGGTTTGTCTTCTAGTAAATGGCAGCTTTTCTAACAAATAGAAACTGTCATGATGAATTTTAGTATTCAGGCATGCAACTGCAGTTTGTCCCAGAAAAGAGGAAAGTTTCAGGCCCAGCTAGACTCTGTATTTTTCAATTTTCAATGGCACAATTGAGAAACCAGAATGAGGAAATCGGCCGATCAGCTAAAAAGTTGAAATCCTGAACATTGATACAAAAGCATTGAATTAACCAGAAACCAGTGAACACTGTAAGTTGTCATCTGAAAGCAGATCCATGTATATACAATATTACAGATTGAAGTGGTTTGTAGTGGTGAATGTTGCACATTTTACACTGCTGTGTGGCAATACTTGGTTTTTTGTTCATTTAGGTTGACGCCACAGGCTACTGTTGTGCCCTGGATCAAAGTGTTGTTGACTTAAGCTAATAAGAGAATCAATTTTACCCCATTTTTATTTTTGAGAGTTGAAGTTGACCCACTTTTAGTTAATTTAATTGACTAACGTGATAAGTGTATATTATTTCTGTCATTGGTAAAATGCAATCAGGGATGATTAGAAAATGGCCTTAAATCTTTTGTGAAATGTTCCCGAAACCTTGAGTGGGGATAATGTGAAACTTGACTTGTTTACCCTATGACATTATCAATTGCTTAATTAATGGTGTCAATTCAATCAGCAACTCATTCAGTGCTAGACTTTTTATTGCATATATATTATTTTTCAGTTTGGGTATCCTTATATTGGTGAACATTTAAAAGTCTGATAAGAAGGATTGTATTTGTTTAAACTTAGCTTAATTTCAATTGGTTTGCCGAGAATTCCAAGAAAGGTATGGTATCAGGTGTTGGATTTGTTTCTTGAGAAGTAACTACTTTTTATTGTGCTGCGAGGATGCTTGCTTAGAAGCAACTGTTTTAAGAAAATCATTCAAAGCAAAGCTCCCATAGATTGCATTTCTTTTATTCTTAAAAAAACATTAGCATTTAGAGAAAATTTAACTAAGATTTAAAAAAGAAAAAAGAAAAAAAAGTAAAATAAATAAATAATGAAAATATCAACTGCATAGGTTGGGCTGTGAATATAAAATCAAATTTAAATGCGTATTTTTTCCATCATTGGAAAGGTATCAAAGCAGAGAACATTGTGTTTCACAAAGGTGTTCAGATCATAAATTCATGGTTATTGTCTAGATTTTTAGTTTATTAAGTAGGCATTAAAATGAAAAATTTAATTATGCTTTCATCACTAAAGTTGTCAAATGGGTACATTTGTCAGTCCAAAATACAAAGTGTGTGCAATTCATTGTTAACTTTGTGAACTTCATCCTTTGTACAGCACACCTTCTGAAACAGTTATAATGACTGCATACAAAAATCTTCTTGACTTTTTAATTAATGCCAATTACCAGGAGTGAGTTGACCTATTAATAGGTCAACCATCTTAGTATCTGCAACAACAGAGCATTTCCTTCACTATTAAATCGTTATGCTGATCTCAATCACTTTTCGTTGAAACTGTATGAGATGGTACAAAAGTAGTCAGATGTATGACAGTAATGAGAACTTGATTCAGTTGATATGAATTGAACAACTTTGTGAAAATACATACTGGTAGAACTGGAGGTTAAAATAAAAATAAATTGCAATTTTCATTTTTCCAGAAAGCTATTCTTTTGTGGTTTTTTTGTGGGTTTTTGTTGGTTAGATTTGAGTGTTGCAAAGGGCTACTAATGTAGTATTATAAAGATATGGCAAGATCATTATTGAATTGTACATTAAAACTGAATATTGTTACTCTTCCTCTAAGGGTTAAATGGTAACATAAACAAAGCTTAATATTGTGTGAGAAATGATTATATTATATTCTGTCCTGTGGTAAAATGAAAAAATAAAATGTTATGGTCTTTCTGCTTATTTTCAATGGTTTTTGGATACATACTTCTTCCAGTCTTCAATAGACCGATAGCGGGACCCGCGTCACGTGACCTATTGTTGGTATTATATGTAAACGGCCTCCATAGAAAAGTGCGGTACAGTACAGTACATGATGATTGTTGCATTTCTTTATTCGTTTGAGGCTTTTCTTTCTTAAAATCTGTGAAAAATATTCCAGAGTTTGTACCAGAGACCTCCGAGTGACTGAATAAAGCCAGTAAGGACAGTTCCAGCAAGTCTTGAAAATTGTACAAGTAACTTACAAATGTGCACGATGTGTACTAGTGCACGACGGAACATTTGGGCCAGACGACCGCGATGACACACTTTTCAACACAAGAATTTAACAGTTTTGAAGCTGAAGCATCCGAAGAAATTGCTTTCCAAAACTCTGTGATTCCTTTGCCTATTTGAAATTTCGCAAGGCTAGGTATAAATGCTCACTTTTCCAACGTTCTTTACCCTTTTTTTTATAGTGATATAGGTCTACATTACAAACATAATAACAGGCGGTTGGCTACATAGTCATTCGGCGCCGGTAGTGCAGAACTCAAAATAAACCTCTTTTGTAGTAGAATACTGGTAGTTTATGAAACAGTAATGTGAAAAATATCAATGTCACAACATACAATTTTTAAAAATTGGCTTAGGTAAACTGTGTTATTATTACCAAAAGCCGACTTTTGGTGTGACTCTGTTGGTCACGGCATGTATTTGCAAGTAGTTTGCCATCAGCTCAGATGACGTAGTACACACAATAGGTCACGTGATGACATGTAAACATTGGTCGCACAATTGGTCTATTGTTTGTGGAAAAATGACAACTTAAGTTTGAGTAATTGATCAGAGTGAACAGTTTACTCAAAATCATAATGCTGGGATTCACTTCAAAGAATCAGTCATTGATAGGAGACCAAGATCGAGACTGTGCACTCTATCAGACTCCCTTAGGTCTAAAACCGAGACTCTTATGGTGTATGACGAAGGTTGATACCCGTAGGTCTGAAACCAACACATGAAGGTCTAGGTCGATTGATACTACTAGGTCTGAAACCAAGCTAGTATCAAAATGTGCGGCTACAACTACAGCTACAACTTTCGCTGAGTGTGTTGCTAAGTTCGTCCTACACTTCATTGCATGATAACATGGCGACCTACCAAGAGCTGTGCCAATTTGGAGACGGCCTAACACGGTGATTTATACTCATAGGTCTAAAACACATACTCCAAGGTCCAGGTCAGTGATTGATACCCATAGGTCTGAAACCAACACTCCAAGGTCCAGGACAGTGATTGATACCCATAGGTCTGAAACCAACACTCCAAGGTCCAGGACAGTGATTGATACCCATAGGTCTGAAACCAACACTCCAAGGTCCAGGTCAGTGATTGATACCCATAGGTCTGAAACCAACACTCCAAGGTCCAGGACAGTGATTGATACCCATAGGTCTGAAACCAACACTCCAAGGTCTAGGACAGTGATTGATACCCATAGGTCTAAAACCAACACTCCAAGGTTCAGGACAGTGATTGATCCCCGTAGGTCTGAAACTAACACTCCAAGGTCCAGGACAGTGATTGATACCCATAGGTCTAAAACCAACACTCCAAGGTCCAGGACAGTGATTGATACCCATAGGTCTGAAACCAACACTCCAAGGTCCAGGACAGTGGTTGATACCCATAGGTCTGAAACCAACACTCCAAGGTCTAGGACAGTGATTGATACCCATAGGTCTAAAACCAACACTCCAAGGTTCAGGACAGTGATTGATCCCCGTAGGTCTGAAACTAACTCTCCAAGGTCCAGGACAGTGATTGATACCCATAGGTCTAAAACCAACACTCCAAGGTCCAGGACAGTGATTGATACCCATAGGTCTAAAACCAACACTCCAAGGTCCAGGACAGTGGTTGATACCCATAGGTCTAAAACCAACACTCCAAGGTCCAGGACAGTGTTTGATACCCATAAGTCTAAAACCAACACTCCAAGGTCCAGGACAGTGATTGATACCCATAGGTCTGAAACCAACACTCCAAAGTCCAGGACAGTGTTTGATACCCATAAGTCTAAAACCAACACTCCAAGGTCCAGGACAGTGATTGATACCCATAGGTCTGAAACCAACACTCCAAGGTCCAGGACAGTGTTTGATACCCATAAGTCTAAAACCAACACTCCAAGGTCCAGGACAGTGATTGATACCCATAGGTCTGAAACCAACACTCCAAGGTCCAGGACAGTGTTTGATACCCATAAGTCTAAAACCAACACTCCAAGGTCCAGGACAGTGATTGATACCCATAGGTCTGAAACCAACACTCCAAGGTCCAGGTCAGTGATTGATACCCATAGGTCTAAAACCAACACTCCAAGGTCCAGGTCAGTGATTGATACCCATAGGTCTAAAACCAACACTCCAAGGTCCAGGTCAGTGATTGATACCCATAAGTCTGAAACCAACACTCCAAGGTCTAGGACAGTGATTGATACCCATAGGTCTAAAACCAACACTCCAAGGTCCAGGACAGTGATTGATACCCATAGGTCTAAAACCAACACTCCAAGGTCCAGGTCAGTGATTGATACCCATAGGTCTGAAACCAACACTCCAAGGTCTAGGACAGTGATTGATACCCATAGGTCTAAAACCAACACTCCAAGGTCCAGGTCAGTGATTGATACCCATAGGTCTAAAACACATACTCCAAGGTCTAGGACAGTGATTGATACCCATAGGTCTAAAACCAACACTCCAAGGTCCACGACAGTGATTGATACCCATAGGTCTAAAACCAACACTCCAAGGTCCAGGACAGTGATTGATACCCATAGGTCTAAAACCAACACTCCAAGGTCCAGGACAGTGATTGATACCCATAGGTCTAAAACCAACACTCCAAGGTCCAGGACAGTGATTGATACCCATAGGTCTGAAACCAACACTCCAAGGTCCAGGACAGTGATTGATACCCATAGGTCTAAAACCAACACTCCAAGGTCCAGGACAGTGATTGATACCCATAGGTCTGAAACCAACACTCCAAGGTCTAGGACAGTGATTGATACCCATAGGTCTAAAACACATACTCCAAGGTCCAGGACAGTGATTGATACCCATAGGTCTGAAACCAACACTCCAAGGTCCAGGTCAGTGATTGATACCCATAGGTCTGAAACCAACACTCCAAGGTCCAGGACAGTGATTGATACCCATAGGTCTGAAACCAACACTCCAAGGTCCAGGACAGTGATTGATACCCATAGGTCTAAAACCAACACTCCAAGGTCCAGGACAGTAATTGATCCGCATAGGTCTGAAACCAACACTCCAAGGTCCAGGACAGTGATTGATCCCCGTAGGTCTGAAACCAACACTCCAAGGTCCAGGACAGTGATTGATACCCATAGGTCTGAAACCAACACTCCAAGGTCCAGGACAGTGATTGATACCCATAGGTCTAAAACCAACACTCCAAGGTCCAGGACAGTGATTGATACCCATAGGTCTGAAACCAACACTACAAGGTCCAGGACAGTGATTGATACCCATAGGTCTAAAACCAACACTCCAAGGTCCAGGACAGTGATTGATACCCATAGGTCTAAAACCAACACTCCAAGGTCCAGGACAGTGATTGATACCCATAGGTCTAAAACCAACACTCCAAGGTCCAGGACAGTGATTGATACCCATAGGTCTAAAACCAACACTCCAAGGTCTAGGACAGTGATTGATACCCATAGGTCTAAAACCAACACTCCAAGGTCCAGGACAGTGATTGATACCCATAGGTCTAAAACCAACACTCCAAGGTCCAGGACAGTAATTGATCCGCATAGGTCTGAAACCAACACTCCAAGGTCCAGGACAGTAATTGATACCCATAGGTCTGAAACCAACACTCCAAGGTCCAGGACAGTGATTGATACCCATAGGTCTGAAACCAACACTCCAAGGTCCAGGACAGTGATTGATACCCATAGGTCTAAAACCAACACTCCAAGGTCCAGGACAGTGATTGATACCCATAGGTCTGAAACCAACACTCCAAGGTCTAGGACAGTGATTGATACCCATAGGTCTAAAACCAACACTCCAAGGTCCAGGACAGTGATTGATACCCATAGGTCTGAAACCAACACTCCAAGGTCCAGGACAGTGATTGATACCCATAGGTCTAAAACCAACACTCCAAGGTCCAGGACAGTGATTGATACCCATAGGTCTGAAACCAACACTCCAAGGTCTAGGACAGTGATTGATACCCATAGGTCTAAAACCAACACTCCAAGGTCCAGGACAGTGATTGATACCCATAGGTCTGAAACCAACACTCCAAGGTCCAGGACAGTGATTGATACCCATAGGTCTGAAACCAACACTCCAAGGTCCAGGACAGTGATTGATACCCATAGGTCTGAAACCAACACTCCAAGGTCTAGGACAGTGATTGATACCCATAGGTCTGAAACCAACACTCCAAGGTCCAGGACAGTGATTGATACCCATAGGTCTGAAACCAACACTCCAAGGTCCAGGACAGTGATTGATACCCATAGGTCTGAAACCAACACTCCAAGGTCCAGGACAGTGATTGATACCCATAGGTCTGAAACCAACACTCCAAGGTCCAGGTCAGTGATTGATACCCATAGGTCTAAAACCAACACTCCAAGGTCCAGGACAGTGATTGATACCCATAGGTCTAAAACCAACACTCCAAGGTCCAGGACAGTGATTGATGCCCATAGGTCTGAAACCAACACTCCAAGGTCCAGGACAGTGATTGATACCCATAGGTCTAAAACCAACACTCCAAGGTCCAGGACAGTGATTGATACCCATAGGTCTGAAACCAACACTCCAAGGTCTAGGACAGTGATTGATACCCATAGGTCTAAAACCAACACTCCAAGGTCCAGGACAGTGATTGATACCCATAGGTCTAAAACCAACACTCCAAGGTCCAGGACAGTGATTGATACCCATAGGTCTAAAACCAACACTCCAAGGTCCAGGACAGTGATTGATACCCATAGGTCTGAAACCAACACTCCAAGGTCTAGGACAGTGATTGATACCCATACGTCTAAAACCAACACTCCAAGGTCCAGGTCAGTGATTGATACCCATAGGTCTAAAACCAACACTCCAAGGTCCAGGTCAGTGATTGATACCCATAGGTCTAAAACCAACACTCCAAGGTCCAGGTCAGTGATTGATACCCATAGGTCTAAAACCAACACTCCAAGGTCCAGGACAGTGATTGATACCCATAGGTCTGAAACCAACACTCCAAGGTTCAGGACAGTGGTTGATACCCATAGGTCTGAAACCAACACTCCAAGGTCCAGGACAGTGATTGATACCCATAGGTCTGAAACCAACACTCCAAGGTCCAGGACAGTGATTGATACCCATAGGTCTAAAACCAACACTCCAAGGTCCACGACAGTGATTGATACCCATAGGTCTGAAACCAACACTCCAAGGTCCAGGACAGTGATTGATCCCCGTAGGTCTGAAACTAACACTCCAAGGTCCAGGACAGTGATTGATCCCCGTAGGTCTGAAACCAACACTCCAAGGTCCAGGACAGTGATTGATACCCATAGGTCTGAAACCAACACTCCAAGGTCCAGGACAGTGATTGATACCCATAGGTCTGAAACCAACACTCCAAGGTCCAGGACAGTGTTTGATACCCATAGGTCTGAAACCAACACTCCAAGGTCCAGGACAGTGATTGATCCCCATAGGTTTGAAACCAACACTCCAAGGTCCAGGACAGTGATTGATACCCATAGGTCTGAAACCAACACTCCAAGGTCTAGGACAGTGATTGATACCCATAGGTCTAAAACCAACACTCCAAGGTCCAGGACAGTGATTGATACCCATAGGTCTGAAACCAACACTCCAAGGTCCAGGACAGTGATTGATACCCATAGGTCTAAAACCAACACTCCAAGGTCCAGGACAGTGATTGATATCCATAGGTCTGAAACCAACACTCCAAGGTCTAGGACAGTGATTGATACCCATAGGTCTAAAACCAACACTCCAAGGTCCAGGACAGTGATTGATACCCATAGGTCTAAAACCAACACTCCAAGGTCCAGGACAGTGATTGATACCCATAGGTCTAAAACCAACACTCCAAGGTCCAGGACAGTGATTGATACCCATAGGTCTGAAACCAACACTCCAAGGTCTAGGACAGTGATTGATACCCATAGGTCTAAAACCAACACTCCAAGGTCCAGGTCAGTGATTGATACCCATAGGTCTAAAACCAACACTCCAAGGTCCAGGACAGTGATTGATACCCATAGGTCTGAAACCAACACTCCAAGGTCTAGGACAGTGATTGATACCCATAAGTCTGAAACCAACACTCCAAGGTCCAGGTCAGTGATTGATACCCATAGGTCTAAAACCAACACTCCAAGGTCCAGGACAGTGATTGATACCCATAGGTCTGAAACCAACACTCCAAGGTTCAGGACAGTGGTTGATACCCATAGGTCTGAAACCAACACTCCAAGGTCCAGGACAGTGATTGATACCCATAGGTCTGAAACCAACACTCCAAGGTCCAGGACAGTGATTGATACCCATAGGTCTAAAACCAACACTCCAAGGTCCACGACAGTGATTGATACCCATAGGTCTGAAACCAACACTCCAAGGTCCAGGACAGTGATTGATCCCCGTAGGTCTGAAACTAACACTCCAAGGTCCAGGACAGTGATTGATACCCGTAGGTCTGAAACCAACACTCCAAGGTCCAGGACAGTGATTGATACCCATAGGTCTGAAACCAACACTCCAAGGTCCAGGACAGTGATTGATACCCATAGGTCTGAAACCAACACTCCAAGGTCCAGGACAGTGTTTGATACCCATAGGTCTGAAACCAACACTCCAAGGTCCAGGACAGTGATTGATCCCCATAGGTTTGAAACCAACACTCCAAGGTCCAGGACAGTGATTGATACCCATAGGTCTGAAACCAACACTCCAAAGTCCAGGACAGTGATTGATACCCATAGGTCTGAAACCAACACTCCAAGGTCCAGGACAGTGTTTGATACCCATAGGTCTAAAACACATACTCCAAGGTCTAGGACAGTGATTGGTATCCATAGGTCTAAAACCAACATTTCAAGGTCCAGGACAGTGTTTGATACCCATAGGTCTGAAACCAACACTGCAAGGTCTAGGACAGTGATTGATACCCATAAGTCTGAAACCAACACTGCAAGGTCTAGGACAGTGATTGATACCCATAAGTCTGAAACCAACACTCCAAGCTCTAGGACAGTGATTGGTATCCATAGGTCTAAAACCAATGCTCCAAGGTCCAGGACAGTGTTTGATACCCATAGGTCTAAAACACATACTCCAAGGTCTAGGACAATGATTGATACCCATAAGTCTGAAACCAACACTCCAAGGTGCAGGACAGTGATTGATACCCATAGGTCTGAAACCAACACTGCAAGGTCCAGGACAGTGATTGATACCCATAAGTCTGAAACCAACACTCCGAGATCCAGGACAGTGAATCGATACCCATAGGTCTAAAACACATACTCCAAGGTCTAGGACAGTGATTGATACCCATAAGTCTGAAACCAACACTCCAAGGTGCAGGACAGTGATTGATACCCATAGGTCTGAAACCAACACTCCAAGGTGCAGGACAGTGATTGATACCCATAAGTCTGAAACCAACACTCCGAGATCCAGGACAGTGAATCGATACCCATAGGTTTTAGACAAGGACTTGAAGGTCCAGGACGTCGATTGACACCCATAGGTTTGAGACAAGGACTCCAAGGTGCAGGACAGTGATTGATACCCATTGGTTTGAGACAAAGACTCTAAGATATCGGACAGTAATTGATACCCATAGGTTTGAGACAAAGACTCCCAAGGTCCCGGACAGTGATTGATACCCATAGGTTTAAGACAAAGACTACAAGGTCTAGGCCAGTGATTGATTCCCATAGGTTTAAGACAAGGGCTTCAATGTCCAAGACAGTGATTGATACCCATCGGTGAGGTCTGAAACCAAGAATCCAAGGTCCAGGACAGTGATTGATACCTATAGGTCTTAAACCAATACTCAGAAGTCTGGAGGACAATGATAATACCCATAAGTCTGAGACCAAGACTCTAAGGTCTAGGACAGTGATTGACACCCATAGGTCTGAAACCAAGACTTCAAGGTCCATGGCAGTGATTTATACCCATAGGTTTGAGACAAAGACTCCCAAGGTCCAGGACAGTGAATGACATCCAAATGTTTGAGACGAAGACTTGAAAGTCTTTGACTGTCTGAGTAAAAGACTTCGAGTTCAAGGACAGTGTTTGATACCCATAGGTTTGACACCAAGACTCCAAGGTCTAGGACAGTGATTGATATTCTGGGACAATGGACTTGAAGGTCTAGGACAGCAATTAGTACCCTTAGGTCTGAGACCAAGACTCTAAGGTCTAGGAAAGCAACACTTACCCTTAGGTCTGAGACCAAGACTCCAAGGTATAGGACAGCAATTACTACCCTTAGGTGTGATACCAAGACTCCACTTAGGTCTAGGACAGCAATTAGTACCTAAGGTCTGAGACCAAGACTCCAATTAGGTCTTGGACAGCAATTAGTAGCCTTAGGTTCGAGACCAAGACTCCAAGGTCTGGTACAGCAATTAGTAGCCTCAGGTCCAAGACTAAGACTCCACTTAGGTCTAGGACAGCAATTAGAAGCCTTAGGTCCGAGACCTAGACTCCAAGGTCTAGGACAGCAATTAGAAGCCTTAGGTCGGAGACCTAGACTCCAAGGTCTAGGACAGCAATTAGTAGCCTCAGGTCTGAGACCAAGACACCACTTAGGTCTAGGACAGCAATTAGTAGGCTCAGGTCTAAGACCAAGACTCAACTTAGGTCTAGGACAGCAATTAGTAGCCTTAGGTTCGAGACCAAGACTCCAAGGTCTAGGACAGCAATTAGTAGCCTCAGGTCCAAGACTAAGACTCCACTTAGGTCTAGGACAGCAATTAGAAGCCTTAGGTCCGAGACCTAGACTCCAAGGTCTAGGACAGCAATTACAAGCCTTAGGTCTGAGACCTAGACTCCAAGGTCTAGGACAGCAATTAGTACTCTCAAGTCCGAGACCAAGACTCCACTCAGTTCTAGGACAGCTATTAGTAGCCTAGTCAGGTCCGAGACCACAACTCCAAGGTCTAGGACAGCAACTAGTACCCTTAGGTCTGGGACCAAGACTACACTTAGGTGTTAGACAGCAATTAGTAGCGTTAGGTCCTAGATCAAGACTTCAAGGCCTAGGACAGTGATTGATTTTCATTTTTCTGGGACCATGGACTTCAAGGTCTAGGACAGCAATTGGTACTTTGAGGTCTTAGACTTGGTGGTATCCCAACTGGCCAGCATGGCGACGGCTGTTGCTATGGGTATTGCTATGGACGTCATACTACAGTGCATGATGAGGACAGTGATTGGTGTTCATATGTCTAGGACAGCAACTGGTATCTTTAGGACCGAGACCAAAACAATGGTCTAAGCACTGTGATTGATATCAATTATAAATTTAAATGCAAACAATTGTCAAGTCAGACATGCTTAGTGAATGTGTAATTATCTGGGAGACATTTACTATAACTTAATGCCCCTTACCACAAATTTAGGACCAACATTTTATACAGAGATCTGAGACCCCAAAATTAAAAATTAAAGACTGCGAGTTTGGGGGTTATTTTCATACATGTGTGAGGTAGTCCAATAACACCGTTACCTTCCTTTAACAAAACAACAGGAGACCAGGTCATGCCATATGTTGGAGTAAATGAATTTTACAACATTGTGCGTAACATTATACCCCACACCTTGCCCCGAAAATAAAGCATAAGTGATATCAACAAAGTCATTAAACAAGTATTTTTGGGAACAGTTTTTGGTAACCTAATGTTTTATGGTCATTTTGGTCATAAAAGGCAGATATACCTTTGATGATTACTCCACAACTTATTGACCATAAAATCCTACTTGGCATGGTTGGTAAGAAGCACTGGATTGTTCTTGATAGTATTAAACACAGTGAAAAACACTTTTGAAGTAATGTGGATTTAGAGAACGATTACAAGTTCTGCCTGAAAATTTGAATCCAAGAAAATATGAATCCAAGAAACAATTCATGCATGAATCAATTCTCATTTTTTTATCCTTCTGTGTGAAATTAATCGCTCCAGATTTTTGGTGATATATCAAAAACGCCACCATCTTTTGAAACAAAATTTTCACAGGTTAGTTTTATGATATATCTACAATTGTATGATTGAAACAAATGCCCGGTTCCAAAAAGCAAACGTATCTCTTGCCTTGACAAACAAATTGTGCACTACTGTGAATAGATGAAGCTTTCACAGACTGGTTCCTGAAGACATCATTTAATTCAGTTTATTATGTTTACTTGTAGAAACAATTTAAGTGTGTACATTAGTTTTACATTAAAATTAGCAGTGCTTAAATTTAAATCTACACAATGAAATTATTATTTTTTCCTCCAAAAAGAACATTTTAAGTAAATATATGTTTTATGCGTATTCAACGATTTTTAAGTCCAAAATAACATGTTCAGTGCACATAGTATCAGAGATTTTGCGATTTTATTTATGATGTACATGAATTAAGGCAAAGTTGAAATTTCAATCTTAATTTTTATGATTAAATTGTTAAAGAGAGTACTGGTATTTTCGAAAAATACAAAAATTTGAATATTTAATAAGATTTTAAAGAGACAAGGCAAATTGTAAATCTGTACAACACAAAAATATACAATGTAAGAGAGATTAGTGAATGCAACCTCAATCATACACAAAATTGGTTTTAACTTGAATAATTAAATATCTGTTCAGCAAATCCCTTTTATCCAATTCAGAATGCGGAATCCCCCTCACCAATATAAAATATCTCAAATGGAACTGGTGGAACATTGTACATAAACATGCATGTATTTATATTGAGTGCTACACTACACTATGACTAACATCATGAACAAACTAGTACTTAAGCCATTCACATAACATGTGCTAATAGACCGATCAATTAAGCCCCGCCTACCTTAGCAACTACCTAGCAACAGCACATGGTGTGACTTTCTTGCCACGATCGCAGCGGTGGTTCGGTTGCAGCCACACAACCGTATGGGATACACCCACGTACATGGTTTTCGTGTACGGTATGGATTTAGTTTCGTGGCCTTTTGAGCAGCGCCTTGAGTCCAAAGAACAATGCAGACAGGAACACTGTTAAACCACTTTTACACGACTGTACAGGAACATCAGAAATACAAACAAATTAAAACAAACTTAACAGTTCTGTGTCAGAACAATAAGGGCGGTTTGTTTAGTATTCTAATGGGATTTTAACATGTAGGACTTTCAGTGGCATTGTCAAGGCTGTGATTGGTCAATACGTTAGTAGGTGGGGCTTAATAGATTGGACTACTGCAGACTAATTTCATATTTCAGTGATCATTACCATTAAGTGCTGTACCATATTACTCTTGTGAGTTGTGTTATTTATGGTACATGATATACAATTACAAGTACACATTAATTGGTCTTGTGCATAGAACTTGTTGTTTGTAGATGATAGTATACAGAGTCTGAAATAGATGCATTGATATGAGTCATTTCATGAGGTTGGGACACTGTGTAACATTCGTCTGACGTTTGTCCATATCATTATTAAAATAGTTCTTACACAGTGACTGCATTATTTCATGTAACATACGCCTTTGAGTGCCAAAGTGTTGTTCAAATGTTAAATTGTTTAAATGTATCTTAACGTCAAATGATGACGTAACATGGAGATCATGTCAGTGTTACTCCAACATTATTATTTCTAAACCTGTTTCAACACTCTAATACAGTCAAACTCACTCTGTGTACTAATAACAAGACATGTAATGCACCAAGAAAAACAATCATTATGGTAGTCACTGATTAAATACAGCAGAAATGGGCAGGATTACCAAAGTTAGATATAACAATGACACCATGTCTTTTGACATTTTGGTGTATTTGTTACATCAAGACCTGCCATTTCTGTAGTATCTAATCACTGACTACCATAACAACAGTTTTTCTTGGTGCGTTGTGAGTCATGTAATTTAGTACACAGTGAATTTGCAGAAATGTGTAGTTGACTGTTGAAAAAGGTTTCAAAATTGAAACTCCAGACAAAACACTGACACGGTGTCTATGCTATGTCTAAATATCTTTTTTAATCAGATTTTTGTCAAACTTTAAGAAATTTAAAACTTCAACAAACACTTTCACAACTCAAGGGCGAATGTGTAAGGATGCTTTTAACACTATGTATAAATGTCACATGGAGAATTCCAACCTGAAATGACCCATATGCATATCAGTCTAAACCTACCCACCTTACCCTGCCCTTACAGCTGTTTAGCAGCTGTAAATAAAGCTTATAAAACTGTGGCTAAATTGTGCATTAGCACATTTGGGTCATTGGCAATTTGTGCTTTACAAGAGCTATGTATTTTACTTAAAAAACAGCTTTTGGTTTATTAACTATCCTACTCTTAGTGCCTTTTTTTAATAAGGTGATGCACCATTTGAAACCATTCACTATTGTGGTTTTGAATGGTGAGATAACTGTGTACAGTGTTGATTTCCTGAGTGGGTTTGAATGGTAGGTAAGCTGATACAAAGCCTTGTGAGGATCATTCCAAATGGTAGTACAGCTGTGGTGAATCAATGGACCCTCTATGCTAGGAATGGTTTGGAATGGTAGTACAGCTTGATATCAACACTGTTCAAATGATAATACCATGTGCATACAATTGCAATGAGGAAACATGCGAGTTTGAATTTTGAATGGTTTTGAATGGTCTAGCAGTAGGCAGTTAATGCAAAAATGCAGTCAAAGAATCCATTAGAACTGAAATAAAACCAACATGGATACAGTTCAAAATAGGAGTTAGCTGAAACTTGACATAATCTTGGTCCCCATAAAGCAAGGGTTGAGTGAGAAACATCATTAGAAATTATACTTGAATTAAGCCACCTCATGAATTCATAGCTAAAACCTTCAGTGCTGGGAATTGTATCAAAATGGCTGAACAATAATACACAAAACATTGATGTGTGATTGCAAGTAATGTCCTCATCTTCATTTAATATAATGCGACTGTAGACACATCCCTAACAGTAACTGAATCCAGACAGGTTTTCTAGTCAAAAGACACATTAGACTTTCAAACTTTTCATTTATCATTGTTCAAGTATAATCTTGTACCCCCCCCCCCCCCCAGATTGTAATTGAAGAATTAAAAACAAGGTTTTTATATTTTTATAGTACTGTCCCATTTGATTCATCAAAGTTGTGTGATTCTGGATAATGACAGCTATTTCAGGGCATTAGTCTTGAGGTTTAGTTGATTGGATAACATTCAACAGTCAAATCACACTTCCGATAGCACTTTGAAGTCATTACAAGTCAAGTTTCTTCACATCTTTGTTATCAAGATACCAAACAACACCCGCATCAAAGACACATTATACCACTTTTGGCACTGACTGTACCTTCTGTTTGCTAGTAAAAAGCTTGATATCATTGATGGACACACCATATTTTCACCAAAAATAGCTGTTCAATGTGAGTAATGACTCAAACAGCAATAAGGTGACCACAGTAATTATCAATGGAAAAAGCACATCTTCCAATAATTACATGAAATAGTTGTACATGGTTAATGTCATGTGAAATCTAGCACAGACTTTGCAGTCCAAATACCCTTGCTAAAATGAAGCTGATCTGTACATGCATCAAAACCTTTTGTCATAAATATGCATTGAATAAATTTGAATAAGTTATTTTTTTGAGAAAATAAAAATATATGTCTACGAATATAAATAAACTGTGAAAAGGCACCTAACCAGTGAGACTGGCCTAATTGCAAATAGTGAGAAAAGGTGGGCTTTCCCATTTCCCTATAAAAAAATCTATCAAGACACATTAATTTTTTGTTTTGTTTCTCACTATTTCTTTGCTATAGTACAAAACATTAACAATAAACTTTTTGAATAAGTCAAATATTAATTAGTAATATATATTTTTGATATACTTAAACTATCAATAGGCAACTAGCACTTGGCTGAACACATAAATCTCTACAATCACTCATTCCTTTTACCTAGTGTACTTTAATGTACTATGTTATTGACCAGAATGACCTCTTTCATTCCTTCTAGTTTGACCTTTACCTGATCCCTTCTAGTCTAACCTTATTGTTCAGCCCATGAATACGACTTAAATAGGTTCCGTATTTATGTGCAACAAATGGACAATATTAAACTACTAGGACAATAGGACTCTTTGATCATTGATCACATGATGTAAGTTCCACCAATCAAATGTCAAGGATCTGTATGTGAGTTATATAATTACATCCATCTGATCTATCTAAATGAACCCATAAAATGCCACTTGGAAGCAATTGGTTGGAGTAGGTGCAATGAAGTCATTCAGCCTGTCATGAGATTCAAGTGGGCATTCTGCCAGTATTGTGTTCCTGTTCTTAACATGACACAAACCTGGTGATACATGTGAATGTAAACATGTAAACAAATCTTTGTACAACAAGGATCTGTGTGAGTTAAAAAAATAATAATATTGAATTCCTTCGAAGCTTGGTGATGGAAGAAAATTATCCCTTGGTGAAAAATCTGAATCAGTTCGCTTTGAATACATAACTTCTTCCATTTCATTTCTTCCATTTCACTTCTTCCATTTCACTCTAAATTTGAATTTTTCCAATTGGAATTATTCACATGGGAGTTAATGGAATAATGAGTTGTTGGGTAATCTCTGCTGTTTTCTAACAGTAACACTGCATTGATGATATCTTCAATGTTACCCTGGTACACGAGAACAAACACTACCATCCAAACAATATCTCAACAACATTTGGTCTGCATATAAGTATAGAATCTAAATCCACATTATGAGACATCAGGAAATTAATTTATAAATTTGTCATTCTATATGTACTTATCACCACGGAAATGATGACGTTTTATTTTTTTGTTCCTCTCTGAGCCGTCTTGCTGTCAGTGCAAATGATGAAGATTGTTCTCTCATTTCTTCAGTGGCATCATCGAGTTGACCCAGACGTTCACCCCTCTCCAAAGCAGCCTAAAGGAAACCAATATTATTGATTATTATTATTGAATTAATTTCAATACCAAATCCCCGAGATGATTGAGAAGCTAATCCTGGATTAATATTTCAATCCCAAATGAATAATACGGTGTACATCATGAGAATAGCTTTACTTAATTTCATGAAATTTGAGACTTAAACAGAGAGCAACTTTTTTTTCTTACCATTTATAATGTTTTAATGTTTTAATATTTTTAACATTGAAAGATTTTAATGACTTGTAATTTTTTAATGAAGCACAATCAGACCGTTTGAAAGTCGTTGTGTATAACAGCCAATCATCGACCCACGCCCGGTCGAACAGACACCATCCCAAAGAGAGATAAAAGGCCTCATGGCAATGCAGTATAATCCACATTTACAAATCTTGGCTGGTATGTGAAAGGTAGGTCTTCAACAATCCCACTACAGTGTCTCACCACACATGGCTGTTGACATGACCAGCGCCAACACACACAGAAACTGGACACACATAAACCCGCTGCTGTGTGTTGCATGAGAGTTCTGTGTTCTTGGGTCCTCCAAAACCAACTGGTTTAACAAACATCTAAAATGTTAATATATGTTTTTGCAAGCAACATGAGAAAAAGAAATGACCTTTGGCTTTTATGTATTCATCATGTCTTTTTATTTTAACAAAAGCGTTATCAGCTCAACACAAAATGAGGTCAGACAGGAGATTTTATAAACACTACTCTCACTGGTATTGTTTCAAGCACTTTTTTCTTGTCTGTCCAGTCCCAATTTGGTTTATAGAACTTAGAACCAGTACTTGTTGATAATTACTTCTCCATTGTATTGCATGAACACATGATGATACATTTTAAGGTCAATACAAGGTCATGGCTGGCACTGTGTTTAAATTTGACATATGGTTGGACAGCTTTCAAACTACTACATTATCACCTCAGCACATGCACATCATCACATGATTTGCTTCATCATCACATGATTTGCTTCATCATCACATGATTTGCTTCAGCAACACTTAGTTACTATTGGAACCAACCTTTCTTGGATCTACTACTGCTCTATGGGATGCATGTTTTTCCTTTGCCTCACGTTCTACTTCAAATTGAGCAACTCGACCTGAAACAGACAGTATACATATTCATCAAGTCAAGCAATGAAACAATTTATCCCCACACAAACCAACCCCCACAGAACTTCCTGAATACAAAATTTGTGTTATCCTGTTGGTGTGTGTGGTGTAATTCCAGGTATTGCAACCAACACGCGCATGCATGGCGTACTGACTTTTTAACATACTTGATGAGGTGACCACACTAATTTTGTCTAGTTGCAGAAACAACCTTGCTTTCAAAATATTGTCTTTTTGGTGAATAAACTGAAAAAGCTGCTTCAGCATTTAGTCTTTGGGCATTGAAACAAAAGTTTGATATCACATTTTGCATGAATTCTTTTCCATGATACAAGAAGTACTGTTATACCATGGTAATAGATTGTGTTGGTCGGTGCTACAAAGACGAATGTACACGGCTCACACACTCAGGGGGGAACAAGAGTCATGTACCCCATGGGGTACATGACCTTGATCTTGCCCACTGCCTTGTCAAATAAAATAGAAACAGCCCAGGGTATGAGGTTGTAGGTAATTTCCTGTTAAAGTGTTTGAATTTGTTTAGATAAACAACTAAATGCAATGTTCAACGATAAATGAATAAAGAAATATAATTAATTTCCCTTTACAATTTGTGTGTCCCCCTCCTGCAATATATTACCATGGTTTTAACAAAACAATTGTTGCACACGGTGATGGGGTCCATGGTATTTGATACACCCTTCGAGGCAAATGGCACCCACGGCCTCAGGTGCCATTAGCGCAATAATTCAAAACACATAGGGCCTACTGGTTCATATGTAACCCATGTACAACCATTATCAATGTTACAATATAAATAATGATTAATTATCTTGTATGTAACATTATGCTTCATAATAACCTATGAAAGGTTTTTCAGGTACATGTAATGCAAAAATGATCAATCAATATAACATCTGTCAACGGCTTTTCAGAGGACAGGCATGACAGGGCTGCAGAAAAAGTCCCACTGAAGACACTTTGTTTGATATTTGAAAAACAGATTTTTTTTCTGTGAAATACATGAACAAATACATATGTGCCTTACATTCATATTTCACAATGTTTTTCTGGTTATGGACCCATAATAATCCTTAAGACAGCCTTCACTGTAGGACGGACGATACATGTGTTAAGAGGATGCTTATTACAATCAGTTTCAGATGTACATGTACATGTACATGTACATGTACAGTACATGTACATGTACAGTGTATGAGAGAAGAAGAAGAATCCACAGGTACCATGAGGTTCAAATGTGGGTCTGTACGATGCAGATGTAAAAGCACATGTACAGACAGTCAAAATAACACTCTGCTAATCTCATCTCGTGAAACAGGATATATACAATGCTTTCCCTGTTTTCACCCTTAAATGAACTACCCATTGTTTTATGTTATCAACATGTTACTTTCTCTCTATTGGTAGTCACTATAGGTTTACTTCCCTAACATGCCTAAGCACATTGAGATTTTCAAATTTGTTGATCCGAACATGGAAACATGCAGAATCAGGGAGTTGGCAGCTCTGGTATTGACTCCTTGCACGCAGGTCACAATGCAGCCACTTGTGCCATGCTCACCAATTTGAAAGTCAATAGGTGCATGTACATGTATTTGTGTAAATGTCGCGCTACACTGTATAACACACATGGACACTGACCTTCCAAAATGACGCTACCAAGGTTATTGTGATGATGACATCATCAAGTAAATTGGCTCACTACTTACATTATTTCAAAGTAGGACCGATTCTTCTGACTAATAAAATCTAGAACATCTTTTAAATTGTAGGATATCTACATCATTTCATTTAACCTCCTTTTTGAAATGCATGAAACCTGACACAGATGTGATCAACAATAAAAGTGTGCAACACCAGAGTATCTTTATACAAAAAAGATACAGTGTAATGTGAACATGTTGAGATTGGCAAATATCAGTAAGTATACATTTTGTATGCATGTACATATTCTGCATTGTTCAGTGAATGAATTGAGTTGCCATTATGCAATTGAATTATTTGAGGAGTCAATAACAATGTTTTATTGCATGGGTGCATATGGTGATCTCCCTCAAAATCTTATACAAACAATTCACACCTAAGTACAGACGATTCACCTATACAATGTACATGCATTGTAACATAAGGTCTACCCTGTGTATGTATCTGAAAGAGGTCAACACTAGTTTTACATTGTGGTGTCAGTGCAACAACATGAACAAGGTCGTGTACATGTACGTCCCATTTTGGTGAAATTGAGCATAAATATGCAAAAGGTGCATTATTTTCATATGAATAAGTGGTAATCAAGAAAATATAGGTACACTGTAGTTAACAATAAATGAGGTCATATTTTGTGAATATGGTCCCAGCAACAGGGTCGTATCTTACACAAACGATGTTGTTGCACTAAAGAGTTATGACGTCATTCCCCATTGACTGCATGTTGTGGAGGTTTGTGCAACAAAGTTGTATCTTCAAGATGACCTTTTGACCACCGAAACCGTGCATTATGTGCAAAAAGGTTTATCAACAATTACCATGGTAAACAAGGCATCAAACTTGTTTTATAGGTAACTAAGTGTAGATATAACTTTTAAAGTAATTATTTTAAATTTCTTTATAATTCCTACGTACAATGGACTTGTCTTAAACAACCAGGGATTGTTTAAACGTCCCCAAACCTTAAAAAGCACTTTATGCAAAACGAACAAAATCCAAGCTACGACCTTTGTTGCACTGACGCGACAACATTTTCAGGGACCATTCAGAGTAATCAATCAATAATTTTGATTTTTTTTGGGTCAAAGGAAATAACTGAAAATCAAAAAAAATTGACAACATCATTTTGAAGATAAAAAAAAAAAAATCCAAAAAAAAAAATCAGCATTTTCCAGAACGTCTGTCATGTCACCGCAGTTACATTGTCATCTTGATGGGGGAGTTGACGTGAATTTTGGCTTCTGTTTCATTTACAAAGAAATATCCTGAGCTGGGAGAGCATTGATCTAAAATGTCTGCTTCATTCTAGGCATTACAGTCAAGAGGTTATATTCAACAGTATGTCAATATTTACAAATCAAAATTTGAGGTGGGTTGGTGGGTTAAAACAATTTCGAAAAAAGATTGAATTGTTAAACATTGACTATTCTGAATGGCCCCTTTAAAAAACATTACAAACAATGTAAAATGTGATGTGTAAAAGGTAGGGAAAAATATGCTCAGCAAATACAATTTTGTACAGTAGTTTAAGTTTCCCATTATGCTAAAAAAGTGTAAGAAAAAAGCTTCAGGGACACATTGTAGGTATGTAAATATGACAGTTTACTAGTAATGTAATGCAAATATAAATGGGAACAATTCAAAATCATTTTGCAACATGTTAATTAGTCAAATTATGTATGCTCTAGATTGGCATGTTTACCAGTAGATAACAACTTAACGGTCTGGTGATTTTGTACCCACCATTTGCAACACAGCTCAGTGTACACGAGATGTACATGTACTTGTAATTAGAACCAATACATTTCTGCTATCACACTAGTGAGTCTTTTCAACCATATGGTATGATATGCCTTGCTGACCTCATATTGTTTTCATATTATAATGAACAGCAAAATTGCAAATTTAACAAAATTACAATTTGGTCGCCTTTAAACAGTTTTTCTGGAATACTGCATGCCATAACATTTATAGAACTTGCTTGCTGGTATCAAATTCTAATATCACCTGTTTTGATATATAAATCTCATTAAACATAAAACAATAGCATCAGTATTTTGAAATGACTAATATTTTCAGGTTTTGCCAACTAAAAAACAAAACAAAATTGAAATGGTTTTTCTTTTAAAATGCCTTAGTTCATGTAGTTTGTACATACCTTTTGCATAGCGTGATTTCATGCGTTCCTGTGCTGGAATACCTGCTCCTTTCTTTCTCTTGGATAAAACTGTTAGGAACAAAAATAATTTATTGAAAAAATAAAATAAAATATAGCTTTCATTAAAACACACAATAAACTTGGTTGCATGTTCTAGTGCTTAAACATGAATCAAATCATGCAGAATAATACTTGATTTGAACAATTCTGGCAAAAAGCATCGGGTTTGGGACGATTCAAAGTTTCATAATTATTCTCAACATCCTCAATAATAATAACAACCTTTCAATAGTTATTTCAAGGATAATAAACAGAGTGAGTGAACATGTTTGTATAGGCTTGTTTAATAGAAACTTGTTGGTACTTACATGAAGATTTTGTGGGTGTTTCTTGTTCTTGCTTTCTTTGGGAATGTGTTTCATCCAAACTGATCTTCTTACTGACCGGGCGAGCAGTCTTATGACCATGAAGACTAGACCATTTCCTCTTCACATCTTCACCATCATCAGTATTTTTGGAGGAAGCAGACATCATGGTTGATGCCTTTGCCTTTGCTTTTTTGAATGAACGTTGAGTTTTTTTAATGAGTGATAGTGGTTTTGTTTCACCAGCTTCTTGATCACTACCTTCCTGATCTTCTGTCTTGTGTTCAGTGGGAGCTTGATAGTGGGGTGATAGTGACTTTCCATGTGGTGTTGATGGTTCTCCGGTACTTGGTGGGTAGACGACTTTTGTAGCCATTGCAGCAGCAACAAGCTGATCAATCTCATCATCAACATTACCATCTGATGAGGAGGAGGAGGAGGAGGAGGAGGAGGAAGAGCTGGAGGAGGAGGAATCAGAGTCGGTAGCTACCCTCTTCTCATCAGCTTTCTTACCATCCTCAGCTTTATTCAACTCATCAGCCTCATTCATGTCCTCCGCTTCTTCCTTTTCTTCTGATTCCTCCACATCCTCTTTTTCCTTATTGTCATCCGCTTCATGTACTTTATCAGCTGCTATCATATTCATATCATCAGCTGCATGTACCCCCATGTCATCATCTTTCATTTCGGGTACTTCTTGGACTATTTCAATGGGCTTAGCTTCACTGGATGGATCCTCCTCAGCAGAGCTCACCTTGGATTCCTTTATATTGTCATCATCACTGCAGTGTTTTTCATGGCACTTGCTGGGTGCTAAGTTATCCTGTTCCTGGCAATACAGTTCACCTTTGTCTTCCATTGTAGACAAAGACCCATACTCTTTCTTTGTGGAGTGGTGTTCTTTCTCACTTTCAATCATGCATTTCTCTTCCTCATCATCTTCTTTGGAATCATCAACACGGCAACAGCAGCCCCCCATTATGCAATACTGCCTGTTGCCCTAAGGATCAGAAACTGCAACGATCAGAATGATGTGTAACACTCATGTGTACCGCTTCATGTACACAGTATCAAACTCAATCAGCCTGTAATAGATCAACATTTGTGCATACTATTACGTGTGTATGTAATCAGATGGAAATATAGCCCATTTGCCTTGTATCTGAAGGTTCATAAATGTACAGGATGTTCACATTTAAACCATATACAAAGCACACCACTGTTGCTCCATCATTTTACAGTAGGATAAATTAACTCAAATTTCATGTAACTCCTTTCATATTATTATTTATATTTTTACCAATACACAGATGTGTGTTAAGCACTTTATACTCAGTACTTTCCCCCCTGTGAAAAACAAAAATCCACAGGCATGTGTTCATTGTAATGCCCCTCAGTTTTGTGTGTATGTGAAATGGGCCAAGGCATTTACGACCAATATGTACACTGAGCAGTCAGGTGGATGAACACTATTAGTATCTTTAAAATTTAGGAGTAAATATGAAAGCTGTGCGCATGTTTCCATGTCATTTAACTTCAAATGGAAAGCTGCCCTGCAGCCAAAACCAAAACTGTTTTGATTTATAAATGTCCAATGTCATCAGGCGACCAGGTGTAACTGTTGGTTGTGCCATTGTGGGAGTAAGTTTGCCTGTGTGATTCTCTGTGTAGTGTGCTGTATTTGCATGGTGGTGTGTGTATTTTAGGCGACACACGTTCGTTCACACATTCACAACATTGTGGCAATTTGACAATAGCCCCGTGTGACGTCAGTAAAGGGGCAATAACAAGAAAGTTCAACATGATGAGATTTAGACCTGTGTCAACATTACAACTCAAGAACATGGTTTATGCAACACTTCTGGCTTCTGCACTTTTTGTAGAAGCACTCCATTGGCAAGTTTGCCTTTGACCTTATCATCAGGAAGACTGTCAGCCGCAAAGAAAATAAAACATCCAAAGTATCTGGTCTGCAAAGGGTGCTAAGGCCAAGGATACAAAGTGGATTTAAAAGTAGTATTTTAAGGTGCAAAATCCATGGTGAATGATCGTTGTGCACTTCCAATGCAATTATTCAAAATGTTGAACGGTCAGTTTCACATGTCTTGTTACGGATTTTGTACGTTTAAATATATTTTTTTTAAATGAATCAAAAATATTAAAATCTCATGGGACGGGTCAAGATGACCCATGAGAGTGTTCCTCTATCTTTAGGTAATGGTAAGTAGGCCTAGTCATGGTAGTGGTAGCATGCCACTTGAAACTGACCGCTGGTCGTTACACTTTCTTTGGTTTTTAGAATAATTGCTGCTTTTGGTGATTAGGTGCATAAAATAACAATGTACGGTCTGATATTTGTGCTGCAAAATAATAATTTTTAAAAAATCTATAAAAAATATTAAAACCCTATGGTGACCATTGGTGTGTTCCTTGGATCCTATTTAATTATGTATGTATTATTGCAGGGCAAGCTAGGGATGCCTGGCCCATCATGGTCTGGACATGTGAAAAGTGCTTCTTTAGTTTCTACCAACCCAATAACTAGTTCTCATATCGGTTCTGTGCACAAATTCGAATGTCAAATCAGCAACTCATTCTTGTTTGACACTCGAATGTCAAAACGTCAAACCATAGTCAAACCAAGGTCAAACGAGTAACCAAATTTACATCGGTGTTGAGTGTATTTAGTGAATACTCCTCATTTTAGCCTACACTACCAATACCATGACTACCAAAGTATTACTGTATACTAAACTTAGTAAGTACTACTCTAGTATCAAATTATCTAACACCAGTCTTGAGTAACGAATAATATAGCCCTGGCCGGCCCTGGCTAGTTTATACTTCTACTGGTATCATAAATATTTCTCAAGACAGTAACACAGTACACTAAACACTACAGTAAAATTAGCAATGTAACACAACAAAAACGATAACGAACAGTGTAACACTATAATATATACACCAACCCAGCTCGTCTGTCTCGGTGGTCGACCCTTCCTTGGTCCATAAACCTAAACAAGGTCCACTCGCCTGTTGTTGGTACCGCCGTCTGTCACACCATAGTTTCACGAGGCGTCCTGAGTACAGTCCCGCCTCTCGTCTACCACACCATTCTACGAACTACACTGTATGGGGGAGCGAGCGAACTTTGCTACCTCCTCCGCACTCCGTTTACGTCTGGTCTACGTCTGTGTGTCGCGTGAAAACCAACATAACAACAACAAACTGCACTGCTGACGTACAGTTTCACCCGCGTTTGCATGTTGTGGCCAGCGAATCTACTATAGTACTAAATAGCCCATGTGATCCCATTCGCAGATTATTTTCCCATTTGCGAATATTGACATAGTTAATTTATAGCAGTTTTGCATACCACTGTCTAGGAGCAGCTTGCATCATCGGGCGCTTGAAGGGGTCGTTTCTAATTTTAGTCGCATTCGTAGCGTCCCTGATCGTCATGTGCCACCTTTTGTGCGTAGCAGCGGCGAAAGAGTACAGTTTTAGGGGGGGGGGGGGGTGTCACAAGGGGGTGCACAATTAAAACTGGTTTACATTTGCATCTTTCTTAAGCCCCTTTTCAGCGTTCTTAAAATGCGTTATATTTTTATCTGACGCGGAGGTGTAAACAACTTAGGCCAATACATTTTTGCGTGTAAATAGTCATAGAAAAAATAGTTTTAAAAACATTGAAATTACTAATACAGCTTAATATAACATCCCCCATTTGAAATCTGGACTTTTGAAATTAAAAAATGCAATAATAAAAGTCTTACATTTTATGAGCTTTTATGTAGTATTTTCAATGTTTTTAAAACTATTTTCTATTATTTACACGCAGAATGTATTTTTGTTTTACCTCAACACGTCAGAAGAGCGTTAAAAAAGGGGCTTGTTTAGGAAAAATACAAATGGAAACTACAGTTTTAAACAGTCCGCTTTTTTGTGGAGTTGAAAAATTTGGTTCGTGGACCGTGGCTCTGTCACGAAATAAAAAAAACAAAAAAAAAAAAAAAAAAAACCCACACAAATTCCAGGATATTTATGTCATTATATTTTACCTTCGTAAAATATTTTTCCAACCATATTCATGATAACAAACGCTTTTTACAGCCAAAACCGCCTAATCAGAAGGTAAGCCATGCGAAGATGTTTCAGAATGAATAATTGTAAACATAAAGGAATTTCAATTACAAAATTACACTTAGCAGATCATTTTTTGATAAGCCTGTTTGTTCAATTTGTTCACAAACACAGTTATACAAGATTTACCGTCTCGATCACATTTTTTTTCGCAATCAACAACTTTCCCATTTGGGTCCTCAACCCCAAAGTGCAATAATTCGCAACCTGGTAAGATTTTAAATCGGCCATTATTTCACACAACAGCACCGCATCTTTCATAGATGATTGATAATGTCACGGGTCGACAAACCATATGGGGAGACGAAACTTGTAAGTTGTAGTTACATGTACAGTAGGTGTTGTACGCTTCTCTTCAGTAAGTATTTTATCGTATCGATAATTCAGTGAATGGTAAACTTTGGTATTTTTTTGGATGTTCACTGAGTTTAACTTTTTGAAGCCTGACATGCTTGAGTTGAAATCTGATTACGGTGAATAGCGAATAAGTGAACAGGTGACGTGAAAGTTGTTCTTGTTGTTTTCGTCGTTAGAACCAAGATAGAAGCTAAAAAAGTAACCTGTGTCATGTCTTGGAGTTCATAATTATAGTATTAATAATACTAGACATCCACTGTCAAAACTTCCTCGCTGTTTTTTTCAATTTGTATGCAACACGAGTTAACTTAATATTGTCATGATTGTGGTCACTCATCCTACTCATTAAAGGTGCACACCGGCTTCGTTGGGCTATTTGGGCTACAAAATAGGCTAACATATGACTTCAAAGGTCTTTCAGGAATGGAGAAGAATGGTTCCTAAAGGAAACCATCAAATTTTGCCGTTTTCGAGCATTTTTCAAAAAACGATTTATCCGAACCAAAAAAGTGGTTCGGATAAATCATGTGATCTCCGGAGTTAGTCTTACTTCAGGCCGTATAAAAGTAAACTACTGAACCAAATTTAAATCCTTTTTTTATTATTAGTCATGAGTATTTGACAAAAAAGACTTATGTATTCAGATTATTGATACAATTTGTAAATAATGATGAAAAATCGAACGTAATATTCGCATTCAGAGAGTCCGTGCAATCGAAGCGCACCAGCGTGGGAGCTAGCGGAACGTAAACCTTGGGGCATATCCCGTGCAGCCGGTGCCGTGTCTCGTGGGGCCAGAGAGACAAACCCCGGGGCATGAACTCCCCAGCTTGCCGGTCGGTCTAGCCGTAAGCGTCGGAGTTTGTCGGCGGGATAGGGAGCCAGACCAACAATTACGTTTTTTTACGAGGGTTTTAGTCTGTACCCCTAGCTATTACCCCTGACTATTGTAACGTGTTGCCTGCGCTACGCACACGCGGGAAGACGACGGGAAATGTTTATCCCATACAGCTGATCTGATCTATCTACTTCTATGATAGCTACATAATGTCCACTCCCCCCCCCCCCCCAATCGCCAGAAAAACCGGTGGTGGTGGCCGCGGCCGGCCAGTGAAGTCATCGCCCGAAAAACGGGAGAATGCCTTCGCTAAAGCTGCCAGGATTGGCAATCCGTTTGCAGCGAAAGCGGGAGGCTCGCTTGGCACGACTGTTATTGGCCACGCCAATGTGAAAAGATGGTCCAAGATTAGGGACATTACCATTAGTTTTTAGACTGCAGCAGGCTGGTCACGATGAGCATGAAGGATGTGGTCTTTAACTTAATTTTGATGGACAGGTTTGTGTCATAGAACTGTATTGTGAATATGCCTGCGTATATTTTAATTCATGAAGACCCACATTTTGACAATATTTATGGTCCATCATGTCTGTAATGTCCACATTATGCCAAGCGTATTCTCTCCCTTTCTACATTTGAACACGACCTGACAACACAGATCAGTCCTGGACCCAACTGGCATTCGTCCAAGTAATTTTTTACAATATAGGGCCTACTTGCGATATATTGAAGAAACGTTCTCCATTGCAAGTAAGTTCGTCCAGTTCGTCGTACACAGAAGAATACACTGTCCGTTTATGTCTGTTTTTTATTTACACGTGAATTTGTGCTGGATGGATATGAAGTCTGGATCCTCATGCCTCGTCATTATAATAATTCAAACATAAACAGAGCACCAGTCTACTTACAACATTGCGCAACATTGTCACGTAAACTTGACAGTTGCAACGGCTGGAAAAGCGTATAAGCTGACCTTTGACCGTGTTTTGTTTTTTTCACATTTTTCGTTAATTACGTGATATTTTGATGATTTTTTTTTTAAAACAACTATTTAAAAATTATTGTCTGTCATTCCACATCACTAAATTAGGTAAACAGTAGGCCGGTGTGTCCCTTTAATAATTCCTATGGACCAACGAACCCAAGGAATAGGAGAAATCTCATTCTAAACATGTCTAAAAAACCCACTATATTACAAAACTGTAAAACACCAAACTATGCATGCTCTGCTCATCATTATATTTATACTATCAATGAAACAAGTTCTCCTATTCCTTGTGTTAACTTTAAATTGCTATTTTTTTGTACCAATCATGGTAATGGATGCATAAACGGCTCTTCACCAGAATAACTAAAGCAGTTCTCACCACTATCTTCTAGCCTCCAAATTACCTTCTTTTAATCATTAGAGGCATTCAATCCATTGAAACTTGATTACTGTGGCCACTTTGAGACCGTGATCCGATCTTTGATAGGCTACATCATACATGGCACCATCAATTGTTGCAATTGTGTGCTCAGTTTTCACTGACAAACGTCAAACAACTATCTGCAGTGACTCCAAGTGTTATGTGCAACTCTTTATGAATCTGTAGCCCGCAATCGGCTCTATAATTTTGGAAATAATTACTTTTAAAATTGGTCATATGGTGTTGATGCAATAATTTTAAATGAAAATTAAAACACTAAAATTCTTTGTGTCTTTCAAAGCCTATTTCAAGAACCATAAAAAACAAAAGTAATTGCTTAATCAATATTGAACATTTGATTTTCGTGAATTTTTTTTATAATTGTTATTCAATTCCCCTGTCTCAAGATTAGAAGGAGCCAGTTTTCTCAAACATGTGCATACAGCAATCAAATTTACAACCCAAAGTATACACAAAAGTTAGTTCAGTTACAGAATATAGTTATCTAAACAAAAAGTTCAAATTCCAAGTAAAGTATGACCCCAGGGAACCCAGGTATTTGCCAGCAGAAAGCTAAAATTGAACAAGCCTACTGTATCTCTTAGTCTTAACGTAAAAAAAACAATAACTGTTTTCAGTGGAACTTGTTGCTAAAAAAATGAAATGGGAATGTTGTTTAATCTTAAGAATACATTGATTTTTTTTGCAGGTAAACTGGCCTGCTAGTTAATCATGTAAAGACTACAATTTGTTGCTGATTATACCAGTTACCACCATGGGGACAGGGAGCTCATTTCCAAATGATGAAGATGGGGATATATCAGACAGTAACCCTGGAGTCATTAAGCGTATTCCCATTGAGCTGAAACCTAGAAGAACCCTAGGTGGGACGTTACGCTCTGTTGGCTCATTTGGAAGACGTCAGAAAGGTTTGCTTAAATAAACTACATACACTGTACAGATGCAGTTGAGTAGGAATATAGTCGGTACATGGATATCTCTAACTTCTGACCTACATGTACGTGTGCTACTATTGAAAGTAAACAATCATTTTTTTGATTATTGTTGAATAGGTTAATCAAGTACATAAAATGATGGTATTAGGTTGATGTGTTATTTGGTTCATAAACAAACTAAAAGAACATAACACTGACCTAATACTTCATGCAGGTAGCGGAGGCAATTGCCTCCATTGCCTCTGGTCATTGCCTCTGTGCCCTTGAAATGTTACAATAGAAATTACAATTTCCTGATAGAGGTGCCCTTTATCAAGCAGAAAACAACTTGGTGCCCTTGCCCTTTCAAGAAGGAAGCAACAGGCCTGATAACACTGAGTTTGTTTTTTGAACCGTAGCATTGAGAGTACAGTGCCATAGTATGAACGGATTTCTGTTACATTATGATGTACGTGTATTTACAATGTATCTAATGTATGTTTATTGAGTTGGAATGAAGATCCATTTGATTGTTATTACAGGAGTAAGCCTGAGGTCAGCAATGTCAGTGGACATGGATAGCTCCGAAGTAGATAAGATACGCCGTGAGTTTGAGATGTACAAGATTGGCAAACAGAATGAGATGAGTGATCTCAATAAGAAGGAGAAGAAACTAGAAAGTGAGAATCGAAGACTACGTGCCGAACTCCAGGTGAGATCTTTGTCTATTTATTGGGCACATTATTCCCATCCTTTAACAATAATTTTTTAGTTTCTGTATTTGGAGTGTATGTGATCTGTACACATCTTTCATCCTGCAAGTTGATTTATCTGAAATGCTGTGTTGTATGTCTCGAGACTAGTTCGTCTCTGTATGTCTTGAGACTAGTTCATCTCTGTATGTCTTGAGACTAGTTCGTCTCTGTTTGTCTTGAGACTAGTTCGTCTCTGTATGTCTTGAGACTGGTTCGTCTCTGTATGTCTTGAGACTAGTTAGTCTCTGTATGTCTTGAGAATAGTTCGTCTCTGTTTGTCTTGAGACTAGTTCGTCTCTGTATGTCTTGAGACTAGTTCATCTCTAAGACCAGGGGTGAATTTTGGCGACTCTGAACAAAAACAAATTTCTCACATAAAATTCACCGTCTGAAACAATTTGTGAGAGCTACATTGAATAGGGGTCACCAGTGGGCACAAACGGATTGTGACGTACTGTATGTGCATCTCTTGAAAATTAATGTTCTCAAATTATACAGCCTTTGTTTTACTTAAAAATTGCCGGGACTTAATCTTTTTAATTTTGTTAGCGTTATTGGATTGCATGCTTCAGTGTTAATTCAGTTTTTATACAATCAATCATTTTGCATTGCCGGGGCTTAGTCTTTTTAATTTTGTTCATGTTATTGGATTGCATGCTTCAGTGTTAGTTCAGTTTTTATATACTCAATCATTTTGCATTGACAATGTATACAGTACTATGACAATTACGGTTACTAATTTTGTAATAATAATTCAGCAGACACTTTTTGTTAGTTTGTAAAATGGGCCATCTTGAAAATAAGCCGAACAGAGCCAACAACTCGGTTGTGGTGTTGGTAGAACGGCTATGCCACCTTTGGCACAACCCAACTCATAAAAATGCTTAAGCAGTGACCTTAGCTCAAACATGCTTCTTGTTGGTGTTGTCAAACGTGCCTTTGCCTTCACTGGTCTGTCTCAAATGTGAAACCATAGTTTGTGTATTGCATTATCTCAAAATGTTATGATCCTCAGACTTAAGACCTGAAAAGTAACAAAGAACTTTCTGTAATACTTTGGGTACTCTTATGCCATACACATTGTCGTGTAGGAAGCCATTGTATGCTGGATTCGTGGAAATACCTCTTGTATGCCGAATACAATGATAAACAATGGTGGCAGTCTATTGATCTCAAGTTATACTTGTTTGTACGAAATAACCCCAGGAGAAAGGGAGATTTCTAGCATGAATTCCAGTACCCTTTGTCCCTCTTAGTACCGGGAAATGAAGCATGGCACGATGAGTGAATGCTTGTTTAAGAAAAACAATGTAATGTCCATGCGTATTAGAACGTCACTCGGCTTTGACCTCATACACCCCCCAAACCCCCCCCCCCTAAAAAAAAAAAAAAAAAAAAACTGTTCCGGGTGTATACATGTACAAGAGCAGGTTTACTTGACTTCAGTTTGTGTGTCCAAAAAAGTTGTGTGTACATTTATGTCTTCCAGCCTTAACTGGTTAATGTTGGTGAAGTTTTTGTGGTTTGCAAAAAATTATTAAAATCCATACCTGCAAAAAGTTCTGTACAGTTAATAATTGCTATATTTTTTGAAAAACAAATTGTTACAAAAAATACAGCCCCATATGTTATCAAAGCCTAACTTTTAAAATATATACTTTTATAATTTGATAGGCAATGCAGAAAACTTGCAATAAATTGAGGCAGGAACGTGATATGGCTCTAGATGCAGAATACCAAGCACTAGAAAGAGCTGCAACCTTTGAGCAAGACAGAAATAAAGTCCAACGTCAATTTAAGGTAAATTTACAGATCAGTGTAAGTTGTGTATTTAATTGTTTACAGAATGAAATCAAAATGATTTGGTGATTCCTCAGAAATGATAAGATTAACTTGTGTGTAATGACTTTTCTTAGCCAGGTAGTGTGATGATCCATTAGGTAATAGTAAAGACACTTTTATACATGTATTTGGTTTATAATTATTTTAAACTATATATTTTTTTCTTTATCGCTGTCAGGATCTATAGCCATTGCATATCTGTAATACATACATGTATGTGGTTACAAATTGGGTGGCGTGGGTTGCGTGTGTGTAAAGCCCTCGCCTCTAACCAATGTGGTATTGGTTCAATTCCTGGCTAAGGCCATATGTGAATAGAGTTGTGCGCTGGTTCTCTCCTGCGCCACAAGGGTTTCAAACATTTGATCTCGGGCTGTTCTCTGTGGTCATATATGGGTCAATGTCGCCGGCTGCCAAAGGCGCCCTTGCGTGCCTGCAGCTTGAACACGTGTAGCCGCATCCTTCGCAATTCAGCTTCTCAGCTGCCAGTAAGGATGATCAGCCCCCCAAATTATTTTCATTATTATTATATAATCTTAGATGAGAAAAAGTCTTGAACTTGTCACAGTTTACAAGTAAATTGATATATACCAAATGTGGTTTCATGGTTTTCATTTGTACCTTCAATAGTAACGATATTTGTCAGTAGATAACCATTATGCCAAAGTTATGTGTCAGACTAAAATTTCATGAGTCTGTAAAATTAATTGCATTTTCAGATTTTTCGCGAGACGAAGGAGAGTGAGATTCGAGATTTATTAAAGGCAAGAAGTCATCTTGAAGCCACACTTCACATGAATGGTCCTCCATCAACCATGAATGGCCAAAATTGTGTCACCAATTCACTTGATCCAGGTCTGTTAACTGTTTAATGTACTTTAAATATTGAGTATGAGTGAAGTCATTCTTTTCAACTTGACGCCGCTGTTTATGTTTTAGTTGGTGGGGCATGTTATGAATAAGGGTAGGGCACTCAATACTCATGTTGTTGTAGTCATGTATAGAGTCTAGCAAAACAGAATTGCAACAACATGTTGTTTGAATATCATAGGGCTTTATTATAGGGATTTATGCACATCAAGAAAATAACTTGTTCATCATGTGTTGATCTTCGTTGTAGGTAACTCCTACCCAGGTGACTGGTGGACAGCGTTAGAAAGTGAGCCCTCACTTGGTAGCATGTCACAATTGCAGACATTACCACGAGGTCATGAAATCTCACCTAATCTTACAGATATTGACAGCACCTTCACAAGTCTCAATAGAGGTACAGCAAAAAGTCCTTACATTTATGAACAAAACACATTGACTGACTTCTTGAGTGTCAGGTACCCAAACTATTGTATTTTGATTTGAGAAACACATCAAGGAACAAGGAAGTAGTGCAAATGTGATAGGAATTCCAAACTCTTGTAAGATCTACTGTGTGTGTTAGAGAGTACATGGAAGTCAAGGATCAAGACAACCAATGAGCTGATGTGAAAACTTGTTTTCAATGCAAATGACCAAACTAACAAGATGCCTACATGTTCAAAGCAAGCAAAATGTATAAATTCAGTGCCATTGAGCATATTGATTCTAAATACATTGGGTAGATAACAAATTTATTCTACCAGTGACTTGTTTACATGTGTTTCTCTGCCTGATTATTGTCTCTCATTTGGTCGAAGTAATTATTTCATATTATTACTGTAATTTTTATTCATATTTGTTATGTATATTTATAATTGTTTCAGAATGTAATCATGAGGTGAATTCTGGACTATTCCATTTCACAAGGTGAAGCTGAGTGAAATGGAAAAAGCCAGATTTCACCAAGTGATTATATTTTGCGACAATGCACGAACAAAATGCATTCAGTATTTGTTTTTATACAACTCACACATATATCCCAGTTATTTGAAATGTGTCATAATAAACATAAAAAAGACACGGAACTCCTCCATCCCGAACTCTGAAAATTCTAAAAACCCCTTTTAAACAACGTGGATGATTCCGCTGTGACATGAACTTGTCTCATTTGGACAAACAGGCGGGGAACGATTATTTTGGAAATGACCTTGCGAATCATCAAATAATTATCCATATTTGATTCCAATATTATATTACATGGCAAAATAAAGGATGACATGTGATGCGTGTTCCACCAATCAAATTACAAAGATCTGTGCGTGTGGTACATAATAAATGTTAAGCACTCTTTTCTAAAGTTTTTAGTTTTTTAGTGTAAATGCCTTGACCGTCTTTTAAGTAAAGTTTTAAGATTAATAAATTTGTGTTACTTTAATGTTGTCTTATTAGGTGAAGAAAGTCCTGAATCTGTAGTGGCATGGAATCAAGTTATGTTGAGTCTACCACAGACTTCACAATACAATCTGATCAGAGTGTATGTCTCTGCCCCACAGAACATGCAGATGGAAGTAGAGATCATGAAAAAGGTCAGTTGAGAGTTTGGGTCAAGTTTGCTGATTAGCATTGGCTTCAGAGCATTCTTTTGTTAATTAGTTGTGTTTGTCCATATTGATAGTGTGTTTGATAAGTGCTATGATAAGGGAATAAAGGTGTGATGAAGAGGTTTTTAACTATTGTTCAAAACCGATGAGGGGCCTGGTGGCCGATAATTGCCCGAGCCGAAGGCGAGGGCAATTATCGGCCACCAGGACCCTCAGAGGTTTTAAACAATAGTCAAAAACCGATTCAGCACACCTTTATTCCCATTCATAAATGCCTTTCTGTCAAAAACATGCAAAAACCTTTAAAAGTTGGGAAGAAATCTGACAGTTTAGACTCAGCTCACCTCGATTCTGCGTTAAATTTCTATCCATATTTACGGGCCAATTTTCCTTGAACGGAATGTCGATATTATTTCTGCCTCTGATAATCATTGGGAATCACACGTCACTATATGGAAACCAGACTAAATGACTATGCTGTTCGTTTTCCACACCAGTTAGAAACAGAAAACATAATGTTGATTTTAACATTTCAGCAACTTCTGAAAGGCTAGCCGGTTTTAAACACTTTTTACCGTGTTTATATCCCCCGTTTAAACATGGCCACGTGATGCCCTCTCGGCCAATCAGAATGGATAAACTGACTAGGGTATTTATGAATAAGCGTTCAAGCTGGGAGTGATTAGTAGAACATTTGGTTACAATGTAAAGTATTTATCTGCTAGAATACTTTGATGAAACACAGTATTATTAATGACTAGTCAAAGTATCAAGCATCGTAACATGCCAGTGTGCTTTGGGTCATGCTTGCTTTTTTACTTGAAAAGAAACAAACAAGTTTTGCTGTTGTTTCAAAAAGGTGAGAGTCAATTGTTTACTGGAAATTGTTTCTGTTGCCAATTCTTGATTTATATCAGACATATGACCGTGTATGTAATAGTGTATTTACTCAGGATGTTATCTGCATGTAAATCCTGTTGGTAAGTGTGATGTAATTTCACTGTAAGTCACGCCAACTTCACACAAACTAGCTCCATCGATTGCCAGAAGCCCATAGGAACTGGATTGGACTTTTTTCTAGACTTGCCTTTCATGTGTATCTTGCAAAGGTTCAAGGTCTTATCATAAATATTGGTTTCTTTCATAAGAAATGTCTTTGAATGGAGGAATGAGTGTTTTTCGGTAAAATAACACAGTAACGTATGCCAGCTTTGGAACATGAAGTAGCGAAAACGTTTGGTGTTTAGCAGATACCCACACATGTGATGTAATGACTTGCCAACAGGATAGGTATTCAATATTCAATATTGACCTGTTGACAATCTTGTGAATTCTTGTTTAATTTGATATATGGATGAATTCCTATTTCATTATCTTATATAGTGACCAGAAATGTCTTGTTTCCTACCTCCATGTTTTGACCTAGGAGTTTGAACCTAAACTGAGAGATCTATGTGAGATGGAAGGACGCTTTTTCCTGATGGTTCATTTACCATTCTCAGAGAGTGCAATGAACACGTATTCTGATGATGAACTGCTGAAGGCTCAAGCTATGCATAAAAGACTCATCCAAGATTGTAGTATTTTCCTAGCCTTCTTAGAAGAACAGACAAATCTGTAAGAATCCAATTCCTATCAGATCTTATTACATATAATGCTAGGACACATCAGAATCCTTATTGATCGTTTTGTGCTTGTATGACCAATACATCAAGCTTTTATTGTTATCAGTTGTATGAGATCCTACAGCTTTTGTAACATCCCAATTAAAAAAACGTTGCAATGGTGTTTAAAGCTTTCTTCTATGTTATCCTGCATCAATATCTGCCCAAATATGTTTCCATTGTGGCAAAAACAGTGTGCCTTTTTTGTGACTGTTTTAAATTTGTACAATTACAAAAATAGTCCAGTGCAAACTTGACACATTATCATGAGCAAAGGGCAGGATGTATGGCTTGAATGTGACATAAATGGCAGTTTCGGAACTGTCAAATATTCCTTAAAAACTATTCATTTACATACATAGTTATTTTATTATTTTTATTGAATACAGTTAAACCTGAAATTGTTAAGAACTAATGACTTTTTGATGATTTTTTTCTTGATGTTTAGGTTTACATGTGATGAGTTTGAATTAGGTCATTTGAATAACCCAGGTGCTAAATCAGCCATCTTCTGCTTCAGAAACCCAGCATATCAAGGGTAAGTACAACATGGTTTCTGGGTTTGTGATTAGACCATATTGTTACTGACTTTCTCTGAGTAGACATTTCTTCTGATCAGCACAAGTCCTGCTCATTTTATTCTCTAAAGTCAAAATTTTGTTCTCTAAAGTCAGCTTTTATGCAGAATTATGTGAACAATGAAAACTTACCAAGAAATTTGCTGCCATTTTTAATCTCAATGTCTGCCGTTGGCTTGAACAGTCACATTGGCTTAAAGCGCGTAATTCTATAAGCTGTGGCAGGGCGTAGGCGCAGAATTCCAAGGTAAAGCAGAGCCATGAAATTGGGCCCTAGTTTCTTGTGGATGGATATTTTTGCTCTCTAGCCTGTGATTGATTCTGATGTCTACCTTGGTAATTACTTTACAGTATGACATCACTCTGACTATTTAAGTATCTTATACCTGTGCCAAATTGATGTCCTCTTTGCTATACTCTTGTGTTGGTGCAAAGATTTGTATTCTTGACATTGTCCTTTTTCTTTGTGAGATTAATTTTTATGGAAATATTTTAGTTTGACTGCTTTGTGAATCCTTCCATGTGGACCTTGGATGGATTATGAAGCCGAGACCTTTGTTGTCTAGATCCTCGTCAGTTTTTCTGATTTCATAATAATCCAGATCCCTTTCTTTGTTTGAGTGAGGCCCTTTCCATATTTTTTTGTTTCGCTGTTCTTATGAGTCCTATTTATACTCCATTTGAAGTTCTTGATTTCTTCAAGAAGTCTATTAAGACCATCTTGAGCTCATAGAGTTTTAGTGTGGTACATGTATATATGCAAATGTTTAGGACAGAGTTGCCTATCCTCTTTCTATTGGCCCCATAATTCCCCATAATGGGGTTAGGGTTGGTTGCCCCCATGAAATTGATGCATGAATCTCCCCATCATCTTTGAAATGTTAATGTTACTTTTAGCATACAGTGATTCAGGTAGAGTCTGTTGCAATTTCTGTTTGATTCCACATAATTATACAGGGGCCATATTCACAGACTGCAACGATTTTTCGAAATTGCTAAGCTTGTGATTTCAAAATACAAATCACTTTTGAAACTCATCTCCAGATAAATCTCATACTGGTCATCTAAATTTGCTCAACCCATGATGTCCTAGCCTGGTTCTTGCTTCTCGGGTTGATGTTCTTTATTTGGTGTTGTTAAAGAATGTTTCCATTCAAGCAATACTGTTAAAGTGAAAAGGAACATTTGATTAGTCACCGAAGAAGATTGAGTTGTCTGTGCCCCTCATGCTTTGACTGCAGGTGTAAACCAAACCAAGGTGAAGCAAAAGACTTGAAGAATCGAGTAAATAAGACAGGATGTGCCAAGATAATCTCTAACTATAACCAACCTCATGAAGGTGCAGAACAAGCATTTGCAGAACTAAAACGAACAGTACAATTGGTAAGTCATGATTTCCAACAGAAAAACTGATGAAGTCTTTTATGGTTTTATCACTTCAGACACATAAATAGGGGCATTTTCAAAACCTTGGATTTTGTTCTAGCTTTGCTTAACCTGAAGCAACTTGGAAACTGTTTTTACTGGATGAATCAAATGTAAGTCATAGTTTGAGCTGAAAAAAGGTTAAGAAAAGACATCAGATGTGATATTACTACTCTGCTGACAACAATACAATAAATAAAGAAAATTGACTTTCATGTCTTGTATTGTTATTGGTTATTATACAAACATTGAATGCATGTGAGTGCATTGTCACAGAATTTAATCACAACCTGCAATCTGGACTATTCCATTTCATGAGGCGAAGCCAAGTGAAATGGAAAAGCCAGATTTCACCGAGTGTTTATATTCTGCAACAATGCATGAACAAAATGCATTCAGTATGTGTTTCATATACCTCACACATAGATCTTTATCATTAGGTGTTCGGCTAGCGGCCGAAAACCTATTGTTATTGTTCTGTTTTTTTTTCTTTTTTTTCTGGGCTTTCTTAGTCGTCGAAACTTGTTCGCAAATTTTCTCAAAAAGTTAAGCTTGTATGAACTTGAAACTTACCATGTACAAAGATATTAGTGAGTAGACGAAACCGTGAATTTTTTGGAATGATGACGTCATTGATGACGTCATGACGTTAAATAATTCAAAAAATTCATAACTCAAGAACGGCAAATGCTGCATTCAAAATCTTTGGTGCATATGAAAGGTCTTGTAATGCTGGACAAATTGTATGCACATCGTGACCTCATTTTAACTTTACTTCTGGTAGAAACCGGAAGTTAAAGTAACAAATAACGTTATTTTGGGCTCTAGAGCCTAAGTGATGAAAAATATCAACAAACTTCCAATGAAGAATATTTTCTTTAGCTCAAGAGCAATCTAGAAATGTGATATATGACGTCATAGCTACGTCACAACGAAATTGATACGCGAGGTCGAAAAAAAAATTATTTTGCTATCTCAAAAAATAAAGCATGTATGGACTTGAAACTTACTATATACCTAGACCACAGTGTGTATATGATAAAGCGAAATTTTTGGAATGATGACGTCATCGATGACGTCATTACATTAAATTAAATTTTTATACTAAAATAATCATATCTTAAGAATAATACATGCTACATACATGATCTTTACTTCATATGAAAGGTCTTGAAGTACTTAACAAATCTTACACAGGGTGTGACCCCATTTGACCTTCACTTCCGGTCGAAACCGGAAGTAGTAGTTTTTTATATAGAAAATCGTTTCCGAATAACGTAAATTTGTGTACGAATATAATAACTTAATTTTAAAGCCCTTCGACGATTCTAAAAATGTTTACAAAGTTTTACCTCATTTGACCTTCACTTCCGGTCGAAACCGGAAGTATAAGTTTGTACATACAAAAATATGTATCTTATTAATGACACATGGTACATTAATAATCGCTACATCAATTTAAAGCTTTCTGACAATTCTAAATAACATGCACAAGGTGTGACCCTATTTGACCTTTAGTTCCTGTCAAACCGGAAGTTGAAGTTTTATATGACAAACCTTCATGCATAAAGATAACAAAGTACAAATAAATGTTTCGCCCGTCAGCATAGCACCATTAGACAAAAAACTTGCACACAATATTGAAATTAAAATTTTCAATTACGTAATTAAGCCGAACACCGTGAGTTTGTTCACAAACTCTAAATTTCTTGTTTGAAATTAGTTTTGTTCTTAATAAACACAGAATAAACCCGGAAACTTGTCCACCTCACACTCTAAAAAACAAACAAACCAAAAACTTCTAGATAACGTGGACGACTCCATTTTGATCAGATCACAACCTTTTGCACAGGTGCTCTTTTATTTTAGCAGTGGTGCATTACTGCTCAAAGACATTAGGAAAAAAGGATAATCCCAACTATTGACATGATTGAATGGGAAATACTATTCCAATGGGTGAATAGGACTTTTTGATCACCGATGTGGATGGGAGTAATAGTGAATGTCACGTGATGTAAGTTCCACCAATCAAATGACAAGGATCTGTTTTTCAGTTATATAAGGTGTATTAATCCCTTATGGATGACTTTACAGGAGCTGGGAGTAGATACATGTGTAGAACCAGAGATGAAGTATGCCCAGATGGAGCTTGATATGACATATGAAGAGCTTTGTGCAGGATGTCAATGGGATATGCATGGTGATGGGGAACAGCGAGAAATGTTCAATACTGCTTCTATATCTACATGTGAATTGGGATTTGAAAAGGTAAGTTGTTTGAGGAAGTCGGGCAGTTTCAGGTAGTTTTAGAAAGACATTTGAGTTATTTGTATTCGTTGATTGATCTGTGTCAGTTGAAATATTTAAGCAGGAAGCTGTGGGTTATCAAGGTATGTCTTGTCTTGTGCTGACTTGCTCTGTGTACAAATTACTCTTTTAAACCAGTGGTTTAAAGTACTCATGCTATCAAAACTCATCAGAAACAAACATAAACGTTCCCACCAATTTGTCCAAATGAAGGATTCTTGTCACAGCGTATAAGGTTGTTGTGTACATGGAGTCGTGTCTTTTTTGTGTTTGTTGGGGAAAAAAGAATAATAAAAATGACAAGGATCTATGTTTGAGTTATATAATTATAAAACAAGTATTAAATGCATTTTGTTCGTTGATTGTCACAGAATATAATCACTCGTGAAATCTGGCTTTTCCATTTCACATGGTTTTGCCTTGTGAAATGGAATTGTCCAGGTTTTGACTCGTGATTTCATTCCGGGACAATGCAATTACATGAATTCAATATTTGTGTATAGTATGTTTTTAATCAGAGTCATCCTGTTGTAGTCAAATCAATTGACCTTATGCTCATGTATACATGTACATTGTTTGTGATAAAAGTAATGTTTCAAAGAAACTTTGCCATCCAGGAGATGCCTTTATTCCTGTCCCAGATCCTTTTTATTGGTATAAAACCAAGTGTAAAAATAACATGATAAAGACACATGAAAATGACTCTTATAGCAGGATTCTACCCAAGGTGGTCTGTGCTGGAAAACCCGACCGACACTTAGGATTCCCCAACCACAACTCTGAAAAATACGTGTTTTTCCGACCACCACTCAGTTTCTAATTTCTCATAGTAAACTTCATATTTCCATTCACAGATTATCAATAAAAGCTAACAGATTATGTCTTTACCAGTAAAATTTGAAGAATTTTAACAGGATTTATAACAACCTGCCATTCTATCCATGGCATGGAATTTTTTTCTAGCTCTGATGTACATACTGGCGACATTCAATATACGATTATACGTTTGGTTATTATTAATCTCTTGTAGAGGGCACAAACACAAATGTTTGCACCCTCTACCAGCAATTTATAACCAACCGTAAAACTAAAAAATTCCAATATAGAACCCTGTCATAGGTTAGATTGATGCATCCTAACACTTTGTAATCAGACATGCACCTTCTCTGCAGATCAGCAGATTTTTATTTGTTTTTCTTGATTGTTTGCGCAATAGAACACTAAAAGACACTCCACAAAAATTGATATCCACTGCTGTTTCGTGTGTGTAATAATCTTATTGCATGTCTGTGTAATTGATTTGCAGCATTATGAGAGATTGAATGAACACGTAGCAGCAGCAGGACCTTTGCCACCGTTTCTTGTGAGTGGTATACCAGGCTCAGGTAAATCACTTCTAGTTGCTAAATGGATAGCTCTACATCAGAGAAGATCTCCTGATAGTCTGGTGCTCTATCACTTTGTTGGGAGTCCTGCATCGTGTAGTGCCGATGCTGTCTGTATGATTCGAAGACTAACTGCACTGGTAAGGAATATTTGACCACATTTACACTTTTCTTTTAACACAAGAATCAAACCAGTGACTTATTCCTTTAAAACTTTAAAGAAATATTTGAGATTTTATTAGAAAAACTTTGGCCTCTGTAAAATTGTTTGTTATCACTATCTGTTATTATCCTCCAGCAAACATGAATCCTTACTGCTGATTGGTCAGTAGCAGTGAGATATATTTCCTTATCGCACTCCTAAATCCTACATTACATACTGCTTATTGAATGCAATACACAAATGTACATTTTAACACATTGTCAAATTAAGAATTTACCTGCCAATGTTTATCGGCACAGCAGTCCTCGAGACTAACTTTCAAACTTTCAAAGAACGTAATGTTTTTATATTCATGTTGTTTTAATTTAAATCTTTTTGTTTACATGTTGCTAGGTTTCCAAACCTTGTGTTTCTCTGTTGAATGTTTACTGGAGGGTAATTTGAATATCTGATCTTGCACGTCGGAATACAGAGAAATAGAGCGTGTCTGCATTTCATGTATTGAAGTCTACTCTAGTATTAGGCCTTGTATTGATTAACTAAATTGGTCTATTCCATCATGTCTTGATATTATTGCAGTTGATGCAGTATGTGACATCTCCACCAGTATTAACCTGTGAACCTACTCGACTCATTGATGAGTTTCCTAAATGGTTAGAACGTGTATCATCTCGCTTACCAGGAGGTATTATACTTGTCATTGATTCACTGGATAAGATACAGGTAAAGTATATCTAGATGTCAATGTAAATAACTGATGAAGTCATAGTACATACAACGAGATGTCAATGTAAATAACTGATGAAGTCATAGTACATACATTTCATGATAGATACGATTTACTTTCAACATTTTTGTATAAAGGAAAATAATCTTTATTACAACTAAACTAAGTACATAAAGATTTGTTGTAATGTTTTAGAATGTGTGTTATAATTTCAAACATAGCTCTGCATACCTGTGAACAAAAATAAGAAAAGTAATCTGCGCTTTGAGACGCCCATCAGGTGTGAAAAACACTGTATAAGAACTGCGTATTATTATTATTAGTAGTGTGTAACAGAGAGCATAGAGGTGTGATAAATTGATGCTTTTTTTCCTTCTCTTTTCTTAGAATGCTGAGTGTCATTTACAGTGGTTGTTAGATCCTCTTCCTGTTGATACCAGAATCATTGTGACTGCTAATCCTGACAACTGTCTCCCAGCTTGGAGGTAAGAACCTCGGAGATTGTTTAGGTGTTGACTTATTACTGACTGGCAATATGTAAACTAGTAGATCTACATCATATGGGCCTCATTATGTGTGCTTTTGTGGCCACTAACATATCTTGTGTACATATACATTAAATCCGCTAGCTTTGTAGATGGCACTTGTTCCTAATTCATGTTAGTCATGGTGTTTTAGAAAACACCCAACACCTTGATGAGAAGTTTTTCACTTCATGAAGATTTTCCAACTGCCATATTTTCATGAATTCTCTCTTCTCCCATATTGATACTAAAGCAGCTTCAATTGCTAGCCTCTTCTATTTAGATCAGTATATCGTTATCTTACACTAGGTCTTGGTTAACTCTTCATTTGGAACCTCTTGGTACCCGTCATGCTAAAGAACTACTGCACTCCCTCAACCAAGAGAGAAACTTCCCGTTGACCAGTGAACAAGAAGTGCGTGTACTATCACACTGTCGTACTCCTGCAACACGTCTTCCTCTGTACCTGACTGTCCTGATTGATGAGCTGACACATTGCACAGGAGAGAGAGTGACAGATACTACATTGGACATGTGTTTACAGCATGCTGATACTGTAGAGATGTATAGATATATATTAGAATCATTAGAAGACCAATATGAGGACAGTAAATCTAGAGGATTAATCAAAAGGGTATGTTAATCAAACTTGGACTTGAGAAATAATTTGAGCATGTCTTTATGGTTTGGGATGAAAAATTTCAGACTTTTATCTCAATTTATACTTTTTTATGTCTGCCAGGTGGAAAAAGTAGCCGTTATTTTTGTAACATGATATAGAAATCTATTTTTGGGTCTACTTCTCTAGCGCTGAGGATACTGTTCCCAGAAGCTCCTTGAGATCTATAACTCTAGGGGTTACCAAAAGGCAAAGTGCAATAATTTCAACATGCCTCCTGAAATTTGGATTCTAGTTTCAGATCTTGTCAGCAATGACTCTCGCCCCTGGTGTGGTATAAGTCAATTAACTTTTGTTCTGTAGCGCTCTCCCCCGTTTCCAGCTTAACAAGGGGGAAAAACCCAAACATTAACAGTAAAGTATGATGTTGCCACTTACGCTTTAAACCTATTTTTCAACAACTACTCAAGTTTTGTATATTTTACGGGGAGTAGTATTCCAAGTTCCATGCATCATTTTGAACATTTGAAGGGATGTGCATAGAGTTTCAAACACAAACACAGACCCAAATCCTTTGTTTTGTTTGACCCCTGGGATGTTTGGGTAAACTGGCATGACATATCATACACCCTATATGATACTGCTTGTGATAGTTAAGATGGCTCAATATTATAAATAACCCTCGCATTGTGATAATTATGTGAGTTGGGTTGAGTTTTTATGCTCTGAATTTACGTTTTCAAAACAACCAGTTTATTAAGTCTAAAGACAATGAGCCATTTAGATTACATCAATATTCTCATTTTCATTGCCGACAGTAAGATTGATATTTATGGTTTTTGCCTTTCAGATATGTCAGCTAGTGTATGTATCTCGTAACGGTGTTTCAGAATGGGAGTTATTTCAGTTACTTCCTGACCTGACTTGGGTCATATGGGCGCCTTTATGCTATGACCTCCAAGACCGTCATGTCTTAACATTCAGAGCTGGTGCATTACTATTTGCTTATGAACAGGTAGGATAATATGTACATGAATGGATTCTGTGAATGTCTCGCTTTATGTGTAATCGAACCCAAACAAGCCATTGTGTTAGTGTCTGTAAGGGGTAAACTCAAGTTGTTTTAGGAAATGAGCAACAAGATTATTGCATTGAAAAAACTCTACAACTGTTTACTTGTAAATGATGAAACGATAAAATTTCACTTCTTTGGTATTTATCAGCTTAATGAAGTGTTAATCCCCTGGAATTTGTAGCAGGCAAATAAAGGTTTCTAAGGCCAGTTTCAAATGTTGCACTCTTGTCGTGTCAAATTCAAATATTCTGATTTGTTTGACTCGACACGGCAGGAACGCAACGTTTGAAACCACTTTTGGAATTGGGCGCAGTAGAGGCTTAGCTTGACCATCGCTTGACAGGCCCTCCACAGAAGCGCGGCGTTTGAAACCACTGCCGCACCAATTTCCTGCTATTGCCGAACTCAAATGATTTGTATTTAACACGGCAAGAGTGCGACAATTAAAACGGGCCTAACCCATTGATATGAATAAAGTTGTACTCAACATTGATGAATTGTATTTTATGAACGTGTTTCCTTCAGGTTCAAGAAGCAGTTCAGCTGAGTTACTGTATGGGTGTAAATGAGCAGGACCTTGTAGCTACCACACATCATCTGATCTCATATTACTCAAAGAATCTCAAGTACGTTGACTTAGTTGAAGTGATGTGAAGTAATAAGCATCAATAATGAGCTACAAATAGCATCATCTGACCACTCATACTACTCATTGTATCTCAAGTTGGTTAACTCACTTGTAGTGATGCAATGAAATAGGTTGCAATGAGAAGTAGCAATCCCCACACAGCATCTCATCTCATCCTATACTACTCACAAAGTCTGATGTAGGTTGAGTTACATTTAACGATGCAGTGGAATAGGTTGTGATCAGAAGTAGCTACTACACAGCATCTCATCTCATCCTATACTACTCACAAAGTCTGATGTAGGTTGAGTTGCATTTAACGATGCAGTGGAATAGGTTGTGATGAGAAGTAGCTTCTACACAGCATCTCATCTCATCCTATACTACTCACAAAGTCTGATGTAGGTTGAGTTGCATTTAACGATGCAGTGGAATAGGTTGTGATGAGAAGTAGCTTCTACACAGCATCTCATCTCATCCTATACTACTCACAAAGTCTGATGTAGGTTGAGTTACATTTAACGATGCAGTGGAATAGGTTGTGATGAGAAGTAGCTTCTACACAGCATCTCATCTCATCCTATACTACTCACAAAGTCTGATGTAGGTTGAGTTACATTTAACGATGCAGTGGAATAGGTTGTGATGAGAAGTAGCTTCTACACAGCATCTCATCTCATCCTATACTACTCACAAAGTCTGATGTAGGTTGAGTTACATTTAACGATGCAGTGGAATAGGTTGTGATGAGAAGTAGCTTCTACACAGCATCTCATCTCATCTTATACTACTCACAAAGTCTGATGTAGGTTGAGTTACATTTAACGATGCAGTGGAATAGGTTGTGATGAGAAGTAGCTTCTACACAGCATCTCATCTCATCCTATACTACTCACAAAGTCTGATGTAGGTTGAGTTACATTTAACGATGCAGTGGAATAGGTTGTGATGAGAAGTAGCTTCTACACAGCATCTCATCTCATCCTATACTACTCACAAAGTCTGATGTAAGTTGAGTTACATTTAACGATGCACTGAAATAGGTTGTGATGAGAAGTAGCTTCTACACAGCATCTCATCTCATCCTATACTACTCACAAAGTCTGATGTAGGTTGAGTTACATTTAACGATGCAGTGGAATAGGTTGTGATGAGAAGTAGCTTCTACACAGCATCTCATCTCATCCTATACTACTCACAAAATCTGATGTAGGTTGAGTTACATTTAACGATGCAGTGGAATAGGTTGTGATGAGAAGTAGCTTCTACACAGCATCTCATGTCATCCTATACTACTCACAAAGTCTGATGTAGGTTGAGTTACATTTAACGATGCAGTGGAATAGGTTGTGATGAGAAGTAGCTTCTACACAGCATCTCATCTCATCCTATACTACTCACAAAGTCTGATGTAAGTTGAGTTACATTTAACGATGCAGTGGAATAGGTTGTGATGAGAAGTAGCTTCTACACAGCATCTCATGTCATCCTATACTACTCACAAAGTCTGATGTAGGTTGAGTTACATTTAACGATGCAGTGGAATAGGTTGTGATGAGAAGTAGCTTCTACACAGCATCTCATCTCATCCTATACTACTCACAAAGTCTGATGTAGGTTGAGTTGCATTTAACGATGCAGTGGAATAGGTTGTGATGAGAAGTAGCTTCTACACAGCATCTCATCTCATCCTATACTACTCACAAAGTCTGATGTAGGTTGAGTTACATTTAACGATGCAGTGGAAGAGGTTGTGATGAGAAGTAGCTTCTACACAGCATCTCATCTCATCCTATACTACTCACAAAGTCTGATGTAGGTTGAGTTACATTTAACGATGCAGTGAAATAGGTTGTGATGAGAAGTAGCTTCTACACAGCATCTCATCTCATCCTATACTACTCACAAAGTCTGATGTAGGTTGAGTTACATTTAACGATGCAGTGGAATAGGTTGTGATGAGAAGTAGCTTCTACACAGCATCTCATCTCATCCTATACTACTCACAAAGTCTGATGTAGGTTGAGTTACATTTAACGATGCAGTGGAATAGGTTGTGATGAGAAGTAGCTTCTACACAGCATCTCATCTCATCCTATACTACTCACAAAGTCTGATGTAAGTTGAGTTACATTTAACGATGCAGTGGAATAGGTTGTGATGAGAAGTAGCTTCTACACAGCATCTCATCTCATCCTATACTACTCACAAAGTCTGATGTAGGTTGAGTTACATTTAACGATGCAGTGGAATAGGTTGTGATGAGAAGTAGCTTCTACACAGCATCTCATCTCATCCTATACTACTCACAAAGTCTGATGTAGGTTGAGTTACATTTAACGATGCAGTGAAATAGGTTGTGATGAGAAGTAGCTTCTACACAGCATCTCATCTCATCCTATACTACTCACAAAGTCTGATGTAGGTTGAGTTACATTTAACGATGCAGTGGAATAGGTTGTGATGAGAAGTAGCTTCTACACAGCATCTCATCTCATCCTATACTACTCACAAAGTCTGATGTAGGTTGAGTTGCATTTAACGATGCAGTGGAATAGGTTGTGATGAGAAGTAGCTTCTACACAGCATCTCATCTCATCCTATACTACTCACAAAGTCTGATGTAGGTTGAGTTACATTTAACGATGCAGTGGAATAGGTTGTGATGAGAAGTAGCTTCTACACAGCATCTCATCTCATCCTATACTACTCACAAAGTCTGATGTAAGTTGAGTTACATTTAACGATGCAGTGGAATAGGTTGTGATGAGAAGTAGCTTCTACACAGCATCTCATCTCATCCTATACTACTCACAAAGTCTGATGTAGGTTGAGTTACATTTAACGATGCAGTGGAATAGGTTGTGATGAGAAGTAGCTTCTACACAGCATCTCATCTCATCCTATACTACTCACAAAGTCTGATGTAGGTTGAGTTGCATTTAACGATGCAGTGGAATAGGTTGTGATGAGAAGTAGCTTCTACACAGCATCTCATCTCATCCTATACTACTCACAAAGTCTGATGTAGGTTGAGTTACATTTAACGATGCAGTGGAATAGGTTGTGATGAGAAGTAGCTTCTACACAGCATCTCATCTCATCCTATACTACTCACAAAGTCTGATGTAAGTTGAGTTACATTTAACGATGCAGTGGAATAGGTTGTGATGAGAAGTAGCTTCTACACAGCATCTCATCTCATCCTATACTACTCACAAAGTCTGATGTAGGTTGAGTTACATTTAACGATGCAGTGGAATAGGTTGTGATGAGAAGTAGCTTCTACACAGCATCTCATCTCATCCTATACTACTCACAAAGTCTGATGTAGGTTGAGTTGCATTTAACGATGCAGTGGAATAGGTTGTGATGAGAAGTAGCTTCTACACAGCATCTCATCTCATCCTATACTACTCACAAAGTCTGATGTAAGTTGAGTTACATTTAACGATGCAGTGGAATAGGTTGTGATGAGAAGTAGCTTCTACACAGCATCTCATCTCATCCTATACTACTCACAAAGTCTGATGTAGGTTGAGTTACATTTAACGATGCAGTGGAATAGGTTGTGATCAGAAGTAGCTTCTACACAGCATCTCATCTCATCCTATACTACTCACAAAGTCTGATGTAGGTTGAGTTACATTTAACGATGCAGTGGAATAGGTTGTGATGAGAAGTAGCTTCTACACAGCATCTCATCTCATCCTATACTACTCACAAAGTCTGATGTAGGTTGAGTTACATTTAACGATGCAGTGGAATAGGTTGTGATCAGAAGTAGCTTCTACACAGCATCTCATGTCATCCCATACTACTCACAAAGTCTGATGTAGGTTGAGTTACATTTAACGATGCAGTGGAATAGGTTGTGATGAGAAGTAGCTTCTACACAGCATCTCATCTCATCCTATACTACTCACAAAGTCTGATGTAGGTTGAGTTACATTTAACGATGCAGTGGAATAGGTTGTGATCAGAAGTAGCTTCTACACAGCATCTCATGTCATCCCATACTACTCACAAAGTCTGATGTAGGTTGAGTTACATTTAACGATGCAGTGGAATAGGTTGTGATGAGAAGTAGCTTCTACACAGCATCTCATGTCATCCCATACTACTCACAAAGTCTGATGTAGGTTGAGTAACTTGTGATGTAGTGAAGTAGTTAGAAATGTTAAGTAGCTACCACACAGTACATTGTATTAAACCACACACTATATTTTAGTACAATTTTTTGGCGAACAAAGAGTAACTAACCCAGTCAGTTTCCTTGCGGTTTATTACTTGATATGTTTTACAAATATCAGATCCTTAAAATTGAAGAATACTAAGAAGTTTTTCAATATTATTTGATTGTCCACAGACCTGGCAGTGTGACTGCACGCCTTGCAGATGAGCTTCCATACCTCATTCAATCAATAGGAAATAAGGAACAGCTCCGAGAATGTCTAGCCAACCTCTGTATATTCCGTTTACTCTACACTAGAGGGCGCTGTTCAGAGTTACTGGACTATTGGGCTACGATAGGATTGGATAAGCAGGGAATGGCCAATGTTTACTTTGATGCTGTAAAGAAAGTAGAGGAAGGTAAGCCGGATGAGAGACAGAAAACTGACATATCTTCATCAGACTGCCATGGTTTTCCTAATCCAGAACATTCTCAGTTATCCAGTTCATCCTAACAAACGCCATAAAAAAAAGTCTTCGTATTTAATTGAGATGTTCTTGTTTGAGAGTTGGACATTGTAATTGACTTATAAGAATTATGCTTATCTCTTGCAGCTTTCAAACTTGACTCTTCATTAATTGTATAATTTAAATTAAAACCAAATGAAGAATAATGACTTGTTTCTAGGGGACAGTTTTGATGAATGAACAGAAGCTGACCTCGCTTGGAGTCCTGCATGACTTTATTTAAAATAAGGAAATTAGAGTAAAAAAAAAAATTGTGGGTAACAACCGTATAATTGATCTCTCGTGAGAAGTGATGGTTCTGAGAAGAATTGAGAACTTTGATTGAGAACCAGGATTGAGAACCGGGTTTGAGAACCGGGTTTGAGAACCGGGTTTGAGAACCAGGATTGAGAACCGGGATTGAGAACTGGGATTGAGAAACGGGATTGAGAACCGGGATTGAGAACCGGGATTGAGAACTGGGATTGAGAACTGGGATTGAGAACCGGGATTGAGAACTGGGATTGAGAACCGGGATTGAGAACCGGGATTGAGAACCGGGATTGAGAACCGGGATTGAGAACTGGGATTGAGAAACGGGATTGAGAACCGGGATTGAGAACCGGGATTGAGAACTGGGATTGAGAACTGGGATTGAGAACCGGGATTGAGAACTGGGATTGAGAACCGGGATTGAGAACTGGGATTGAGAATCGGGATTGAGAACCAGGATTGAGAACCGGGATTGAGAACCGGGATTTGGAACTGGGATTGAGAAACGGGATTGAGACAGTTCTCAATCCCGATTTTTCTCAGAACCACCACTTCTCAGAAGATAAATCAATTACATGGTTGTCACCTGTGAGCTATTTTTCCTTATTGTACCTACACCATGCAAAGCTTCAAATTTATTTATTTGAGATATTTATGATTTGTTGTATAGTGTATGCTGGTATCCTGTCTTTGCCTACAATAGCTTTCTTACATGAGATGTTAGGCCGGTTCCTCAAAGACATGGGATTACTTATTCAGGTCAGTTTGCTCTCAACATTTAGGCCTTTTGTAAACCTTACATTTTATTTGATTTTTTATTTTATTAGTCGATCACTTCCTTCTCTATTTAGCCTTTTTCAATTAAAATTGTTTGCATCATTTTTATTAATTTTGTTGTTGAAATTAACCATTTGATGAATTTGAAATACTTGTTATTTTTTCTGTCTTGGCTGCAGGCTGTACGCCCTCTACAGAGAGCTCTGGAGATACGGGAGTCTGTTGATCCAGATCATCCTAGTGTTGCACAATCATTTCATTTATTAGGTGGTCTGCATGGACAATGGGGCAAGTATTCAACTGCTGAGGCTTATTATAAGCAAGCTCTAGAAATAAGTGAAAATGCTTATGGAGGAGATCATCCTACTGTGCTGAAAATGCTGGACTCTTTGGCTGTACTCTACAAAAAGCAAAACAAGTAAGAACAAAATAATCTTATTGTAAGTTAATGTACACTACTGTTGGTATAACAATGCCTTCAAATACCATGTAAGATTGAGGAATACTTATACTAGTGTAATACTATAATTATTTGTCGACGCCAGTAGCTGGACTTAATGACGTCACAAGCTGGATTTAATGTTGCAATAATAATGTGTACTTTGTTGCTACAACAATGTCTTCAAATTACAAATGAGATTTAGAAGTACTTTTACTGGTGTATCATTATTTAATTATTTTTCACAAATGACATAGAATAGCTGGACTTAAACAGTACACTTTTAAAGACAAGTGAGGATTGGGGTTTTAAAATGACAAACAAACTAAATTGTAAAGGGAAGTTCTAATTTCATCCTGTAATAACATGACTAAAGGTTTCTGTAGCTTTGTAATGTTGAAAACCTAAGAGCATTTTGATTCATATTAAATTGAAATTAATAAGACTCGGACAGATTTCATATGGACTCTGTTCTTTTGGTCAATCCTCAGGCATGAGCAAGCAGAACCTCTTCAGAGGAGAATGTCAGCTATTGTCAAACGATCAAGACCAACACAAATACCTCCTCATCAAAAGGGCGCTCTCAATGCCTTAAAAAAGCGCAGTCTTCAGCTACAAGAACTTGCAACTGGACCAGATTCTTTAGAGCTTGCTAAGACTTTAAACGAGCTTGGAGTGTTGTACTATCTGCAGAGTGATATCAGGTAAAAATATACATATACATACATGGAGATACTAGCTTGAAGTTAAATCCATCTGATAAGTGTGTTGTTTTATTTTCGTGATGTTGCAAGTCTTTTGTGAGTATTAGTCAACTCTGAACAAAAAGATGAACTCATAAGCAAGGCTTCAGTTGTGTATCCCCAAGTACAGCAACATGGACTTTCTGTTTGTTTTCAAGCTCAGTGTCAAAATTCAACAATTTGAAAGGCTGGCATCGTTGCACCTTTTGTTCCTATCTCTAAGGTAAAATACAAAGACAACTAGTTCTGCTCAAAATTGATAAGGACACATCAAATGAAACATGTACAAGGATTTAAAAACAAATATGCATTTTGTTTCTCTCAGTAATGCAGAGATAAACTTGCAGCGTTCTCTTTCTATAAGAGAGAGTTTTCTTGGAGAGCAGCATCTAGATGTAGCACAATCATTGAACAATCTTGCTGCATTGTACAATGATAACAAGGAGTTGAGTAAGGCTGGTGTACTATATGAGAGAGTATTACTCATCAGGAAAGCTCTTCTACCTGCTCATCATCCTACTGTGGTTTCATCAATACGTAATCTAGGAATGCTGTATCGTAAACAGGTTAGTGGATGATCGCTAGTATACAACACTGATTTCTTTCAGCATTACAATGGTTCAATGAATTAAAATCCACTTCTGACAACTTTGGATTCTGAGATCAATCTGTGGTAGCAAACTCTGATTCAGAATGTAAATCTGATATTGATTAAACCAACCTACTGTATTGTGTTCAGGGTAAATATGCTGAGGCTGAGCCCCTGTATATTCAAGCAGTGGAGACTAAGGAGAGGTGTCTGGGTGCTAATCATTCTAGTGTTGCTACAGCATTAGTTAATTTAGCTGTCCTTTACTGTCAAGAGGTAAGCTGTCAGAAAAATCCTGTTTTTTATAGAAACATTTTTATGTTTTCATTAATTCTTGTGAATATCTAGTTTTAGATTTGGAGATTTGGAGATTGGTATCAAAGTTAACTATGAAGACTCGCATGGTTGGGGTATAAACCACAAGGCTTTGTAAAAGCACCGTATAAATATCTCTCAAGACTTGAAAAAAGTCTTCAAAGAAGTAATAATTCAACTTGTAAACCAGTACACTCTGGTTTTCCTCATATCCAGCCAAACAAAAACAACTCTTTGCCTTCTTTAAATTTGCAACTAACAATTGACTTTGTTTGCTGTCCTTTACAGAGTAAACACACTCAAGCTCTTCCTCTTTACGAGCGTGCATTGGGAATATATGAGGAAAATCTAGGACCTCATCACCCGAGAGTTGCTGAGACTTTGCGTAATCTTGCTGTCCTCCGTTATGAACAAGGAGACTTTAAAAATGCTGCTATTCTATACAAACGGGCAATGGACATTAAGGAGATGGAAACAGCATTTGCCAAGAAGCCATTTTCAAGAAGGTCCTCAAGTGGTGGCTCTTCTGTTATGAGGCCTATCATACCAATGAGTCCACAGCTCCTCTTCAATGACAATAGGTAGCAGGAGGTCCCTCACCTATGAGGCTAATCGTACCTATGAGTCCACATCTCCTCTTCAATGACAAAATGTAGCAGGAGGTTCCTCACCCATGAGGCTAATTGTACCTATGAGTGCAGAGCTCCTCTTCAATGACAAAAGGTAGCAGGAGGTTCCTCACCCATGAGGCTAATTGTACCTATGAGTCCACAGCTCCTCTTCAATGACAATAGGTAGCAGGAGGTGCCTCACCTATGAGGCTAATCGTAACTATGAGTCCAAAGCTCCTCTTCAATGACAATAGGTAGTATGACGTTCCTCACCCATGAGGCTAATCGTACCTATGAGTCCACATCTCCTCTTCAATGACAAAATGTAGCAGGAGGTTCCTCACCCATGAGGCTAATTGTACCTATGAGTGCAGAGCTCCTCTTCAATGACAAAAGGTAGCAGGAGGTTCCTCACCCATGAGGCTAATTGTACCTATGAGTCCACAGCTCCTCTTCAATGACAATAGGTAGCAGGAGGTTCCTCACCCATGAGGCTTATCGTACCTATGAGTCTAGAGCTCCTCTTCAATGACAATAGGTAGCAGGAGGTTCCTCACCCATGAGGCTAATCGCACCTATGAGTGCGGAGCTCCTCTTCAATGACAATAGGTAGCAGGAGGTTCCTCACCCATGAGGCTAATTGTACCTATGAGTGCAGAGCTCCTCTTCAATGACAATAGGTAGCAGGAGGTTCCTCACCCATGAGGCTTATCGTACCTATGAGTCTAGAGCTCCTCTTCAATGACAATAGGTAGCAGGAGGTTCCTCACCCATGAGGCTAATCGCACCTATGAGTGCGGAGCTCCTCTTCAATGACAATAGGTAGCAGGAGGTTCCTCACCCATGAGGCTAATCGTACCTTTGAGTCCAGAGCTCCTCTTCAATGACAAAAGGTAGCAGGAGGTCCCTCACCCATGAGGCTAATCATACCTATGAGTGCGGAGCTCCTCTTCAATGACAAAAGGTAGCAGGAGGTCCCTCACCCATGAGGCTAATTGTACCTATGAGTCCATAGCTCCTCTTCAATGACAAAAGGTAGCAGGAGGTCCCTCACCCATGAGGCTAATCGCACCTATGAGTCCAGAGCTCCTCTTCAATGACAAAAGGTAGCAGGAGGTTCCTCACCCATGAGGCTAATCGTACCTATGAGTCCATAGCTCCTCTTCAATGACAAAAGGTAGCAGGAGGTCCCTCACCCATGAGGCTAATCATACCTATGAGTCCATAGCTCATCTTCAATGACAAAAGGTAGCAGGAGGTCCCTCACCCATGAGGCTAATCGTACCTATGAGTCCAGAGCTCCCTTTTAATGACAATAGGTAGCAGGAGGTTCCTCACCCATGAGGCTAATCGCACCTATGAGTCCAGAGCTCCTCTTCAATGACAATAGGTAGCAGGAGGTTCCTCACCCATGAGGCTAATCGTACCTATGAGTCCAGAGCTCCTCTTCAATGATAATAGGTAGCAGGAGGTTCCTCACCCATGAGGCTAAACATACCTATGAGTCCAGAGCTCCTCTTCAATGACAATAGATAACAAAAGGTTGATTCCACAGTGCATTTTTAAAAACATTAAGTACTTCAGAAGTTTTGCACCCATGAGGCTATGCAATAAATCTGCAACTGGTAATACTTTTATCCGTCCTTGTATAGTTTAAAAAATATTCTATTTTTCTACTCAAATATTTTTTTTAGTGTACTGTTTAAATGTTGCTGCAATGTCAGGCCTTGTGTTATAATCTTGCTTGGATGGCCTGATTTGAATAGATTTCATTTTCATGGCTGGTTTACCAAAGCATTTGATTCAAGGTGTACTAATGTTGGAACACCAAAATATACTTATTGGCCTTTCCTTAAAGTACATAAAATCGTGGCCAGCTTCAACACCAACAGCGAATTCAGCAATAATGGGCAGGGCCAAGTGGGTCAGGATGTGTGCATGTTTATCCAGTCAACACAATTTGTTGCAACACTGTTGTCTTTACACCATTGAAATGAAACTAAAAATACCTTTTCAGATCAATTGCCATTGAAAAGGAACAATATCTGGCAACACTCTAAAATATCCTCAGATGGATTTCTACTACAGATTGTGAATGACATGGATGAGGATGGCCAACCAACTTTAACATTTAAAAGAAAATGTTCAGAACAGGGAACAGTTGACTGGGATGTTTGTCATAGTTCTTGTATGATGTTGTTGCCTAACTAGTGGTAAAAGTCATTGCTGACCAAAAGGTCTGAAACTAGCCTCCAAATAGACCCCTGTGCTGATGACGTAACACTTGTGTACTTGTGTGTTTTCCTGTGGGAGCTTTGAATTCATAGCCCCCCTCATTCCCTTTGTCCCCACCATAAGAAAGCGCACGTGTAAACAAAGCATGATGTCATCATTGGGTCTATTGTAGGAGGTCTGTTGAGATGATGGCATTTCCACCTTTTGGTAACCCCTCTGGTTATAGATTGCAAGGAGCTTTTGCAAACATCCTCAGCACTAGTGGATTTTGTTATATCTGAAAAAATAACATATCCTATTACACCTGGCAGGCAATAAAAAGTTACCTATTGAATGAAATTTCTCCATCCCTGCATAACTGAACATCTATAGTAGGTTTTGTCTTCATTTGTACAATGTTACGAGTCTTGATACTGAAGACAAAAATGCATTACTTTTAATGCAGGCATTGCAATATTTGTGTATGTTTTATATATTTATTTATATTACATTTGTTAATAAAGAATTTTTTTTTAACCATTTAAGTTGGCAATCTTTTCACTGTAATAGTGTGTGTTCATGGTAAGAATATGAAGTCTAACTTCCATTTGGAATGATTTGATAAATTATGTTGACTATTAATAAAGGCTCTACATGTAGAAGGCAAATGATGCTAACTAGAACAATATCAACATACATTCTGCTGAAACATTGTATTGTTATACCACAATCGAGAACCAATCTGGTGATGTGCCAGCAGGGGAACTTGAACGATGTAATGTACCCCATGGGGTACATGACCTTGATCGTGCCCACTGTTGTTATTTTCCAATTTTTACAATATTAGAAAATGCCCGGGGTATGAGGTTGTATGTAATTTCCTGTAAAAGTGTTTGAATTTGTTCAAATGACCAAATTCAATGTTCAACAGTAAGTTAATAAAGCACTATAATTTATTTCATTTTATAACATTTCCCCTTCCAGCAATCTATTACCATGAGATAACAAGACATCTGTTGCATTCTGTGTGATTGGATCCATGGGTTTTGTACATCCTCACAGGGAAAGTGGCACCCTTGGTTTTGCTTCGGGTGCCATTTACCCCCTCTGTTGTACAAAACACCATGGACCCAATCACAGCATGCAACAATTGTATAGTGAATTATGGGAACAAAAACTACTTCAGGAACAAATTAATTGCCAAGATCCTTAACCCTATCAGGACCGGGGGGGGGGGCACAATGTGCCCCCCCTACCAAATTTTTTCCTGTAATTTTTTAACGCTACATTCGATCGCCACCAAATTTTCTGACTTTACTTGAAAATTATCTAGGGTCATTTTGTCAAAATACGATCGTTATTGGAGGTCAGTGGTTGCCATGGCAACCGTTTGTTTGAACCCATATTACTCGTTTTTTGTGATTTTTTGTGATTTTGGGGCATTTTTTAGCAAAATGTTATGTTTTTAAGTATTTTTAGTGGCCAACAGTGATACCGAAATGTCACATGATAGTTTGAGATGCATTGTGGGAATCCAAAATGGCCGCCATTTTGGCGGCCATCTTGGATTTTTAGCTGTTTTTTAGGGGTTCGAACTTTGCAAAATTTTGTATCTATGGAATATTTTCAACATTATAATTTTGAACTTTTGAGGTCTAGAAATACTATAGAGTTGTTAGTTAGGCCTCATAAATGCACACTCGGACCCTAAAAGGACTGTTTACATCGATTTTTAAGTGGAAAAATGTAAAAACGTGATTTTTTTCCCAAAAATTACATAAAACAGCTTGTTTAGCGCCCTCAGCGGTAACTCTGGTAAAGAAAAAGGTGTTTATGTTCTTGAGGATGTCAAGAAAGACAAATTTGCAAAGTTTTACAGAATTCTGGCAAAAAATATGGAAATTATGGGGAAAATACGATTTTTGACCAAAAATGGGCAAAAAAACTACAAAAATTACTTTTAATGCAATTTTTTTGCATTTTTTTTTTGCACCATCATGTAGAACTCGGTGAAATACACATTTGTGGCAAGTTTCATAAAAATCGGCCCAAGACTTTGGAAAATACGGAGGGGGGGCACAATGAGCCCCCCCCCCCCCCCCCGGTCCCCGTAAGTCCAAAAAAAGCCCGGTCCTGATAGGGTTAAAGGGCAATTGCTTCAGGAGTTTATGTAACCATTTATGGCTCAACCACTCTGGCAACTAGCTTAGTCTTCAGGTTGGATGGCTCAACGTCCCCTGTCAATAAATATTCTTAATCATATCATAGACCAACCATCTCTAAAGTTGTTTTCATTATGTACATGTTTAAAGTAATGGAAAAAAGTACATTAAGTTACACAAACTAAAATAAATGCACAGCAAAACCAACCAGTTTAATCAAACATTTAATACTTTCACCATGCATCTATACTATGATTCCAAACAAGTCAATTGTTATGACTTACTTGAATTGGATTTCACATTGATTGAATATTGTTAACATATTAACTGTGATTATCTTCCAGTTTGCGCTAATTCTCCAATCAGATTGCTGAACAGGAGTGTGATAATAAACCCATATCATACTCCCAGAAGTCTGTATTGCACTCTGCGTATTTAGAGTATTATGCGGCACGCCTCGTATAAAGGACAGTGCAAAAAAATGTTCTAAACTTTGCGCGTTGTTTTCATAAGGCAGTATGAAGTTGACTGGAAGATAAATTCGTTATCACACTAGCGCGAGTGAAATACGGGAAAATATAGAGCGTCTGCATCCCATATCCAACTCGGCCTTCGGCCTCGTGGGATATGGGACACAGAAGCGCTATATTTTCCTGTATTCCACTCACGCTAGTGTGATAACTTATATTACCCATGTACATTACACAAGTTGTAAACATTTGAACATGCTGTATCAAGATGTGGCAAGGAAAGAACCATTAACATGGCTATACATGGCAGACAGGGAGGGATGGTACAACATTCTATTTCTCTTTGGATCAAGTATTATGAAACCAATCTGTGAAAGTGTTATCATTACACACTTTACATGAGAATGTGTTGTATTCTTAACACTTTCATATATTGGAATGACACAATAACTAATAATGTTCCATCTCTTTAATTAAAACCCTGCATGCTCCCGTGGTGCAGCAGCTTACTGCTCAAATGTGTACTAATTGCGGTTACTCATTAACGGTATAGTCAAAAAACTTGAAATTTCACAAGTTCCTCAATGGAACACAGCCGGATAATGCTATAACCAGCAAAATTAGCTGGAGGTGAGTTTTGGACCTACATTCCCCGTTAACTTCGAAGGCCCTCAGGAAACCATTGTCATTTGATACACCCCAAGTGCTAAGGTCTTAGGGCATGTTCACACGAGTAGTTAACTTCACTGCTAACTTCTCTGCTAAATATTCGCAGCGGGGGATCTTCGTAAAAACGGACTTAACTAAAAAATGCCTTGCGTTCACACGGAGTGCTAACTGCCGATAGCTGTCTGCAAAGGTCACAAAACCATTACGTCATCTTCCGGTTGTTTTCGCGCGCGCGCCCCTCGGTGTTTTTGTCTCCCCTGCTGGTAAAATGTGTCTCCGCTGTCAAAGCAGCGAGCTAGCGATCTTTATGGCCAAGTTCGTACGATTCCCATTTCGTGGAAGCGGACCGGTATTGCCTGGTACTCGTGCCCCAAAACACATGCTGGGTACCAGTCAGGCTCAGCTGGTTTTTGTGCGAAGTTGGCCTTTGTTTTATTTCTGACAATCACAAACATGACTCCGAACATGAAATTTAATAGTTCTTTACAAGTTTTCGCAGTTATTTTGGCTGCGTTGAGAGTACGTACTAGTGCTGCTTTAGAGAGTGCAGATGAGGTGAAGTTGGGTGAAAAGACAAGAGAGTTTCGTCAGTGGTGGAAAAGGGAAATGGGTAGACGACTCCTTGGGAAGAAAAATACTCGGCTTCGTTTTTTTCTATTTTCCTTCCTCCATGGTTTTTGGAAGTACATCTTGCGGCGAAAACAACATGTCGCATGTATTTTGCACGCAGTATCAGGAAGTGGTCTAAAGTGGCTAAGGTCAGTTACGTTCACACGGCAAAATAGCGCTGTTAAAGAATCAAGTTTCACTGCTAAGTCGTAAAACTGAAGTTAGCAGCGAAAATTTTCGCTGCTAACTTTTGGAGTTAGCAGCGAAGTTAGCAGCGAAGTTAGCAGCGAAGTTAACTATTTTTGCGTTCACACGGTCACAATTTTTTCGCTGTTAGCTAGCAGCGAAGTTAGCAGCGAAGTTAGCTACTCGTGTGAACGTACCCTACGCCGCTTTTACAGCAGGCAATAACCTTCATCAATCATCCTGTCAGAGTTGAGATAAGATCACCAGCTGTTTATTGTAGGAAGTCAAGCTGTGGTTTTAGGGTAGGCCAAGACAATCAGATACCTTGTTTCTCAGTACACTGGTAAGCAGTGCAAACATTATTTTGTTTCTCAGTAGACTGGTATTGGTAAGCAGTACAAACATTATTTTGTTTCTCAGTAGACTGGTAAGCAGTGGAAATTTTTTTTTTTTTTTTGCCTTTTTGGGGGTTTCTGGGGATTCATTGAACCTTTCTGAGTCTATTGATACCATGTTAGAAGAGTTTGTGAGCAGACAAAGACAGTTCTACACGCAATTTTACTGCTACAGTCGCCAACTGCACGACCATGCAACATAGTGTTTTTTACGGCATACTACTCAGTAGAATGGTATGCAGTGGAAACATTATTTTTTTAATTTTTTTGGCCTTTTTGGGGGTTTCTGGGGATTCATTGAACCTTTCTGAGTCTATTGATACCATGTTCGAAGAGTTCGTGAGCAGACAAAGGCAGTTCTACACGCAATTTTACCACTGCAGTTGCTGACTGCGCGACAGTGTGGATCCGTTTTTTTAATGGCCACAGGAGCGTGCAGGGTCTCTTTAAATGGTAATTATTTAACACATCTACATCCAAATAAGACATTGATACTAATAAAGCATATAAGAAAATATTTATATCTATATTATAATATAGATGCTTCAAAATTGTTAAAATAAATATGCCTTATAGTATTCTACACAGATCTCTATTCATCAATGTGTTAATATCATTCATTGATGGTGAGTATAGAGTCCAATGCATCATTCTATTCAGTGGTCAGAAAATACAGGTAGCATTACAGAGCACTGAATACCCCAGTGGGCATCTCATTTGAGATGTAGAAGCTTGTCTCATTGCATATGAGATGCAGAAGCTTGTCTCATTGCATATGAGATGCAGAAGCTTGTATCATTGCATATGAGATGCAGAAGCTTGTATCATTGCATATGAGATGCAGAAGCTTGTCTCATTGCATATGAGATGCAGAAGCTTGTCTCATTGCATATGAGATGCAGAAGCTTGTATCATTGCATGAGATGCAGAAGCTTGTATCATTGCATATGAGATGCAGAAGCTTGTCTCATTGCATATGAGATGTAGACGCTTGTCTCATTGCATATGAGATGTAGAAGCTTGTCTCATTGCATATGAGATGTAGAAGCTTGTCTTAATGCATATGAGATGCAGAAGCTTGTCTCATTGCATATGAGATGCAGAAGCTTGTCTCATTGCATATAAAATGCAGAAGCTTGTCTCATTGCATATGAGATGCAGAAGCTTGTATCATTGCATATGAGATGCAGAAGCTTGTCTCATTGCATATGAGATGTAGAAGCTTGTCTCATTGCATATGAGATGTAGAAGCTTGTCTCATTGCATATGAGATGCAGAAGCTTGTCTCATTGCATATGAGATGTAGAAGCTTGTATCATTGCATATGAGATGCAGAAGCTTGTCTCATTGCATATGAGATGTAGAAGCTTGTCTCATTGCATATGAGATGCAGAAGCTTGTCTCATTGCATATGAGATGTAGAAGCTTGTATCATTGCATATGAGATGTAGAAGCTTGTCTCATTGCATATGAGATGTAGAAGCTTGTCTCATTGTTATAGTTTTGTACCTCTTTTTAGGAATCATTTATGCAAATGACATGTGTATTAATTTATGACTTTAAAATACGTCTTTCAGACTTTACATATATTTTGAGTTTTTTTAAATTATAACTACTAAATAAAATCCATCTGGAATGCTTTCAAAGCGATTTCATCTGTGCCATGAGTTCCTCTAAGGACTGATCAGTATGAGCTACGGTCTCGTCAGATTCCTGTAAGTCAAAATCAATCATTAAAAGAACTCATATTAGTACACCTCCATTTACTATACAGTGTGTCCCAAAAATGAATTGCCCGATACTACTTAAAGTTGAGTGCATGTTTAATTTAAAAGCTCATTTTGTCATCTTTCATTTGATATCAGCAAAATAATGCTAGGGTTCCGCATGACTGATCATGGCGTGTTGTGGCCGAGCGGTTTAGTGTTACGGACTCGAGTTCTGGTGGCTAAGTCATCAGGATGTGGGTTCAAATCCTGGTCATGACACTTGTGTCCTTGAGCAAGACACTGAACTATAATTGCTTCAAATAGGGGAAGAGGCAGTTATGTTTGTCTCGCAACGGATTCATTTATCCCTCCCTGTTCTTAGCTGTGCTGTGAAGAGACTTGCATTTATATCTCGGCATGTCTTGCTTCTGCACATTGGGGCAGGTTTCTATCCCTTAAAAAAGTAGCCCACACCTCAAGTGGCCTTTGAGCCTTGTGATGGGCGAATTCCATACAAAAAAAATGTATGTAAAAAAATGAACAACCTAAAATTCAAGTTATTATTTAGAGTACAGAAGCCTTATTAAAAAAAAATATATATATATATATATATATGTTTTCAGTTGTTTTCCAGTCTATATTTACATTTATGGAAAGGAATAAACACATCTTTGCTGAAATACATGCAACAATTAAACTGTCCAAAATTCTCCTGTCCAGAATTAAACTGTCCAAAAGTGTCCTTGTCCTTGATCCATACACCATGCATACATGGATGGAAGACTCAAGCTGAAAAGTTTTCAAATCTGTGAATCATAACATGTAGTAATCCTCTCATTGTCATTCCATGTTTGAATAAATGATCTAATCTTACCTTGGTAGATTGATCAGGTTTATCGTAAGCATAAGACAGTCCTGAGGCAAGGTCAGGAGCTGGTTGCTTCTTGAGATCATCTGTACTTGATTCATCAACCAATGAAATACCTGAGACAATAATAACATCAAATATATCAGCATTTACTACACATCTCTACAATAGGTATTATGAATGTTAACATTTAATTTAAAACAAAGTTTGAAGTGTAAAGGCAGTTTTAATCTCAATTGCTGAGGATGTTAATATGCTATCTACAAGATATAGAATATGGACATTTAATTGTATGTTTGGCATGAAGGGCCAAATAAATTAGGGTAGGTACATGTAGGTCAAACGTTTTTCCTCTCAGCTACAATATCTAACAAAACAATGAATTTTAGTAAACAAATTTTTTTTTTCAGAGTTTCAAGAAACATTTTAGGAAATACCAAAACAACCATGTACATTGTTCAATATGTACATGCGTTGCTGTAAATGGCATAACTGAAGATCTGTCCAAATCAGATGGCATGAACGGCAAGATGACAAAATAGGGCCAAGAAACACAATGTTGATGTGTGTGTAATGTTCAGATAAAAGATAAAACTGTACCAGCACATGTATGGCCATGACACATACATAAACCTTACATTCCCTATGGACATTAACACCGTGGGTGAATTTGTTCTAAAAACAAGTTTCTAATTCTGAAGTTGAGTTTTGAGAAAACAAACATGTGGACAATAATAAGATTAGCATGATATCTCTGTTTCTCACCCCAGTCATTAGCCTCATGGACAACCTCTTCCACTTTGACTACTTCTTCCACTTTGGGTTTTGAAGCTTCAAGTTTCTGCAAAGTAAAAAGTTGATAAATTGATGAAAGTATTATTTATTCATGTAGCATTGTGTAACCATCAAGTAGTATGTACATGTACATGCACAGTAATTGTGACCCAAATAAACAACTCAAAAAAATGTTCTCTAATCATTAGCTTTTACCCAATAAACACCAAGAGCCATTTGAATAATCACTGTATTCAAAGGATCCGTCAGCTCCAATTATTATCAAGATCTAAGATTAAAATTGTCTGCATGGATTGTGATGAGATGGGCCAGTCACAACCATGAAACCTCAAATCAGCACTGTGGAGATCCCCTGCTTGTTTTCCAGTAGATTGTGATCTATGTGTTTGGGGTTTGTAAACAAATGATCTCTGGAGGAAGCAAGGCTCTTTGAACTTCTCCCATGGTTTCTCTAATAATGCAGTTGCATTAAACTCAATCAACAGTGGGTGATAAAACTTGTCTTGACTTTAAGTCTGCTCCTATACCTGAAATTCTTCTTGTCTCTTTCTACAGTGACTATCATCACAAGTTGGATTTGGCTTCATTGACATTGTAGGGAAGAAATCTTGAAGTGCACTGTAGCCTAAGTAATGAGTTACAGATCCAAATCCAAGTAGATATCTACAAACAAATATCCAAATTAAAGATTACTATTGCATATTACATGTATATTAAATCGAGTCAGCATTTGCTTCCAAATCTTACTATAAGCACACCGAACACACCAGTGAGCTAATATCCCATTACATCCTAAACTGGACCATGTCACACATCAACTGAGGTCAATGACTCAGTCAGGAGGGGCACCATGAAACATATTGGATGCAAATGCTGATGTCATGCCTGTGCATTTGACCATAAGACATGTAAGAGATTACTCACTTAAGTAACAACTGCATTTTACGATCATTTTCTTCTTTGCTTACAGCAAGATTAAAGGAAAACAAATAAAAAGGACTAAAATAATTATAACAAACTCACTAAGGTGAAGTGTTCTCCCTCGGAAATCAAATTTTTACATTTTTACTTTGAGACAACTGAAATGAACATAGCATTTTTGCATACCGTTTTGATAAAAAATGAATTATCTGCGAAAGTTATGGCTATCATTACAAACGATTTCCTTCTTCTGTTTAAAAAAAAAGGTTTTTATTTTGCTCGCCAGTAATTAAACTACATGAAACTTTATAGTGGCTTTATCTAAATAAGTAGAGCTGAACCACTTACTTGAGAGTGTTCTGTACCAGTAGGCCAGCTATAACACCCATGGTGGTTGGCAAGCTAGCAGCACATACACCCTCTCTCTTCAGTGTCTTTTCATCAATGTTCTCAGCTACAACTAATGGTGGGGCACACTTATCAATAAACCAAACAGAATCAAATGTCAGTTGTTTGGATAACTGACAGGTATTTTGTAACTCCCAGTTTGGACCAGAAGACAAGGTCAAATTTATGTCATATCTGTGTAAGTTTTGGTCAATTATTTAAAACTTTTTTATATGATATAAAGATTAAAACAATCTATTGTGTAGTACTATTTGACACCCGATGACCTCATCATGACATCAAATATACTGTGCAAAGAACTTATACATGATTTAGTAGATTTCAAGTCTAAGTTTAAAAACACCACACACATAGTTTGAATGTTAACATTGGTCACACAAGACACTGTAATACATGCTTTTCTTGTCGTGCGAAAAACAGTACCTTCACTTGCCCATAACTTTATTTTCACAAGCTTGATTTCTTTCAAATATCACAAATAAGCTTGTACGGATATATAACTTATGTTGCAGCCAAGTTGGTAAGTTATGGTTCATTACATTTTGAGTTTGAAAAATAGTAGGCCTGTAATCAGAGGGTGCTGTCAAAAATTGTAGTGTCATTATACTTGAAATGGCCAAGGGTCAATTTTCATTTCAAACACGAGAACCACAATGAAATTCCCTTTCATGCTGGCTTTCATGTTTCACCCACACAAACAGGAAAGATTCTCTTGAATATTTTGCAAATTTATCTCCGATTCCATGCCTTTGTCCTTATAGTCCAAGAAGAGGATAACGAGACATCCACCATTGTTCATTTATTGTTTTTCAGCTCAATGGAAGTAAGTCAGAGTAAACCAGGGAACAAGCATTGGTTCCAGATTTAGTACCCATCCTCGGCCCTAGCTCATGGCCGAGGTTTTGCAATTCACAGTGCATGTATTTGACATTTTCTCAATAGAGAAAACAAAAATCCCAGTGCATAATAAAGAGAATCTTTGTTCTCTTGGCTGTGTCAAGTCAAGATTTCTTTGTGCCAGCTGTACTTTCAAGGAAAAATAAATCCGGAAATTCCGAGAAAATAATCCTGTCAGGCTAAAGTGGCAAAAAATGGAAGATTCCCAGCATTAACTGGTTAAAATGAGTGATTCTATGTGCCACATAAGCATAGAATTCTGCAGTAAACAGCGCCAAGGAACTAGGTTCAGGTGTTGTTTGGGAAAACAACGAAACAACTAATGAAAAATCAGCTGTGTGTATACAATGTAGCTACGTATAGAATCCTTAAGAAGCAATTGGAACTTACAGCAAAACAAGCAGTCTCTCCAGGCTTAATCAGTTGTATATGACCAGACACAGCATTCTCACTAACTCCTGATTCAATCCAACTCTGGTGAAGTTCATTACACGCCTTGAACATGAACACCAGATGAGAGAGTTAAAGATGAACAAATACATGTGAATAATGTCATTATACCCAACCTGTGATAAACAGCGGTCTGCAGCATTGCTGGCTGTCTTATCAATAGTTGATTATTGCAGCTCAGAGGTTTAGGCTTCGTAGTACACCATGACTAATAAAAACCCAAGCAGCACAGTATTTAACATGCTTTGTATTAATTGGTAAAGAAGATTTCTTTTATGCAATGTATAATTTTGTTGCATTTCCATTGCAAATTCCGATAGTACACAGAAGCTCAACGACCAGACTGTAAATGAAGCTAGGGTATGCCTGACCTAATTCCGTAAATGTTATCTGGTTATTGTGGGCATGTACTTACTGCATTTATTGCCATCCTGGCTTCGAAGTTATCTACACAACTCAGAACTACGTCCACACTACCGTCTCCTGTTAAGTTACCATGGCTGAATACAGAGTACAAGAAAGAAAGCAGTATCGCTTATAGGTAAGAGTAAAGAAAATCACTGGATAAACTTTCATGATTGTTAAACCACGGAAATAGAACGTAAGTTTTTACTGGCCGAGAACCAATCACATGATGAGCTGCAAAGACGCATGTATATGGCGCATGCTCAGGACGGAGGTGAACATGAGTGATGTACCCCACAGGGTACATTACCTTGATTGTAAAGCATTACAATGGACCAAAATTACTGGTGATTTTTATGGTGCAATATCTTTCCATGTTAATCTGGTTTACATGATGAACCAAATTCATGCAGCAACTTTTCTAAGAGGGAATTATTTCATTTGATGTAATCAAATGAAAGATATTCTTGGGTAGTGGTTTTGTTCCTTAAACACACTGTAGAAATTAATCAAGCGATTGTATTTTACCTGATCCTATCCATGAAGTGTTGAAAGTTATCCATTGTGGTGATGTTGTAGTTGTGTGTTTCAAACTGTACATCTGGATTGATAGATCTGAAGAAAAGAAAAACAACTTCTGCTGATAAAATTTTGTTCCAAGTAAACTCAGCCAGCTTTACAAATTTGTATATGTATGACCAAAATAACTGGTGATTTTTATCAACAGTACAACTGTAAAAAAAACAGTACATCGGGAAACAAAAAATATGAAGCAATGTATTCTCGTCAAACTGATGCAATGAATTGTAGAATGTCTTCAGTCATATGCTGAAAAGATGTCTACTCTCACCATTTTGTTAGGCCCATCTCAAATAATGCACTCCTGCTGCTTCAAATTCAAATAAGTGAGCTTGGCATCAACATATTTGGAAAGCTTGACACAGGCAGGGCCTTAAACTTCACTGAGGCAATGGAGGCAATTGCCTCCATGCCCCTGGTCATTGCCTTGGTGCCCTTTGAAATAATCTTTCAGACAACAAGAAGGATCCCTAACAAGAACAAAGTATAAAGCTTGCAGAAGTTTGACATTACTCTACAATCATTACATGGTAGCGATGACTTTAGATACAACCTTAATGTTTTCTCTGCAGCTTGTACTTTACTCATGCCAGCTTGATGAGGTTGGAAGAATAATCGATTCATGTTTGCAAGTTCCACCTTGTCATAATCAAACAGCAATAACTGTCAAGAAAGACAATTAACAAACATGTATTTATGTAAGAAATAAATAAGAAATCCTAATCTTCGGCCTTTTCACACTGTTGAAATCTACATGGGTCAACTCTTGAACATGATTCTGATTTTCTCTGCTTTCACACTAGCTCTGCACGAAATCAGCTTGTGTAATGTTCGACTCGTTTACTGTGTAATTGTTTCATAATGCCAGCACCCTACACGAATCTAAGCGGAAAACTCCCATACTGCATTACCCTTCGACATACTCAAAACTGATCGGAAATGAACCACGGAGTATTCACACTGCGGCTTTCAACACGTGTTGGAATTTTCAACAACGGATCAAGAACTCTCAACCCACCTCCCGACCAGGGTTGGTTTTGACATGGATCCAGCGCTCTACACGGGTCAATGCCGGATTGAAATGTTGTAATGTGAAAAGGTCAGTCAAACTTACACTGATTGGACCCGTATCAAACACGGAGATTTATCATAGTGTGGAAAGGCCTCTAGACTCTCTCCAAAACCAATAACATTTGATTAGATTGAGTTCTGCTCGAGCAAGCAAACAAACCAACTACATGTATGCTTGACATGCTGGGGGCATAAATAATCCAACTACATTCGATAGACTTGGGTGGTTTCTTGCTAATATGATGATAAATAATGCAGGATTTAGTGGATACCTACAATGTAAAGGGAAAAAGTCCAAATGAAAACTGGCCACAAACTTTCCACCTTTTATCTAATTTGGGAAATTTTAGTTGCACAATGTGCACTTGGACTTTGTGTTAAGTTTGAAACATCAATTGAAGATATGTCACTACCTTTCCTATACCACATCTTGTAAGCATTTCTGCTGTCACACTTCCAACTCCACCAACTCCTACGACTGCCACAGTGAAACTGCGTATCCTCTGAATAGAAAATCAAGCATGGTATCAATCCATTAAACAAAGTATGACACAACTTAAAAGAATAGCAGTCTACACACACTGTGCACTGAAGATGTATGTGAACATATGTACACCACACAAGACTTGATTCATCTCAAAGTGCCTAACTACTGTTTCTATGGTTACATATACATTGTATGTAAACAAGCCTAGTATTTCAAGGAGGCCACAGGACATTACCCTTAAGTTGACTCTTGAAATTGTTCCTGTAAAATTTGTTCATTTCTTATGGAAAATGGCCATGAAGCTACAAGAATAGCTGCTTATCACTTCTGTAGACGTGTAGACATGTACATGTACATGTATGACATTACAACTTACATGTACATGTAGGTAAGCAAAATAATACATCTTAAACTTCCAGTTCACACTGGAGATTGAGCTTTATCAATATGCCTTAACTTTTGGATCCATCAAACAATGCTGAACCAGCATGCAGCATAACAGTTTGGCTGTCTCCTGATGCAAGGATAGCAAAGCATACTCACATGACTTAAGGAAATACACAATTGGCTCTTTTTACAGCCACAGGTACTATTGAAAGATAATGCTAAAAAGCAAACATAATTATACTTCAAAATCTACTAACCTCATAGTTATCAACGATTCCCATTCGTTTTAGAGCCATCAGACGACTGCAATAAATAAACAAACAAACAAACAAATAAATAAAAAAATAAATAAAACATCAGATAGGATTTGATAAAAATCAATCAAGAACTACTTTTGACTGGATAAAGAATTTCCTTCACTTCATTCTGAGCAAGATATCCTAGACTCAGTGGATGGATGCACTGTGATTAATACAACTAATAAACTTCTTAACCAGTTGCCTTTGGGAATTTTCTATTTTTTCCCGTCCAACCTGACTGGCTTTTCTTCTCGATTCTCAAAATTGCTGGAATCATTTTTCTTTGAGGATACTGTTGGCACAAAGAAACATTGACTTGACAAAGCCAAGAGAACAAAGGTTCTCTTTATTGCACCAGGATTCTTGTTTTCTCTATTGAGAAAATGTCAAATACATGCACCGTGAATTGCAAAACCTTGGCTGTGAGCTAGGGCACAGGATTGGTACCAAGTCCTGAAACAATGCTGCTTCACTCTGACTTGCCTTCATTGAGCTGAAATACAATGAACAATGAAGGAAGCCTCTGGATGGCTTGTAATCCCCTTCTTGGAACAAAAGGACAAAGGTCTGTAATTGGGGATTACACAATAAGGCCCCCCCCTGCATACAGAAAATCAGCCCCATTATTAAGACCATACTGCTTCCTCTTTGTGTGGGTGAAACGAAGCATTAGACAGTGTGCAAGTGCTCTGTGCCCGCTTAGTGCAAGATCATTTTTATGATGGTATGATACATACATACATCAATGCTATGCACACATGATACAAGGAGAGTTCTGACCTGCAACTTCCGACCACCGTAGGCCTACAATGCTTTAGATGAGATATAGACCCCATCAGCTTACACTGCAATGTGAGTTCCGGCCTGCATTTATGGGTCTTCACATACATTGCGATTGCTGCCCAATTACGAATTACAGTGCCACTTTGCCTGCGTCTGTAGCATATAGTCTGGTACCTGCTCTGTGTTTTGGTCGTCAAACGATCAACAAAGTACATCAAAATTTATGATTTGGAGTTCTGGGGATATTCTTTTGCAGATTTAAGCTGGTAAATATGACCCAAAATGATATTTTTTGCAATTTCAATTGAGTTCCGACTGCCTGTGTGGTAATCTCTTTACAAATAAGTTTTTTTTTAAATTTTATTTTTTAGTTCCGACCATTCCGGCTTTTACCCACAACCCAAAATTTTGAGGGAAAAAAACAAAACACAAGTTCTCAATTGAAAGGACATGTCAGTCCCTAATGATGACTGATTGATAATGCAGCCTAAGCTGCTATGCTGAGGCATATGATGTACTATAAGGTCTATTGTTGATCGGTTGATTTCAACAGGTTGCATCCTGCGCAGTGAGGCATGATGGGATAGGAAAGGGATCATGTTTCTTGCTGCACAGTTGCCACTGCCCCCTTTGTCTTCCCATCATGCTTTGCGCTATTTCGTCGTAGCGCGATCAGCAATAAACCTTATTGCAAGTGTGTAACTGGAAGGAAGGCTAAGATTTTTTTAAGAAGCGGGAATACAAACAAGAATGAGTAATTATCAAATTATCTTGTCAATACAAATACAATACAACAGCAGTGTGTTAATGTCACATCAATATATGTCATTGAGTTAAGGATTGTAATAAATTAAGAATACCTGTAGGGATTACTGTCCACTACTTCTGATGACATCTGCTCAATTTTTGTTCTTCCGACAGCTGCTACTGCTGCTGATTCACCACCACCTTCATTGCGAAGCCTTGCCAACTCCGCCTCAAGTTCAGCAATTCGTCCTTTCAATTCATCCGTAGAAGTCATGCCAACTGTTTTTGATACTGCTTCTAACACTAAAAATTGTCAACAATAAAATAGCTAACTGCTCAAAACAGTTGTTCCATATGGTACATACAGCACACTACCAACTAAGAAGTTTTCTTCCAGCCCTGTGACTGTCTGAGCCCTGCAGATGCTGGACACATGTACAAAATGTATGTGATGATGTCATTGGTGTTATTTTCCCAGTAAAATTGTACCTGACGTTTGAGGGCGCTATTTCAAAATGCGGTGACTATTAATTAAACGGTAGAGGGGGCGTTATTTGCTCAAAAATAAACATCTAAGGCCGTGTGCTAGGGTTATGGCCATTGGCTAGAACGACGATGTTGAAGAATAGGAGTCTCGGCATTCTGGTCATATCCACTGCCGAAGTCATTAATTCGGACACGGCCTTATCCAAACGGTGATATCACAGGGTTATGGATCGAAATAATGTCAGTCTAGCCTGCTGTAGGCTACTCAAATTTTTCCACGACTCGGCGTCAATAATAGACCAATCCATTAAGCCCCGCCTACTAACGTATTGACCAATCACAGCCTTGACAGCGCCACTGAAAGTCTGACAAATGTCCGACACGTCAAAAATCTCATTAGAAAAGTAAACAAACCACCGCCATTGTTCTGACACACAATAGCGCACACAACTGTACTTACTTTTGTTTTGTTTTAATTTTTTCGTATTTCTGTGTTGGTGCAAATCCTACAGCAGTGGTCCCTGTACGTTTGTGTAAAAGTGGTTTAACAGTGTTCCTGTCTGCATTGTTATTTGGACTGAAAGGCGCTGCTCAAAAGGCCACGAAACTAAACGATTAATTCATACCGTTCACGAAAACCATGTATGTGTGAATGTATCGCGGATAAGTGTGTGTGGCCGCAACCGAACCACCGATGCGATCGTGGCAAGAAAGTCACGCCATGTGCTGTTGCTAGGCAGTTGCTAAGGTAGGCGGGGCTTAATGGATCGGTCAATATGCTTTGTCATTGGGAAGGGACATTATAACCGTATGGCCTGTGCTTTGTGTACAGATGCACGTAAGAACCCAGTTCCACTTAACAGAAGGGTTTACCCTGGTGGTTCTGTCGTGCGCTAGGGACTATGAAGACTCTGGTAAGTTAAACATATTTCATTTGAATGGGGGCAATTCTGTGGTGGGCAAATCTGAGCCATCTTTTGTTGAGCGCTTTCCCCATTAAAAGCAGTGGAGTAACCATACGTCACATTTACAACAGAATACCTGTAATGTAATTGGCATGCCATCTGATCCCTTTGAAGATTCGATATAAAACATCAAATTAGTTGTAGTTCAGACAAAAATAGCAAAAACTGGGTATTAAGTTAGTGTCCTCCCCGTCCCTCCATAGATAATTGCTTTGTATTGAAACCCCATAAACCTGATGGGGAGGGTTAAAGTGTATAATAACCAAAACGTGAAATGAAATTGTCTATTATAAATTTGGCAATAGACCGATCCATTAAGCCCCGCCCCTAAATTTATTGACCAATCACAGCATTGGCTATATCACCACTGTACACGTGGGCAGCATAATGTGCGTCTCTTCAATGTCACACTGCACGACATGAACACGCGTGCTATAAGTACGCGCACGCCATGTTTACATTCTCCAATAGGATTTTTATCGTGTCGGACTTTTGCCGGACTTTCGGTGGCGTAGGCCTACCCAAGGCTGTGATTGGTCAATACGTATGGGGGCGGGGCTTAATGGATCGGTCTATTGATTCAGCTCTCTGGTTTGGCAATGGATAGGCCTCGACCCACTTCGTGAATTGGTCGACAAGCATAATGTACACATTACCAGACTTACTTGGTGTAAGGGGGCCATTAATGTCCAAATGAATGCGCTCAGCTGGCGCCCTGCATGGTGTTTTGTCAAATGAGATTTTTTTTACTGGTGTTACACTAGTAGAGTGTGACATCCATGGTCATCTTATACCACTTGCCAGAGACGGATCCAGGATTTTCAAAATGTGGTGGTCGGGGTGTGAAATTTATCAAGCAGCAAATGGTGAACGCAAGTTGTGGAGCCTATACGAGCGCGTAGCGCGAAGCCCTACCGGCGTGGGATTCGGGGCCCGCTTAAGGGCCAAGAAAAGTTTGGATTCTAGATACTCTGCGGTCAATGCTCAGGCAATATCTGACCACTTTAACCAATTTATTTTAGGTAAAGATCATCATTCAAACATCATTTTTAAGTTGGTGAGTCACTGAATCAGCTATCCTGAGTATCCAACTGTGGACTACACCTTTTTGTGGACGAAAACAAGTGACACTGATAAAAAACACGAAAATAAAGACACACCATAATCACTTTTAAGAATATTCTTTTTTACCCAGTCTGCTTATAATTTTTAGACCTGTAATTTAAAGTGCCCATGAAATATGAATAGCGTCTCCCTGAAATGACATCACGACAACAGCACCCCTCAGCTTAGCTCAGCTATTTGTAATTTAGTCCAAAATACAAGGACGGCTTCGGCTAAAAAATGTCGTATCCGACTGCCACTCGTTATCGAAGGACAGAACTAAAGCGAACAGAAGACTCAAATGACTAGAATTAGTGACTCTTCGATGAAGAGAACAGAATAAAAATATTAATTCTCGTCTCTCATTTCAAGAAATCACAATTACAACTAAACATTAATTACAATTAGATCATATTATACAATGAAAGTCAAGGCAAATCTAAGTTAACTGTCTAAATGAATTCGATATGGATCTTTACTCGCATTTTGACGGCACCACATGTACTCCGCCAGCCTGAAACCGAAGCCGTCGATAGAGCTGGTAGCGTGGGTGCTAGGCAGACTCCCTTTGATCTGCCACCACTGGAACTAAATATTTTGGATGTGGGCACCGGGACCGACGAAGTTCAGGGAGTGATTTACCGTGAGATAATTGAAATTTTCCTGACTGAGGCAAGCATTTGACTTCCAACATGATTAAGAATCCAGCGGCAACATATTCCTTATAATTAAAGTAATCATTAGTGTCGCTGAATCCCATTTATAGGCATCTCAATCTTGCGCCCCTCTAAAACACAACACAACACATCCTTAATTAATGTTTTTTCGAGATCAAGTTATCCTCCCGTATGCCTATAACTAATAAATATCAATGTCAATGCCATTAATTTGATGCACCAAAATGATGCCAGAGTCTCACATAGCGCACGTATCTACCAACAATTACGTGGGACAATCTACAGGTATATCTGTAATACATATTTGACAGCATACGATGAATAAATAGTAACAAGAATACTACTCAGCTCTTATAACGTAGCACTTTATCTACGGGGGCTTTATATTTTAACATCTGCAAGAGTTATAAGACATGATAGTAACAATAATAATTGGCAATTATAACGTGCCGAAATTATATCAGCGGCGTAGCCAAGAGAGGGGGGGGGGGAAGCAACATAAATTTCCAGTGCCACCCAAGGTGCCCCCCATAGAAAAAAATTACTTGTAATGAAAGTTCTGGCTACGCCACTGACAGTCATGCTCTAAGGCGCTGAAGATCAAACAGACACAGTTTATTGCTGGTAATATGCCTCCTGTGATTTCAGGAGTTTCCTGTTCTTGATGCGTTCAGTTTATTCCACGATTTGGGGTATACACTAAAAATGCCCTGTCACCAAATGAGATACAGTAGATGGGCTCAACAAGTGAACAAGAGCTGGAAGATCTTCGCCGTCGCTGTTCCACACGAATCTGAAGCATGTCCGATATTTCTGATGGAGGAGACTGATTATGAAGTGCTTTGAAAACGATTTTGAGAATTTTGTAGTCGATCCGCCGTTTGATGGGAAGACCCATAATCATCTCGCGACGCAGCGCAATCTACTGCCTTGCCAGAAACACCGGGATAAACCCCTCTCTTATCGGCATTAGTGTAACAAACAAGATCTACGACTTAACGACCCGCCCGAAGGACGAAGCAATGGTTAAGTGTTTTTTTCTCTCAAGGACATAATCGACACTCTGACAACGCAAGAACTCGAGTAAGGTACTCTGAGACCGTTCAGCTACTGATGCACGACAATCCACGTTGGTGATCTCGAGTTAGTGTTTCTTGTACACAATAGCGCCTTCGAAATTTGCCAATTTAGACAACTCGTAAACTCTACTGCCTAGGTAACATGTGTGGTTCATTTGATCGAAGGCAAATAATCCACATCCATTATCATGAAGGCAGAATAAGGCGCACAACAAAGGACTGGAGGTCGACATCGTTGCCACTACATCGTCTTCGTGAATTGTAGAGTCCGTTTTTGTCAGGGTGAAGTAAGAATCCACTGTTTTCCAGGCTTGAAAGAAAAAGAAAAAAACCCTTAATTGCATTATGACATGGGCTGTCAAATCTTTCTCAATATGTAAAAATTGTGGATTTGGACATTGGATGTAAAAGACAAAAAGTAAACAACTGAAACATGAATTTCAAACGGGGAATACCTCTAAGATGAGAATATAAGGGAAAAACTGAAGAACCCATTATCCTTTACCGGTTTAATATGTGATTTAATAGAGTCTAACTATAGGCAATAAAGATACTTCTAAAAATTAAGCAGAAAACACACACAAGTGGATTTCATCTGCAATCGGAGACCTCTTACATTGATCCTCTTTTATTTGTACTTTAACATTTTGGTAAGAGCTCCCATTGGTTTTGTACATAACGGAAAATCTTTACCGGAAAACGCTTGAAGTCAATGGTCAGGGTACCAGGGTACCCAATCGATAGTACATCAGTTGCTAGGCTATCGTTGGATAGTACGGATTAGTAGTTCTTTTGGTCGATGCCCATTGCAAGAGTAAAAATACACAACACCACGTGACACACTTTCGGCCAATCAACATATAGAATCAAAGGAAGAGGTGTTATAAAACAAAATACAACGGCCCTATACCGGCAATACAAAACTATGCGACGGTACGACACGACTTTGCGTCGTTGGCGGCGCAAACGCCGGGATAGAAATTCAACTACATGCGACATATAATGACAGTAGTGGAAAGTCATATACGCATACACGTACCTGAATCACAGGGCATGTCATCGTTGTTTGTAGGCCTACTTGTAGGAATGACCGTTGATGCCTCATAGGGGGTCTGTTGTACTGACTGTGTCCTGGATTGTGACACGCTAGTTGTTGGTCCCGGTGAAGTGATATCCGTCGTGAAAGCAAGGGTCGCTGTCGTTGTCACAGCTTGTGTTACAGGTTGTGCCAAAGTAGTTGAATCAAGATAATCACCGCTGTTACATAGATCGGCATCACAGCAGTAGTGACAAAGTGAGTTTATGTTACTGTCTCGATGACATTGGGAAGGATTTTGAGCTTCGAGTGAAGCGCAACTATCCACTTCCTTACATCGTTTTCTAACTGTGAACAAATTATTTTCATCTCTGACTTCGTTCATGCATACCTGTGAGGATAATTGAAAATGGCAAATTACATTCCAAAAAAAAGATGGCCGCCGTATTTAAAGATAATGAACAGCGGCATCTAGATTTAATTCCCATTAAGTCCAGCAGACAGATGTACTTGTTCGCTTTCCCCCACGATACTGTGCATGGTAACAAGAAATAGTGATCGATTTGTACCTGATTCAATCCACACACGGATTCGGTGCCAGGCTCGCAGTTGTGCACGTCGCATGTGTAGCAGTTGATTGCTGTTCAAAATGCATACAATATTGTAATTAATAATGAGGATTGTTTGTAACCTTTAGAGTAAAGTTACAATAGAAATCGATAGTTTAGTAGGTTGTTAACAAGATTGCCATCGACCGCTCGTCAGACTTTAGAAATGAAATTGAGAAATGTTGACATCGTTCAAATGAGATTATCAAGTCACTTGCCAACGGATTCATTTGGTTATAAGGAAATATGGGGAAGGGTATCATCGCAATACTTTATTTTAGATGCATTGACTCATCAGTAATGACATTACAAAAACTACAATTAATGGGGGAGGGGGAAGACAGAACTATCACGTGACCATCCAAATTGCATTATGTTTATACAAAATGGCCGCCAAAAGTAACGGTCATTTTTGGAATTACTTATTTCTGTTTGTGAAAGTATGTATTGACAAATACAAAGATTGTAATCTCGAACACTTTAGTTTCTTACTCTAGTATGTTTAACATGGCCATAATGGATTTGGTTTTGTCCGTGAAATTGGTAACCTCATAATGAGGAAAAAACAAAGTAATTTAACATGTTTTCTTTGTGTCTGTAAGTTTAAAAAAACAGAAACACATTTGGACTACAAAGTATGGGCAATATTGATTTTTTTTTTTAATAATTTACCGTCACTTTGCATATTTCCTCAAACGCGTAAGGCAATTTTGTTTAATTTGTTTCCTTTCCTGTCGTATTTGGGTTTGCGGAAAGATTCATAAATACCGGCTGTAAACGGGTCCCCCATTTTGAAAATAGGGCTACTAATTTTTGTTAATCAACGAGAGAATAATTTTATTTTCCATAAAAACTCTATAAATGTAATGTAAGAGAGAAAAAAAAATAAAACAAAAAACATGTATATAACAAATTCTTTATACTCATTAAAGAAAAAATAACACTTACCTTTTAAGAATAAAATATTGTTGCACACAATCAACACCTGAATAGACAAAATAGATGTTAATCCTAGGAATAAATGTCTACTTCATAAAATAAAAAGAATCGCATACACAGGGACTTTTACAATGCAATCTGATTACTGATTAAAAATTTACTCACATTTTGTTTAACTTAAAATTAATTTGTGTTTTATTCAAACTGATCTAACCCTTCCAATGATTTACTCTGTGAGAAAAAAGGTTTACTTTGCCGAAAGTCAACCAATTAATTAGAAAATGTCTGACTCATTTATGCAGTTGATTTACATTGAATAGATCAGGTCGTCTGTCGGACAATTCAATTTGAGACATGTCGTCCTTTGATACATTTTGTCCGTCCATGTATACTATTCCATTACAAGGACATTGTACAGAATGAGCTTTGTTGTGTTGCACCGGTGCGTATCTGCTACACGCACAAATTAGTCATTACTTCTGGCTCCAAAGCGTGTAATTTTACCAAAGGTCACCCATTTTATCGTTCAAAAGCAATTCTGATAACAGAAATGGTTAGTTCTGAGAAGACCTTAGTCTTTGAAGAACGTAACAAATGTAAAAGCCAAGTCCATTTTGTTAATTTTTCTTGCATTACATATTAGTTTCACTAGACAATGCAACTCTGGTAGTCATTGGAGCCAGTCTGTGTAAAGAAGGCGTGGCTACATGGAATTGCGTCACACTTCCGAACAAGATAAACACAAAATGGAAACTCGTCTACCTCACACTCTGAAAATTCTAAAAAAAACCTTCGAAACATCGTGAACGACTCCATGAGAGAGGGCCGCAGATGTCATGTTGTGTTTCAGATTTTGTTTTTGCAGTAAAGTCTATTATATGGTTGATATACCCGATGGATCGAAGATTGCCCGTGAAAAGCAGTTCACTTGAATACATTGCGCTTTTAAGAAAATTTAAAACGTACGAGTGTTGGTTTTATTAGTTTATTAAAATAACGGTACAAAAATTATAATGACCGAAATGGAAATCCATTGAAACTGGAAAATAAAATGACGTGAGAAATTTGTAAATATTTTCGCACAAACACCTATACACACACCACACAAACATCAGAAACGGGAACCATCCAAAACGAAACATAGAGAAGACTTTTTAATTTTACCATGAGTAACATCTTTGTCCTTGTTCCGCACGACATTGGAATGACTCAAAGACTTCAGAAACCTGCATGCATGGAATTAAAACCAACGGTCCTTTTTAACCGTTGAATTTACATTGCAAAAAGGCAAGTATATAGATGAATTAAAAGTGACCATTGAACTAATAAATAAGATGGATTTTG